>OZ025297.1:256110485-257310485 GCA_964019185.1 Maratus speculifer
ATTCAGAAAATAATTATTTGTGCATTAAGTTCTAATTTATTGAGTGAAAAATGAAAACACGTGGTGATTTATATATCTCTTCAGAAATCACATCAGTAAGTCTCATGTTTTTACTATTCAAAATTATTCTAAAAATGTCCTAAAACATCTCTAAGGAAATTTCGAGCTGTTGAGTGTGGAAAATGTATTTTTAATAAATCATTAAATGGAGATTGTACGTCTTTGATCGAAAATATGCATATATTTCAACGGATTATTTTAGGTTACAAAGAAAAAAGTTAAAACATTTGGACGTTTTGCATTACATGTATTGATATTTTAATTTTATATTTTGTGAGAAATAAGTTGTGTTTTGAGCAATTTCAGATGTATGTCAAGGATTTCAAATTGGTCGACCATTTTACCTTCCCACATGTGCACCTAAATCTCATGTAAGTCTCATGTCTTCATATAATGTTGTTAAAAAATATTACAGTCCCTAAAGCTTATACCAATATTCATTTAAAACAAATTTAATTTTTGAGAAAATGCCCGTCATTAAACAAAAAAAATAAATAAATTTTTTAAAATCTCAGTTTTTCGCCTTTTTATACTCATTTTGTCACTTTTAAAAATATTTTATCAATCAAAGTTATACTTTTTAGTGATATTAGTCTCAACAAAAATGATTATATTTATTCGTCTTAAAAAATAAATAAATTGGTTAAATAGTTACCATAAAGTATAAATGTACAGTTTCAAAAGAAAGATTTCGACAAAAACAAGTTAAATTTCTAAAATATCATTATATTCAAAGTGACGCGTTATACTTGATGCTCTAAAAAGCTGTAAAAAAATCAAATATATGAAAACAGAATTAATTAAACGATCTACATATTTAAAGAATGCAATAAATAAATAAATAAATAAAAATTAAAAAACAAACTAATGTAGAATAAATAAATTCAAATACATAAACCACTCTAACTTAATTGGCTTTATAATGAATTTCTGCATTTGCATGTATACTTTCCGTTTAGCTCATTAATAGCATTAAATTGGATAAATAAACATTCAGTTAAAGTACATCTCTAATAATTATTATTTTGGATCAGTCCGAATATATTTACTCCTTAAAAAGGAAATGCATATTATTTCATATTTATCAATTAGGGGGAACTGGGGCACATTGACACACCCCCTGTACTGCACACTGGGTCATTACAGGAAGTTTAACAACAGCTCCAAAAGGTGATACTAGTGCACTCAACTACATACCGAAAGTCTTGGAATGATTCAGTAGATTGAAGAAATGGAACGGGTGATTAATTGTTTTTGTAGGTCAAAAGTAAATTTGAGTTGTACAATTGAAATGGTATTATACAACTGTTACAGTATTTTAAACAGAAAAGGATACTCTCCCTGGCAAGTAAAGCTAATCTTTATCAGTTCATCGTTCTACATTGTTAGATAAATTATGAAGTGTTGGACTTGAGACTCATTTTACTCAAAACGGCTGCATGGGGCTCATTGATACAGTCTATGTCGGGGCACATTGATACAACCTAAATCCTTTTCTAGTTCATTTTTCATTACCTTTTATTATTTTTTTAACATGCACTCCTTAATCCAACCATTTTTCGCGAAAAATTTCAAATATTAGTTTTTATTGAAGTGAAATAGCTCTAATTACTTTATATTAGAATATTTTATAGTATTTTTGCAAACAGAAGACGTACAAACTTACCCAACATCTAGTGCTAGTAGAATTATAAAAAAAAAAAAGGACGGCGGCCTGGAAAATCTCAAATTTATATCGATTCGCTAGAGAAAAATTATTTTCGATAGGAGAAATGTTTAGTAAGAGAAATAAGCTGCAGAACAGCACAGGATAATTATATTATAAATATAATTTTTTGTATAATTATCCTTTATTTTTTGTTTATAAATCGATTTATAAACAGAAAAAACTGGTAATTTTTTCAACTTTCCTAAGAAAGACGATAATGCTGGGGTAGTGCCAGATATTACAAAGTTACCACAGCCAACAATCAGACAAGGAACAGCCAGAACATCAGGTCATTATACATTTCATTTTGATTGCTTTAATATTGCTTACAAATAAATTGTGGGCGATTTGAATTGCTATAAATAAATATAAAATTGTTTGCTAACTATTTTTCTATGAAAAATATGCATTGGTGTTATTTTGTCTCCATTTTCCCAGACGTATCAGTGTCCCAGAGGCGTATCAATCTGCCCCGGGGATGGGGCAAATTGACACAAATGACTTTTTTTGATTTTTTTTTAAATTACATGCAAAAATAATACATAAAACAACGATTGTACATTTTTATAACATACTACACAAGTTTTGCTGACACAACATAGAAAAATAACTTGCAATTTCCGCTTTTCGAACATCGAAAAAATTCTTAGAAAACAGCTGCATCAATGTGCGCCAGTTCACCCTACACAATGTAGGATACACAACTATTCATGTTTTTACCTTTTTCAGAATAATTCATCATTTATTTTTGTTCATATACATAAATTCTTAGACATACTGTTATTTTTTTATAAAATATATTTGCATGGAAATGCATTTACATTTATTCCTACCTTAAATATAATTCTGAATTTATCTAAGCCTTTATTCTTGAAAATTATTAAATTTACTTTAATTTATAAATTTATTTTTTAATAATCCAATCTTTATACTTGTTTTCAAGCATTTTTTTTATGTTTAACTGATCATTTTCAATATAGAAAAATATTCATACATTTTAATGATTGAATTTAACATAACAATTAGGACTAGTTAGGAAACAGATAATTTTGAACTTATCTAAGCTTTTAGTCTTTTGAAAATTTATAAATTTACTTTAATTCCAAGCTATTTCTATATTTTCATGCTATTTATAACAATTTTTTACTTTCACGAAGCTACTAGACAATCCAAACAGTATCATTGAAATTTTTTTTAATAACTTTAACAGAAAAATAATGCAACAATAAATATATATTATTGACAATACATTTCCAAAACCTAAATATAATCAATAAAACACACTATAATTATTTGGCCTGAAATATTATTTTATTTAAAGATACCTAGATACACAGGTGCAAAGATTTCTAGTTATATATTTATTATCTTATATCTAGTTTATTTTGTATCGAATTCAAGTTTAAATTAAAAATCTTAACTGTTAAAGTAAATTTGAACGATTGACTTAAAAAAATAAGCATAATATAAAATAACATTTCATTCGTTTAAAATGTTTACATTTAACGATTTTAGAAGACTTTCGTTCTCAACATAAAATAATTTTATTCTGAAAAAAAAAAATGAAATATTTTCAATATAATAGCGTATGTGATTTGTTAATGTTGTAAAATGCATTCAATCAAAAAATATTTTCAGAATTCTCTATGTATAAAAATATATAAAAAACATATTTTCTTTTATCTTTTTAATTGAAGTATTTATGTTTTTTATCTGAAAGAAAAAGTAAATAAAAAATCGCTAGGGAATATCTTTGATTGTTTAAATGCATATATATGTAGACAATAATTATTACCAAATGACTATCTGTGTTACATAGTTAAAAAAATACATAAAAAATTATATTTTGATGGAAGATAAAGATTTTTTATTTAAACTCATAGAAAATTAATGTGTGTCTGAAATAAAAAACAAAAAAAAAAACATACATTTCTCTAACAATATATGTATATTAAAAATGTTTATATGTGAAAATTTTAAAAGACTTTCGATCTAAAAAAATTCTGAGGAAAAATAAAATGCGCTCAACAATAACTCATGTTATTTATTAACGCTTAAAATATATTCAATTAAAATATTTTTACAATTCTGTATGTACAAAAAATTTAAAAAAAGAAACAAACATATTTTCCTTAATATTTTTAAATAACATTAATATCGATTTATATCTATAAATAAAAAAATAAATAAAGTATCGCAAAGAAAATTTTTGCTATTTAATTGCATAGATATTTATGCAATGCATATTACCAAATGATTATCTATATTATGCAGATTAAAAACTATATATTTAAAAATGACATTTTTGAAGAAAAATAAGGATTTTTATTAAAATTCTCCAAAAAGTGATACATTTCTGAAACAAACAATTAAAAATGAATGTTTTGTCTAGCAATCAATACACATGCTTTTTTAAAAAATTATAAGAATTTCTTTATTCTTACACAATCAGTCATCTTTATATTTATGTGTTTTTTCTCAGTTACGATAATGATATTTTAAAGGCCGATTCAATTCTGCTAACTGTAAAAACAAGCACATTTTAATTTAAAAAAAACCCTTCAATATGCACTGCACATGTGTTGCATTCTTTATAATGTAGAGATAGCATTTATTTATTTATTTATTTTTCATTATTTAATAGAAGAAATACAATATTAAAGTAGCAAAATAAATAAGATGATAACTTTTTCAGAAGCTGATATCAGAGTATAACAGAAAATCTATTCAATTCACTCATAATAAATAGATTTTTCCGGCCAGTGCTTCAGAAATTATCGTCTAGAAACAGCTACGCACATTCGCTCTCTAACGTTTTATGATATATATATATATATATATATACATATATATATTTCAGTATTTTTTCTGGAACATTATTTGTCGGTTTGTTTCAAAGGAATATTTATATATTAGATGAACGTTTTTTAAATATTGGGATAAGATTATCATTATAAATGTTAAAAGAATTTATTATTATTATTGTTATTATTATTATTATTGTTATTATTATTATTATTATTATTATTCTCAATGAAAATAAGTTGCTGTAACTTATAAAAACCGTTAATAGGATCAAAATCAGTAGAAATATGGAAAATTTTTACTACATTAATATAAAAATGTAATCCATTTTAAATATATAAATTAAATTTCTCTGAATCATACAAATACATATACACACGAATAATTAATTTGCAGGATTACTCTACAAAAATTGTTTTATAAATATATATCTATATTGTTTCTTATAAATTAAAAATTTCAGCTAATACTGAATCCATAAATGCTTTTAAAGTATACGTTTAGAAAAAAAATCTACAGTGTTAAATAATCGGAGAAAGCGCATTTTGCAATCTTTGATGAAGATTTTTACCAGAACTGAACGAAAATTGATATTGTCTAAAACAAACAATAATAAATAAAGGTTTTTTCTAACAATCCATACACATATTAGAAATATTAATGTATCTGTATAATGTCTATATAATTGTATTATTACTCGAAATTATACATATTAGGAACATCTGTAACATTAAAATATTATTCTTTCAGATACGACCGTCTTATTCTAAATGTAGATTTAACTCTAGTCACTGTGTAAAAACATGCACACTTTAGTGGAAATAATCTGCAATATACTTGCTTAATACACTCTATTTTGTGTAGATATAATATTTATTTACTTATTTATTTTTCTTTATATAATAAAAGAAATGGAATATTATAGTAGCGAAAGAAATAAGATGAAAACATTCTCAGAAGTTGATTCTGAAGTGTAACAAAAGCTCTATTGAATTCATTCATAGTAAATAGATTTTTCTGGTCAGTGCTACAGGAATTATCGTTTAGGAGCAGCTACATACATTTGGTCTCAAACTTTTTATGATATAATATTTTCAGTACTTTTTCCAAAAGATTTTGCCAATCTTATTCGAAAGAAAAAATACATTACAAAAACTTTTTTGATAATGTGAAAAAATCACCATTATATGTTTAATAAAATGTTTTTAATATCAACAAATTTTCAATGGAAACAAGTAGTTGCAACTTATATATATATATATATATATATACAGGGTGTCCCTAAACAAATGGTATATAAGCTAGGGGGTGATAGAACACATCAAGACGAGTAATAGTAAATAGGAAACCAAGGGTCCCAAATGTTTTCCAAAGGAGATAGCTGGCATTAAAGTTTGGGGTCCAAAATTTCAAATACACATAAAAAACGGAACAATTGGTCAATTGATTTGTGGTTTTCAATAAAACCATTCTTTATGTAGGTATTTTCTTGAAAATAAATTATAAAGATAAATTTTCAAAAAATGCCGATAGAGGGCGCTTTAGACTTTGGAGTAACGAACAAAAACTTTTTGCTTTTATTTTTTGCACCTCATTGAATGGTTTCGAAAGCTTAGACTTACATTTAAATTTGGAGCTCAAATCTGAATACTTAGGAATGAATAAGCAGTACAAACTGAATTGTGTTCAGAGAGTTCAAATTTAAAATGATTTCAAAAAACGGAAAAATTGGTCGATTGATTTGCGATTTTCACTAAAATTATTCTTTATGTCGGTATTTTATTGAAAATAAATTATAAAGATAAATTTCGAAAAATGCCGATAGAATGTGCTTTACACTTTGGAGTAACGATCAACTAAATTTTTGCTGTTATTTTTTGCATCTCATTAAATGGTTTCTTAAGCTTAGACTTAAATTTTGAGCGCAAAATCTGAATTGTTGGGTGTCGTTTAGTAGCACAAACGGAACGGTGTTCAGAGGGGTGAAATTTCAAATGATTATAAAAAATGAGTAAATTGGTCGATTCGTTTGATAAATAAAAATAAAAATATTCTTTAAATCAGTATCTTCTTGAAAATGAATTTTCAAGATAAATTTCAAAAAATTCCGTTAGAAGGCGCCTTAAACTTCAGAGTAACCAACAACAAATTTTAACCGTTTTTTATTTATTTTTATTTATTTTTTTTTGTATCTAATTAAATGCTTTCCAAAACTTGTTAAATGTTTTCGAAATCTTAGATTTAAATTTAAATTTTTAACTCAAATTCTGAATCGTTGGGAGGGGTTAAGGAGCGCAAACTGAAGTGTGTTCAGGAGTTGAAATTTAACCCCTCCCCCTCGAACACAGTTCACTTTTGCGCTACTTAAACACTCGCAATGACTCAGAATTTGATCTCAAAATTTAAATCTAAGCATTTGCAAGCATTTAATGAGACTAAAAAAATAACGGTTAAAAATAGTTGTACGCTACTCCCATGTCTACTCTCTTAAAACGAAAGAGTGGATTTGGCTGCTCAAGAAAGAGTTCTAATTTATTGGATCGTGAATGAGTTGATTTTTAACCGATTCAGTCATCTTGGTTTGATTTTTTCTCTTTCTAATCCACTCATACAGCTTTAAAACTAAACAACTCAACTCAATAATGAAACAGCTCTTTTCCCGTGCTGATTTTCGCCGTTGACTCGTCACGTGACCTTGCAAGATAAGATGGAGACTTCCGGCTTTCGCTAAACAGTTTGCTGAAAATGCCTTTTTTACGAAGTAAGTAAGTTTTATATAAGTATTTTATTTTAATTAAGCTTTCTTTTAATAACTTTCCCTTCTCTTTTTAACAGACTAAAATTCATAACAGTATCATACCTTGAAATTAAAATGTCGTGTCACACGGTAATATTGAGGATGTGTTTAATACATTTCTATATTAATAATTGGTGTTACAGTGCTGCTACAAAACTTTCGAGCTTTAATAAAATAAATTAGTATATTTAATCAGAGTAAAAATTGTTAATGCAATGTAAATATCTCGTTATTTAATTGCCCTGTATTAAAGTTTTGTAATTATTATATCTTTATTCATAGAAATTTATCAAAACATTGTATTTACGTCTTGTTTGCAGTGTCTTAGTAAAAACGTGCTCCGGATTACATTATACACATTTCTAAGATTTTTTTTTTCATTCTTAATGTTGAACTTGTGTTACTGTTTTGTTTAGCAATGTTTCATACTGTTATTGGGCAAAATTATTGCATGCATGGTCTGTATTATAATAATCTGCTTAATATTTATAAGTTGTTACATAATGCATGCAGAAATAATAGTTTTCTTGTGCCTGCTTCCCAGGTAGCTTTAAATCTAAATGAGAATTTATAAATAAAACGAAAACAGTGGACAAAAGTTTGTCTTTCTATACTGGTAAATGCAAGTATTATTTCCTAAATATTATGCAACGATACCAAAAAGCAAATACTCTTTCTCTTTAGAAAATACCTTGTAATATCATCCCTTTCCCTTAACATTTTTTATGCATAGCCCAGTGGTAGAATTGATTTTAAAAAAAGTTACTGGTTCCAAAGACCAGTACGCATGAGAGTTTACTGGTCAGAAATAGTCATCAGTAACCCGCTACATAAAATTCTATAAAATACTTTTAACCGTCCCCCCCCCTCTTCACACACACACTCCTACTAGAATGTAAAATAAACCAAACTTCCTTTGCAGTTATACAAAATTTTTGGCATAATAAAATGGAAAATTACTATTATATAAAAAAGTATGTAGTATGTAAACTAAAACTATAAAATTGTGTATTTTATTTCCGATCATTTATTTAACAGATAGTAAGGATTAATGCAATATTTTCTTATAATTATTTTTTCAAGTAATATTTTATGGTTTGTGTTTGGTACGGTTTTCTCAGGCAGGAAAATTTATTTACTTGTCAGAGATGAAGTGGGTGTGCAGTGGTGTAGCTAGGATGGGTGACATCCCGGGACAGATGTAAAAGGTGTCAAGCCCCCCCCCCTCCTCCTCCTCCTTTCCAATCGGTCATATTTTTTCAATCTCAATTCTACATTCTTATAAAAAATAACCTTACCATTCCTTATTTACCTTTTGTCCTTCTGCATAAAAAAACCACAGAAGTGAATCATCACTCGACCCATAGTCTGCACAAGTCAATGCCGTGTCTATACGTAGAAGAAAATTCTTTCTTTTAAAGTTTGCTTTTGTTACCCACTCGTTGAATAGGTTCGTTTTTGTTCCCTGGTGCATATCTTATCTAGACACACCATTCTGTATAAAACTTCACTTTAGCAAAGAAAAGAAAACTAGCTGTATTGCATCATGAGCTAAAAATCTTATTTTATTTCCTAATTAGTCTCCAAAATTTTATAAAATTGTATTTTTTATTTGCAAATAAAGATTTGGTGTCACCCTTTAGAGGATGACACCCGGGTAATTTCCCTAATCAAGAAGAATTTCTTTTACAGCTTGACTAAAATCTTAAAGATCAATGAGTTATGTGTCTCTATATTCAAAAACACCATGCATATTATGACAGATTACTTAAATAATTTGCTTTTTAAAAAATATTTTATACTAAATATTATCAAATGTTTTTAATCTATTTTAAGTTTGATAAATTCACATGTTTAAGCTTTTTCTTTAGAACAATAGGTATGTTCATCAGCACAATTTTAAACCTATCAATACAAACGCAGGAATAGTGTTAAAAATAGAAATTATTTATATCCAATAATGTGAAACATTTAAATTAAATATAAAAAGAAAGAATGTCATTATGTTTTTATTAAAAAAGAACAATTTTTGAAGGAAAAAAACAGTTGGTTTAAACTAGGGGTGCACAAACTTTTCAAGAAAAGGGCCACTTAAAAATATGCCTCAGTGGTCGAGGACAATACAGAGATAATTCAGTTTCGAGGAAGTGATCTATGGCCTATAATCCGATAAAAAATATAGTTTCAGAGGGGAGTAGGAAGGACTTAATTTTGCTTACCCAATCAAAACTTCCAATTCAGTTATTAAGGATATATCAAGAGTTTTTACGTTTGTATATATATAGCACATGCAGCAAGGAATATTTTCAAGATGTAATAATATGCCTTGATTTTATTCACGAGAATAAATTTTGTTTTATTAGCAATGCCAAAAACAAGCTTCTTTGAAGGTTTAAAGGGGGGGGGGGTGAGATCTCTAGCAACCAGGCTGTAGTTTCAATTCATCCACAAAAGGTCGCCATGACTAGAACTCACAACCAACTACATCCTGTCGATACTCTACTGAAAGCAAAGAGTAGCTGAACAAAATCCATCAGATGTACAGAACTTACGACTAAAATGAACAAAGGAACGAAAAACTGACCAACTGAAAAACTGATCAACCATCAATTTGATCTTCTGCTTATAGGCTGGATCAAGTCTTCCGGAGAGGTCTAATCAATCAGGATATTGGACTCAGTCAGGGGTGCCCAGAGAGGGGTTTAATGACGCAAGATGCGTCCTATAACTTAGTTTGGGGGGGGGGGTAATTTGAGAAAAAGTACATTTTTGGGGGGAGGGGATTTTAAATTCTTAATATTTCTTGTTTTTACTGTTAAAAAAATATCTTGATTTTTAATATCACTTTTAATTTTTTTCAACATTTAATTTCCAGAAAAGTCCCTGTATTTTCTTTCTTTAAATTCTAGATAAGGGCAATAAGTACTCATTCTGCTATACTCAACTCGCTATCTTTGTAAATCTTCATTCTTAAATTTCACTTTTAAATTTTTTCAACATTGAATTTCCAGAAATGTTTCTGTATTTTTTTTCTTTAAAATCGAGATAAGGGCAATAAGAACTCATTTCATTATGCTTAACTCACTATCGTTTGATGGTGCAGTAAGTTATAAGTAAAATATTTTTTACAATTGATATTCTGTTTAGGGGGGGGGGAGTCAATGTTAAAGTATGAAGATTTTTTTTTGGGGGGGGGGTCACCACTGGAGTCAGTAACCCTCTTAGTGAGATCATCAGTTTGTTCATTTAAGGGGATCTCCCGGTGTCCCAGAACCCAGCACAGATGAATTTTAGGGGAGAGACCTGCAATGCCCCGATCTTATGCAACCAAATTAAAAAAAAATTCTTCCGATTGTGGAGATTACTGCACCTTTTAGTTTACTAAATTGGAAGGTTCATTGTGGGGTTAGATCTAGCAGTGCTGAACTTAGCCTTCGAGTTTTGGACCAGAGTGAGGAAAGAGTTAAAGTTTATCTCCATCAATGAGTGCAGCTTGTTGTTATATCACGGCAGATCAACGACCAATTATAAAGGGGACGAAAAGGAGGAGACGGGTGGGATTAATAGTGACAGAAATGTCAGTCGGGAAGTGACCGTTGTCAAATAAATCTTCATCCACACGCAGCGTGGATCTTTATAACTAATCTTTTAATTACTAATAATAAACATTTGAAAGAAGTCTGATAAATAAAATATTCTCCTCCATAGCTATAGAAATAATAAATTTCAAATACTTCTTGAGATTTTGTTTCTTGAATGACAAATTGAAGTCAACATTTTTTTTCATAGATTCAGCAGATAACTAACAGGGGGGGGGGGGGGGGGAATCACTTATTAAAATGCTATAAGTAGCATCCAATCTTTGAAAACTCTCTTATTCGACTTCATATTTTGATTTTAATGCTTAAGATAACCTCCCCAATTAAGATTGGGGATTTCTTTTACAGCTTGAAATCTTATGGATTGTGTTATGTTATTGAGTTAAATAATCTGCAGTTTTCAAAATATTAAGATATTTTCTATTAAATATTGAATATTTTTAATCTATTTTATATTAGATCAATTCACATGTTTGAAGCTTTTTCTAAAGAGAAATAAATATATTCACCAATGCAGACTGATTTTAATCCTATACCCAAAAAATGATCTAAACCTGCTACATCCAATGCTTATTGCTGATATAAAGTGTTAAAAATAGAAGTTATTTATATTCAATAATCTGACATACATAAATTATTAAGAAAAAGAGAAAATGTCATTAGATTTCTTCTGAATTTTTTTTTTTTATTTTTTTTTTTTTTTTTAAAGAAAAATACCAGTTGGTTTAAACTAAACCGTTGTTTAAACCAAAAGGAGTAAACAGTTGTTTAAACCATAGTTAAAACCAATTGGTTTAAACCGTGCCAACCCTGGTCTAATTGTTGTAGGTTCTATCTTGTATTATATAAATATGCAAATATATAGAAAAACAACTAAAAATCCACAAAAACCTGTATTGGTTGGGTATTTGCCAGCGCTGATACATTTTGAAAGTAGAAACAAAGGTGAATTTTCAACAATATTTTATAATGTTGCTTTAAGAACTTTCATTTTAAATTTGTTTTTAAAATGGTGATTTATTGTATCAGATGTAACACCATGATTTAAACAAGCAGATAAGTGTAATCGCACAGGATTTATTTATTCTATTTCCATTTTATTCATGATTGGCTGAATTTTCAGTAGTGTAATATTTATAAAGCTAAAATTTTTAGTGTATGGTTCATTTTATGTTTAGACTATGGATGGGAAATTTTATAAAACATTTAATCTGAAAGCTGCAAAATATTTTAATATGTTCATATGTTCTTATGTTCATAATAATTCCTTAACATTATTTTTATTGCTATTTAACTTAATTTCAATATTTTCTTTTAACACAGGAAGATGGTGATTTCATGGAGGAGTAAAATTCTACTGTGAGTGAGGAGTCAAATTCAACAATCTTATTTAATCTCAAGGATTTTCAAGAAAGTGTCTATTTTGCCTAAGATTTCAAAAGTTGGACAAACCAGTCGACAGATTACAATATGCTCTTTATGTATTTAATGTTTAATGCAAATGGACTGTTATATTTATAAAGGTCCTGTTAAAGATGTTATTGAAACTTGTTTATCTGATGTTGGAAAGAATTGTTATCAATTAATGTTAGGTTTATTTTGTCTTTGCTAAATAAAATGTTTTTGTTGTTAAATAAAATTAGTTTTTTTTCTTTCTTGCAACATTCTAAATTGCACATTTGGCTCTACTTTTGACATAAACTGCTGCAGTCTTATACTTTTATATTTATTTAAAAGTTAGTTGATTTAAGAAACATTGAATAAAATCAAAAATTAAATCAAAATTCTTTATTAAAAGGAAGTAAGTTATTCTTGAATATAAATTCAAGTTTTAACAAATGTTTTGAATGATAAAAAGAATAATTGCACATGGTCAATAAATCCATTTCTCAGTTATTTCTGCATTTAACTTCATACAATAAAATAATTGTCCATAATCAAAATTTTAGCTATACAAGTTTTTTAATGTCATTCCTCCACATTTCCCAATTGCAATGTGCTTATATAAATGCTATGGGTAACAATTATTTTATCTAAGATTTCAAAGCCATTTCAGATTTCAAACTAAACAATTAAAATATTTTTTTAAAATTTAGTCAGTTTAAGAAATATGATTTTGATTGAGATTTAAATCGAGGAATAATTACAACAAGGTATCATGGGTTGATGCTTATCCATTTAAAATATTTTCAATTTCAATTATTTATGTGTCATGGCCATGTGTGGGGGGGGGGGATACTTTTTTAAATTTAGGTTTTATGTTTTTTAATACTTTCTTTTTCAAAACTGGGTCTGAAACTCCTATTAATATTTAAAAAAAAATAATTAACCAAAATTTCAAAAGTAAAAACTAACCCACTTACAGATCATCCTCAAATATTCTATGCCCCCCCCCCCAAAAAAAAAAGGTAAACATTTTAAAATCCAAACAAGATATTTGAAAATAACTTCTGCATAGGATTATCTAAACCCTTAAGGGGAACAATCAGCTTCTGCCGTTGTGGTGCTGAAGTCGTTGGGCTGATATCAAGTTTATTTTTTCAATATTTTTTTAGTAAGATGCCTAAGATTGGTTTATTTGATTGAAATCGTAATTTTTTAATAAAAAAATAATTGTTATTTACAATTAAATCAGAAGCTAATGAAAAAATTAAAATTGTATATAAGCATATCTGAAGCTATAAGTATCATTGGAAAATATGTAAACTTGAAATTGCCCAAGAAAAGAAAGGAAAAATCCTATTAGCACCACAGCATCAGAAGCTGATATTCTGTTTAATGTTGTTCGGGTGCTGTTGTATAGTTATGCAAATTTAGGCAGTTTGCATGAATAAGTGTTTTCAAATTTGCAATTTTGAGATCACCAGTATTTTTAATTTAATGAATATATGTACTTTTAAATTTAACAAAAGAAAATTCTGATGTTAAAAATTTCTGATTTGACAGAATAATATAAAATTCATGTAAGCTTTATTTAATTTTGTATAACGATTCAATTGTCTTTTCCCCTAAATTGACATAGGAAACAGTTTCATTGAATTAGAAAGAAAAAAAATGTTTTTATGATTCATTAGAGAACTTTCAGTCATGTAAATTAGAATGTTTTAAGTCTTGTTAATTAAAGACTTGGAAGAAATATTGGAGAATCCATGTTACAGTTTTCCAATCTCTCTCTCTCTCTCTCTCTCTCTCTCTCTCTCTCTCTCTCTCTCTCTCTCTCTCTCTATATATATATATATATATATATATATATATATATATATATATATATATATATATATACCCTTGTAATGTCAATAAACAGAAATTTAAATCCGAAATGAGAATTTAATTGCAACACTTGAAAATGTGGCAATAATTCCATGTTATATAGAATTTCATTGATAAAAAATAATCGAGGATTACTGAATTTAGTTTTAAATGATGTGATTTTATTTAGACGATTTAGAAATCGCTTGAAGATTTTTGTAATTTTAAGCAATTTTGCTTTTCTTAAAAGTGAATTTATTCAATTCTACAAATTCAAGGAGTTTTGGATTAACTCTTAAATGAGTTGATTTTATTCATGTATGAATTGGTTACAAATCGCCTAAGTGCTACTGGATTAAATAAAAAATGACAACATTTCACTCCAACTTGAATTGATAACAAATCGCTCAAGTGCTACTGGATTTGCCTTAAATTATTTCACTTCACTCAAATACGAGTTGGCTGCAGCTAACTCAAGTGCTACTCGATTTAATCCTAAAGACTTCATTTCACTCAAGTATGATTTGGTTACAAATCGCTCAAGTGCTACGAGATTCAGTCTTAAATGACTTCATTTCACTCAAGTATGACTTTATTACAAATCACTCAAGTACTACTGGATTTAACCTTTATTGATTTGATTTCACTCAAGTATGAGTAAAATAGAGATCCCTCAATCATGAGTTGATTAAAAACAACTCATTCACTTGAGTTGTTTCAGCTCTTCTTGAGAAGGTTCCTTTCAACATGGGAAAAGAGTGGATTTCAGCTCAACTTGAGTTATTTCAGCTTTTTCGTTTTAAGAGAGTAAGACGTCCTCTATCGGCATTTTGTAAAATTTATCTTTAACATTTATTTTCATGAAAACACTTATTTAAATAGTAGTTTTAGCAGAAACGACAAACGAATCGACTAATTTTTCCGTTTTTTTTATGGTTTTCCGTTTCGTTTGAAATGTAAACCCTCTGAACATAGTTCAGTTTTTGCTACTTAACCACTCCCAACTATTCAGATTTTGAGCTCAAAATTTAAGTTTAAATCTAAGCCTACGAAACCATTTAATGAGATGCAAAAAATAACGGCAAAAAATAGTATTAAGATGGATTATTTCGTTAATTCAAAGTCTAAAGCGCCCTCTATCAGCATTTTTAAAAATTAATCTTTATAATTCATTTTCAATAAAATACTGATATAAGGAATAGTTTTAGTGAAAACCGCAAATCAATCGACAAATTTTTCCGTTTTTTATAATCTTTTGAAATTAAAATCATCTGAACACAGTTAAGTCATCTGAACACGCTTCCTGCTATTCAGATTTTGCGCTCAAAATTTAAGTCTAAGCTTACGAAACCATTTAATGAGATGCAAAAAATCACGGCAAAAAATAATTTTTCAGTTCTTCAAAGTCTAAAGCGCCCTCTATCGGCATCTTTTGAAATTTAAATCATCTGAACACAGTTAATCATCTGAACACGCTTCCAACTATTCAGATTTTGCGCTCAAAACTTAAGTCTAAGCTTACGAAACCATTTAATGAGATGCAAAAAATCACGGCAAAAAATAATTTTTCTGTACTTCAAAGTCTAAAGCGCCCTCTATCGGCATTTTTTGAAATTTATCTTTATAATTTATTTTCAAAAAAAAATACCAACATAAAGAATAATTTTATTGAAAACCGCAAATCAATCGACCAATTTTTCCGTTTTTTATGTGTATTTGAAATTTTGGACCCCAAACTTTAATGGCGGCTATCTCCTTTGGAAAACGTTTGGGACCCTTTGTTTCCCATTTAGTATTACTCGTGTTGAGGTGTTCTATCATCCCTTTGAGTATATGCCATTTGTTTAGGGACACCCTGTATATATACAGTCGAGTTTCTATATAACGAAAACCATTTTTCCAGTAAAAAATTCCTTATATAGAAATATTCGTTGAGTAGAGAAAGCCATTAAAATTTCTGTTTAATATGCAAATTTTTAAAAAGTATTATTTTTTATATGTTTCACTAAAAATTTCTGTTTAACTATAAATATTAACGTAACATCATATTTGTTAATTATTTGAACAGTTTAAAAAAGAAAATGGACATTTATTTAAACGCTTAATAAAAATCACACAAGAAAAACGTACTTTAATTTTTTTGCCATTGAAAACACAAATCTCAAGTTTTCGGGGGCGATCTGATCGCTCCGGGAGTGAATGTCCCCCCCCAAGTCCCCCTCTGTAATCAACTCTGAGTTTTATTACCACATTGGTCCAGCTTTTATATGTGTAACAATTAAATTGACACAGTTTGTCGAAGGATGTTAAAAGATGTGTGGGAGTGGTGCTGGTGGAATGAATTCTTTGTACTTAAAGAACAAGGAGATTCAAGGCAGAGAAGCAATATAAAAAACTAAGCCTTTAACGATAATTCAAAAATAAGTGATGGAAATTTGATTCCATGTGATTTCGAAGCTTTTATTAAACTGAATAAATAAAGAACATTTTATCAGAAAATTCGTTATACAGAGATAGATATTTCGCTATATAGAGACTGTTTTTAATGTAATCATGAAAAAAGGTGACCGTTCCTGCTAAAAATTCGTTATATAGCGAAATTCGATGCATGGAGTTTCGTTATAGAGGGACTCGACTGTATATTATATATTGAAATGAAATCAAAATCATTAGAAATTTTAATAATCTTCATTAAATTAATATGAAAATGTAACCCATTTTAAAAATATAAATCACAATTATAACAATTGTAAAAACGAATGCACATACATATAATTAATCAACAGGATTAACCTTTAAAAATTGTTTTATAAGTACATATTTATTATAAATTCATAATAAATATATAAATTTATAATAAATTTATAAATATAAATTGTTTTTTTATAAGTTGGTAATTTCATCTAGTATTGAAATCATAAATGCTTTTAAAGCATATAAGCTACCCTGGGGTAATAACGCCATGTTAAGGTTCTACCAATTTTCACGGCTCAGTTTTAGTTTGTATTTTTCAAACAAATACATGATTTGATACAGCAATTCATTGACTATCTATATAAAAAAAAAATATTTAACAGATATGTATTCATAAAATGTAATGGCGTGATTTCTTGACCAATGTTATTCGGCGTTATTACCCTCCTATATGGATAATAACGCCATGTAAACAAAACTATGAAATAAGATGGAATAATTGCATGTAGATTGCCCGATTCTAAAAATGCACACTCTACAAACTTAGAAATTGACAAATTGCATTCTAAGATATTGAAAATGTTAAATTTTTTGTGAAAGTGTAAGAAAAATAAAGTTGTGGTGTGGGGGGGGGGGATGAGGCAAAAGAATACCAGACCGTGAGCTTCTTTTTGCTTAAAAAGGACCGCTTAAATATAATTACTAGAAACATTGCAGAGTTTTAACTGTATTTATTTGAATCAGTATTTAGGATGTAGCTCGGCCACTGTAGGGAATCAACCGGATATTAAGCCAAGGATTGGCGTTATTACCCCGTTATAGTTATTGCGCTGTACATTTTAAATTACAAATTATCTCCAGAAGACATCCAAAATCTTCAACAACATTTTGAAAATCCATAAAATGTACTATAAATTTATGTAATTAACAAAGTATTTCCGGATAAAAAAATAGTCTTCACATCACAAAACGTATCTCGCAAATTTTAGATCAAGCGTTAATTTTAGTTGCTAGTAAAAACAATAAGACCTAAAAACGAAACAAATTAACTTGAAGCTGTTTTTTGCGATCTATATGACTCAAAACCCTTCTGCGCAGAGCACATGGGTGTCATTTACCAGATTATTTCAAAATTATGCAAAATATTAACACTTGGTGTTATTACCCCAGGATACCTTACAAAAAAAAAAAAAAAAAAAAAAAAAAAAAAAAAAACAATAATGTTAAATATTCGGAGATAGTATCTTTGCAAAATTTGATGAGAATTTTATCAGAACTTAATGGAAATTGATAGTAATTAAAACAAACAACAATAAATATATTTTTTTCAAATGATCCATACATACATTTATATATATAATTTTGTTATTACTCCACATTATACATATTAGGATCATCTATGCATTTTTTTCACAGATATGAACGTGTTATTTTAAATGCAGAGTCATTTCTGCTGACAGTGTAAAAACAAGCACACTTTCAAGAAAAAAATTTGCAGTAACACTTAATGTGTTCTATATTGTGTAGGAAAAAATGATTTTTCTTATTTATTTTTCTTTATTTAACAGAATAAGTGCAACATTAAAATAGCAAACGAAGTAGGATGAAAACTTCCTGAGAAGCTGATATATCAGCATAACAGAAAATCTATTCAATACTCTCATAATAAATAGATTTTTCTGGCTAGTGCTTCAGAAATTATCGTCTAAGAACAGCTACATAGATTTGTTCTCTAAGTTTTATGATAGATAATTTCAGTTCTTTTTTTTTCAGAAGATTATTTGCCAATCTTAGTGATATGAAATGTATATACATGGTGATTCTAAAATGTTTCTACAATAAAAAAGGGGCGATAGTACATATCAAGACAAACAATATTAAATAGGAAACCAAGGGTCCCAAACGTTTTCCAAAGGCGATAGCCGCCATTAAAGTTTAGAGTACAAAATTTCAAATAAGCATAAAAAAACGGAAAAAAATTTCTATTGATTTACGGTTTTCACTAAAACTATTCTTTATGTCGGTATTTTCTTGAAAATAAATTATGAAGATAAATTCAAAAAAAAAAAAAAAAAAAATGCCGATATAGGGCGCTTTAAACTTTGGAGTAACGAACAACAACTTCTTGCACCTCATTAAATGGTTTCGGAAGCTTAGACTTAGACTTAAATTTGGAGCTCAAATCTGAATACTTACGAATGAATAAGCAGTACAAACTGAATTGTGTTCAGAAAGTTCAAATTTAAAATGATTTCAAAAAACGGAAAAATTTGTCGATTGATTTGCGATTTTCACTAAAATTATTCTTTATGTCGGTATTATATTGAAAATAAATTATAAAGATAAATTACGAAAAATGCTGATAGAACGTGCTTTACACTTTGGAGTAACGATGAACTACATTTTTGCTGTTATTTTTTGTATCTCATTAAATGGTTTCGTAAGCTTAGACTTAAATTTTGAGCGCAAAATCTGAATAGTTGGGTGTCGTTTAGTAGCACAAACGGAACGGTGTTCAGAGGGGTGAAATTTCAAATGATTATAAAAAACGGGAAAATTGGTCGATTCGTTTGCGGGTCAAAATAAAATTATTCTTTAAGTCAGTATCTTCTTGAAAATAAATTTTAAAGATAAATTTCATAAATTCCGTTAGAGTGTGCCTTAAACTTTAGAATAACCAACAACTAATTTTAACCGTTCTTTTTGCATCTAATTAAATGCTTGGAATAGCTTATTAAATGTTTTCGTAAGCTTAGATTTAAACTTAAATTTTGCACTCAAATTCTGAATCGTTGGGAGAGGTTAAGAAACATAAACTGAAGTGTGTTTAGAAGTTGAAATTTATCCTACCCCCACCCCCACTCCCCTCAAACACAGTGAAATTTTGCGCTAATCAAAACCTCCTGACGATTCAGAATTTGAGCTCAAAATTTAAGTCTAAGCATTTGAAAGCATTTAATGAGATTTAAAAACATAACGGTTAAAATAGTTGTATTTCACTACAAAGTCTAAGCCGTCCTCCATCGGCATTTTGTGGAATTTACCTTTAAAATTTATTTTCAAATAAACACTCATTTAAAGGGTAGATTTAACTAAAACCGCAAACGAATCGATCGACCATTTTTTCCGTTTTTTATTATCATTTGAAATTTGAACCCTCTTCAAACAGTTGAGTTTGTGCTACTTAACCACATTCAACTATCCAGATTTTGAGCTCAAATTTTATGTTTATGTCTAAGCTTACGAAACCATTTAATGATATGCAAAAAAATAACGGCAAAAAATAGTTGTTCGTTACTCCAAAATATAGATCGCCCTCTATCGGCATTTTTCGAAATTTATCCTTTTAATTTATTTTCAATAAAATACCGACATAAAGAAATTTTTAATGAAAACCACAAATCAATCGACTAATTTTTCCATTTTTTATGTTTATTTGAAATTTTAGACCCTAAACTTTAATGGCGGCTACTTCCATTGGAAATCCTTTGGGACCCTTGATTTCCTATTAGTATTGTTTGTCTTGATGTGTAATATCACCCCTTTTTTACTGTAAAAACAATTTAGAATCACCCTGTATATATTAGGTGAATGTATATATATATATATATATATAACAGTCAATAATAAAGTTAATACATTATATATATATATATATATATATATATATATAATATATTAACTTTATTATGTGTTAAAAAATATTTTATAATATTAAACACATTCCAATAAAAATATGTAGTTGTAACTTAGAAACAATTCTTTCAAAAGGGATTAAAATCATTAGAAATATTGATATTCTTTATTTAATTAATATGCAAGTATAATCCATTTTTAAAATATAAATATACTTATCTAAATCAAAGAATCACATACACACATGTTTAAATAATATGCAGGATTAATTATAAATATATATAATGTTTTTTATCAATTAGAAATCGTGGCCGTATATTGAAATCATAAAAACTTTTAACGCAGACAATTAAATAAAAAAAAACATAGTATGTTTTGCAATGTCAAGTTAGAGAACATTTCTTTCAATCATTATTTTAATGGAAAAACAATAAATATATATTCAACTTTTTTTTTCCTAAAATCAACTTTATTATATATGCCGAATAACTGATTTAAAATAAAATCATATCAATATCTTACTGCGACTCTCCAGTTAATATCTTACTCAGAATAAGTGTGTTGAAAAAAAAAAACACTTTAAAAAATAAAAATTCAACAAAAAAAAAATACAAAAACAACAGGCTGCAGCCTCGTCAGCAGTGGGTATTATTACAAAAAACTGCCGAGCATTCAAATTTTTAAATAAAATATGTGCAAGTGGCCAGAGCGGTGAATAACAAAATCAAATATTGAAACACTCCATAGTACATTTCACTAGAACATAGTAAACCTCCCAGTTAAACATAGTTCACCTCCCCTAGAACATAGTAAAATATGCAAAAAATATGTTTGTTTAATAAAACACGAATCCCTAAGTTAGCCACATTGCCAAAGCCCAAAACAAAAAAAAACGGAACTTAACAGAAGCCATCTTCCAAACGACAAATTCAAAGTCAATCCGAGTCTGTTTCCGAACGACGCAGCACAACATCATAGAACCGTCCTTAAACAGGCTTTAGTCAATACAAGTCATTTATTGACATATAGAAGCAAACGGTCAATAATGAAGATTTTCTGTTAAATGAGAATACTTTTTTATAAAATTAAGCGGTATACTTTTTTTATATAATGATGATTACTTTTAAAATGAAATAGCTCCTTGTGAAAAAGATGTTTTTCCAAGCAGATTTTGAAATAACGAAAAAATTGACTAATAATGGTATTAATATATATGCGTTTGCATATATTGGAGGACCAGTGTATAAGCTGTTTAACATTAAAGAAAGTATGTTACGCTTATCATAGATTGAAATCAGTATTTTATTGTCTATTAAAATTTTTGTTTTTAACTCTACTTATTCAGCGTTCAATCTATTATCATTTGTTTTTTTTAATATTAATGAATCAGAAAAAAATTCTTAAGAAATTTCATTAAAGTTACCATTAAAATTTCAAAACAATTATATCGTCCATGTATCTGTAAGCAAGACATTTGACATCAACTGTATTAATACTATATTAAAATTCATTAAAAAAAAAGCCGCAGCGGATGAATAACTACTACCTATGCCAATCCCATTGATATGTACGTATATTTTAGAACCTGTAAAAACATAATTATTGTAAAGACAAAATCGGCATAATTTATAAATCAAGTTCGAATTAAAATCAGTACCATCTAAAACCACTTCAGTTGTCTTTAAGAGTGCACCCATTAAACTAATATTAGGAATAGTGGTAAATAAATTTTCGAAATCATAAGTATGGATAGAATGAATGCTATTGATTTTTAATTTTTCAACAATCTCGAAACTATTGGAAATAAAATAAAAATAAAATACTGTCCTTTATGCATTCTATGGAAATTTGAAGTAAGAAATACAAATCTAAAAGACAGCTTTTTATTATATGGGAATGGAATGTTTGTTTTCTTAGAAAAGGCCAGATGTAATATATATATATATGCTGCTCTGTCCTGTGTTGCCCGAGCACCTAAGAATGTTCTTACATGAACTTGAAATGAAATGTTTATTATAGTTCCGTACAGAGAGGAGGTGGGTGTATGAGAAAGACTGTGTAATTACCAAGCCCGACTCTTGTTCATTTGGAAAGTAGTGTACAGTCACAGGTTAAGGTTTTGGATTTTTATTTGTCCCACATTTTAAATATTTATTTAAAAATAATTGATGAATTCATTTAAACTTTAATTATGATTTCAATACTTTTTTTACACTTTTTTTATACAATTTTTTATTAATAATTTTTAGATTAAAAAAATAATTGCTAATGTATCATAAACTGTTAAACTTAAAGAAGTAATACAATTGCTATCAAATATTACTATATAGATTTTTAAAAAGGTAGTATTCAGCAAAATTATTTTCTAATAGAGTAAAGATTGTTTATAACAGAATCGTGCAGTAAACAAACAAACAAACTATTGTTACATTCCTTCCCCCCGTGCTATTAAAAGAGCTTACATAAAAATGTATTTATCACTGGCCCTTTATGTTTACGTCTAAGCAGGTTTTATTTATATTACTTCTGAGGGGGGGTACTCCATTCAAATTATTACTTTAACGCGCAGACTCTTTGTACGGCTACGTTAGTATCATTATTTATCTTGTGAATGATAAATAATGGAAGGAAATAATGATTCTAATCTGGTAGTGTGATAGTTCCATATTAGATACCTTGAGCTTTAGTTCAACGATCTTTTTTAACAACTTCTACACCATGCTGTTACAATAGAAGTCTTTTTGTTTCAAATGTGAAAAATCATTTGACGAAGTATGAACAAATGAGTACACGCAAATATCGTTTTCGTTGACGATATTAACAGGGGATTACTTGAATTACTTATTGTTTGTCTTTGATCGAATTAAAATGATTTGTAATGCCTTTAAAAAGACCGTTTGATAATGATGGCAGCGATTACTGAAATCCTCCTAAAATGTTAAAAGTTTCGTTACCACTATTTTCGAATAGCAATTTCATCAAAACATCTTAAATATAAAAGTCTTGCTTAAGATAACCACTCTCTCGAATATCAGATCTACTGACAGGTTGTTTAACGGAGTTGCATTCAGATGCATTTTTATTAAGAATATAGTGCGCTTAATGTGAAATTAACAGAACACGGTTTTGTTAAAATTTAGAAATCTTACAAAGTAATCTGTTTGAAACGTTAAGATAGTTATAACACATGACAGAAAAGTTATAAAAAATAGTGTTGCCTCACAATTCGGAAGGAATCTCTCCACAAAACTATCGCTACCATTTTTTAAAATCATAATTAGATTTTATTTTTAAAATTTGATGGCATTAGCGTGTTGTTAGAATCCGGGATGACCGAAGGGATGTTGGCAAGCGTAAATCATAGGTGGAAGAGCCCCCTAGCAATTGTAAGAGAAAAAATTGCAATATATATGTTTCTCTGTTTTAAAAGATAAATAATTTGCATGAATTTAATATTAATTCTAACTAAGATATATGTGTAACTTTTGAAAATAGAAAAAAAAAATATTAAAAATATTTTTAATATAGAGTTTCCTCAAATTTGATCTTATACATAAATGTACTTTTATAATTATTATTTTGATTTTAATTATCGATTTAGTATATCATATAAATACAAATATTTAAAAAAATGAAAATATTGATTGTCTTTTAAATATTTTTGGGATTGTTAGGAAATTAATTTTTGTTCAGGAGCAATTTCTGAACGGAAATTTTGGAGGAAATTTTTTCTTTACAAATTATTGGTGCCGAAACAGATGATTTATTAAATAATAATAATAATAATAATAATAATAAATGCATCACTTTCTATCTAAACAAATATATATATATATATATACTTGAATAAATATAAATCTAATATCGTAATCTTTTTGTAATTTAAATACATAGAGATTGAAAGGAGATTTTTTTTTACAAGAAAAAACGGTCCTTTAATAATATAATAATAGTAATAGAAGATGCTTTTCAAACAGCAATATAGTATTTATTTCAATAATTTTACACGAACATATTTTTAATAAACACTTTTCTCTTATCTTTTAGAATAAATCATATTTAATACATAATTGTATTTAATATGGATATAAAAATTTTGCTACATAAGTTGATACAAATACATAAAAAAAAAACATTAAGGAGCGGAAATTCCTTGAAATATTATTTAAAAATATATTAAGTAGATAATTTTGAAATGATAGGCGTTATCTTATTTCATTTCTTCACATTGTGAAATTAGTATCATATTAAGTCAAAATAAAATGTTGTTTACGGTTTTAACTTCAAAACTTTTGTGTAAAAATAAATTAAATTATTCATAGCGTCTCTTCTACCGCACACATAATTTACTTGACAGAAAGAATAACAGATTCTGAACATTTCAAAATGTCGTTATAGATTATTTAATAAAAGTTTAAGAATGAATATTTTCTCCGATTGTTTTGGACATTTGGAAAGCCTTAATTGATAGTTTCTTTCTGGAAAGAAATAACCAATATTTATAATTTGACAAGGAACGTTATGCATGCGGGATCAAAAGAAAGTTCCATATTTTCAAATAATAATAACAATATCTTTCAGCAACCTTTTCATCGAAAGAGTTATTAATTACAATTAAAGTAGTGATTTATGTTTCGGAATTTATTTGTATTTATTAAAATATAAATAAAAAAACATTATATAAAATGTACGTATGATCCAAAAACAATATAATCACGATCTGTTTTAGTTAAAAAGCCATGCCTTATATATATATATATATATATATAACAATTTATTTAAGATTTTTTAACCCTTTACCTATTGTTTCATTAAAAGGTCATTATTGTATCTTTATGAGCATACTTATTTATGTACTTTTGTATAAATTATTTTCATTATATATAGTATTACATAATATTTCTTTTGCAAAGAATGATATATATCATTTATATATTCTTTTTTGTAAAAAAAAGGTATTTTTTTCACATATTGCTCTTTTTTATATGAAACTTCTTAAACAGATTATGCTATGTTTTTTACCCTCATTAATTAGCATTACATGTTATTTTTCTTTTTTACTTAAAGAAAAATATATTAAACAATAAAAATTTACATTATATTAAATTTATATTGTATTTGCATTCCCTTCACCAGTGTGTAACTGCATAATAGCTTAAAAATAGAACAAATTTATGTGTAAGTGTATGACTACGGCTAGTTGGTCCTTCTTGAATTTGAAAAAAATCCGCCTAAGGGGGACGCTGCAATCACGATTTTTGTGCCATTTTCAATATTTTACCGGCCAAAAGTATATGAAGTTATGCATCGAATTAAACCAATTTTTTTGTGTAAGTGTATGACTATGGCTTAATTGTCCTCCCTGAATTTGAAAAAAAACCGCCAGATGGGGGCGCTGCAATCGCGATTTTTGTGCCTTTCTCAATGTTGTACCGATGAAAACTGTATAAACTTATACAACGAACTGAACCAATTTTTTGTGTAAGCGTATGGCTATGGCTAGTTTTCCTCCCTGAATTTGAAAAAAATCCGCCAGAAGCGGGCACTGCAATAGCCAATTTTATGCCATTTTCAATATTGCACACCTAAAAGAGTATGAAGTTCGTCCTAGAACTTAACTAAAATTTTTGTATATAATTATTTTTTGGTAAGGCAAATTGGCCCTCCCTGAATTTAAAAAAAAAAAAAAAAAAAAAAAAAAAAAAAAAAAAAAAAAAAAAAAAAAAAAATCTGTCTATTATTATATTGTTTATCGGCTCGTGTAGACACGGGAATTCGTTTTTACTCCTATTAATTGATTGAAGCAGAAACTTAAGATGAAAACCAAAGTTCGCATGGTATTGAATAAAAATTATTAAAACGTTAAAATGAGTAACTATTTTTTAAAAATATTAAAATGAGATACTTATGAGATAGAAGGACGTTTTGGGATTGGCGAATCTAACTATTTAAACTTTCAAGATAAATTTGTTGAACGTGCGTTGTAAATAAGAAATACTCCCTATTACATTGTCCCATCTGTTAAAATTTCTGAAAAACTTTTGCAGCTGTATATCTGTCATGACTTAAATCGCAAAAACATAGCCAGTTGAAAACTTTATCGATTTATCTATAGTTCTACGTATATATCTTTTTATATGGACTTCCTTATGAATTCCATAATTCTACACATTTTCCAAACTTATACATAAAATCAAGGGGCAGAAACACTCAAGTCTGTTAATGGGCAAAAGCTGATCAAATGGAGGAAAGAGGGACGGGTTTTGTGCAAATCAAAAAGTCCTGATAACTCCTTAATTATGAAAAGTATCAATTCAGTTCAAAGTAATTATTACGTATAGAAAAAGGCAAAAAATGGCGAATGTTAGACATTTATTTAAATAAACTATGTGCTCAAGGGGCGAAACAAAATTGAATTTTAATGAAAAAAAAAATATTCTTCAACTCTGTTATTCTTTAAACGTGTGTAACTGGATTTGGTACATTATAATAATTGCTATGTATAACAAAATTTTCAAAGATTAAAGGACATAAAGAATAAGATATCTCGTCTTAATAAGATTTTTTGTTCTTTATGAGAGTAAAATAATTTTGCACAACTAATGAACTAACAAACTGATTTAAAACCATTCATAGAAGTTAAATATATACACATTTATGTAATACTAATATGTTAGTCAAAAGAAAATTCAATTCATTATCAAAATGGAAAAAAAATAAGGTTATGAATGTTGTTATGCTATCAAACACATCACTAGTAAAAACTTTCTATCTTTTTGATACACAGAAATTATCATATTTGTATATTTGAAAACTCAATATAAGATAATTTCTAAAATATACGAAATAAGTGTAAGCTTAAATAGACAATTAAACAAATGTGTTTCTAAGACCGACAAAACTAATAAATAAATAAATAAATAAAAAATTAATTACCCACATTTTTAATAAAATACTTGTTGGTTTTACTACCGATTACTAATTACTGCCGATTACTGTTAATCCGAACACTAATTTTCATAAACAACAAGAAAGAAAAAATCTTGCGTCAAGCACAGATTATGACGCACTTTCCAACACATTCAGAATAATGTAACAAAACTGCACCGTCTAAAAAAATAAAGTATCACGCCTCATTTCAACGTATGGAAATGTATAACACATTTCAAAACTGAATTTCAGCTGTTACTATCTACAAAAGGAAAATTATTTAAAATTTTTAGCTGCCCTATATATGGTATAGAGATTGTATCTATTTATAACTTGGATTCCAAAATGTACTTCAGTTAAGAGATACATATGTTTTAGTTGAAAATTTCCCTTCAGCAATTTCCTTCAAAAGGAAGAGTGGCATGCGAATACTTTTGTGCAGCCCTGTATATGATGTATAAAATTTATATATAAACAGTAATATGCAAAGAAAAAAACATTAAAAATAAAATCGCATATAAAATTTGAAAACATACTCTCCAACAACTATTATTTAAAAATTATTGTAACCGTTTTTTTTTTTTTTTTTTTTTTTTTTTTTGAGTCGCTGTGAATTAATAAAGAATGTTATGCATGCTCTTTTTTAACCTGATCATAGTGAAATTCAGTGATTTATATCAATTTAATACATTTGGAGTAACGTAATGTTATTAAAAAAAATTATAAACGATTTTTCCCCATATACCATAATGTAATCGAATTATTTTGAGTGTACCTGTAAATAAACCATTTTACTGTAATTCTTCATATGCAATACTAAAACATGGTTTGGTGACCCTAAATAAGCTTTATGAATTTTATGAAAATATCTGAGTGCATTTACGGGAGCTAGAACGTGGACAGACAGATATGCAAACCGAATGCATAGACCTTTTTCAGCATTGACGGGCAGTGCTAAAAATTCCTACACTTTTATTAGAAATCCATTTGATAAAATTTAGAAATAAAATGTTTTCCCTAGGTTAAAATTAGATTTCATTACTTAGAAATTTATATATCTTAAAAGGAAAGAGGATTAACATTGAAATCATAAAAAAAGTTCTAATTTAATGTAAATCAACCTTTTAATATTGAAGGGATTTAGTATATATTATATAAAAATGGTATCATCAAAGCAGAATTCAAGTTTAATACAGATTTACACTCGAGATGTTACATGTAATGGCTAATTACAGTGGGAATTATTAAAACGTGTGATCATTAAACGTTAACTATTAGGGTTTTTTTTTTTTTTTTTCAAATTTAAGGCCTTTTTTTTTTTTTTTTTTTTTTTTTTTTTTTTTTTTTTTTTTTTTTTTACAATACAATAATTTTATAAGTCTATAAACTTATTTACAAACATTAAAAGACGCAATTATTATGGAAAATTAATTATTAAGAAATTTAATTAGTCAATCTGCACGTGAAAGTTGAGTGTGTTTCTAAGTAAAATTATATTATTACGGGTACTAATTACGTTTTATTTACACAAAACACATAATAATTTATAATAAAGCATTATAATAATTATCTTATTATACGTTTCAGGACATCAGATCATCTTTAAAAATAAATTTACGGAAAAAATATTGGCGGTCAGATCGTTACGTAATTCGGACAATCCAATTTCTTATTTGAGAAAAGTGCATTTATTGCAAAAAATGTTTACTAAAATACATATAGATACTTTCAAATTAAAAAAAAAATTATTTTAAAGATAGATAAAAGAGATTAAATTACTTACTTAACGTGTTTTGCATGAAAATAGCAGCTTTGTTTCAATCGTTACTTTTGGACATAAGAAAATACAGAAAAAGTCTTTGTATAAAAGTCCTTCTAACTTCAAAAAGCAATAAATTGGTAGTGCCATTTTTTCACAAAATTTTAAAACAATCACCCATTCCCCTTCGCTGTTTATCATTAGAATTTCCTGAAAACATGTTAAAACTTTTTTTTCTAGGTACGTTGAAGCAGTTAACGTTATGAATGTCCGAAATTGGCCACTTTAGAAAAAAATTAAATTTTAAGATATTTATACAAAACTTTTTATAAAAATTATATAAATTTTTAACTCTGAACAGAATTAAGAATTCAGTGAAAATAAAAATTAAAGTCAAAGATGATTAAACTTATTTATTCAAAAGCTTAAAGTTATGATACGTGTACTGTGCCCACTTTTTGAGAACGTCCAACAGCTCATCCAGCTTTAAAAAATAAAAACATTAATTTAATGTTTTTCCTTAAATATTCACTTTATTGCTTCACTTGGAAGCAAAATATTTTTATTGAAATTTGCTGAAAGCAAACTTATATGATTTTTCTCTTAAAAATAATTGTATTTTAAACAATAAATTATTGAATATGATTAAATTATGCGCATTAAAAATAAATAAATATATTTAAATCAGATTTTTTTTTTTTTTTTTTTTTTTTTTTTTTACTGACAGGATAAAATTTTTAAAGGTATTTTTAAAGATGAGCAGTAGATACTTATGTACAAAAATGTCGTTTAAAAATCTAAAAAGTGTACATTGTTTCCAATATGTATTAATAAAATGTAATAAAATTATAATAAATGTAATAAAATCATGCATTGAAGAACCAAAATACTGTGACCTTCTCACATTCTGTAACGAAATTCCCTTTATGACATAGAATCACGTAATCAGGTTAGAATGGAATTTAACTGTTGCTAGGGAGCCTGGGATATCATTTTTGAAATTTATACTGCTTTTGATAGAAAATGTTACTTATTTATGAAATATGTTAATATACAGGGCATAATTCAATGGAGAACAGATTCAGAACATATATCTTCGAAACTGCGCGAATTGCGGGATATTTGAGACATACTGCTGTTACTTTTAATGAATATTGGATGTATAACGGTTAAATCATCTGTGGACGACCTTCTTTAATCAATAAATAAAAGAAGGAGATTCTTCTAATTAATAAAGCAAAATCGACTCGATGCACTGGCTCAACTGCCAACTAATAACATAAATCCAAGTAGAACTGTTTTGGGTAACACAATTGAATTGACACTGTTTGATATTAGAATAGTGATCAAACGCCCCACTAACTTGTGGCTGTTGGACAAGTATCATGGCCAACAACACTTGGACTGGGTCTTTGGGATAATGTCGCCTGGTCAAATGAATCGCAATTCATCCTTCAACATTTCGATGGCTGTGGCTGGTTAGCAATCTTCCATGAAACTTTTTAGTTCCTCATATACGTTAGGTCGTACACAGACAGTAATAGTGATATTATGTTTTAAGAAACGATCCCATGGTTGTCTTTTTGGACTGATTTACAGAACCGAGCATGAAGCGCACTGATTATTTAAATCTTTTTGAGGATCAGGTATTCCATTACATGGAATGTGTTCCCAATTGAAATTTCTGTTATCAGTCTCAAGAGTCACAGGGCTCGAATAGTGCTAGAGTAGTTTCAAGAACATAATGCTGAATACCAATTGAAGTACTGGCTGCCTAACTCAACAGTTAATAATCTGTTACAGCACATTGAAAAGGGGAATGGTAATGGAACGTCAAACAACAGCTTAAAACAGTTATGTTCAAATATTACGTGTTTGAGTGATTGCTGTTTGAACAGCTAGTACAATCTATCATTGGTAGAATATATCTGCGGTCTAACCATGTTGCATACGATGTGGGTAGCAGCTGCTTAATGAACAGAAAATGGCTTATAGCATTATTTGATAGCTGGCCATAATCTTTTTCTTTGTAAAACATGGCATATGGAACATACTAGATTACGACATCTTATAAAAAATAGCCTAAATACAATTTTTTTTTCAAAACTAAGTAATGAAATTACCCTGATTTGAAAAAATATGAAAAAAAAAATAAATAAACATTCTACACTTTTTGTTTCTAGCCTTAAATACATCCTATGTGGTGAAAACGTCTTAAAAAAGAGAAGATTCTTTATTCGAGAGACGATTCTAAAATATTACCTGTAAAATAAAGAAAATGTATCTGATCTTTTAATAAAATTATTCCTTTGATAGGAAAGCTTCTTGCAGCTTTCATAATTAATTATGCAATTATCAACAAATCTATGATAAAAATTATCTTTAATTCCAGCAGTATTTTTTAATTTAATCTATACTATGATTTCAAACATAAAAATTAATTTAAAATATATTTCAAATTTCGTAATAGGGATTTGAACAAGAAAGGATTTTCTCCATATATCTTAAATGACAAATACACATAAAAAGTTCTGGCATATTGATTTTTAAATTTCAAATAAAAAGGGTATTACTTTAAAAGGATTATCTCTAAAATGTAATAGCATTTCTTCTTCGTGAATGATTTTTTTCTTGTTTTTAATGCATTCTTAAAATACAGTATATATTTTTTTCAACTATACTAATATCAAAAAGTAAATATTGTGACGCAAAGTAGTTTTTCATATCATGAAGTCTTTTAAGCGTCATAATTATAAATAAAAGTATGTGTTCAGAATTTTTATGTTTCTTTGATGCTAAATATGAAGATTAACTGTATGGAGACTACATGTTAATAATGCAATTCATTTGAAATACTCTCACATAATTTGTCTAGAAAAATAATTAAAATAAAGAAAAAATATTCATAAATAAAAAATAATAATAATGAAAATTAATGCACTACTTTTCAGCTTATGGGAAAGCTTTAAACTAAGGTAGATAAATTAGCAATTTTTTAGGCTTAGATTTGTTTGATAAATTCTGTGTCGTTTTATAATTTTCTGCACATAAAAAAATCTCTGCTTAGTTAAAAATTGTATTATGATAAGGAAATTTGTTATAAATAAAGATTAAAAATAATATATGAAGAGGAATAAACATCTTTTTTAGTCTTGGTTATTTGGTTGAAATAAATTAATGCCAAGCAAGGTTTTGTAATTTTAAAGAAAAATAAAATGTATTTTAAGGTTATGAGAAATTCTTCATATAAATTTTTAAAACAATATACTTTAATGCATGAAGATGTTATCTGATGTCAATGTTTGGTCAAGCTTTTGCAATTAAACCCTGATATAACATTAAATTATGTCGTTATTCTTAAGAATAATAAGCAATATTTTTTTCGTAATTTGTTATTTTATTTATAGAAAGTTCAAAGGGTTAATTTTCATGAATCTTTTAATAATGGTAAAACATGTACGTACAACTTACATCATATTTTAATTCTGTGGTCAAAAGGGGTGAAATGCAAAAGGGGCGAAACACGCAAAGCGTCTTTGGTAGGAACACACAATATGTGCAGTAGCTTCAGCTTGTTTGTATTTTCGCACAACGATTTTTTTTATATATATAGTTAGTGTAATAATCACAAAATTCTCTGTAAAATACAAAAATAGTTTATTTTTGAAATATTCAGAGTTAATGCTGATAACTAAAAATCATATGCAAGCTTCAAATGATTTTGAAAATTAATAGTAATTATTATTTTTTACTTGCATTTATTTCATTGTTCTTGAATATAAAAAAAAAAACTTTTTTAATGAACGGATTTTTTCATTAAAATTTTATCTTTATTTTTGTAAATGATAACCAATAGAGTGATACAGAGTGTTGCTCAAACAGTGTTTATACGATGCGTTCGCATAAAACTAACATACTAAAAAGAAAGTGTATCCAAATTCATTGTTGATTGATATGTAGAATCACAAAATAAATTTATTAGCTTTTGATTTAGCCCTTTTCCGGCAAAGTTTTCCTACTCTGGGCACACCTGATTTTAATTCTAAATTTGCAAGCGGCACAATAATCTTTTAATGATATTTTTTTCTTTTACAATAAAAACTTAAATTGAGGAGGTTCAAATTTCTAAAAAGGTCATTTGTAACTTCTCGTGTCAGTCAATAATTTCTCAGTTTAAGAACAGACTTTTTCTGTTCCAGAAATAGTTCAAATAATATCATATTGCGATCAAATAGTAAGTTTTCTTTCTTTTTAGTTTTTAAAAAAACCAGGGACCCATATGAGCTACACAGACTCCGTATGAGCTAAGCTCGTCAAATCACATTCGGACACCACACACTCTCTAAAAAGCTAATTTTATTAGATTTTAAAAGATTGCGATATGTAATATATATATATATATATATATATATTGTTGCAGCGTATATGGGGTTCTTTTGATCTTATGGTTAGACAACTTCAAACTCTTGCTTATAGAAAAGTAGAAAATAATTTATTTACAGAACTTCAGAACAACAGAGTCTTCGAAACTCACAAATATTTCTAGATATTCAAAAATAATTGTTCAAATCTATCGTATAAGTGCAGATATAAGTTCCAGAGACTCTTTATACAACGTCTCAACACTAAATCACATTCAAAATAACGTAAATAAGACTCAAGCAAACTTGCTAACAAACGCCTTGTTCACTCAATGACTGACTGGTAAATAATAAACAACAACAGCTCGTATCGCTCTCCTTATATATGCTCGCAGCAGGTGCTGGAAATTTCTAGAACCATCTCGAAAAAACTGGAAAACCACGGAACAACATTCAATGTATCAGTAGACCTAAAGGGGGGGGGGTTACCATAAATAGGGAAGGGTTACCATCGCCAACAATCGCCAAGTTTGTCGCCAACTTGGCGATATATCGCCAAATTTGGCGACCAAAATTAGTCGCCAAAACTGACGCCAATTTGGCGATATCTCTAATATTTCGCAAAGTTGCCATAGACATTCACCGAAAATAATAGACAAGTTTGCTTGATAACAGAGACAATGTAACTAAAGCTAATATTAGTAAAGAAATGGAGCTTAATAAGATTATTTACATTATTTTACAGTACAGACACTAACTATTTACAAAATTCGTAACAATATATTATATTATATTATATTATATTATATTATATTATATCATATTATATTCCCTGTAAACGGGTTTCCATTAATTTCCTTTTTATTGGGACACATTAAGATCTAATCAGCTGCTGATATTAGTAAATATTATTTTTTCCATCTGAAAATTCAAAACAATAGATTAAAAGATTATATTAAAAAATGAAATAAATTTCTCGTTTAAAAAATTTTTTCTTAATTTTAACTGATTTGTAATTTTACTTGATTATTTTATATATGATATAATTTCATTTACTTAATACTTTTAACGCACACTAATGAATTTATTTGTTATTTAAAAGTTTTCTTTCTTCTTTTATAATCGCATGAAGTTACCATTATTGTTTTTTTTTATTTCCTTTGCCTTAGGATTGAGAACGATAGTTTAAAAGATCATCTAGAAATTTTAAATGTCTCACAAACAATATTGTTTGCAATTTTTTGCGTGGCTCTGTAATTACTATGCATTTTGTATTATGCATGAAATAATTTATATTAAGCTTTATATACGCATTTAAATTTCCATATGCGTGATATATGTTAATATATTGAAATGATATCGCGAAACCCCTCTATATCATAATGTAATGGAATTCATTTGGTGGGTCCCTGTAAATGAATAATAACTATTCTTTGCACCGGATAATTTGCAGAACGCATAGTTTAGTGCAATTCGTAAATTCATAACTATTTTACTATGTTTGTAAAGGTGAAAAACTTTAAATTTAATTTGAAACGATTTTTCCCTCATAGGCCGTAACGAGGAATTTGCACAATCGGTCATTTTTATAATTTTCTGTTTATTCCATATCCACAGTTTTTAAAAATGTTCTAAAAAATGCAAGAAATATCAATAATTATATAATTATTGAAAATTACGGTTATTTGAATAATTAATCGTAAACGTAAGTTGAAGTTACAGGACTCCAAATCGGGGAGTTACTTACTATGACGTCACAATTCACGACATCCAGGCCAATGTTTACATTTTGTTAGCAAGCGGCGGTTGCATTCTCTTGACATCTAAATATATTTCTACGTGGATTTCCATAATAATTCATTATTTGTTTAGCTATTTTAAAAATATGACGTAATTTTTCACTTTTTACGGTGGTTAACGCATTTTAATGATGTCATTATTTTAATAGTTTCTATCTCTTTTAATAGTCACATGTAAATATAATTTTAGGATACAATTTCAGTAATTCTCGCTTTTAAATTATAATTATATCATTCTCATTTGAAATTGCATTTTCTATTTGTGACAATCGCATGTAAATATATGTATTTTTTTCAATTTGAAAGAAATACTATTCTTTGATCATTTGGCAACAATTTAAAATAATAACCGTTTCTAAAATATATAAAAAAAATCTCTGAAAATGTTGAAAATTTAAATTTAAAATGGAAATAATACCTCAAAAAATGAATTATATTAATTAAAATGAATTCAGTATGTACAGCTGGATATTCTAATATATAAAATGATCTAAAAATGTTTAAAATCCTGTGTAAGTTTTTAATCTTATAATTTTTTTTTTAATGGAACGATTATGATCAACTTTAACATTAAATATATCTTAAACATCATTGTTCAGTTTAAAAACTATATATCCATCAGCGTACATAACCAACATTTCTCTATATAACCACCAATTTTCATTGTATGCAATAGTTTTCTTAATATTACAAACGAGTAAACCTTAGGTAAAAAAAAAAAAAAAAAAAATTTCGTTGTCAGTGGTGGTGCAGGGAAAGTTACTTTTTTTTAAAAAAAAATAGAGAGAAATATTTATGTTGTTAATGCATATAAACATGTTTCTGCAACATTTCAACGTCATTATTGTTTTAACTATATCAGTCATATGGATATATTTACTACGCCTGGCTTTCGTTTCCATGTTTTTATTGACAGGATAATTATAAGTACTGACATTCCTCTTTTACACAGATCATAGTGAGTGAAGTGGTATGCACTATGTTATTGTCAGATGATGGATCAGCCACGAAACATTTATCTTATCAATTTATTTACATACTTTCTTATTCTGTTTTATGAGTTAATTAGACTCTAGAATATGGTTCATATTTCAATGCCAAAAATTGTTTTTTTTTTTTCAAATTTTCCGATATAAATTGATTCCGGAACGCTTTTAATGAAATTTTGTGGCTTTAAAACTAATCACAAATTTCGTGCATGAAAAAAAAATATTTTTATGAACATGTTTATTCTGTTCATTATATATATATATATATATATATATATATATATATATATATATATATATATTCTTCTTTAAATGACATAATTCATGTGCATTATTTGGTTTTATCTTTCATAACAACTTTAATTGTTTTAACTTTAATTAGAAAAAGATTCTTCTCTTTCTTAGTTATTACTTCAATAGTTTTGTTATGCTGTAGAAAAGATAACTAATGTAAAATAAATATATTTTTAATGCAATGAGTAAAGTAATTCGTTAAAAAATATAATGTACTTTTTTTATATCTAATAACAAATGTATTTTGTAGCATTAAATTAAAAAAAAAGTTTCGTCATTGATGTTTCGTCACAAGAAATCATCAATAAGTTCATTATAAATGCATAATTCTTTTGGTGGTAATGGCGAGAAAATGTTTTCAATAGATATACAAAGAGTTATGTAAAATCTTTCTGTAGGTATAACCGTTGAATCATGTGATATTTACCAACACAATGCTAGTTGTTTAGCACTTCAAAAAACACAGTATTTTTTGTTTCTTTAAAATCTTTAAATAGTTATTTTAAATCACACAATGGAATTTTTTTATTGATATTATTTCTTTGGAACGATATTATAAATCTACATTTACTCTGTAAGCAATAAGTGAAGCAGTTTTCGCTACAATAAATATCAATTTCCACATATTAAATGCATAATATTGTAACATTAATCATTCACCGATAATTTAAAAATTCAATAATAATTTATCTGGATATCTCTATATATCTATCTATTTAAGTCATAATTTAAAAATACAATATAGTAAATTACAACACCAAACGATATTTAATAAAATTTGTAGTCACCACATCATTTCAGTCTTAATAAGCTAAAGAAACCAAATAACAATCAGTTTTTTTTTAAATTACAGAATGATATATTAACACGACTCAACTACAGCTTAAACTACTAGTAGAGTACAGTGTAAACTACAGTGTGAGTTGAAACCAAAAACAACTACTGTGTAAACTGCATAGAACAGTTTTATTTATCTGATTTATGAAAATTCTGAACAGATAATTAACTTTTTTTTAAATTTTTTCTTTCTAAATGGATGCGATGGGAAAAAAAATACACATAGAAAATTTAGAATTCTGTAAACTTTCGTTAAATCATTTTTATAATTGTTACTAAAAATAATTTAAAGTTCTAATTTTTATGATTTTAAAAAGCAATTGCGGGTTAGATTAAATTCCTTATTTAATGTTTTGTTAAAATGCCACGACAGTTTTAGTGCATTTCAATGAAATATATATTTATATATTTCGAATATTTATATTTTTTATTTTATACAACTCTGCATGATCAACACGCAATAATAACGTTCGCCGACCTCTTCTATTTAAAGCAGAAACAAGTAAAATAAATCATCTGAACATTAAGATTATGGCTGGTGTGTCAAGAGTTCTTTTGGCTGGCACTGTAAATGCATGGTATTGAGGCATTAATCACTCACATATGTGTTACATATTCCAACAGAAAAGTAAAATATAACGTCAAATGATTTATAGGTAATTTTCTCGCTTTCACATCACATTAATTTTAATGTACTGTAGTATCCGGATCAAAGTTTTTATCCGGAATAGAATATATACATAACTCATCATCGCTAAAATACGTTTATTTACACCACATTTTAGGTACAACACTGATCATGATAAACAAAGTTTTATTTAGATCGTCGTTATTAAACATACAATAATAATTTACGTGACGTACCTCAAAATGACCCTTAAGGATAAGGAAGCAAATTTGCTTCCAAAATGTTCCATGCTAACTGGAACATATAAGCACAAAAATATCTAGCTTTAAAGCGTATAAAGTTTTGCATATAATTTAACTATTTTTTTGTGTAAGAGTTTCGCTTTGGTCAGTAGGCCCTACCTTAATTGGAAAAAAAAAATCCGCCGGGAGGAATCGCTATAATCGCAATGTCTGTATCATTTTCAAACATCATACACAATAAAATTGTATGGTATTATGCATAGAAATTATCTACATTTTTGTGTATGATTGCATTTGGCATACCTATGGCACGCAGATCCTCTTTAAATTTGAAAGACATCTGCCTATCGTTCTATTGCCAATCGACTTGTGCAAAGAGGGATTTTGCGTATTTCTAATCCGACTATTTATAAGCAGTGGATGATAACAGAATAAGGGAAAACTGTTGATTGTAATAAATATCGTGACCCACTTTATATTATATTTACTCCGATTAATTTACTGAAGCAGAAATTTTAATCGAAAATAAAAAAGCATTAACATGCGTACTTTATTTTTGAAATATCAAAATGCTCTAAACCAACTAGTTAACTTTGCATCGGGAAACATTTAAAAAAGAATATTTCATAATTTCGTAGTCAGCAGTTTAGGGTTACTTATTTAATAAGCTCAGTCAAATATCGGAAAAAGGCAGAAATATACTTTCGATACAGTTTATCTGATTGATAATTTGTGAAAAAATACTTGTATTATCCACGTATTAAATATCGCTTAAAATGTCCCAGTATCTCTTTTGATATTATTCACATTTTGAAATATGATTTTTTTCTAATGCATTCAATTAAATGATTAAATTGTTTGATAATTTGAAGTTAGCTTGTTTTTTCAATATATATATACAGTATAAGATCTGTTATCCAGAATGCCTGCAACATTTGATATTCTGGATAAGGGGTTTTTTGTAATTCGGAACACTTTACTATAAATGTGTTAAGAAAAGTATAAAATAACGGTAAGAAATGCTTAAAATATTAATAATATATGTAAATATATAATTATTTTACATACATATTATTTTACATAATATCATACAATTATTTTACATAAATACATCATTATTTTCATTAAGCATATCATTTGTTATTATGTCACACATTTCAGTAAGAGTCATCAGGTGACTTACAAAACTATCATCTAAAGCAAGGACAATCCATTGATTATTGAGATTCTGAACATGGATGCCTCTTAGCTTACTCCAGAAGATTTATAATTATTTCTTTCTTAGAAAAGTCTTCCAAATCAGTCACACCATCAAAAAATATCAGGCCTAAAATTGTATCACTTTTGGATGAGTGCATATCTGTCAGCTATATCCCATATTTGATGTAAAAGTATATCTTTCATTTTTACGTTTTTGAAATGAAATAAATTATTTTTCGGTTTTCATTTTGTATTCTGGTTTTCGGAATTTTCTGGATACGAGGTTTCTGTATATTGGGCCCCAAACTCTATATTCATGCGGGAGGTTGTCAAAGTAAAGTACCGAAAGTAATTCCCCTTTTAGCAGACAGAATATTCTAATAATTTTAAGGGAAGCTAATAATTGGAGTTTTGTGAAATGGATAGTTAAAATGAGGAAGGTGAAGAGACATATTTGAAAATTATAGAGATCCTGGTATTTACACAACTTGTGAAATATACAACGGAAGGGTGGGAGGGTCGTATTTTTAGGGGTCATAATTTCTGTATTTTACAATAGATAGTTATGTCTGTCCATTCACCGAGGAGAAACAGACATATGATCTGTGTAATCTAAAACCCTGTTTAGCTTTAAGATTTTCATGTTTCAAATGTTTATGGTCAATTCTTCTTTTTTTATATACACTTTTATTCGAAGAGCTTAAAAAGTTACATATAGCTGTATCTGTGCATAATACGTTTATGTATGTAATGTATTATTTATTTATTTTTTATAATAATTCGTAATGATATTATTATAATATTTCTATTATTTTATTAGAGATTTCTCTAAATTTGAATATTTTCGAAATGTACATGAGAAATTTCTACAATATATCTCTTTCGTTATGTATTTATCTGTCTACGAGTGGAATCACGTTGAATTCGAAGAATTAATTTTTTAAAAGACCCGATTGATTTGGTTTAAAAAAATAAAAAGTAATTAAATTATTGAATCAATATATAATAATTATATTTCCAAACTTAATGTCAAGCTTGCCAGTTACAATTTTGCATGCAAATATTCGCACATCTGCAGTTAAAATTGTAATCTGAGTGCCGGCAAAATCCAGAAATTTTATTTTATATGCGCTCACGGAAAAATAGTTTCATTAAAAACAAACTACTTTCATTCTTACTATGACATTATTTTCACTAACTGAAGTCATCTGAAAGTAAAATCTCAATTGCAGTGTCAAAAATGAAAATAAATATTGAAATGTAATATCGTTACGAGTAAAAATGCGATGTTTTAAATAGTGACGTCAATTTCTCTTCAAATGTTTTTTAAAAGTTACTGTTATTAGTAATATGAAAAAGGCATCCGTAATAATATTGCAATCCCCATTTATCTGGTTGCTGAATGACATCATTTTCCTTAGTTTGCTTTAGACATTAATTTTTATCATAGATTATTTTCTGATATTTTATTTACATTACAAATATTATTTCTCAGTAAATATATTTTTGTTTTTTATCTTAATTAGTGCATAATTATACGCAATCATTTTATTGTGGTTAAATTTTACGAAAACAATTAACTTTTTTCTTTTAGATGCGAGGACATGTTCACTGATGAAATAAAGCTTCTGACTGGTGGAAAGTAATAATGGAAAGTAAATTTTTATTATAGAGAGAAAAGCTAAACTGAGTTGCCACCATTTTGAAGAAATATCGTAAAACGCATTTAAATAAAAAAAAAAAAATGAAATAAATTAAAAAATAACTAAAATGGGCACAACTATAAATAAATAGCTTTCATTTTAAAAAAAGCCATCAACAAAATCTGTTGAGTAGAAAATTCAGGGCTGATGACTAAAAAAACAGCCAGGTCTTTTAAATATATAGATCTATCTATCCATATATGTGTGTGTGCGAATTGTGTATTCATTCAAATTTATAGAAATAGGATATGATATATTATAAACCATATTTTCGATTTAAGCATATTTAACATCTCTAAACACATTTACACCACCTAACTGCACAATTTGCTTTAATCGTGTGAACCCATGATGATCAAATAAATGTTATTTATGCATTTTAAGAAAATGTCGTTAGCCATTTCGAAATAGCCATTCATAGCCATTCATAGCCATTAAATCTATAACGTTTGGATAACTTAGTTAATGTGAATGATATTAGCAGTAAATATTGCGGCTTCTTAAATGTTTTGTAATGTAATGTATGTGGATAAAATAGGTTTTTCAATTAGGTTGTGTAAACCGCAAATCCCATTAAATTAAACTAATGTATATTAACATTCCGTGGATGAATACTTAATAAGATTTATTCCAGAATTATCAATAAAAAAGTATTTCTTTTAATAAATACTTTTTACTTTAATTAAATATTGAAAGATTTTCATTAATATTTTTTTTTCTCAAAAAATTAGTAATAATTATGACTTTTCATAAGCTTTGACATTATATGACTTAACTAAACTTAGTTTAAATTAATGTTAAATAGCAATTAGAACTTTTCTTTCTTTACTTTAATTCAATAAATAATCATAAGTTAAATAGGACGTTTAAAGTATATTATTAATACCGCAGTTTTTCAACAATGGCATTGTTAAAATATCAAGAAGTCTTGTATTTATTTATTTATATTTTTTTCCATAATCCCCGAATTTCGATTTTAAATACGGATAAATATAAAAAATATTTATGGGATTATTTCAAATGATATAGTTTTGCTTGTCAAGGTGAAATTTCATAAAAAGACAGGAGAATTTCCTAAGCATTTTTATTATTACTATTAATATACAAACGGATAATCGGTTCGCTGGATGTATGTTTCTACAGTTAAAAACAACTGAAACAACAGACAGACAGTTAAAAAGAATATGTGGAAGAAGTGTTGTTTTCAACTCTCCTTAGACATAGAAAATACAACATAGTAGATACTTTGTGATGTAATTATTTTGTGATGTAAATTCAATGTGAATGCGTTGGTGGATATAACGATAATTTCATTAGGGTAAATTGAGTTAAGATGACGTGTTGTACAAAATGATGCTTTATGAAGTTTTCAGATTTCTATACGCTGTGGAGAAACGTCGCTCAGTTTTTTGAACAGCATACCCTATTGATACTTCTAATTCTTTTTGTGTTCTTTTTATTAATTTTAAGTGGTATTTTTTATTGATATTTGATTTAACACTTTTGGAAAGTGTCCAAAATCTTTTAAAAGACATCTTTATTTGCCTTTATAAGGCTTCGTTTAAACGCTAGAGAAATAAATCCGATAATTTTTAATAGTACTGGTACCTGGCCTTTCTGTAAATTATAAATGATGGCCTTTCCTGCTTATTCAGTCATGTGAAGGGATCGACGTCTTGCCAATACATTGGGGTGAATTAACGATTTTTTTTTTTTTGGGGGGGGGGGGAGGAGGGAAAAGATGTCGATTGTTTCCCTTAAAGGAAGATGGTCATTATAATCCGTTGCGGTTCAAGTGCGTAGTTACTTTTTTCATTTTTAAATTACTTTGAGATATCAACTAAATTGCCAAAGATTTTAAAAAATAGCTTAATCTTTAATTAAATAGTGATGAATTTCTTAAAAAAATGTATTCATAAATTTTCTAAATATTTAAAATGGCATAAAGAAATGTTTAAATCAAAGGTGAAGATAATTTGAAAGATTTCTGATTAGGTGAAAGGTTCTGTAAAGGTTTCAGCTTTATAAATAAATTTATTGGTCTTACAAATAAATGTTTAGTAATTTTTAATTTTAGTAATTTTTTTTTATTTGATGTTAAATACAATTACAAATAATTTTAATGGATCTAAATGTCGGAACTATATAATATAATTTAAGATATTGGGGGTCCTAATATTTTTTTAAGTCGTTTGAAAGCCATTTTTTTGAAAATCAGACAAATAGCGATAGTTGTATCTTTTGATTTGTTTTTTTTTCTTTTTTTTATGTTGAAGTACATCATATTTAATTAATAATATGAAATTTTGAAGCCCTAGAGAAATTTCCTTTTTACTAAAGAAAATGTCAAAGTTCAAGGCTGCGAATGCCATTTTTCATGATAAGTGAAATACTAGCATGTTTGGAGTGTTATATCTGTGGCAAGGAACAATAATACTACCTGCTAGTATAACACTACTTATTAAAGTTTAGTTTAATAATTTACTTTAATAATAATTCAACACTAATTAATAAAGTTTAGTTGTTTCCCTGGGGCATAGTTACTTTACATTGTTATTTTGAAACAAAGCATGATCTAAATGATGTTTCTGTCCATATTCCGCATTTAATAACTTATTTAAGCAATAATACCCCACACTTTTTCTTATATAGTATGAAAGTGTACTAATAGGACAAGCAAAATAATATAACACTGCATTAATATATTGTTTCTGTTAAAAGATATAATCTGTTAAATATTCAAAATTATCAAAATCTGTAACATTAAAATTAGTGTTATCTAAAAAAAAGCTTCACGGTTGAATAAATCAAAGTACGGTATGTAATAGTTAAATATATATATCAAAAAAGAAAAAGAAGTGGGGTCTCTTGATATTTTTAGAAAAAAAAGAAATGTTTCAAACAAACAATCCGATTTCTCTTTTCTCTTTCTATGTTTTTTCCTATAAGAAAATGGAATAGCTTTTTTCTTATCCCCTTCTGATAGAGAAATGGGATATTTTATTTTCTAATGAAGGAAAAAATGAACCATTGACTTTTCTTATTTTTTTTTAAACTTTTGTAATTTGTTTTTCCTAAAAATGTGACGAGACCACACTTCCTTTTCTATTCCATGTTGTTGTACATATGCTCAAAAACTGCGTGCTATATTTTGTTTTAATCATCCGTAACGTATTTTTAGATAACACTAATTTAAACATTGCAGATTTTGAAAATTTTGAATATTTAACAGATTACATCTCCTAACAGCAACAATATGTCGATGCAGCAATGCATTATTTAGCTTGTCTTAGTAGCACACTTTCAGATTTTATAAAAAAAAAAGTTTGGGATACGATTGCTTAAAAAAGATATTAATTGCGGAAAATGTACAAAAACGTCATTTTGAGTGCACTTTGTTGTAACATAACAATGTAAAGTAAGAATGCCTCACTGAAACAAATACATCTTAATAAGCAGGTAATGTAACTAATAGTTTATTCAAAACGAATTTTGAGATGGTGTTGCTTACCAGAGATATAGCACTCCGAACATATAAGCATTTCATTTTTCATGAAAAATGGCAATCACCCTTGCACTTTTACATTTTCTATAGGGAAGAGAATTTTTTTCAGGGCTTTAAAATTGCACGTTATTTATTAAATATGATTTGCTTCAACATAAAAAAAATATAAAGCCAGTTAAAATACATAATTATCAAAACATCACTTTTTTGTCTGAATTTCAAAATAATGGCTCTTATAGCAAAACTAAAGCGCATTAATGATAGCAACAGCAAATTTCCAGATTGCTCAAGCCTTACTAAAAGAGAATTATTTGGAAGGTAGTCAAAATCTAGAAAAGGAGAATCTTCAACAACCGATGATACGAATAATGTTAAATTCACAACAGAGATTCAAAGTATATGGTTTTCTTTAAAGCGAAAGAAATGGGCATTCAGAATGTCCAGCAGAGTGCAATAACACATCGGAAAATTATATTGGACCAAGCTCATTCAACGAAACTGTTAATTGTACAAAATTTGATCAATGTTCTTATACAAATTTACAGTGGTGGATGTCGATTGCTATTAAATTATCAATAGACCAATAAAAAAGGAATGCGCAAGATATAATTCTATCGAAACTGTACATTAAAAAGAAAATGAAAATGTGACGAACGTTTTGATTTTTGTCGGCTTTATTTACTCTTCGATATTAAACACCTAATGATGGGGTGACTACACCTTTTTCTCAGTTATAGTAGTGTTTACTATTTGTTTCATGGAGAAAAAAATCGTTTATGTATGACAACTTAAGTTATTAAAAAAAAATTCTGATGTTTGTTATCTATAGTACTGCAAAAAAATTGGAATCTGAATGAATTTGTAAAATACGGATTGTAACTTGTGAAAATAGAATAAATATAATAAAAACAGCAGTCATATCTATGATTTTATTTCCTTTAGAAATGTTATGCATTGCAGAGAAATATTTTAAAGCACGGTGTTCGTAAATTAAATGTGCTTTGAATTATAAATTTTATTTTACCACAGGATACTATTTAAACTGCACCGAAAAAGGATACTCATTATAAAATACAATATGACATGCATTTTTTTTTTTTTTTTTTTTTTTTTTTTTTTTTTTTTTTTTTTTTTGAGGGACGCATTATAATTCCCCATTTTACTAAACTGCATTCGAAGATGTAATACATATTTACACATTTTCACCGATTAAGGTATTTCAGCCTTTTGTGAGAACTTACACACGCATGCCAACAGTTAATATAAAATATACTCCTGTGCTATTTTTTCACCTTAATTTAAAAAAAAAAAAAAACTAGTCTAAGTTGAATAAGAAATATTTTTTGCTTACTTTTATTCAATTTTTTTCAATGTATTTTTATATATTTTTTTCATTTTTATATAAAAAAAAAAAAAAAAAAAAAAAAATGCATTATTTTTGTTGTGGTTATTATTGTTTCTTATTGTAAATAACAATGATTTTATTCCTTTCTTAAAACTAATTTCTTTTTTTTATCAATCCTCAAACTACATCTTTAAATGTTAGATAAAGCTCGAACTTTGAGATTATAAAAATATTTTATGCAAGAAAAAATATAAATGAAACGGCATAGCTCTTTACTTTTTTGTTCAATTTGCTATCAGAACTGGAATAAAGAACTGCGAAAGAATGTTATTAAGATACTAGAACACAGCCCGTCAAAATGACGTGTTTGCATTTTTAAAAGGATGATAAAAAATTATAACTGTGGTCAATCAGCCACTTTAGGCTTAAACAATTTTTAAAAATACAGCGATCAAACAAGGGGAAAAAATCTATAAAAAAGAAAGAAAATTTTAACAGAAATTTGCATTTAAAACTATAACAAAACTGTCTGGTGGATGGGGGAATTTTAATGAACAAATCGTAAATGGGTAATTCCATGAGCACATGTCGTGTAAGTCACATTCTTCGATTTTGGATACCAGTATTTTAGAACGAAAAAATGTGACTTATTTTATAGAGATATTTCACTAATTGAATAATTCCATGCAAACCTTTCGAAAATAACGGTGGCCAACAATTTAGCAGTTACTAGAAGTGTGACTTACACGACAAATGCTCATGGAAATGCACAAATACATAAATTTTAAAAGAATAAAGTAAGGCAAAAAATCAATTATAAAAGATTATATTCTGAAACTACAGGCAAAAAATATACAAAAATACTGACAGAAAATAATAAAAATATCTAAAATGTATAAAAAAATTTCCTATTTTGGACCATTTTTTAGCTAATACTTAAAAGAAAACGCTCTATAAGATCGGAAACAAATGTCAACAATAAAGAGTAAACAATAAACGTGTTCGGGAGACACACGCGCTGCGCGCGAGAGCTCAGGAATTTTTGCTTCCGAGTACTAAATCCGCTGTAAGATCCACTCCATGTGCCTGAGTGCGCGCGCTCAGCGCGCATAGCTCTCGAACGCACCCAATCATTCCTGAGACGTGATGTTACAATGGAGTCATTCTAAAGATTCATTCACGGAATTTGTCATTCTTGAATGGCAACAGTATTAATTTGCTTAATTTTTTTTTTCCGTAATTGCTAGTTGTTTTATTTAGCACTTAAACATCATAATTAAATAGTTTTTGTAGGTTTTAAAGAAAATGAGTAATGAATAAATCTTTTACATGTATATTTTCATAAGTTGAACAATTAGAATATTTGTGAACGGCTCGGAATAGTTAAGCCTAAGGTGGACGCAGTTGCAATAAGTTTCTTTTTCTCGTGGATGGGTTGAACCTGGAATCGTCATACACGGAGGGGTTTTATGTATATAATTTTCTGATGCTTTTATGATCATTAAGCGGAAGTTTCAAAAAAAATATTATTAATATATCATTGCAATAAACAGTAAAAATGGAAATAAATTGAAAAAAAAACAGCATATATTATTTTAACAGTAAAATATTAGTGTATGGATGATTTTAAAATCTTACTTAAATATTGTTTTTAATTTAGGTGACAACAAATGTACGTTATTTTAAACTAATATTTTCCAGGGCATTAAAACATGTTTTATTTTTTTAGTTCTCAAAATCGATGCTTAATTTAATATTTTATGTTTAAAAACTTACGAATCGTGAGTAAAATTTTAAAACATCATATAAAATTTAGTTTATACTTTATGAAAATTTACTGAGAAAAAAAGAAACATTTTTTAATAAGCATAAAATATATAAATCAAAAACATTGGTTTCCTGAGGAGATTTTTCAAATATAATAATGCATGAAACGCTCATTATATTTTACATTAGTGAAGAATTATCAGAAGCTGAGTGAACAGCCCCCTTAAAAAAATTATTTATTGATTTAGATATAAGATTAATTTTGACATGAAATAACTTGCCTAAATAAAATGTATTATGTACCCATTCTCTTTAAAATTAAAAGAGAAAAATGTCATAAGAAATTTATCATTTCTCTGTAATTAATTTTAATTGATTCCTGAAAATTTTAGACATGTATGTCTTATATAACTTTTGGGAAGTAGAAACAAACATTTAACCACATATTACGATGAATTTATTAATCGGAATTTGAAATGCAGTTTCGTGTGTGTATGAAAACTGCAAGGTTTCCTTTCTTTCTTTATTTTTTATTTTTTATTTATTTTTATTTTTATTACTACTTATTTTGATGTGATACCTCATAATATGATAGAAATTAATGAAATGAAATTATTATTTTGCAACATTACTCTAAGGAACTTTGTATTAAAAATAAGTCGTTTTTGTTTTAGTGTGATTAAAGACAAAGAAATACAAAAAAATGTCCCATACTTAAATTTTTAATATGCAAAACATTCTGCTCCTTTATTTTAAATTTTAATAGATTTCAAGATGTGTTAAAGAGATATATAATTATACAAAAATCAGGACATATAATACACCCTTATTGCCTCGTTAGTAAACTTCCAGCTTCCAGTTTTTATTATGCATACTGAAAATATTCCACAAAAGTTTAGATACTTCTTTCTCTAGGGTGCGTTTTCCTTCTCCAAATCTCCGATATTACCATATGTTTTTATTCAGAAAGAGGCTCGTTAAAGAATATTAAAAGAGCAATTTTAAAAAGGTCGTTAAAGCACAAGACGAGAAAAAAATATTGAAAAGAGGCAAAAGATAATAGAACGGATATACCACATACTTTCCATGAAATATTCATCTATGTTTAAAGCCAATATTCCTTTTTACTTATTTTCAGCTATTTAAAAGATAAAACATGCGAAATAAATTATAAAAAGATGCATATTTTTATTAACACAATCCGAGAATTTAAGGGTTTTTTTCTGTTAAAAATTAGTGATGAATGAAATTAATGTAAAAGTTATCAAAAATGTTCATACCCACTTTTAGCATTTCAGATATTTGCTGTTTGTTATTTTCTGTAGTATTACGGCAGTTGCCTTAAGCAAATTAATTTATAAACAAAGCCATAATAAAATTATTTTGAATTTAACGGATTTAAATATGGATATTTATTTTAAATAACTTTTTAAAGACGTTCACTCAGTCAAGAAATGAAGATGTGCTAAACATATTTTTAAAATGGAGAAATGTAGAAACAACGTAAAATTTCAGTTATCAAAAGATCTTCTGAAACCAATAAATATTTACAGAAATTTAGTATATATCGCGTACATTTTATCTTAACAATTCACAAGTGTTATTAATTGCCTGCATATAATATACTTGTTTCGCCAGAAATTTTATGTATTCAAAAGCGAAAATTTCTTTTTCAAAGAGTTAAGCTTCATATAATCAAAAAGATGTTAAAGACTGAATGTGATATGCAAAAACACATATATCATTCGAATATGTAGTATTAAGAGAAGAAAAAGTTTATATATAGCCAATATCGAATAAATTCATATGTATGGAAAAAATATATATGATGACGCATTTCCGGAAAAATGTTAATGAAAGTGTAATTTGTGACAATTTGTTTCTTTTTGAAAGAATATTAAATACTTTAAACAAAATACATGGTAAAAATTAATACATGTATATTTAACTCCTTAATTGGTTTGCCTTAACGGCGTTCGGGCAAGGTGAATTTGCTTATTGCATCTTTTAAAGCTTTTTGACACCACTATTATTTTTAAGAAAATTTTCATACTATTGAAAGGCGGAAATGTTTAAACTAAAATTTACGAATATTTTATTTAAATAATGGTGGTATGAATCCGCTATTTCCAGTTTATTGAACGGAAAAGAATCAACCAGTTGGGGGTTTAACACCATTGTACCATCTCAATAAGGAAAAAATAATGAAAATATACAATGTAAAATGTTCAATAGGTTCAAAATTTTCTATCAGTTTTTCCTTTTTAGAATATGAAATAAATCAAATTAGATTGTACAAAAAAATCTCATTACGAGAATTTTTTTTTTCAATATTTTATTTATTGCTTTCTATTTGCAAAAATTTAAATTTACGCACACCTTAAATTTCATAAAATACATGCTGAGTTAATGTACATTTTCCATAAAATGCAAATTTTAACACTATTTTCATTATTTTTATATGATTATTTATCAGCTTTATAAAAAGGTTCGATATTAAAAGTATTGCCATGAAAGCATATTATATCGAACGAAAAAAGTAAGAAACATCGAAAATAAAGACTAAGATATGAAAACTGATAAATCCCGACTTAAATCACTTTCCAAGTCTAGCTTTGAGTTTACAAATGGAAAAAAAAATGTTTCTACAATTCATTAAAGTCGAAGCGTTAAGAACACCTGAAAATTTGGATAAGTAAAATTAAACAGATTTTGCAAAATATTTAACATCATGCATTTTACTTAAAAACAGATGTAGAAATGAAATGAAGTACTGTAAATAAACACATGATACCCCCATGCATAAATCAATAGATATTATTTTTTTGGTTCGAATTAGTTTTCTAGAATTATGCATATTTTTTTAACAATATGTCTGTACGGTTCAGTTTTCTAAATCAATATTATATATATCACCTTAAACTTTGTTGTGAAGAAATTTTTTGCGGTATTTGTGTCGGTAAACATACTATTTTGGAATAATAAGAAGGAATTTTTATTTTGGCTCAAACGAAATAAAATTTAAAAGACTTACTAGCTGACTTTGAAATTCCTAAAAATTCAACAACATTATCTGGATTATTAAAAGACAAAAAATCTATCAGACATAAAAAGTCAGATATTTAAACAAAAGTAAAAATTTCTTACACAATTTTGGAAAACTGTTTAAGTAACATAGAATTTACAAATGTTAATGTCGTAAAATCCATTTCGAATAAAAGACAAAAAATATAAGTAGGCCCATAGAGCTTAAAATATATTATTTTAAATCCTTCAAGCATCATAATTTTTAGGACCATACTAATTTAGCACCATTATCTTTTAGTTCTATTTTTAGGCCGGTAATTACATAATTCTGTGGCATTTTTTTACTCTTTCCAGGTTGTAGAAACGTTTACTCGCAAGGAAGGTCTCCATACGGGCATACTCCGAAAAATCTGAAAAAAATTTAGAATGTGCTTTTCATGAGGATATATATGTTAAAGTTTAAAAAAAAATTCGACGGAACTTCCACACCAGCATCTGTAAAAAGATAATGAAAATTTTGTTATTTGTCAAATTCGCATCGGTTGACGATGGAATGTAATTTTATAAATTCGTAAACAACAAAGTCAAAAAATATATATCCGGACAGATAAAATACTTAAAAAACATGTGTCAAGGAAAATTATCATTTATCGTGATTACGTTTTGTTGCTCACAGTTATTGAAACAATAAAAAAGTAAATAAAAAAATAATAATAAAGATAAAATAGAAAGAGAATATTATCATATTTTCTAATATCTGCAATTCTTATTTTCCATTGATTTTTAATTATTAATTACTGTTTAACCCCTTTAATATTTCACATCCGACCTTTTTAACAATGCTACTTGTACTTTACTTTAGACGCTTTCCTTATCTTAAAACTATTTTTAAAATTATGAGCATCATAACCAAGCTATGGACTTAATTATTAAAGAAATCTACAAATAAAAATGAATTTCAATAGATAAATTTACTTTTTCTAGATTTCTTTATGATAATAATAGGATAATATTTTAAGACATGTAGATTTAGTGAAAATAACAATAAGAAAATAAATTACAATGCGTACCCCGTCTCATTTCAATAAATATTTTCTACGCAAGTATTTTTGGAACTGTATCAAAATTTCTAAAAACATACATTAATATCATCTGTATTATAAGTAGAATATTATTTACCATAATCATAACGATGCAATTCCTAAATAATCTTGTTAAATCTTTTGTATCAAATTTATTTCGCTTAATTAAGTTTTATGGGCTCTATGCCAGTCTACAAATTGCAAGATTATAACAATAAATTAAATCCCTTCAATTGTTTATATATTTGATAAAACGCAATTTCTTAGTGGTAATCCTTTCTGCAATAATTTTTAATTAAATGAACACCTATGCATTTAATCTAGTAAAGTTAATTTTTGTAAATAATATTTTAGGCTTTGATTAATTTGGCCCAGAAAAATGTTTAGTACTTTTTCTTTAAACTTTTCTTATTGTAGGTATTATAATATTAATAAATAATGATTACTCAGATTATTAAACTGTATATGAGTTAATCTTATAAAAATTGTAACTAACGTGGAAAATACTTTTAAGCAAATTACATTAGGTTTTTCAAAATTGATGTTTGTAATATATTCAAAACTATAGTAAAAATTTAAAGGGTATATTAAAATGACATAAATATATATATACGGGGCTCATAAAAGAATGTTCCTATTATAAACTTTAGTAGCATTAACTGTAATAGCGTTACAGAGTGTTCATTAAGATCACAAATATACAGCAATTGAAATAGCTTTCGATATCTGGATGCGCAAGACTTTTTATTGACTGACTTTTGGGGATAAAAATTATGACTGCTGAGCGTTAATTGTTATTTCTTGGCTGAAAATTTCAAAACCAAGATTTTTTTTCTCATATTGGATTTATAAAATATCGTGTCAACGTTCTACCACTACAGAATAATTCGGCAGACTAGAGAAACATAAATAAAGGGTCCATTGCTTCCATTTTTCCGAACGTCTTACCTGAATTGCTTGATGAATCGGATTTTGAATTTTATATGTGTACCTTAAAACTGAAAGTGTATTTATTTGACGTTTTAAAGAAAATCTAGATTAGTTTATCTTCCGATCGATGTATTATTTTATTACTTGTTGTTTATAGCCTAAATTCCACTGTCATAATGTAACATTAAAATGGGAGACTGTTTTATTGACACCCTATATTTTGCAAAGTATTATTTTTTATTCAGTAAGGGGAATTTTCAGAATCAATGTTTAAACACATATTTTAAAACCAATATGATTCTGTTTTTAAAACAGAAAACAAATAAAACTGTTCTTCTCGATGATTATATGTACAATTATTATGATTAATATACGTATTAGTTAGTTATTAAATTAGTAAATTATATATATAGTAAATTAATATAAGTTAGTTTAAAAATTATATATTTGTAAAATACTTATAAACTGTCACGTGCTATTTTTTATATTAAATTATTCTATAATATTTATACAGCGATTTCATACATTTGTATAAAAAAAAATATTTAATTATTTCAGTTTAAAATTAATTCTTTACAACAAAATTTTCTTTGAGTGAAGGACAAATCGAAACATATTTCTTGTTAAATATATTAAACAATTGATGTTGATATAGTAAATTTAATTTTTAACCACCTTGTTTCCTATATTATTAGAAATTTTATGAAACTATGACTATGAACTTGTAACTTATAAAACCTAGGAACTTATGACTATAGCAATTGCATCTATCAAGAGACAAACTGCTGCCAATATTTCAAATTTTCACTTCTGAATGTCTAAAACTGTGCCGAAAATAAATATTAACTACCAATGGAAAAAAAAATAATTTTAAAATAATCAAGTTGTTTAATGGAAAAGTTAAATGGCTATTGCGCTTGTCTCAAAATGCATATTTTGATACCTTGAACGCTAAACAGATATATGTTCCGTTTTGTTATCATATCTGAATACACTATGTACAATTTTCACTCCTGAATATTGAAAACTGTGCCGCAAATAAATATTAACTCCCGATGGGGAAAAAATAATTTATTAAGAATGAAGTTGTTTGATGAAAAAGTTAAATGGCTATTGCGCTTGCGTCAAAATGCATCTTTAGATAATTTGAGGGCTAAATGGAGAAATGTTTCCTTTTTTTATGATTTCTGAAAGGCATTCTTTTAACAAGAGATGTAAGGTATATTTTTAGTATATTCTGATAGTGAAATAATTTAGTTAAAAAAAGTTATAAATTAGTAATCTTGACATGACTTTTCTTCCGTTTCCTTAAACTTAAACAGAAATTACTTTTCAAGAATAAGTATGTACGAATGCACTGTGCTTGCTAAACCGTCTGTCAAAAATTGACTAATTTTACTTTTATAATTACACATAAAATACAAATGGAAATTTCTTTTCGGCTGTATATAATAACTTGCATTTTTCTTAATGTTATGTTATTTTGAATGATAAGATTCGTCGGCTATTTTTAGCGACCAATGAACATTTTTAAAATAATTGAAACGCCTTTACATCTCGATAAAAACATTTCCTAATTTTATTTACAGTAAAAATAAAAAGGGAAAAGAAAAGAAAAATACTTTTTACGAATGATGATATTTCAAAGCGAAAAGAATTTAAAACATAATAGGGAATGTTTGTGATGCTTAAAAATATTCATTATGAGATTGCGATTTAAACAATATCTAGCGTCAGGACGTTGTACTTAGCGTAAGGCTCAGGAAAAATGCATCAGATCTGTGATAAAATAATACTTGAGTATCAAATTTGTCTTAGTTCCGGTTCTTTATTTAAATTTTCATCCATTATGTGATATAACGTATCGAGTACGTCAGTGATAGTAAAATCTAACAGTTGTGTTTTTAAAACAGACGGTACGTGTGAATTAACGTTTTTTCCCCCTTTGCGATTTTAATTTTGTCGCCAAATAATTTTATTTTAAGCCATAAACTATAAGGCCAAAGATGATCGGCCATTTGCGATTTTAGACATTTCGTTAAATATTTAGAAAAATACATGAGGGATTATCCTGAAACTCTAAGCGTGTAAACATAATAGTACATGTAATACATTTTCGTGAAGAATTTTTTCCCGAAATTTCATGGGGGACCGTCAACAATAAAAAAAATAAAAATCTTTTGGATAAACCAGTCAAAACTAATGCAGTGAAAGTGCTCAAACTGTAGATTATGTTTAAGTGGTTTATTTTTTTAAACTGTGTTAATTTTTTATGTAGATATCATACATACTCGTAGAAAAATTAAGGTTTTTATAAAAACAGTCTACTTTTTATTCATTTTTTTCCTTTGAATTTGCAGAGCTCTAATAAAAAATAATGTTCTTTTCTGAAAATATGACAACAATATTGTGCACAATACTCTATAATCATAATAAAAAAAATATAAATATTGTATAAAAAAATGAGTAGATTAACTAAATAATTTTTCTTTGCGCATGCGTCAACGATATTAAAAATTGGTTTACATATTTTGTAAGCTAAAGTATAGGGCAACATTTGTAACAAGTTCTAAGTTTGAAAATTCAGAAAATAATCGCTGAAAGAATAAGCTAAATATACGTTATTCCCAAAATGAAGCAAAACGATGAAGTGTTGTATCGATATATCAGTGTTTAGTGTCAATACAGAATACAAATTATGGCATGTAGTACTATATTTGGATAAAAACCCTCAATTTTTTCTTCATTTTTGGAACAAAGTGTTTTGAGCCTATTTTATAGATGATCACTTTCAGAATTATATATATATATATATATATTTATATATATACATATATATATATATATATATATATATGTGTGTGCTCGCGATAAGAGGCGGTCTTTTGAGACATTTATTTTTAGAAAATATTTCGAATAAGATTTAAAGCGTATAATTATTCTATATTTTAAAAAATCGCAATATATAAAAAATTATTGATATTTTGTATACTATGTTAAATATTTTGCACATTTTTTGTAAAGAAAATAAACTAAAAATTACAACATTTGGTTTAAAGATAAAATGTTTAATGTAATGGTAGTTTTGTTAGATAAAAAAAGAAAAAAACTACAGGGTTATTTAACTGACATCTCTTTTAACACATTCTTTAACATTTCGGAATTGCGTGTTCTTATGCATTAATATCACTCAGTCTGAATTCTTGAAATATAACGGAAATAGGTATTTTTCAGATTGCCGCTGATTTTCAAACTAATTGCTTAATTTGCATGCAGCTTTATTATAGCAAACGTACATCCGAATTTCATTGTGGGTAAAAATTTCATCGTGATAACGTGATGCTCAAAGATTAGCAAACTTTCTCTTTCCTGCCATATTTCCGATAAGAATACTGATCACGCAAAGAAAATTATACGTTAAACTGCATTCTAAATGTGTGTTCGCGATAAGAGGCGGTCTTTTGAGACATTTATTTTTAGAAAATATTTCGAATAAGATTTAAATTATTTTCGATCAAAGAAAAACAAAATATGTGATAATCAACATTAAATGAACTTTTTCAAAGCAAATATTGACTAAAAGAAATAAAAATGTCCATAATAATTAAATTAAAAAAAAATATTATAATAATTAAATAAAATGTTAATTTATATGTATACATTTATATAACCGTTACACATTTTACTGTTAAACACCTAAAATGCGTATATAATAACCCTATTTAGCAATATAGGAACAAATACGAAAATTATTCGAAATAGTGTACTTGGTTCGTTTTCAAGGGTAATACCAAGTATGCACAAGAATCACGATTTATTTCTGATACATACATATATATATATATATATATATATATATATATATATATATATATATATATATATATATACGTATCGAAAAAAACACCATAATATACAATTTTACAGAACTGATAAAAATATAAAATATTAAACTAAACAAGAAAAATTAACATACCTCTTGAACAAACTTGAAAACTACTAAAAGTTGAACAACAAACGATAAACAAAAATCCAACTCAATCATAAAAACTTACTAGGACTTCCCTCAGAGGGATTAGTCTGAGCGATATTGCTGAGAATACACATTTAATAACTTGCGATAAGTAAAGAAAATGAGATGTTACCTTTAATTGGTCATTCATTGTGATAAAATATGATGAAAATAAGCATATTGAATCATAGAATTACAAAATCTTATATATAAAATTACATATACTATTCTTATAAAAGAAAAGAAAACCATGCATGAATATAAAATTGGAAATATGCAAAATGTTAAAAGTAATACAGAAAATAAAACACCAAATTTTCCTATATTGGAAATAAAACTCTGAAATTATGTCATGAGCATAAAACAGAAGCTTCGCACCGATTTGAGAAACCATAAATAACATAAACTATTATGTTTGAAGAGAATGGAGTGTATTTTATATGGTGTGAAATAGTTTATAATGTTGAATATCTGTTTTCCACGGATGCAATGAGGTTCTTGATAAGAGTTAAGGAATCCTTTTTTAAAAATTTTTCCTAGACGAGCACTTACATCTTATAAATTACTATGATGCCAAAGTTATAGTTTCTGACCCAAACAGTATCCTAGAAATTGCAAGATTCTCTATAAATTGGGTTTAAAACTTTTTCTAGAAAAAAAAAAATGTTTAATTTGTGAAATTAAATTGACGAATGTTTTAGAAATCGTTCATAACGAGAATATTATATCTTAAAAGTTGCCACCAAAAAAAAAAAAAAAAAAAAAGATTTAAAATTTTTAGTCATATCAGCATCAAAGAATTCTCAATTTTAGAACTTTTTTTGCTCGTGCATTGATGGTGATTATTGTTCCTACGCAAAATATAGTATATTTTGCAACAAAGATGGTTACCAACATTTTTTGCTCACATTATTTTTAAATCGGCTAGGTTCTCCCAATGATAACGAAAAACACACAAAAGTTAATGCTTTATAGCATAGAAATACAGAATCAAAAGCTATTTATCTCCTATTATATACACATAAATTATCTAATTAGTGCTAGCAGATGCATTTTTAAATATACATAGATCTATATAATGCTTCATTTTTCTTTTATTAGTATTTCTTAGTATTCATTTTTCATTTATTTGTATTATTCAGTAAAAAACTCACTTTCTTAAGCCCGAATTACATCAAACTTTTTATAAAAGCGCCTAAGTCCTTATAATAGCGAAGTATTGTGAAGAGCATTAAATACAAGGTAGTAAGACACTTAGCCAAACGCAGGTAATAAATCGCCAAATATTGTTTTTTACGCCCTCTCTCGAAATGCATTTTTTCCGTACATTTAAAAAATACGATTTTGAGTCATCTTATTTAAAATTCAAATAAATAAATGAGAGGAAGCAATAATAGTATAAGTCAAAACATTTTATTTCAGCATCAAGGAATTGTATCGTAGTTACACATGTGGAAAAAAGCTGCTTTTGGCCAAAAAACGTTGTATTCACTAAATTTGAATCCGATTAAAAAAAGTACCGTGATTAATTAAAATGTTATAGGCAGAGCTGCCAAGTCTCCGGCAATTTGGATACCGGTATTTTAATACAGAAAATGTTATATTAAATTGGAACATTCTGCGGATTTAAAAGATAACTTTTCCAATAAGAAAATTCTGCTGTGCAATAAGCGGGGGCTTGGCATCTCTGTATAGGAATATTTCGTAATCTACTTTTTAACCTTAAAAAAAGTAACGACTGTTTTTCGGGTACAAAAAGTATTGCTAATTGTTCCATTTTGCATACAAGGTACTGATTGTAATACTGATACATCTATGGTGATAAATTTGCAATAATTTTTCAAATCCCATTTATTTCATTAAAAATATAAATCTTTTATTAATTTAGTTTAAAATAAATAGTTTTTGACTAATTTCATAATACTTTTGAAATATCATTTTTCATTGGCCATTTTTTAAAGCATTTAGAAAATGGTTGTTGTTTTCAATCAGATATAGACTTTGGTCTGTCCGCATTTTATTTTATTATTATTATTATTATTTATAAATATGGAATGGTGGAGAAATATTCATACTTAATCCATAACGTATATAATATATGACTCTGTTATTACATAAGTCACCTTTTTATTATCATAAAAATTATGCTTTTACTGATTTTTATTAACTCAATGGGAAAAATTTTGTGCTTTGAGCAATAGATGTCAGCATTTCATTTATTTATTTATTTTAACAAAATTCTTTGTATTTAGAAGAATTTTTATTTAAATAGGAAATCCAAATGTCGCTGTTAATAAAGAAGAAAGTTACAAAAAAAAGTTACAAAACGAGTAGACGCATACTATCAAATATGGAAAAACGACGAATCCAAAAAAGACGTCGTATGAAATATCATCTTTTGAAGCAAAAAAACGAGGTCTGATTATCGAGCCTACTGATTACAAAATTTGCATTACATAAAGAAAAAAAAATGCAAATATTGATTTTTTTTTCTTTTGTGCAGTTTTGGCTTCGAAAGGTACGCTATGTTGCAAAAAGATATAAGCGACTATGAAAACACACTTGGTAAACGTTCATGCTCAGTTTTACAAATAAATATGGCACATATATGCCCTATACACACCGAGGTACCTAATTGGTGCCAAAATGGCGTTCAGTTACCTAAAATGCCGGTTATCATATAAATGTTATAATAAATTGTTTGTTCTAAAAATATTATCATTTATTGATTGTTATTATTTTTTTAATAACAGAAAATGTTTCGTTTATTCCTTTTTTTCATTTTGAAATAAATAAGTAAAGTGTTATTATAGCATGCTATATGTATCTGGTAATTAAAACGATGTTTTCGCCTAATTGGCATAAAAAATCTCACCAAATCCGGTGCTTATATCTCTAGTATATTATCTCAAGTATTTTATTTTATGTATACTATAATTGTTTTTACATACCACTTACTTCTTCTTGTATATAAAAATAGGTAAGTGGCTCCTTTATGCAGTATATAAATTGTATAAATCTTTAAAAAATAGCCCCCGTTGCCCTTTTTTGATCGAATAAAAAAAAATCAATGTCTAATTCCAGTATTGCTCCCAGGTATGCATACATATTCCAAATTTGAAAGTTGCATGCCAACAGGAAATGGATGCAAAATGGGAAAAGATGTCACATATGCACCAGGGTACATAATTGGCGTCAAAATGGCATTATTGTACCTGAGATGGTAACCCGGCTTTATTTATTTATTATTTGTTTATTTACTCATAAAATGTTTATTTAGTTTCATTTCCTTTTTTTAATTATATAAAATTTTTCTTTTTATTGTTATTAATTATTATTATTATTTTATTTGCTGTAAGTTCTTTTTGAAAATAGAAAATAATTTAAAAATGTGTATGTAAGCGTTATTTGAAAACGGAGTTTTCGCCAAATGGGCTTTGAAAAAAATTGTGCCAAATCTGATGCGCTTGTGGTATCCGTGCCGAAAAATTAGTGACCAGAATTGACTTCCACACACAAACAAAATATAAGTTAAAAGAAAACATGCAATAAAAATAAATATAAAGGGAAAATGATGTCATAAAAGAAACTTTTTATTTAAAAACGTAAGTGTTTCTAATTTTCATACGCGAAATATATAAAGCATTCTTTTAGCGATCAAAAAATGCTATTAAGAGATTATCACAAAATCTCAAAATCAAAGTTTTTATGACATTTTTTTTTTATATAAAAAACTAACAGTTTTATTTTCCTGCATGGTTAAATTTTAAAATGTTTTACTGCATTCAATATTTCTGAGTGCGTAAATGATTACTATTTACTCCGTGTACTGATTCGGTTATCTACGAAAATATGCAGTCGATGAAAATCACGCACACCAAATTTCTGTGACGTATGCAAATAAATTGTGCTTTTTTATCAGTTTTTTTAATATAACTTTTTAACTATTTGGAATTAATTTTTAAAAGTAGGTGCATTCACCAGATTACCTTCATAGGTACCTTCTGGTACAAACAGAATCAAAATCCGACATGTACTTTTTGAGATTTGCTTGACGAAAGAATTTTTTTGAGTTTTAATATCGTTACGTATCTCTGAGTATAAAGACTTCGCTTCGCTCAGACAATGAACATAGAATAACAAGAAAGAAAAAATTAAAATAAACCACTGAAGGCGAGGCCGTGGGACCTGTGATCCACGGTATGGCTTAAACTAGTTTTATACCGGTAACACTCACCAAAACCTCGCCACGACCATGTTGAAAACAAAAATTCAAGATACATAGGCCGGCGATACTTAGCTACCAAACCTCAAATAAAAGTGAGCAGATCTTAAACAGTCACACAAACAGTTAAACCATCCTTTGAATTAACCTTTTTTCGGCATCTATCTGAAATTTCTTGCTTTTTGCGAAGTCCCAAAGTAACCTGTTCAAAAACCTCGTAGGATAACCATGACTCACTGCCTGGTCATACCAATTAAAAAATTCGTCAATCATTTTATCTGTATTTGAAATCAATTTATTTATACGATATAAACCATTGATAAAAATATTTCTATAAATTGATATATGAACATTAGAACCGAAATATAGCATCTTTAGAGTATCAAAATTAAAACTATTACGTTTATCATAAATACCCGTACTTAACTCCTCATTTTTTAAAATAATGTTAATATCCAAATAATTTACGTTATTGTGAGTATTTGAAGCCGGTTTTAAACTCAAGCTGCTAGGATAGTTACTGAATTGGTAATTTTTCGCATCATTACATAATATAAGTAAAATGTCATCTATATATCTGAAACATTTAATGTCTCTAGATTTTGCTAATTGTTCTTCGTACATAAATAAGAAAATATCTGCTAAAATTGAACTGCAACTTCCCCCATCTGAATCCTCCTAATTTGTCTGTAAACTGTTTTACCGTCAAACAAATAGTTTTCACAAACAATAAATTTAAACAAATCAATGAAGTAATCTTGATCAATACCTGAAAATTAAATGTATAAAAAAATTCCATTATTTTAATTTTTAAACAGTCTAAATCAATACTATTATACAAATCTTCGAAATCATATGCATACAAACTTAAGACACATATTTCCAGAAATGTTTTTTAACTGAATTACTCGTTGAACCAATTCAAAACTGCTTTTAATAATGCAAGTTGGATTATCCATAAGAACTTTATGAAACATATCTTTTAATAATTTCAACAATTTTTTTATTTCCAGTTACTAAATAAGATCCGAAACCACAAGTTATGGCTCTAATTTTTACAGGTTTTTTTGTGAAATTTCGGTACCAAAACCAGTAAGGAAAACTGGTGCTACTTTGTTTCAACTTTATTTTTTTATAAAATGCTTTGACTCTATTGCCAATAATTTGCTTACTGGAATTAGAGACCTGATAGTTCGTAACATTATCGTAAGTTTCCCTAAGTAATTCCCCGTACAGTGATTTACACACTATAGCATAATTAGCATTAGCTTTATCTACATAGGTGATTAATACATATATAGATATATATATATATAGATACATATATAGATACATATATAGATATATAGATATATATAGATAAGTAGATAAATAGATAGATAGCACATAGATAGATAGAAAGATAGATAGATAGATAGATATAGATACAGATATAGATATAGATATAGATATCATATGGTATGGCATATGGACTTCGTCAGAGCTCTTTAGCAGTAGTTGCATTAGTTGCTAGTTGCATAGTATATATATATATATATATATATATGTGTGTATGTTTGTTTGTGTGTGTGTATAAGCAATGTGTTGCCTAATTTGGCCGATGAGTTTTGAGGACTGATAGTAGTTATCAAGAGGATGAAAAGATGTCATAGAACGTGGTGTTGCACATTTTAATAGTCACAAATAAAGTTTTTTTTTTAAATACTCGAAAATTTTTTTTTGGAAAAGGTAAAATACCACAATAATGACGCAACAATATGTATTTTGTTTTGCATTAAATGTGATAGCATGACAAAAATTTCTGAAGGAACAAGATGCTCATAAAATCCATGATAATGTAACAACAGATAATCGCAGTTCAAATTGTAGAGCGAGGATTGTTTGCTACTCTTGCGTATAATTATACCAAGAGCATTTAATTTTAATTATATTAATTTTAATGCCGCGCTATATTTTCTACCATATTTAATTCAATTTATTACACTTACAACAAAGATGATCATCTTTGTTACTTTTTTTAATGTGCATTTTAATTTTCTGAAAGATATAATGGTCAACAAAATTTGAGTTAAGATATAACACTCTGAATTTTGTTATGAAATGGATGATTTGTGTTAAACAAGAAATGTGTGTATAAATGTTAAACTAGATGTCTTCTTAAATCTTCTTGCAAAAAATTAAACATTTCTAAAGTTTAATTTATTGTTGCATTCTCTAAGCCTGTGCTAATATTAAATTTCAGGGTCACCGAGCAAGAAGCTAAAGATTTATTTTTGTTATACAATTGATGAGTGTAAAAAATAGTCTAGGCTCAAGTTCAAAAAGTTATTTTGAACCACTCTACTCTGAAGGTTATGCACCAGTCGCATGATTGGAAAAATGAGTGTTCCCCATCTTTTAGTTACTAAGAAAACTTTAGACACATTTTTCATCTTTCCCACAATGCTGGAAGATTCTTTGAATTTCCAACAGCTGATAGTCGATTTATAGCAGAGGAGACAGGTAGGCTGGCTACTACGTCATTGAGCTTCCGATTGTAATACATTCCTTACTGCACGTGTGGAAAATAACTTCTCTATACTACTTAACGGAATGCCCACTAACATCCATATATCACCCCAGAATCTCCAGAACGATAAGGCTCTCTTCTGGGTTTAAAAAAAAATAAGAAAACAACCAGCACTTTTACAAAAAATCATAAACTGCTTAACATTGATTGAAAAAAATCAAGGACTGTTCCAAATGCCTCCACGGGACCTTTTATATGATAATGATGATGAGGTATGGAACTAAACAAACAAACTTTTACTTTAAAACACTTATAGAATTACTGTTATTGTTAAAAAAATAATAAATAAATAAAAAATAGGTGTTATACGTCTGTAAAGCGCTCAACTAGTCTATTTTACTATTGTTACTTATAGCTATTTCATTATTTCAGTTATTTTTGTTACCTATCTTTATTTACTATATAATTTTTCTGTATTTTTTTTTATAAAAATTTCTGGGTAGGGCTTGTTGAGCTCAAACCAATTGGTAGGCCTCCCCACCTGGATGAATCTGAATCTGTAATACATTCTTTCTGAATTTTTGATGTAATTTCGATCCCTGTGTGTATATATATATATATATATATATATATATATATATATATATATATGTGTGTGTGTGTGTGTGTGTGTGTGTATAATATATATGTATGTCTGTGTTTATATCATGTCTTCATACACAATTTATTAATTAGATTTGAAATATGTCATGATCTTTAATATTTAACGGCAGTTATATACCGGGTGTCCAGTAAATAACTGACCCATTTTAAAATAAAATAACAAAAAAACGATTTGAGATAAAAATGCGCGGTTTGCGGTATTGTTATTAGAATATCAATAAATTTTTAATACGCACGTCCTTCAAATAGTTCTAATTTCGGCCAAAAGATGGCGCTGGCGGCATCAGACTGTAGAAATACAGCCTGTTTTCTTGTTCTGAAGCTGATGATCTTACCGCCTCATTTTTCCGAGTCGAATCTGAGTCGAAATGTTGAATCGACTCTCCACTCCCAGACTGCAGAAATATAATTTGTTGATTGAAACGAGATTTAAAATAACATTTAAGATTGAACTAGGTCTATTGTAACAACCTATGTCTATTGTAACCTCCTAAGAAAAATATCAGGGGAACTACAAAAACTAGTTTAAAATTACTGTAAAACATCTCCAAAGGTGTGTCAATATATGAATAAATATTTAAGACAAGCAAACATTTGTTAAAGAAACTTAGAAATATTTTTAACAATTCTAGAAAAATTTAAATTAATTTAAAGGATGTTCTTTAGTGTTTCAAAATTCTCTTCGGAATATGTTATTTTAACCGCTCAACTGATACGCTTTTTTACGTACAATGAAATGAAAATATGGGATAAACGCCGCTTTTTTAAACCTAAAATAATCGTAATATTTAATTTAAATATTTCTTCTATTAAATAGTATGAAATTGCATTTAAAATTTTTAGTAGTATCAGAAAGCTTTAAGTGATGGAAGAAATACACTATTATTGCCGGTACGTTGTACGGGCAAATCAGTTAAAAATTTAAAACAATGGTGTGCATATAGCGTTGCCAAGTCTCCTGTCTAAGAAAACTTATAAATCAGCACATTAAAATTTTCTAAATCTTAATATAAAGGAATTCATCTACAACAAATCTTGTCTTAAACATAAAAATTTATTGATCCCGAAGTAGAAAGAAACATACAAAACTACCTGCTATTTCAAAAATCTGCCTAAAACAAAATAATATTAATTTATTCGAAAATCGAATTCATCCCTACTTTATACTCATATTTTGTCATTTAACGTATCCAAAAATTTTATTACGAAAGCCGTGAGAGATTTTAAGATGTCTTTTGCACACACCTCGCCACCCCCACCCACCCACGGCAGCAAACGTATCTACGCTAAAATGGACGGATATTTAAAAAGAAAAAAAGAAGACGTATCTTTTTTTATAGCCTGTAAGTCATCCCTCTTCAAAACTTCATTACAAAAAGCATCATAGATCATGAAATATATTTCGCCCCCCCCCCCCGATACAGGAGGGAAATATGTAATCTCGTTCTTTCCCCCCGGTATGAGGAACAGGACGAGAAAAAAAACATTCTGAAAATATCTCATGTGTGTGATTTCAAATAAGAAATATTATTAAAAATATGATTTTTAATCTTTTTAAAATTATGTATAAAAAAATACCAATGTTCAATTTATTTTTCAATATTTATATTTATAAAATTGAACTAAAATAAGTAGAAATTCAGTTTTATCTAAAATATCTATGGCCTCACCAGTAGGCGATAGGTTTTGACGTCTAACTGGCGTTTAAATCAGCATTGTAATAACCTCTTCTATTTACAGTGTAGATGAAGCAAATCCCTAAAAATTTAAACATGACATTGTGCTAAGAGCATCAATTTCATGTTCATTGCTTTTTTTACTGTTTTTCGGTATTGCATTACACAAATATAGCTTCAAAAGTTGTAATCTAGGCTTGTAAAACCGATTCGTATTTCAACTCATCGAATCCAACAGGAGAAAAATATAGAATCGGAAGATAGTAAATGAAAGAAAGGATCGGGACAGTGAATACTGCGTTGACTTCTGAAATGTTTTCAACAGCTTTTGTCTCATGCAATATTTTAAAAAAAGAACAAAACTAGAACAAAAAGAAACGAAACTTTATTTCAGTAAAAAGTTTCCGTAAAAATGTTTTGCCATAAAATTGCATATAGATATTTTAGTTTGGTTTAATTTATTATGTAAACGTGGGATATATGTCAGAAAGAGGTGGGATTCCCTGTGTGGGGGTCTTTCTAAGGGCACCTAACCCGTATTTACACAAGAAAATCTATGGATCGAAGAAAACCACGGAAAATTCCGAACGGTTATGCCGACAGACGCGATTGGGTTCGAACACAGCACTAGCGTCTACCAGTTGAGACGTCAGAACCTATCGCCCACTGGTGGGGCCATAGATATTTTAGATAAAACTGAATATCTACTTATTTTACTTCAATTTTATAAATATTAATATTGAAAAATAAATTGAACATTGGTATTTTTTCTACATAATTTAAAAAAGATAATAAATCATATTTACGCAAATATATTTTTATATTTGCCCGTGCAACGCACTGCCAATAATAGTGTGTTTCTTCCATCACTTAAAAAGCTTTCTGACACTACTAAAAATTTTAAATGTAATTTCATACTATTTAATAGAAGAAATATTTAAATTAAATGTTGCGATTATTTTAGGTTTAAAAAAGCGGCGTTTATTCCATATTTTCGTTTCATTGTACGTAAAAAAGCGTATCAGTTAAGCGGTTAAAATAACATATTCCGAAGAGAATTTTGAAACACTAAAGAACATCCTTTAAATTAATTTAAATTTTTCTAGAATTGTTAAAAATATTTCTAAGTTTCTTTAACAAATGTTTGCTTGTCTTAAATATTTATTCATATATTGACACACCTTTGGAGATGTTTTACAGTAATTTTAAACTAGTTTTTGTAGTTCCCCCTGATATTTGTCTGAGGAGGTTACAATAGACATAGATTGTTAAAATAGACCTAGTTCAATCTTAAATGTTATTTTAAATCTCGTTTCAATCAACAAATACTATTTCTGCAGTCTGTGAGTGGAGAGTCGATTCAACATTTCGACTCAGATTCGACTCGGAAAAATGAGCCGGAAAGATCATCAGCTTCAGAACAAGAAAACAGGCTGTATTTCTACAGTCTGATGCCGCCAGCGCCATCTTTTGGCCGAAATTAGAATTATTTGAAGGAAGTGCGTATTAAAAATTTATTGATATTCTAATAACAATACCGCAAACCGCGCATTTTTATCTCAAACCGTTTTTTTGTTATTTAATTTTAAAATGGGTCAGTCATTTACTGGACACCCGGTATATACGTATGTATGTGTGTGTGTGTAGGTGTATACAATGCTACTTTGATTATACAAATTATTTGAAAAAAAAGCATTTTTTATAATTGAAAGTAGCGCCAGAAAACAACAGCAATTAAAAAAATAATAATATGAAATTACGTTTCCAGATATTTGCTTTTTACTTTTTAACCTCCTTAGCCCTGAAACAAATAGTACGAGGGCCACTAAAATTAATTTAAAATTATTATAAAATATCTGCAAAGACATATCCGTAAATGAATCTATATTATATTATGCACGAACTTATTAAAAATATATGAAACTAGTTTTCGCTATTCTAGAAGGATTTAAATCAATTTAAATGGTATTATTTAGTATCACCTACAGGCGACATCAGCATTGAGGGGATTAATATTTATCCTGCCACATATGCAATTAGAAAAAGGAAAAAATAAGAAACAGAATATAATTTATAAAGCTAACTCTGCCATATTTTAATAAATATTTTAGACTAAATAATTTTGGAACTGACTCAAGTTTCTTAAAAGCATATATTAATAGCTTGTATGGTATCAATGATACTTTTATTCACCATAATCATTACAATGTTGTTCCAATGTATTCTTGTTTAATCTTTTGTATGAAACTCATTTCACTTAATTTACTTTCATGACATGTTTATGAAATTCTGCCAGCCTATAAATCGTACAATGGAATAAATCCCCTTTTCTAAATTTGATTAAGAACATTTCTTTTAAGTCAATCCTTACTGTAATGATTTTTATAAAAGGGGTATATACATTCTAAGAAAAAAAATGCGCAAATTTACAGATTAAAACTCATATACTGATAATACAAAAACGAATTGTTTATATGTGTAAAAAGACGTATAAATTACCAGGTACATGCCCTGATATGTACACATATTCCTGTGTAGCGGATTAAGCTGCTGAAGGGTGCACACATTACGCATTTGATGTGTAGCTTACACGTGAGCACAAATATAGCTGCATTAAATACAAAAAAGGTGGATTTTGTGTATATAATGCATAAACTTGATATTTGGATGTAAATTTTGAACTGAATATTCTTATTGTCGAAAAACAAATTTTCATTAAGAACAAAATAAAATTTTTTATGGCGAGTTTGTTTTCTTTCCAGGAAATTTGATTTTAGACCATAAAATAGTGTGAACTTAAATAAATAAAATAAGAGATTGCCTAACATTGTATTTATTGCAAGTGATTATATGTTGAATTTGTTTTAAAAACCAAAATAGGTATAGTAAATATTTATGAATAAATGTTCTATATTCTAAAGAAATACACAGTAAAATGAAATTTTATAAAATACGAAAATCGTGACGATGGCATTATTTCTGTATTTTGTCGCATTTTTTTTACTCATCAATTTAGTCACAAATTTTGAATGACTTATTTATATAAAGAGAAGAAATTCACGATCTATATCTATTACAGTAAACAGGCAACATCTACTTGAAACGAGATTTCAAGACATGATCTTCGTGATTATCAGTCATTAATTTCACCATTCAGCTAAGATTGCACAAGCCAAACATACAAACATCGATGTTTTTTTATGATAACAAGAGTACACATTTGTCTGTAGAATGTTGTTACGCATAGAATTGTGCATTATGCTATTATTACACATATAGATGTGTAAAATTTGTACACGTACTTCTGTGTCGTATTCTATTCTTATGTATGTATTTCTGTAATACTATAACACATATTTTTTGTGTAATTGGTAAAATACATATTTAATGTTGTAATATTAAAAATTTGTAAAATGCATTAATGCAAGAATTTAGGTAAATGCATAAACTTTTGTACCATTTACACACTTGTTTTATATTTTGAAGTGATACCAAATTACACACTTACATTAAGGTAATAAAAACATATACATACGTTTGAACACCAAGTGCATATTTTTTTGTTGAATGTGTAATTTTACTCATTTATAAATATGTGTACCAAAAATTAGATAATTTGCACATTTATTTTCTAGAAATCGTTGCCCTTACTTCTTACTCAGTTCTTTAACCTTAGCAATATATATATATATATATATATATATATATATATATATATATATATATATATATATATATATATATATTAAGAACCTTTTTAGATTCAATTAATCTAGTCACGAATACTTTTAAGTCGGATACCTTATAGATGTTTCAATATTAATGAATAATATTTTCATGTATCGTTTACATGTCAAATCCATGATGCAAGAATGCCACTTCTCAAGAATATGCTTAATGAGTTATGGTTGTCATTTTACGTGGTTTTCATATAGCCTCCTAAAATTGAAGATAATGCACTTAAAAACCAGAAACCAGATAGAAGTTGTGTTTTCAATATTTCCATTGAGCATACCACAACCTGAAACAATTATTCGCATTTCCTGAAAAATAAGTTTTTTTTTTTTCAGTTACATCATTAATGTAGCAAGGGTGCAATGTATGTGACTTAATGGCGAAAGTTATCCTCAAAACTTGTCCAAAAATCGTATTATGTTTTTTAAATAATTAATGAAAAACGGTTTAATTTTCAGTTGGATAACCTGTTGCTCTTTTGAACTCTTACCAAAATTTCAATTTCTTTAACGTAACTTATAAAGCTAAATTCAATTTCTTTGTTTTATTCTAATTAATATCATCTGACGTATCAAGCATAATTCTTTTACGGCTCCACATTTACTTTTTTCATGTTTCATTTCATTTAAAAACACAAAAACATTCTGGTCTAACGAAGAACATGTAGTTGTATATTTTCCATGGGTTTTTGAATCTCTGATTTCGATATTAAAAACACAGTATTGAAGAAAAAAATATTCTATTCATTAATTTTTGCTCTTAGGGTGTTTCTTTTGTTGTTGATTTTCTAGATTCAATATTTAGTTTTTCATGTGTATAAATCAGAATACCAGATTTCTGTTTTCTCCAACCACTATTTGACATTTTTTCTTATTTTCGGATGAGGTCACACAGTTTTAAGTGTAATGATAAGTGGCGATAAATTTCAAAAGGTCCATTGACGAATGATTTATTCATTTTCATGTACTATCCTTGTTGATAGTTCATCAAAATCAGTTACACATAATATCGTCTTGTGTGTTACAATAGCTGCAAGATACATCATATGTGAAAACGCTCTTTTTGAAAGTCGCAAAATTCGTGACCTTGAAATCTTTCATAATAGTGTTTGTAACTACGACTTTAAAATATGCTGTGCCCTCAAGTTCACGAATGCTGTATGTTGTAAGAGGCTTCCCAGCATTTCCCGGAGAAAAATTCACTTATTTATAGCTGGATTATAAAATGCTTCCAAAAGAATCATAAACATATCTATGAAAAAGTGCTTTTTGCGGCTACTGTGTGGGGGATACAACTTCAGTATCACACGAGTAGCCTGGGATGAATGAATTATTAGTATGATAATATGAGCTTCATAATTATCAGATAATAACAATACAGGACTATCAGTAGTATGCCCCGCAAATTTCAAGAAATGTTGAAAGAGCTGTTATTATATGGTTTGCGTTAACCAGATTGATGGATTTACAGCTCTGACTGATACAGGAGACACTACATGATGCATATTTTTTTAAAGATGATTCGGGGAATAAACATACAAAAGGTTATGCCCTTTCCGGATGCAAAAATACGAATAATGATGATTACAGTTCAACTTTCGGCACACGTTATACTTGTCTTTTATTTTTGATGGGGGGGGGGTGATATGACTTTATGAGGCTCATGAACTGTGCGTATTACAGCCTTGTCGCAATTCCAAATCTAACCTGGCACAAAAGAGTGACATTGTAAAGAATTTTTATAGGTATTAAACATCGTAATAAAATTTTGTTAATTAATCTGGTGTAAGTCAAAATGTTTAAATTTTTAGAAAATCTTTCAAAAGTGTTGTACTTATAATTGATCATTAAGACAACAATTGATCTTGATTAAATGTAGAACACCATGCTAATACAAATTATAAATTATGCCACAGTCTTAGTGATAATCATTTTTATAAGTCAAACACTATTTCAAAAAGTCTAGTGCTCTCAAGTCAAATTATATCTATCTTTGATTTGATACCTTTTATCAGTTACAATACATTTGAAACAGCGTTATGTCATTACAATACTCTCCAAATGCTTTTCCTAAATATGCTATAATGTAATCGAATTCTTTTGAGTATATCTGTATATGAACATTTAATCTATACACTTCATATGCAATACGAAACATGCTTTGGTAACCCTAAATAATTATTATCAATTTCATGAAAATATGGGACGGACAGATAAACCAAACGCATAAGCGCTTTTCAAAATTTGTTGGAAAGTGATAAAATAAAAAGGGAAAAAACTGCACAAATATAGTTAAAATTCTTATATATGTATGTCATAAACAGAGATATTATTTATAGTGAAGAAAATAAAAAAAAAGCATTCTCTTCAAAAAAATTTAATTCTACTTTTAACCACTTGATTCCTTATGCTAATTAGTAAAATCATGAAACATTGCAACATAACTACAACAATTTCATCTGTCAAGACACAACTTCTGCCACTAATTAGCATTTTCTCTTCCAAACACGTTTAACTGAGCCACATACGAACGTTAATTCTCCATATGAAAATTAGACGTATTTAGATAAAAAAGAATAAAATAGTTTTGTTAAAATTATACCTCGTTTATTTCGTTTACGCATAAGTATTTCTTCACATTACCTTGAGGATTAACCAATGATACAGTTATTTATGTGAACATTTTAGGAGCAACAATCGTTAACATATGAAAATTAAATTTCAATATGATATGTTAATCACATATTTTAATTGACTGTGGCTATAAATAAAAAACCGTGATTATATATATATTACCGCACCGATTTGGTTCTCTAATTATTGATAATTAACAAATCCTGTTTTATGGGGAAAGGGTAAATTTGAAATAGAAAATTATATACTAAACTGTAAAACGTAATTCTTTAGACATATAAGAATATTTTATGACATCATTAACAAGCGAAAAACATGTTTTAGTGTATTATGTCTGTTATTTATTTTAATTAATGTAGTTACAAACGGAAAACAGTTACTATATATATTTTCCTCACTGATTTTTTTTCTGTTGTTTAATAAACCATATCTTTAGAAGAATGGATAAACATGAAGTATAAAATAAAATAATAACCTATGAAATATAATTGTTTAAACATGTATGAATAACCGAAATCAGGTCATCGTTCCTAATATCTATTTAGCAATACTGATTCGAAACTTCTAATATTTCAAAATACATTAAGCAGAATATAAATATACAGAAAACATATATAATTTCATATATTTTAAAATTTCATTTTAAGTAAAATTTATATTACATATTATGAATATATAAAACATAACTGGTTTACAACAAGTACTTTGTAAATTAATGTTTTCAAATAATCTCATTCAATTTATTTATCTACCTTATAAATATCTAAATTACAACTACATATCGAAACAAAAATTCTGCTATTTTACTAAATCAAAAAAAAAAAAAAAAAAAAAAAAAAAAAAAAAAAAGCGGTGAGAGATTTTTTACCCTTTTTATTTAGCAAGTTGCACACAGTTCAAATAACTATCCAAGAATAATTCAAAATAAATAAAAATAGAGAATTTCTTGACAAATGTTTAAATTAATTTGAAACAATAAAGTTTTGTATGCATTTTTTTGTTTGTTTTTTAATCTTTATTGAAAATTAATGAAGTATTTACTATTTGAGGGCTTCACTTTCATTGTATTCTACATTGTACATTGTCTTACACTTGATAATTGTTAGTATATATCATTAGCATATTCTACATAAACACTATCAGCACCTATCAGGTTCTGACGCCCTTAACCATTCATGCGAAGCTGATGGTTAAATTAGCTAATATTTTGGACTAATATTAAATCATGTTCATTCGCAATTTCTGTTAAATAAATGAAATATCTTAGATTTAACTAATTAACAGTTCCATATTTAATGAAAAAAATCAAGAGAAACTATTTATAAAATATAATGTTACATGATATAATTTTAGTTATTGGAGCAACATTGTAGATGGTATGGTTCAATCAATAATAACATCAGAGTTATATATAGTACTAAACATTGGATATTTAATGAGCATCCAAGTATAAAATGTGTATTTATGTTCTCAATTTTTGTAAAGTCGAACATTATGTCGATCGTATACGCATAGCCCTTTAAAATGTGTCCGATAACGCTTTAAATCTAGAAAATACACCATACATTGTTTATCTACCTGTGATTAATATGGTGATTAATACACTCTATGAAACAGTGAATTGCATATTTTTCCTATTTTTCTTTATAATTTGATTAGCATCTCTTTTATGAAATATCTAATAATATATAAGCATTAGTACTTGTGTTCCACTGTATTTTCTACGACATATATTGTAGAATTAGACAATTGATATTTTTTGCAATTCTATTGTTGATGATGAGATAAAAATTATCAAATGAAAAATTGTATTAAGAATTAATTAGATTTAGAATTAAATATCTAATTTTTGCCCTTTATTCGTGTGGTAAAATATGGTACATATTAATTTATACTATATTTTACACGCATATTTAAATGAATGTATTTCGTTTAAAATAATTACATAGAAAGCTCCATCTAGTAATCGAAATTCAAATATAATTTTTGTCATTACTTTTCTAATGGTGTCTCAATGCCTAAAATAATCACACAGTACTTATTTCACAACTTAACTGATCAATATTTTAGAAAAATCTTTCAAATGATGCCTACTTTTTACGTATTTTACTGAATTTTTTTTTATTACCAGTTTTTTAAAATAAAAAAAAATTGCCTAATCAAATCAGAAAAATGCTAGGATTATACGATGCGAAATTTACAATAAAAATCTTCTGGTAAAAATAATAAATCGTGATTGGCAAAAACACATTGCCCGTAGACGTACATGCCAAGGTAAAATTTCAGTTAAATACGCCTAATGTATGAGTTCTACAATGATCTATATAGAATGTATTGAACGATTACCATGCAACTGATAGTTATAATAAGATTTATTTTTAAATCGTATTACTAAAAATGATTTTAAAAGTTTTATTTCAAAACAACACATATATGATTAATTGAATTGCACATAACCTCTCAAAAAAGTCCTGTATAAAATAAATTTAAAGTTCAAGTCATGATTTTAAACCATTTTCTAGAATTTAGACAAAATATTTAAAAAAATGTATAAAAGGAAAACAAATAGATTTATAATTAAGTAAAAAACATAATGTAAAAACATAATAAAATAACTATTAAATAATAAACTTTTATTCATGACATTTTCTCTTCTGAACCTTAGATATAAAAGTTACATCTTAAAATGTTAAAATTATTTACTTATTAGTTAATTATGGGATTCGATTTCGATAATATGTTTTTGGCGCCAATGATCACATTTATTTTTTTCTTTTGTTTACTGAATCATCTAACTTATTAAAGTATAAAAATCGCCGCGTATCGTATTTAGAGTAGGAGGATTAATCGTATTACTGGTAAATGATATATAATCATTCAGGTGAACAAAAAAACTGTCAGGAAGAGTTATTTGAATTGCTAACTAAACAAAAGATTTATTCGGAAAACAATTATTGAAAAAGAGAAGGGCGGCGAAATATTTAGATATAAATTAGTCTGAGGAAAACACTTGGCATTTAAAGAAAGCAGGCAATGTTGATGCTTTGTGCAGCTACTTGACATACACTTTATAAGGGGTCGTGATTAAGAATATTCGAATGCTTTTCTAATTATGATAATAATAAGCATACAATTTCTCCTCCCGCAGCGGTCTCCAGTGGATCATTTTAAAACTGACTCTTCAGACGCAATGTTTCATAAAAAGAAAAAATTAAATTGAATAAAAATCAGAGTCGTTATGATCAATACAATAATTTCTTAAAAAATATATTTAAATTTTTAATTGATTCTCTTAATAAAAATATCTTTTTTTTTATAGAAATATGTTTAGTAACTCAAATTTGTTTTAAAATATTTCTTTTCCTGTTTTTAAACATTTTTGTAACTCGAACTATATGTCTGCGATTAACGGTTAAGGAATTAGCTATTGGCCACTATTAAGAGTGGACACCCTTTGTATTTTTGATACGAATGAGCATATTAAATTACTTCTATTGTTTTTCAAATCTTGTAACATAGTAAATTTGTAATATTCAGATAGTATATCCGACTTATCGTATATTCAGAAAATAAAATTAATCATATTACCGGCAAATGATATGTATGAAAATTCAAGTGAAAAGAAATACTGACAGGAAGAGTTAATTGACTTGTTAATTAAACAAATGATTTACTCTGAAAACAATTATGGAACAAGAGAATACCGGCAAACTATTTACATATCAATTAGTCTGCGAAAATCAATTGGCATCAAGAGAATGCAGGTAATTAATAAATGATGACGCTTTGTATAGTTACTTGACATATACTTTAGCGGAAATCGTGATTAAGAATACTTAAATCATTTTCTAATTATGAAAAAAACAAACATACAGTTTCTAAGCCCTCAAAGGTCTGCAATGTTTTTTTCGAAACTGATATTCCTAAATTTAAAGTTCCATAAAAAGGGAATATTTTTAATGCTGTTTTGATCATTAAAACTATTTCTTATAAAATTACGAAATTTATTTTTTTAATTGATCCCCTTGTGTTGTAAGTAATATTTTATAAAATAAGAATAAGAATAAGAATAAGAATAAGAATAAGAATAAGAATTTATATGTGTGTGTGTGTTTTACACTAACACGCATGAGAAAGGAATTTATTTTACCTGAAAATAAATTTTTCCGAGACATTCCGTTGAATGACTTATACAAATTTTCTTCCCCAGGAAACAGATGAAGTAAGCCATATATCGAGAGATTGCACACAAATAGTTAAAATATTTACGTGCACCTGCCCATTTCTATATTGTAACTAAAAGGAGTTTCTTAGAGCAGTATAATAACATTTTAAAATGAGTATAATTTTGCTAAAAAAATACAGATTGTATTTTTTTTATAATTTCACTGTCATATCAGTTATCTTTTAACTTATATTTTTAGCACTACTTGTATATTTTTTATTCATATGCCAGTGTAAAAGTATTTTTAAATTTTATATTTCAGTGTTAATTTTACTCTCAACTGCTATTTTTTATATTTGGTAATTACATTCAAAGTAACTTCGTGATTAATTTCTACTTTATAGAAAAAGTCCTTAAACTTTAAACAGCTATTTCTCAATCAGTTTTCATCGTAAAAGAATAGCAATAGATAATAGACTTAAAGTTATTTGTAGTTATAAAATAAATGAATATTAAGTAGGTAGAATATGAAATCCCACATATATAATTGTTAATATAACAAAGGTTTCAATGAAGGAAATCAATTTTTCTATTTAAGCTCGTCCCAGAAAAATAAAAGTGATAATTTCAAACAAATATATATTTTGTAAATGATCATCTCAGTATTTTAGATCAACAAAAACATGATACTTGCAAACACTAAAAAGCTTTTTTGGTTTAAAATTTTGAACTATTATATTTGATAGAACTAAGTAGCGTGAATTATTCTTATAATTTTAACTTTTTTTATGCTCCCAGAAATAATTATTTCTTCTTCAAGTGGTACGCAATTAAAAATTTTCTACACATAAAATAACAAAACTTTATACTAACTAGTTTTTTTCTTTTTTTTTTTAAGAGGTGTTTACAATATTGTATATAATTGGAAAGAAAGTAAGCAAATCTTTTTATGTTCTAAGGTTTTTATTTTCGTGAAAAAATAATGATTTATAAGTAGTCTTTGTGATTTTTTCATAAAAAATTACTAATTTAATTACATGCAGTTGAAAGATTTAACAGTTTCTGTAATTAGTTAGTATATGTTTTGAACACGCAACAATTAATAAAATAAATATGTTATCCCAATTTAAAGAATATGAACTTATATATTTTCAGTCATTTCAGCGGAATAAATTATCTCAAATTTGGAAATATTGGTTTGAATAAAAGTAGAATTGTGGATTTTGAAAATTTTCCGAAAATGTGATAAGATTTGTTTTGTGCAATATGACACACGCAAAAGCTGTTTAAAGTGAAAGTATCAAATGGTTAATTTATTTTTATTATTTATAATTTTTGATGATTTTTTTTCATGTGAATGAAGCTACTTTTATAATTTTTAGTTATGCATTATTTGAATCACAAATGCACTATACGGTCAAGGGTGACCGGCCACTTGCGGTTTTTAGATATTATGTTAAATATCGAGAAAAATACTTGAGAAATTATCCTGAAACTGCAAGTGTGTAAACATAAGAGTACAGGTCATTTATTACCATGAAGATTTTTTTTCCCAAAACTCCATAGGGGACAAACAAAAAATTGAAAAAAAATCTTTTGGATTACCCTTTTAAAACTAATGTAATAAAAATTTCCAAATTGTAGATAAGTAAATAAAGTGGCTTATTGTCATAAACTGTGTTCATTTTTAGATTGATAGCAAATATAGCCGTTCAGAAATAAAGGTTTTTATAAAAAAGCCGAAATTTTTCCTATTTTTTTGCACATAATTTATAGAATCTTAAGAGAAAAAAAAATGCTCTTTTTAGAAAATAGGACAAATGACATTGTACGAAATACCGTATAATCAGAATTTAAAAAATAATTACATTTCTATGAAAAATGAGAAGGTTTACTAAAAAACATTTAGGTACGTATGCGTGAAGGCTATCAAAATTGCATTTTCATATTTGTTAACTAAATGTATAGAGCAACTTTTGCGCAAGTCTAAAAAACATAGTTTGAAAATTCTTGAAATTATCGTTGATAGAATAAGCTCAAAATTCGTTGTTCTCAAAATGAAGGGTTGCATCAAAATATAGTGGTATGTGACACAGTGTGTATTCTATATTGACATCAATCAATGGATATAATTATACAATCATTCATTATTTCGCTTAATTTTGGAAACGACGGATTTGGAGCTTATTGTATCAACAATCACTTTGAGAATTTTTGAGCTATGTTTTTGACATTTTCACAAAACTTTCTCCATACATTTTGCTCACACAATATGCAATTGAAATTTTGATTGTGTTCACTCATACGCAGAAAAATTTATTTAGTAAATTTGCTCAACTTTCATCTATCTATCTATATACTATCTATCTATCTATATGTATATATATATATATATATATATATATATATATATATATATATATATATTATTACAAGATATTATATACAATGCCATTTGTCATATTGTTTGGAAAAATAAAATTTGTATTAAGAACTCTGCAAATTATAAGGAAAAAACTTGGCAAAATTTGAGACAGTTTTTATAAAAACTTAAAAGTTTTTACGAGTATACATGCCATCGACATAAATATGAACACAGTTTATTAGAATAATGCACTTAACAATAATCGATAGTATGAACGCGTTTGCTACATTAATTTTTCAGAGGGTAATCCCGAAGATAACCCAAACCTACCATTTTATGAAACCTACATATTTTAAAATAAAATTTCAAAGGAAGAAAATTAAAAATTGTTAACATTTGAAAATTTTGCTGGCTGGAAACTTTTGACCGCCACTCTATATATATACATAAATTTTCTCAACTTCAGATGACATTCTAAATCATATAATTTACTAATTTCTATTTCTAAGGGAAATATGTAGGAAACATGCATTTATATATCTTTAACTCTGTAATTGTGATTTTACATAAAATATTATTTTATTCAGGTTAGCACATCTATTTCTCATAGAAAGCAGATATTTTCTATGTTTTAAAGAAAATATTCTATTCTTTTAAATGTAACTACAAACAGACATATTTTAAATTCTTATTTAGAATTTTATAAACTGTAATTCCCAATTGTACGTATTTTAATATACTAAGACCAATTTCTTCTGAGATTGAAATTCCACTCTTTAAATTGAAATATCTTAATATATTTCAAGGAATTAAAATAAAATACCACGCTGCCTTTTAATCATTGTTAAATTATAATGAGAACAAAAATAACTTTTTAAAAATTATCTTGAATTTAATACAAAATTTTATTAGAATTTTAAAGAATTTTATAACTGTGTTCATCAAATATTGTCACATAAGAACAAATTGCTAACTTAATTTGTTAAATAACAAAGTTTTCTAAAAGAAAAATACATCATTTGAATTCACAGTAAATTTATAAATCTTTTTTTATTTACTTATTACTAATTTAACGAATTTAAATTCACGGTTATGCACTTTAAGTAGAGCTGGAATATTAAAACTATACATATATATGTTTTTACTGATTTTGAAAAAATGAAATATTCTTAAAACATCGTATAGAATTTTTTGGAATACATAAAGTGAGAAATTCCGAGTAAATTGGAAACCATTTGCATTTTTATTTTTAAATTAACGAACAATTTTTGGGATTGAAATTTTTGTACAATGCATTCTTTGACAATTTCTTAAGACATCTGTATTGACTTAAATTGAAATAAAAAAGTATATTTACGAATTCTTAGATTTGAAAATTACACTTTAAAGGTATTTTTGGACCTATCGGGCTCTATCGAATCGAATTCTAAGAAGTATTGCTCAAAATTGCTGAAAAAAATTACGCATCAGATTGATCGACTACTTTTTTTTCAAATAGCATAAATTTTAAATGTTGTTTTAGCCTTACCACCGTCACATTAAATGGCATTATTGATTAAAAAAAATTGACAAAAGTGTTGATATTTTTTACCAGACTTAATTAAAGTGCCTGTTTCTAGTGGATTTAAAAATCTCCAAATTTTAAATTCTTGACATAAATAAAATGCCTGTTTCCAGGGTTATTCAATGAAAGACGGAAAACATTTTTGCTTCTGACATTTCTATAAACACCTATACCTAATAATCTATAAGTAATTAAATATAAATTGCAAATTGCAAATTAAAAATAACAAAACTCTTCAGCTATCCATATTGACACATTTTTCTATTGTTATTTGAGGTTCAAATAGCATTGTTTTAAAAGCAATAATATATCGAAAAAAAGTCGCACGCGTGACATGGAGTGTCCCAAATAACCATTTGTAGAGCTACCATTGTGTAACAAAGATTATTATGGCTAATAATCTGTATATTTTAAATGTAGGAATAGGATTGTGTACCTATTACGTCTTTTTTCAGTAATTTTTCACTTAGCCCTGGAAACGGCAGCACAGATAACCATCTCATCGAGTTCACAGCTGACATTCTGGAATTAGTTCAAACTCGACCCGTATATTAAAATATATTCAGTCTACTAAATCATATCGTGGATGATAACACCTAAAGAGGATTTTGGCAGTTGACTGATAGTTTAGCGATCATATTGTCTTGCTCCCAATCCTCCATGTTTTCATGCATTTCGGTGATGGAAAGCCCTTTGGTAAACCTACGAGTCAACCGCTAAAATCGTGTTTTTAAATATTTTACTCCAAGGTATGACTTTGCAGACCAAATACGTTTTAATATGCGCGTCAAATTCTATATTTCATCCGGGAACTCGACGAGGTGCTTCTCCGTACTGCCGCCAACCAGGTTGTATACATCTAAGTTGAGAGTAGCATTTATTTTGAGTATTACAAGTATTTTGTACTTCTGAAGAACGATTATTTTAAAAATTAGAATTAAAACATTTTTCATAGTACACAATTAAACTTTGTCATCTGATTAGATTTATTATTTTACTATGGTTTCAGTTTTTTTTCTCTCTAATTACAAAACATAATTTCAATTTTTATATTAAATCTTAATTTTCTATCCAGTGTATATTTCTGCATTTGTAATTTTTAAAAGATCCTATTTTCTCTAAAATCACACGATGTTTTACTTGGGACACAAAATTAATTGTATCTAGGCCAGATGTCCAAAATAAATTTCCAAATTATAATGTAGAACATAATGTAACATAATTCCAAATAATAATATAGTCCAAATTATAATGCATCTTCAATTTATTGTATTTTGCGGATACAAAATATCAGACCATATTCAATGACCATTACAGTTATTTGTATGAAATAGTCCTCCAGTATACGTCCCGGCTGTCTCAGTTAGAAGAGCATTGGCGGCTTCAGCCAATACCCCGGTTCGAATCCTGGCCCGGACTTTTTCATCCATTTTGAAAATTTACATTTGTTATAAGTTATTTACCGATTAATTAATCGTGTTATAAATTAATCTAACATGATTTCGTATGCAGTGTTTTCTGCTGCTCCATATTTTAACTTAAGATTTATTCTATTGACCTGATCCAGACTATCAGACACAGATTGTATGATTGTTAAGGTTATTTGGGTGAAATAGTCCTCCAGGGTGTTCGTCTGGGATGGCTCAGTTGGAAGAGCATTGGAGGCTTTAGACAATGCATCCCCTGTTCGAATCTTTGCCCGGATTTCTTTCACCCACTTGGAAAATTTGCATATGTTACAATTCTATATGTGTATACGGATTCGCAGATAATCTATATCTTAACACATTCGCTGCCAGTCACGTACTAGCGCTTGAAATACCCAATCACTTAATACAGAGGGCGCAGTTATTGGCAGCTAAGGTATTAAACACATTTAAAAAAATAGAACTTTGTGTGCTGACGTCAGTGAAAAGAAATAATACTGTAAATTCTATTCATACATCTTGAATTCATTCACATTCATGGAAACTTACTATGATTCAAGACGCATTAATAATGCATGTGAAATTATGTATAACATTCTCGACAAATACAGATTGCCTAAATATAGTTGATGAAAACACCATTAAATCATCTAACATTGTGCTTTACTCTAATCACGCCAAAACCATGGTTGTCAAGTTAGACTCGCTTGTTTATCATAACAAGACTTCGAGATCCTAAGTTACATATATATTTATAACTTTCTGAATAATTATGAAGCATGGTGAATTGCTGGAGTATTCTAAATACTTGTCAATTTAATGCTTATGCAATTGCATGTTTCCGCTAAAGAAATTGACACAAATTAAATTTCTCATTAAAACTGTTTAATAAGCTTTTTTCTTTTTTTGTAATGACTAGTAAATGTTAAGATTGCAAACGTTAAGATTAATTTACATATCATTAAATTTAAAAATAGAACATTTTTTAAATGTACGAGATAATGGTTAAATGTACATCAGGGAGGATCGATTTTTTTTCGAAATTTCAAAATCTACCTAGACGGAAAAGATGTTACTTTGTATGGAGACTCAAAGAAAAATAATTAAAAAAAACTAATTTCAAATATTAATATTCCCGCATTGGGGTTGAAATTTGCAAAAATTGAAAAAAAAAAAGCCGAATTTTGGCTAGATTACTTTTGACTCAAAATAATTGTTTTAATATTAATTAAAATAAAATAACTATGCGACAAATTTGTTATATTGTATGGAGATTAAAATAAAAGTAATAAAAAAAATAATACCAAAATTTAACAATGCCGCAAAGCGGTTGAATATTACTCATTTAAGTACCTTTACGGTAAATGTCAAAGTAATTTTTATTAGGTAAAGCATACATTTTGGTACTTTTTAATATTTTTTATGCAATGTTAAGATGCTTAAATAGTTGCAAGAAAGGCTTCAGCTTCTTATTTAACAATTTATTTTATTAAATTAAGAAAATTCTAAAAAGAATGTATGAATTACATTAAAAGATAATCGTGTTTGGTGTTGAAATTGGCTTGAGGTCCCGTGATTTTATCCAATTTCACATAAAACTGAGTGGTTCACAAACTGCAGAATATGTTTCTGTGTGTTGTTTTGACTACTCGTTTTGTAACTTGAGTGTGGCACGGGAACCGCTTGAGAATAGATAGTATTACAACCGGAATGATTGCTCCATATACTATTGCGTTAGAAACCATGTAGTCACTTAATCATTCAGTTAATGGAGGCTCCATGACATTTCCCTACTGATTCAAATAAGCATAACACGTTGTATTAAAGTCAAAATATGTTAAATTGAAAATACGGATATTATTCATTGAAATATCTGGGTTTGCAGTAGACTGTTTGAATTCGCGTGCTTTTTCAATTCTTCAAACGGCCAATTCGCTTATAAGGGTTCTGACGTCGGCTAAAACTTAAATCAGGATATTTTCAGGATGACCAAAAAACCCATTTTTCCGGATAACAGTATCTAAGATGGCCTTCATATCACTCGATACATAACGCAAAAGAATGATTGATTGATATAAGTGCTGTACACCATAGATAACCGATGGTTTCGTTTTAATCATTAACAACATTTACGCATAGACTTTTCGATGAACGTCGTTAATATTAGTAAAGCCTCAAATTAATTTTCACAAGCTACATAGAGCCTGAAAATTCTATTTGCTGTTGTAAGCCACCTTGAGTGGCAAAAATTTCTAGGGTTTCTATTCGACAGCCTTTTCCTGCAATATCCGCAGTTGACGGTTTCACAAATTTCCATTAGGTACAATTGATCAGTACTTAAGTCTTTCTTGTTAGTCACTTCACAAAGAGTACAGCATATTGATATGAATTTCTTCTCATCCAGCCATCAATTTTACTATTTCACCAATGAACCTTCTCGGGCCAGGCATGGTTCTATCCACATGCGCGAAAAAATTTCGTATTGGAAATTCATTGCCGTGTAACAGGCAGACAAATCACTATAGCGGGCGCTTCAGGATCAATTCGATATGTCGAATAAAGCCTCCTTTGAAAGCCAGCGTAATTTATGTTCCATCGCAACCCATTTTTTACATCTATATAACTGTCAGGCTTGACAGAAAAAATACGATATGTTTTCCAATGATTTATTCTCTTTCGGAATTTACAATTACGTGGGGAAGATTCATGACATAGAGCTACCGAATTACGCAAGGGTATAATTATAAAGCGGGAGACAAAAAAGTGTAGTACCATTATGTTTTTCGATTTTTTTTTTTTTTTTTTTTTTTTTTTTTTTTTTTTTTTTTTTTGCTTTAGTATTATATTTTGCATTATTGCGGCAGTATTTGTTTATTAAATGTCTCTTAATCTGCATTGAATTTAATACCTTTTCTGCAGAAGTATTGTTTTATTAATATTAAAAATAAGTATTTTAAGTCAAAAATCATTTTATCAAAATTAGGTATGTATTTAATATTTTTTCGAAGTTTTACCCTGCTTGCGGCAGCATTAAAATTTAAAATTCGTTCTTTGAATTATGTTTTTATTAATTTTCATACATTTATATTCTATTTCATACATTTCATACATTAATTTTCATACATAATAGAACATTTTATCCCTCATAGCTAGGTTTAGATTATAAAAAACGTTATTTTTTAACATATAACAGTTAATACACTTTAATGTACACTGCTCTTTAAAATTATAAGGTAATGGGGCATTTATTCACGAAATGTATGTTGTAACCAATGCTCAATGCTCAAATTATTTGGATTGGTTAAAGAATATTGAATTCAAAATTCCATTTCCACGTATAATTTAGCGCAGGAAAAATGTATATTTGATGAATGGTAATGTGATGCGCAATGGACGCATGTTGTAATTTGGTCTATAGTGTTGTTTAAAGTGAATCTGATGTATGCGATTGAACGGTATTTATTAGTTATTGCTCAAAGGTATCACTTAAGTGAAGGTCAAATATAATGATTAATTAGAATGCTAAAAATAAGTAAAATATCAATTGAGGTTATCATAGATTTTTCACAAAATTACATGTCAAGAGCTTAAAGTCGCGTTTTTTAGCGCAGGCCCCTTTGCCAAGCAACCCGGTGAATAGAGATCAAGAGCCAAAACTGCATCCGAAAACTGTTTTCTGCCATTGTCGGATCGAAGAAACAGCAAAGTGATCGCAAGGAATTTGGTTACAGACATACAGACTGCCAAAGGAACTCAAATTCTCCATTCTATTGCTGCACTCAGGCTTAATGAAATTGGACTGTATGCAGGGAAACCATTTGTTTTTTACCTTCTCACTCCAGCTTCGAAAGGGCCCATTTAAACTAGTGCCATCGTCATGATCAACAGGACCAAGGTTCTTCAAAACTGGCTTTTATTTGTAGAAATATGTTAATTTGAATATTGCGTATGTTGCGGTGAAACTTGCAGCTTAGTGAACGGAAAAATCAGGTCGCGGCAATCAGAAGGTTAATCGAAATAAAAAGTCACTCGTTATAAATCAAGTTACTAGTTCATGTTACATAATAAATTTGCAATAAAATGTTTTTCTACCATTAATTTTTTTAAAACAATAAATTTCAAAGAAAATTAAATTATCTTCTATCGAATGCAAATGGATTATTAGCTTCTTGCTGCAAATATATTTCCAAAACTTTTTAAAAACAATATATTTAGAAATAAAACGTCGATTCTATTATTACAAACAAAAAACTGATACAAAGGTGGTGCTCAAACACAAAAAAATGGTAAAATAAAAGTCTCATCACATTAATATATAATACTTGGTAAATACTGAAATTTTTTTAAAGGTGGTAAATATTTAAATTATAGGACTTCACATCAGACGCGTAAATCAGATTTTATATTAATTGCACTTTAATATAATATTTAAAATTTTAGTGGTAAAACAAGTAGTGTGTAAGAATCCATTTTGTGGCTTTTGTCAAATAATTGTAAACATGTACATTTGTAGAAAAAAAGTAAACACCCCTACTGACTTCACACACATATATATAATAGAAGAAATTTATTAGTACCAAACGATTGGAAATAATGCCTACTTTTGAATGATGCATATAAAATTTGCTTAGAAAGCATCTATATATTAAAATGAGCGCAAATTCGTTTTTCTATAACCTTCCTACTCTGTTCAAATTTCACTTAATCTGGATAAAAACATTTCACACCAGAATTGTTATTTAAAACATTTTAATATATTTAATTGACTTATTTTTCTGAATCTATTATTTAACTTTCTTTATGTAAAAAGTTCTGGTTCGAATCGTATAAAAGGAATCATAGTTATGGGTTGATTAGACCCATTCAGGGTAGGAAGGATAACAGTACCCAATTTTGGAAACACAAATGAATTCTATAACTTTGATTACCCTAAATATTAATCTTTCATTCAATTATTATGATACGTTTTGAGAAATTAATTATTTTAAAACGAGCATATTATAGGGACTGTATCAAAATTGAAGTTCTACTGCCAAATTGTAGGGCGAAAGAGCCTCTTTCATGATCAAGACCCCTTACGAACCACTCAAGCAATCCTTGAAGACTTCTAGCTCACAGGTTACTATAAGAATTTTTCAAAATATTTAATCTCTTCTACTGAAGACGGCTCCCTAAATCAACATTTTGCCGTTTTTAAGCATAATTTGAAAAATTTGAAATTTTCGATATCCATAAAGCAAGACTTCTATTTAAAAAAAAAACCTTTTAGGTTGCAAATTATATTTTTTTTCAAATATTAATTTCATAAATCATTATAAAATTTGCAAATCAATGCTTATTTAATTGGGTATTTTAGTATTATTTCTACATAAAATATTAGAACATTACAAGTATGAATACTGGAAAAAATAATAAAAATATGAAATGTAATTTAACATTAGATGCACAAAATTTTGAATGCTTATAATTCAAAAACTTGTCATTCAAATGACTTGAAACTTGGTGTCTATGTATAGTTTGAACCAAAGATTTGAAATATCTTGTTAGAATTAGGTATTGCTACAGAAAATAATGATGTTTGGGTTCGTCTTCGTATGTAGATGGCCCCTTAAGTAAATTTAATCTACATCCTTTCAAAGTAAGCTTTACATTTATTCGCTTGGTAATAATAAATTTCTTCTACGATAATTTGTTGAGGAGTTAGTAGAAAGCTTATTAATGGAAAAGAGATTTTAAATCGTCTGAATTGAAGTACAGAAATATTTGGCCTACAAAAAACAGTGAATGTTTACGTGAATAAATATACACATATGCTATTTTTATTATTTCACAACATAAATCAAATGTTTCTATACTAAAAAACATAGATTGCAATATTTAAAGTATATATTTCCCTAAATTAACCTATTATCTTTTCATTTTTACATTTTTTTCTATCTTCAATAGGAAAATTATTGAAATCGAATGTTTTTCTATATCCGGTTTTCAACAGTTTTACACGCTTTGGTGTGGGGGGGGGGGGGGGGGGCAGAGGTTCCAAAAAACATGTTTTTACAAAATGTCTGTCTGCAGGAAAGGCGCGCTGCAAGAACGATTTTTGTGTTATTTTCAATATTGTACCAGCTAACAGTACATGTAGTTATGCATAGAACAGAACCAATTTTTTGTATAAGCGTACGGCTATGGCTAGTTGGTCCTCCCTGGATTTGAAAAAAATCCGTCGGAAGGGGGTGTTGCTACAGCAATTTTTGTGCAATTTTCAAATTTGTACCGATTAAAAGGTATGAAGTTATGCATCGAATTGAACTAATTTTTCTATGTAAGTGTTTGGTTATGACTAGTTGGTCCTTCCTGAAATTGAAAAAAAACGTCTGAAGGGGGCGTTGCAATAGCAATTTTTGTACCATTTTCAATATTTTACCACAGAAAAGTGTATGAAGTTATAAATAGAATTCAACGAAATTTTTACATTCTTTTATCTTCAATAGAAGAAAGTAGTGTAATCGAAATTTTTTTCGACTTCTCGTTTTCGACGGATTTACGCATTTTAGGAGTCTGAGATTCCAAAAAATCATGTTTTTACAAAATGTATGTCTGTCCGTGTGTCTGTGTGTCTCTGTGTGTGTCTGTATGTCGTTATTCTACCATGAAAAAGTGTAGGAAGAAATGCATAGAATTGAATAAATTTTATTTAATGTTTTTGGCTGTGGCAAGCATATCCTCCTTCTTTTTTGAAATATTCAGTCTGAGGGTAGAGCTGCAATAGCGATTTTTGTGTCATTTTCAATGTTGTACGAACTAAAAATGAATGCATGAAGTTATGCATCGAATTGAACCAAGTTTTTTGTGTAAGTGTATGGCTATGGCTAGTTGGTCGTCTCTGAATTTGAAAAATATCCGCCGGAAGGAGGCGCTATAATAGCAGTTTTAGTGCTATTATTAATATCGAACAACCTAAAAGTGTATGAAGTTATGCATAGAATTGAACCAAATTTTTTGTGTATGGGTATGGTTAGTAGGTCTGCCCTGAATTTAAAAAAAAAATTCATTGGAAGGGTACGCTTTAATCACGATGTCTGTACAATTTTCATTATTTTATCATAAAAAAAGAAGTTATACATAGTGAAGTTATTCATAGAACATAACTAATTTTTTTTTTTGTTTGATTATTTTGGGGTATGGGAAGTAGGTCCTTCCTGAATTTTAAATTAATCTACTATCATTCAATAGTCATCGGCTCTTGCAGAGACGGAAACTCGTTTTTACTCCGATTATTTGACTGAAGCAAAAATTTAAGATGGAAATCAATGTTGGTATAATATCGAATTAAAATTACTAAAGCATTAATATTTGTAACTATTTTATAATATATAAAAATGTACGTATGAGATGGAAGAAAGTTTTGGGATTGGCACAACTAGGTTGTATAAGTGTTAGGCTAGGTTCAGCAGACCCTCCTTGAATTAAAAAAAAATCTTCCGGAAGTAGGTGCTATAATCGCGATGTTTGTGCAATTTTTATTATTTTACCATCAAAAATGGTTTGAAGTGTATAAATATTTTTGGGGTATGGCGAGTATATCCTTCCTAAATATGAAAAAAAATTGCCTACCATTCTATTGTTTATCGGCTCGTGCAGAGACAGAAACTTTTTTTTTACTCCGATTAATTGATTGAAATAGAAATTTAAGATGAAAATCATAGTTGGTAGAGTATTAGATTAATAATATTAATGCAGTAACATGTGTAACTAAATTTTGAAATATTAATACGTACGTATAAGATAGAAGAAAGTTTTGGGATTGACAAATCCAACTATTTTTTCTTTAATATTTTACCGAGAACTCTTTTGGCAAATGATCATGAATTCAGACAAATAAAAAATAATAATCAGAAAAAAAATTTGCACATTTATATACACTTACATATCGTATCATGCATTGAAAATACATATATCATATCATGTAATGATTAAAGAAATGACCTATAACATGCAAAATACTTAAAAAACAGTGTAGAATAATGTTCTTTTATTATGTATTAAGACTTATTGTTTACCCTCCTTTGTGTGCTACATACAGTGTTCAGTTACTTGTTGATGGTGTTTGAAACTGTAAGTTCTGCAATGAACACAAACAAGACATTGCTACATGGTAAACTGTTTAATGTAGTTAAAATGCTCCTCGAGGGTAAATAAATATCTAGTTTGCCCATGTACTTTGTTGAGAGTCATACAAAAAATCCGACGTCATACAAAGATTCATGCAAAAAATATTGTTAATTTTGATACCAGTGGTTTGTTAGGACTATCAGATTGAATATTATATATATCATACGTAATATAAATAGAGTGTATCAGTGAAAATAATGCTATATTACTTTTATATGATATATAATAATATACCGTTAAATTATGTAGTAAATAAATGCTTCAGACCCTTTTTTTTAAATGAGGCAACTATAAATCTTTATCATTCGAAAAGAAGATTGCAAAATATATAATTAAATATTTTATTATAATTAATACTTTCGACAACATTTTTAGGGAAGTCTAAAAAATAACAGTGAGCTAATTTAATAATTTAACAATCAAGAAATAGCACTAGTCCAATTGAATCTCTTTCAGTTTAGTACGTTACAGAACCTGGCAACCGTGTGTAACTACATGATGTTCCCGATGATCCTCTTTGAATATTTAAAATGTCCGGTGGACCTTACGTACTTTTTTGAATCGTCCTTTCGATTTATATCCTTTTTCGATCGCAGAAGAAAATAATCATGAAATACTTCAATTGGTCAAGGAAAAAAGATTGTATAATATGTCATTGCAAAAAAATATCGCAAAATTTCTCAATCTCTGTTCTGAAAAAAAATCACAAAATTTATCAATTTTTAAAGAAAATTCATGGTGAGCAGAATCATACCTACCTCTGTATCTTGCAGTACATCTTTTACAGATGCGATCCGATGCAATATGCAAATGCAGATGCGTTAAAAATACTTGTCAATTAAAATTAACTTTTCTATTAGTACATATGTATTAACACGTTCACTGACGCTTACATAAAGATGTGATGATAGTTAATGCCGCACTGTAGAAGTGTGTTTTTGCCAGAAGCCGATTTTATTTTTGTAACAAAGAATCAGTGAAAGATTTTTCCGCGCCAGCGCGTGACTGGCTATTGGACATCACTCCACATCACGCGCTGGCGCGTGAGTGACCCCTTAACGTTTGCGCCATACCACGCTCTATCGCGTGAGCGGCACCGAATGTATTAAGAATTTCCCACTACTGAATAACATATTTCTTTTAAAATTCAAATTTTCGAAAATCTTATTTCATATCTATATAAAACAATGCATCTTTATCGATATTTGAATATATATTTTCATTTGTAATTTATTTCGAACATGATATTTATAACTTACATATCATGCTTGACCGTTCAATAATTATTTTCCGTTGAATAAATTTAAAATAGCGGATTCACACCACTATTATTAAAATAAAATATTCGTAAAATTTAGTCTAAACATTTCCGCCTTTCAATAGTATGAAAATTTTCTTAAAATTAATAGTGGTGTCGAAAAGCTTTAAATGATGCAATAAAAAAATTCGTCTTGCCCGAACGCCATTCGGGCAATCCAGTTAAAAGGTTAATATACTATGTTACTTTTTGATTTTTTTTTTCAATTTAAAATATTTCTGTATAAAAATGTACAGCAATTGAATCTAAAGATAAATATTTGCTATAATAAGTAATTCATTAATAGTTTCGCGAAAAAAGCAGAAGATATCATCATCTAAATACATGTAACCTTACAATCTTATTTGGATTTTATTGCTTACAAATTATATTTTAAAACAAAATACCCCTATACTTTTAAAAATTAGAAAGCTTCTCTGAAGTATGCATATAAAAGCATACAATTATAAATTACTTTTTAAGTTAGAATGTTTAATAGTCAAAATTAAAATCGAATATTAAACTTTAATTACTTTATTATTTATAGCGATATCTGATTATTTTTTACGCATAGCATTCCAGTTACTTTTAATGTAAACTATATACATTTAATTAACTATTTTCACATTTTTTTCATCGAAACAGGGTAAATTCTATATATTCATCCAATATCCGTCTACTCTTTTGCTTCCAAAGATCGATTAATCAAATTACTTCCTAAATATAGAAATGCATACAAGTTAATTTGAAATCCAGGATTCCTAATTAATGACGTTATTAGAGAAAAAACAGCTTTTATCTGAAAACCGTTAATATGCAAGGAAACGATATCAAAATCTTTAGGAATCATTTAAGTTTAATTAAGCCCAGCGCACTCCATACACCTCCGGGGCTTAGCAAAAATCAATTTTTACACAAAGCACTTATAATTGAAAAGGATTTGGAATATTAGTATCAAATCTATTTACTACTAAGTAAATGTAAAAAAAAATCTTTTAATAAAATATTTCGCTCAAAAGTTTAAAAAAAGGCTTAATGTAATAGAAATTTTGTGTTTTACACTTTAATGATATCAGATTTTTACTCTGAGATTGCCTATGTCGTGCCTTCAGGATTTTTGTTTTTTGTTTTTTGTTTTGAGTGCGTTATTTAAGTGTGTGCATGTGTGTTTCCTACAACTTGGACAATATGTATTTTTTGAAATGGAATACACGTGGTTCGCAACGTCCCTAAAATTTTCATACTTTCCTAACAGTATTTTAAATCAAAAATTTTCGTCTCAGATTCCTTTAATATGTACAATGAAATTCTGCGATAAATATTCTCTTTAAAAATTGTGGTACGAAAGGGAGGCTGCAACCCCTGAATACATATCTCGAATATTCGCTTTTGGAGATACAAATGTAGAAGTATTGCTATTTTATTTTTGAAATGTCAGCGTCGAAATATTTTTCCTTGTCTTTTAATAAAAAATGCAATAATAAATATACAGGGTGGTCATAAAAGAAATTAGCCGATATATGGAGCTCTAGAGGCCGATCCTTTCACCGATCAAGATGAGATTTCAGATATAGTTATTCAGAGGTATGAGCTCGCGATTCGGTGAACGGCAACAAAGGCGTGTTCACGGTTATGGTTATAGCTATAGAAACTCGAAATTTTCCAACGTCAACGCCCAATTTTTTTCATCGCAAAATGATCAGCACATGGAAAAAGCCTTACCTTACCCATTTACGTTTTTTAGAGCTTCGGAACCGTACGGGTATCGCAAGAAACGAACTCTTTATGTTCGTACAAAAAACAGCTCTGAGAACGGCCAGAAACGATCAGGGTGCACGGAGAATTTTTCACATGATGCAAACTCAGTACATCAATCACTGATTACAAAACAGATCGGAGAAATGGATACTTTTAGTTTGATTACACATTTTCCACGTGGGTGCCATCACAGGAAATTACACATTGCATGCAAGCATCTGTGCCCAATACAGCCGACCGTAACACCGCATGAGAGATATTTGCAATCTCACGTTTGATGGAATCGTTGAAATCCGGCAAAGTTTGCGGATTGCACATGTACACTCTAGATTTGAGGTATCAATAGAGCTAGAAATCCACAGGCGTGAGGTCTGGGGATCGCGGAAGCCACTGAAATGGAAAAAGGCGTGAGAGGACACGGTCACCAAAATTCTGTTCTAGGATCCTGCGAACAGACATCGCTATGTGTGAAGGTGAAACATCTTGCAACCAAACGAATTTATTCAGTACATTTCGCTACAGCAGTTTTGGTATGATGTAATTTTTCAGAATTGTCATATAGCGGGGCCTGTTTCAGAGCAAATAACCGATCATTGGTGCAGCTTCCTCAAAGAAGTACGGCCCGAAAATAATTGTGACTGCAATGTCGCAACACACAGTAACTTTGACGTCCTGTAAAGGTACTGATGCCACAGCGTGCATATTCATGTCGCCCAGTACACACAATTTTTGGCGTTGTTGTTGCCAGTTAAGATTAAATATGCCTCGTCCGTCCATAATAGGCAAAGAGGCCAGTTGTTATCTGCATTATATCGGATAAGAAATTCATAAGTAAAGTCTATACGTTGCTGATTGTCCCCGCACTTCCAATATCTGAATGCGTTGGCACCGGTGAGGAAATAAGCGGATTACAGAGCACAGTAACTTTAGGATCATTGATTTCAGTACATCCAATATACGAGTAGACCTCTTGCAGTTTGCATGTGTCCTGTAGTAACTATGTGATGCACTTTCATAACATTATTCTCAGGAATAGTTGTCGTCACATCGCGGTCTATCAGATCAGGTGCAGCCAGTTCTTCGAATTTTTTTACTACGGGACAAAGATCTTGTAATGGGCTACATAGGCCATTTATTTGGCGATGGTTTAGACAATAAACACGCAAGGATTTCGCAACATTCATCCAATTTTGATAATAGAGTTTTGATAATAGAGAGACCACGATCTTTTGCTGGAAGAATCATTTTGTCAACATGTGCAAGCTCCCGAGAGAAGAACTAACATTTCAACCCCACTTTTTATACATTTTTTACGCTGATTATCTTGCGAAAAATGTTGAGTGATTGGTGTTTTGCTTCTGTCATATGCAAATTTCCTTCGTGCGTCCTGGTCGTGCTTAATTTGGCCGTTCGCAGAGCTGTTTTTGTTATTACGTAAAACATCCGTTCATTGCGATTCATATACTGTTCCAACGTTCTTTAGTGTTTTCGCATGCTCTAATCATTTTGCGATGAAAAAAATAGGAAATTTGGAAATTTTTATTTGAAAATTTCGAGTTTCTGTAGCTATAACCATAACCGTGAGCGCCAATTTTCAGCCGTTGACAGAATACCGAGCTCAAAGCTGTGAATAACTATACCTGAAATTTCATTTTAATTTATTCAACGGACTGGCTGTAGAGTTGGATATATCGCAAAGTTTTTTATGACCTCCCTGTATGCATATTTAATGATATTCATATTGTCTGAGTACAACAGCCTTTGATTTTAAAAGAAATGAACAAAAATATATTTATAATAATATATATTGATATGAGGAATTTTAAGCATTATTATTAAGTTTCTTCAAATGTATACTAAGCATCTAGCATTCTATTTGTTTGTTGAATTTAGAACAACAAGAACGAAAAAAATATGTGAAATATTTATTGGAAATATATTTATCTTTATGTGTTCTATGAACATTTAAAAACGCATGTATTCTTAAAAAAATGAAATAGAAATATTTCCAAATAAAATAAATAATATTTTTTTGCCAAACATAAACAAGAGATTTATTCATTGCCAGATCTAGTAATCTGGATTTTAGGCTATAAAATTCGTTTACCTTATTTATGTCAAATATTCCTTATAATAGATACAGAAAAGGAATACTACATTCCCAACATCTATTCCAAAACCTGCTAATTTGAAAAAAAAATATCGAACATATTCGGGTAAAAAAGCAGATATACGAATTAATTTTCATGCAAATGCTTCAGAATCATACGTATTATTAATTTATTAGTTTTTATATTTTAATCTATAATGCATTTATATGATATAGATGTCTAGATAGACAATATGCACAAAAATGAAAAAAAAAAAATCCCTGTCGGCTTGGCCTATATGTAGAGGTAGATTTCGAAGAGTGCTCATTTCAACAACATAAAATTAAATATAATTAGAGATAAATCCAGTTTAACAATTTTCTTTGGCCGCTTTTGAAAAATTTTTAATATTTTTTTATGTAAGAACTGGTTTTTATCAAAATCATCTTAAGCGAAATTTGACTCAAATGCCCCTTTTTACAACATATTTTGAAATATATTCTGATTTTATTATTAAAAAATTGACCAATACGCAAATTATATAGTTCCTAAATAACAAAAAACTGTCAATTGAATGCTTTTGAGAGCAAAATCGAATTTAAAAATGAGTCATAAAATAACCAATTTGTTATTTGAATACATCCTCAATTCTTAAATCATAATCCTTTGGGAAATTTTGTGCGAAGTGCTCACTTTGACAGCTTGAAAAAATAGATATTTAACCTTTATCAAAAAACTGACCAATACGGCATATTACACAGTTCCTAAATAACAAATGACTGTCAATGGAATGCGTCTGAAAGCAAAATTGAATTTAAAAATCTGTCTTAAAATAACCAATTTGTTATTTTAATACACCCTCAATTCTTAAATCATGATCGCTTTGGGAAATTTTGTGCGAAATGCCTACTTTTACAGCTTTTTAAAAAAATATATTTAGCCTTTATCAAAAAAACAACGAATTCTCACATTATATAGTTCTTAAATAATAAAAAACTGTCAATTGAATGCGTTTGAGAGCAAAATTGAATTTAAAACTGAGTCATAAAATAACAAATTTGTTATTTGAATACATCCTCAATTCTTTAATCATGATAGCTTTGGGAAATTTTGTGCGAAGTGCCCATTTTTGAAGCCTTTTTTGAAATATATTCTGCCGTTATCAAAAAAACTGGCCAATCCGTCACATTATATAGTTCCTGTATAAGAGGACCTGTAAAATCGATGCGTTTGAGAACAAAAATGGATTTAAAAATGAGTCCAATTTGTTATACTTCCTCAATTTACAATCACCATTACTTTGGAAAATTCTGTTCAAAATACCGTTTTTGGCAGTCTTTTTCGAAAAATATTCTGCCTTTATTAAAAAACTGGCTAATATGTCACATTATACAGTTCCTAAATAGGAGGATCTGCCATTTGGATGCGTTTAAAATCAAAAGTGAGTTTTAAAATGATTCAGAATATAAGCAGTTTGGATTTGAGTTTTTTTTTTTTTCCTCAAACTCTTATTTTTGTTTAATTTATTTTTGCTATAAGTCCTATGAAAAACATGTTAATATAAAAGTCAATATAAAAGTTAATATAAAAGTGATGTAAAATAAATTTAATTAGATTTTATTGCTTAAGAATTGACTAAGTTAAGGATTTGTTTTAATTTCCACCCCCTTTTTCTTTTCGTTTTTAATTTTTTTCTTCGGTAAAAGTTGTTCCTATCAAAAACGTGTAATTACAAAAGTTTTAGATAATTTTGAGAATATTTATAAAAAATTTAGATCGATTTGATATCTAATAAATTGACGAAGTTATGATTTTTTATTCTCCCAAAAACCCTGTTTTTTTTTCTCCCCTTGAGCCCATTTTTAACTTTATCAAAAATCTGTCATGCAAAAACTTTTGGCCCATTTTCTAGAAGTAATATAAACTTTAAACTGATTCGATATCTATTTTAATTTAGAAGTTATCGCGTTTTTTCTGTTTTAACAAAAACCCTCCTAACATCTACCCCCTTGGTCCGATTTTGCCCATTAACGAACTTGACCGAGATTTTATGCTCCTTGATTTTATAATAGCTATTTTATGTAAAAGTTTGAAGAACGTCTGAGCATAATTATGGAAGTTATCGTGTCCCGAAGAAAGTGATATACACAGATATATAGATAGAAGATAGATAAACTTTTTTACTAATGGTAGTTTTTGGGTCTAGGGGTCGTGATCGGTGAGATCTGGAAAAAATTTAAAGAAATTCTAACATAAGAGAGATCGCTATAGGTAGTATTTCATACGAAATCTCCCTAAAATTCATCATTGTGATCGAAGCGCATAGGGACAATTTTTCACTCTATCCGTTTTTTCAGTCTGTATATTTAAGAACACTAAGATTTTTTTTACAGTGCTAGATATTAAATAAAAAAAAAGGTTCAATGTCAATAGGACAACAGTTTCGGTATAGGAAAAATAATTAGGCTGAAAGCAAGCTATAAAAATTGAAAAAGTTTCAAATGATACGTATGTTACAAAATTTTGAATACAGTGTGACTACTAAATACTGATACCAATATTTAGCCATTTTATTTTACAAATATAAAATATAAAAAGATAAAGTCACTAATATGCTGAGAATTATGCATGGATGTTTCCCTGAAAACAATTTCACTCAATATCGACCGCCATCTTTATCAATCACAAAAATAATCTCCCATGCCATTGACTGAAAGCGGCGCGAATCATTTTAATCTGCCCTATCACGCAATCTGGAAGCTGTGACAGAGTCAAAACTTCTGTGTTGTTTGCTATTAACTTTAGCCTCTAAAATCCCTCAGGCGCAATAATCTAATGAATTTAGATCCGGTAAAGAAGATGGCCAATCTTCGTGCATCATAAAATACGGACAACTGTCCTGGAGACAAGCCTGTGTTCATTTAGCGCAGGGCGAAGGTACAGAATCTTGCTGAGATTTCCAATTCTCTTTTCGATGCAACCTGTCAGCATGTGGCAACAGGTGTGTAGCCAAAATGTTCTGTTTGCAATATTCAGCATTGAATTTTACCCCTTTATCAATGAATTGCAAAGGCAATTTCCCGTTGTGTTACACTGCAGCCCAAACCATAACAGAACTTTTGTTTTGAAAGCGTTTAACTGTTAGGAAAGTTTCAGGTATATCCTCAAACGTTGCTAAACATGCGACATCATTTTTCGATATAACACTGTTCAGTGCAGAATAGATTTTCATCGTAAAATGTTATTCTGTCAATATTTTTATAGATCAATCGTGCCGTTTCATCAACTTCTTGCATCATTGTAATCTTTTTATCCTTTGTACAACAGTCAAAACTTCATATTTTCTTTTGCAATCAGGGAGAAAACCCAGGTCTTCATTTATAACTTGCTTAGTTTTGCGACTCACCTTCTCTTCTACAGCCATTTTATTTGCGGTACATTGTGGATTTCTTCGTATCTTTACGAATACTTTTGATGTGCTGTTTTGTGCGAACTAATCGTGGTCGACCAGACATAGGTCAATCCTTACAGCTTCTAATATCCAATAATTGATTCTATATACAAATAATCTATTAAAACCAAGTAGTTTTTTAGAAAAAAAATGTATTAAAATCAAGACATTTCAATTGTTTGAACATTTTACCTACGGAAAGTCCACGATCAAAGAGCTGTTTAATCATCATTCTTTTAGCCTTCATTTTTAAAATAATTTTAAATTTTTGCTTTTTACAAAAATCGTATGCAGTAATAAAATATTGCCAAATGTTGAAATATTTTACTACAAGATGAAAATTACTTCTTATTTTTTTCAAGTGTATCAGTATTTAGTAGCCACCCTGTAGATTTGTAACACTATAACTGAAATGATGATTGACAATTCCTTGAAAATTTAATCCTTTTGAATGGCTTGACAGTGTTGTATTTTTATCCAGAAATACTGGATTACACTATTTAATGCATTTTAAAATTAAAACATCCTTGTTCAGTAACATTTTCCTTAGTACAGCAAGTCTTGCATAGACTTTAAAGTTACACAATGCCTTTAATTTTATCAAAATATAATTTTTCTCATTATAATATTAAATGAAAGCGTCTTTAACCTTCCGTCTACCAGACGGGTCCATTGGACCCGACAGCAATATTTAATGTAGATAAATGGGTGTTTTGTCTGGTAGACGGAAGGTTAATATTGAATATTCTGAAATTTCGTTTTTACCAATACCAAAATTACATCGTAATTTATTGTAATATTTTAATTGACCCAGCGCATTTAATTATCCATAAAAATGAAAATTTTAAACTTATTTTTATCCCTTTTCATATTTTTGTAACTTGCTTGTTCGACAAATAACCAACTTAGATCAGAGGGTTTTTTTACTTGTTCTTCGAGTATTTTGTATTTTTGTGCATGGATTTAACATTCTAGTTTATAGTTTTTTTTTTTTTCGAAAAAATCCGCTTCCAAGGATACTCTTTTTTTTCAAATGGCTGCAGCAATTTTTATAAAGTGTTTAAGCTCCGTGTAGGAAGTGCTTCAGCAATGTTAATAATTTTTGTTTTAAAATTCAATGAAGTGTAGCTTTTAGGTTTACATTTTTATTCTCGAGTTCTTATTTTCTGGTGACTAATCATCAGGTACCATCTCAAATTCTTCATTAATATGTATTAATTCTTTATTTGGGAAAATTTCCTTCTTATCTAGTTTTTCTAAAGTCTTATCAGACAGTTCTTTGCCAATTAACATTGCATCTTCAAGTATAACAGCTGAAAAGTTTGATGCAATTAAATCATTTTCGGTAAAGAGACCTTCATAATATATTTCTGCATTTTTCTATAAAAATTTTGACTATCACTACAAAAAGATGATTCAGGAATAGAATCTCTATGTGAAAAGGAATCTGGGAATCTTCGCCAGGGAAATCTTCCCTGATTGCCCTTTTGCTAAAAGAAAATAAACATAATAAACATAATAAACATACATAAAAAATAAAGTTCTTTTTCCCTCTCAATAACTACTAAGTACTGCGCGCCACGGTTTGGTCATACGAGTTCTCATACTGAGTACTATTTACAGAAAAAAACCCCATTTGGATACCCCAGACCCTTGGCATCTCCTTGTAATTTAAGACATAGTATTGATTTATTAATTTCTTGAAAAATATAACTAAACTACGTGTGCCGGACGTTGTACAATGTTTATTTTTCTTTTTTATGTTTTTAATTTAACTGATATTATGCTAATTATTAAAATAAACATAATGATGTATAGTTAACATATTGAATTAAAAGGATAAAAATTGTTTGTACAAACTTTTAGTTTTAGGAAGTCGTTCAATTAACTAATTTCTCTTAAGAAAAAAGATTTAGCACTCATGATGCAGACTGGCTAAATTCAAAACGTTAATTATAACGTTCTATCTCTTTTAATTTTTTTATCAACTATAGAATTTAATTTCTTTATTTGTGAAATAAAGGTTCATTATTTTATATAATAGACTAATTAAACTAAATAAATTTTTGTATTGATGAATTGAAAGATAAATAATTTTAATCCGAATTTTTTTTTTTTTTTTTTTTTGAATGGAAAAAACCGTAATATTAGTCTTTTTTAAGAGCGTTCGTAATTATGTAAATACGTAGCACCTACTGTTGTCGTTCAGTCCGTCCGTCTGTCCGTCTGTCCGTCTCTCTGTTTGTCCGTCTGTCCGCATATAACTACGCAAAAACTACCCAACTGAATCGTTTGAAATTTAAAATACATAATTATTACATAATTTTGTCGAGTCATTTCAAATTTTATGAAAATCGGATGCATAGATCAATTACAGGGACAATCCAAAGGACACCGTTACATTACGATCAATGGGGAAAAAATTTCAAATGCATTTTAATCGTTTGAATTTTTAAATACATAATTATTAGATAATTTTGTCGAGTTATTTCAAATTTCATCAAAATTGGATGAATAGTTCAACTACAGGGACAAACAAAAATGTTCCGTTACATTACGGTTAATGGGGAAAAAGGTTTCAAATGCATTTTAATGGTGTTACACTCATTCGAACGTAATGAAATTGATATGATCTATAAAGTATATATTATAATATACATTTTGCTTAATCTGTGGTGTAAAGAATATTTGTTATTGATTTACAAGGCCACACAAAATTATTCCATAGCATAATGGTATAGGGAGAACATTGTTTGGTGCGCATTTTAATTGTAATTATTTACAATTTTATGAGATTGATATATGAGAGTGATATTTTTAAATCTTCGTTCTCGTACGAACGCACCTCATTTGCTACACTTCACGTGCAATTTCCAGCTTTTTTTTTTTTTTTTTTTTTTTTTTTTTTTTTTTTTTTTTGTACTAATAAGATATTTTCAATAGATTTTCAAAAGATTTTCATTAAATCATTACAATATTAAATTGTTGGACAGAGCTTTATTTGGTAATATTTAATATGTTGGACTTATTCAGTAATTACTTTGCAAATTTAACTGTTTTGATTAGGATGACATTTTTTATATATTTTAATATAAAAAATAATCCCCTTCCATCAAGATAACTTATAACAAAATATTATTTGTCGCTAGCAATATATTACGAAATATTTTTGAACACATTCTGAATTCTAAAGAAAGGATTCGTCGATTAATAAGATTTAATTTGTATATATACTTAAATTAATACAAAAAATTAAAAATTTCATTCATTTAGGAAACGCATAGCACAGATAAAAGTCCCCGTTTAGGAAAAAAATGGAATTCTATTGAGACACTGTTCTATAGAACATTTTCTCATAATATGACATTAAAAAATAGTTACATTATTATACGCGCACCACACCGTAAACTGATTTCAAGCAACTACTCTATTTAGGTAGTATTACTCTAACCGAATTCCTTCGTAACTTTAAATGAACAATGTAAAGTTATAATAATTTTTAAAAAGGCTTTTTATTAGTTCCTTAACAAGTTATCCTATAATAACGTTACTAAACTGAACGATTGGAAATAAAATCTAGTTTTAAATGATGCATATAAAATTTGCTTAGGGGCCATCTGCATATTGAAAGGAAGACAGACTTAATTTATTTTTCAATGGCAATGCCAAATTTTAGCAAGGTATTTCAAATCTTTGGTTCAAACAATGCGTATAAAACAAATTTTTAGTCATTTAAATGATAAGTTTTTGAACCATAAGCATTCAAAATTTAATACTTCTGAGGTTAAATTATGTTTTCATATATCTACTCTTTCAATATCTACTCAAAATATATTCATGACGTGGTAATCTGTTATGCAGCAACAATACTATACCCAAACATAAATGCGTTGTATATGCGATTTTCAAGATTTTATGATATGAATTAAGAATTATGAAATCAATATCCAAAAAAATAGGAATTGCAACTTACATTTTTTTATATTTTTAGATTTGTAACACTTTATTTTATTTTTATTTTTGTTTATTTACTTTTTAATAAAGGTATTTTTTTAATTTCTTATTTTTTATTATTCAAGGGATTTTTTTTATGCACAATTTTAAATTTTACAAAAAAGTAGAGAAGACTGTTATCACCATGATGAAGTAAACTGCTCTAACACAATCTGTTGTTGTTTTAAATCAGATTTTTATTGCTTCACTGCATTTCCAGATGGATTAATTTACGAAACGGCAGCTGACGTCACTATATGTCGAATTACTGGGGATCAGCAAGAATAACTGTCGATTCCTTATGACTCCTATTGTACACATAAGTTTGGACTATGTAATTCGTCCACGTCTGTCAGATCAGTGAAATGACTGGCCTACCGTAAGAAGACGAATACTATAATGGTAACTATGAGAAAATATAGTTGAATATTGCTTCAAGAAACTGTCTGTTATTAAACATGCCATTTCTTTATAACTCGACAGCTCTCTGTTTGTAAACATGGCCTTTCTTTATAAGTTTACGCATCTCTATTTTTTGGCTGAGCATTGCATTTTCTAGCAAGCTATACATTGCTCAATCTTGCACTATAGAAAAATCTCGCTTTTTAATTTGAAGAAGTAATTGCAAATTTAAGTGTGTTATTTAAGAATTTTTAAACGTTGATTTTTGCTTTTAAATATCCTTGCACAAAATTCATTTACCATATATATATATATATATAGGACAATTTGTAATAAATTGCATTTGTATGTTATATAACTGGCAGGAAAAATAAACTGTTATTTTAAGTCTTTACACTGAATAGTCTAAGTTGGGCATTGCACATGATATATTTCAAAAAATCTTTCAAAAAATTTATGTTAAGAATCAAATACAAAACACTGGATTATATTCTTTCCCTTTAAACTTCCCTGTTTTTTTATTTTTTTTTTTAAATATAAATATAAATTTATGTAAATTTATATAAATAAATATAAATTTAGCTGAAAACACTTATTAACCACATTATTTTGTTAAAAAAATCAGTACACGTTACGTATGTCTTTCAATTTCAGATAAAAGACATATTATCAAATTTTATAAAATATTTCTTCTTGAAAGATTCTCCGTTTACAAACCGGAAATTTTACGCCTCACCCAAAATTTTTCGCTCCTGAAAGAATTCTTTCTTTAGAGTATATAATAAATACAACATTAAAGATATGAAATACAATATTTCGTTCCGATAAACATTGTTTTGAAAATAATCCAAATGTGTTTATCATAAAAATATTTATTTATAATTCACTAACTTCTTGAAAAATATCAATATAATTTTCAAAGTATTTATTTCAGAGATATAACAATAAATAAACAATCTTTTGTGTTAATATAAGTTGAAATAAAATTATTTTTAATGCATATTAAATGTTATTCTTGATAAATAAAGAAGTATAATAGTTAACCCTTTCGTGTCTAGTGTACTCTTAATAGTATATGTTTTTCTGATGGAACTATTTCAATAAAATTTTTATATTCCCTTTCAATATATATATTCTATTATGAAGCAGAATTATTTTGCTTGAGAAATAATTTTGCTACTATTTACATGCAACAATGTTAATACATGTGTGTGCATTTACTATATGACATCATTTATGTTTAGATATATAGTAATAATAATTATTATTAATATTTGCTTATTTTTCATTGCGCCGTTTCCAATTATTTTATTTTAAACATATTTCACACTTTAAAATTTAAAATATATGTTGCTTTCCTGAAAGAGCCTTGTATAATAATCCGCAAAATGTATTAGATATTTGTAATGTAAGTTAAATCTTATTGTAATACAATATTTTGAATATATCTAAAATTTCTTCCTTAACCTATTGTCATATAAATATTAATTTAATTGTACGCAGAACCACTAAATTCATTATATTTTATTCAATGAAACATTCGTTAAACACTAATTAATCCAGTTAGATATCTAGTCTTAATGTTGTGAACTCAAATGTAGTTTTTTTTTTTTTTTTAATATTTAAAAAAAAATCTGACCTGAAAGGTATAAAATAAAAATAATGGTTTTTCCTACTGATTTTGTTGTAAAATAATCTAACTTAACGTATAATTAATTACAGTGGTATTTAATATCTTGAAAACCCATAACTACGATTATATTCAGAAATAAAATATTATAAAAAAAAGAATGTTTTCGAAAACACTTCAATGTATTTGACATAATTTCGTCAATTATGGAAATTGTTACCATAAAAACTCATAAATAATTAAAAAAACTAAAAGCACTTAAAATGGTAAGTAGATTCATACTCAACAGATACTTTAATTAAACCTTGAGTAATATGGCACAATGGTCTCAAAAATAGATTACACTTTTCCCCACAGATCACAGCTCTGCAAAACCTGATTAAAGCTTGCACAGATGATAGTTAAGTCCAACGGCTTCCAATATCAGAAATTAAATTTGGATAATAAACATCGTTGCTGGATACAAATAGATAAAAATGTTGTCCTTGAGCTTGCAAAATTTCTCAAATCCTTAAACTATGAAGAGCAGTATATTTTATTAGCAAAACATAACACGATTATGCAGATTCATCTTTAAAAAAAGCAATATATGGACCACATGCAATGTCATGTCCAGGGATTGTGAAAATTTGTCAGTTCGAAGAAATTGGGTCTGACATATTGGCAGTTTGACCACATCAGTTGAGAAATCGCAATATGGTGCCCTGTGGTTTTCTACGTGTTTATCAAGCTCAAAGACTACTTTGGCATAAGACATTTTTTCTACGATAAATTTACTCTGACAGATATCCTACAAGGGCTTCAGGACCAGTGGGCGATGTGGGAAGTATAAATTATCTCTGAGTTTACTACAAGTTCCAAGTGTCCCAAGTCGTTATACTATTGCATGGAAGATAAATATTGCTCTTTAAGCAAAAGATTTTCTTAGAGTTTTTTTCTCCAAAATATAGAAACGCTTTAAAGCTTGAGATTTAGAGTCTCCGAAATAAATTCAGCAATACAGTGCTGTAGGCTACATGCTTGTTTTACCAGAAACATAATTGTCATATCATAACTTGGAAAACAATCATTATTTAATGACTATCCCCACTGTATTCATAAATTATCATCAAATTTCACTTGAACTAAATAAACCAGAATCAAATCAACAGGTTCATTAAATTCAAATTTTAAAGATTTTAAATTTTGAATAACTTTATTGCAGGTATCTAATAACTCTAAAGTTAATTTTTGCGTAGGTGATTTCAACGATTTGGCATTAATAAATTTTGACGATAATGAATATGCCAAATTATTACGGTTATCATAGCGATTAACAAGAGTTTCCCTCGCTTCTTTATAATTATCGTCAGAAATAGAAAAACCGAAATTAATTTAGCAAGGTAATTCCTTAATCTTGCTATAAGAAAAGAAAATTTTACCTGATCTGATTAATTTTCGTTATTATAAATTGCAGCCATAAATGTTTTCTTAAAGGTGATCCATTTACTAACATAATCATAAAATATCTGTTATTCAAAATTAGGTAGTCTTAGCGTATTATTCTCAACAGACATTCTTGAACTGTTAGTAGTTGCATCTTTATTTTCTTGTATTTTTATACTTTGATTATACTTTTCAACTAATTTCAAATTTTTATATTGAATAGCTTCAACAATTTGAATATTGTACCTCATAATTATTTTTATTGTGAAAGCAAATTTAGAATAACTGGTATTTCTGATTTTGTTTTAGTCATAATTACATACAATTAAGTTATATATTCAACCTATAATATGTTATGACGACAGACCTTACACGACGAACCAAACAATTTATCATGTGTAGATTTAAATATTTTACGATTGAAATTTTATGGAAACGTAATCAGAATAAATCTAGACGTTAATTGCACTTATTCGAAACTTCTCCAATGATTCTTTATTTTGTTCTGGTGTGAATCTTTGATTAAACTTTTTACACTTTCGTAGACTTTGAGATTATCCTATATAATTAAGGTAATTTAGAAAACCGTGTGATGACTCAAAGAATTCACTATAATAAGACTTTTTATACATTCCTTAATTAGAATACGTTTTAGAATTTTTTGGACTTCAGAATCTATCAAAAAATTCGATTGAAATACATTTCCTCAGCAATTAACAAGACTGCAGAAAAAAAGAGTACATTATCTAATAAAGAAGTAACAGGCAACAATATATAAGAAAAAACATGATAGGAGTTTAAAATACAAATTGATTAGAAAATAATAAGAAAAATAATTAATTAAATTATTCTGTGACTTGTTCTCTGTATCAGCTTTATAATGCTCCTGTCTATTGTAAATGGAGTCTACTAAAGAATTATATAATGTTGATGTCAAGGCGTCATCATGTCAGGATAACCGATTTCAATATTTGAATTTAAACATCATTAATTTTAAATATGATGCGCATGATCACAAAATTAACTGTCTTTCTAGTATTTATTATTATTATTATTATTATCCATGATTTGAAAGCACGCGTTATGAACTGCTTACAAGCACTAGTACAGAATGCGAGGATTTTGAAAATTTGAAAAAAAGACAATCGATAAATTTTAACATTTCATGAAACATCTATAGATGAAATGTCAATAAAGGCACAATTAGACCTAATTGCATTGTTCTAAGGAAGGTGTAGTGCATTTTTAAGTATTAGTTTTAATGGACTTCAAGAAAAGAATAACTAATAATATTTAGAATTAAGTTACATTAAATTATCATGTGAGGATATTTCAATTTCCAGTCATTCATGTAATTCAATAAATTAGGATTTTGCATATTATCTCCCTTAGAAATTTAAACACACATATACTCATATATATATATATATATATATATGTGTGTGTGTGATGTTTTTCAGACACAATGTTTAATTATTTTTAAAAAAATATTCTAATTATTCAAAACGAAAAGTGCACCTTACACTGGTACAGATAATTTCTTACGCAAATCCCGTATATATATATATTGTATATATTATTCTCTATTGGTCCTTTATAAATGTATCACATGCAACTTTATCAGGCATAATTGAATTATATCAGCTTCAAACTTTCTATATTATTTTTGTAGACTTTTATCACAAAATTGACACTTATCCTTTATTTCTAACAATGACTAAATATACAGAAATGCCCCCCACAAAATTTCTTTTTGTCCGTAATCCATGTTCGTCTTCCGTTAAAGAGGACTTCCCTTAAAAGATGTCAAAAGATATTGAAAATAAGACAAATTTAATATCCTCTTATTGCATTCGTTACTAAACTTTAAATTTCTAGTGTTTATTCTTGAATAAAGTTTTCGGCAAAAATTTAATTTATTTCTTAAGGGTATGTTTATTTTCTCCACGTTATCGATACCAGCATACGTTGTTATTGGAAAAAAGGTCCTTAAAGAACATTAAAAGAAGGTTATTGACATTTCATTAATAATGTAATATATTAAAAATATCTGAAAAAAATGAATGTTTAAATATGGGTACCTACTTTCTTTAAATTTTTCATTTAATCTTTTAAGCATTATTTCTACTTCATTATTTTAATCAAAATAATTAAAATAATAATTATAATAATAATTCATTAAATCAATAATTTTAATTTCAATAATTTTAATTTAATAATGTTAATTTTTCAATAACAATCTTTAATGAAATAAAAGTGGACAAAAATTAATGGGAAAAAAACATTGCTCCCTTAGTTAAAAATGAATACTTGAGATAAATTATCGACTGAAAAAAAAAGTTTATTTTTTTTAATCAATGGAATTTACAGATAAGAATCTGAAATGTTTGCATTATTTATTTTTTTCAGATGATAAAATGTAATTTACTTGATTAAGAAAGATTCTAATGTAAAAAAAAATAATAATAATAAAAAATAAATAAATAAATAAATCTATGTAAATATTTTTTTTCTTTATATAAATGTGTCTCGTATATCTTTATGCAGCATAATTGAAAGGTATCAGTTTGAGGTTTTCTGTATTTCTTCTTTTTAGACTTTTATCTTATAACTAACACTTATACATTGGTTCTAACAATGACTAAATGTACATAAATGGCCAACGAATAAGCTTTTATTGTTACAGTAATCCATGATCGCCCTTCGTTAAAAGAGGATATCTCTCAAATGCTGTCACATACATTTAAGATTTAGAAAATGAGAAAATTTAATATCTCCTTATTGCCTTCGTTACAAAATTTTAACTTCTAGTGTTTATTCTTCAATAAAATTTTTGGCAAACATTTAGTTTATTACTTCAGGGTATATTTATTTTCTCCACATCCTCGATACCAACATATGTTGTTAGTGGAAAGGAAGGTCCTTAAAGAACATTAAAAGGAGGTTCTTGACATTTCCTTAATATTTTAAAATAATAGAAATATCTGAAAAAATAACTGCTTAAAGAAGAGGATCTGCTATCTTTAAAGTTTTCTTTTAATTTTTGAAGCATTATATAAACTTTATTATCTTAACCAAAATAATAGTTGTAATAATATTTTTTTAAAGAAAAAAATAAACAAAAACTAATGAAAAGAAGAAAAAAATCTTTTTTACCTGCTAGTCGATAATTTAACATTAAAAATACATTATCGACTAGAAATAATATTTATTCATTTATATTATTATAAATTTTACAGATAAGAATGTGGAATATTTACACTATTTATTTCTTGCAGATGAAAAAGGCATAATTTACTTGAGTAAGAAATTTTTTAAAGCATAAATAATATTTGTATATATATATATATATTTTTTTTTATAAATTTGTCACATATACTTTTATGCAGCACAATGGAATTATATCAGCTTGAGACCTTTCTATATTTCTTCTTTGTTGACTTTTATCCTAAAACTGATACTTTATTTCTAACAATGACTAAATATACAGAAAATGACTAACAAAGAAATATTTATTGTATTAGTAATCCGTATTAGTCCTTCGTTAAAAGAGGGTATCTCTCAAAAGCTGTCAGAAGCATTTAAATTATAGAAAATAAGACAAACATAATATCCCCATATTGCCTTCGTTACTGTATTTTAAACTTCTAATGTTTGAACTCCAATGACGTTTTTGGCAAAAATTCAGTTTATTACTGCAGGGTATATTTATTTTCGCCGCATCTTTGATACCAGTTATTGAATAAGTGTTGTTATTGAATAAGAAGGTCCTTAAAGAAGTTTAAAAGAGGATTCTTGACATTTCTTTAATATTTTGAAATAATAAAAATATCTGAAAAAAATGAATGCTTAAAGAAATGTATCAACTTTCTTCAAAGTTTGCATTTATTTTTTGAAGCATTGATTATGTTCTATTATTTTCAGCAAAATAATATTATTAATAATAATGATAATAATAATAATAATAATAATAATAATAATAATTAATTTTAAAAGAAAAAAAGTAAACGAAAATTAATGAATAGGAAAAAACTTTTCTACAGCTACCTGAGAATTTAAAATTAAATTAAATTATCAAATGGAAAATCAGAATATTCATTTATTTTAATTAATTAAATTTACAGATAAGATTGTGAAATATTTGCACAATTTATTTCTTGCACATGAATGAACGTAATCTACTTGATTAAGAGAGGTTTTAATGTAAAAGTAAAAATGTATACATATTATTTTTTTTTATATATAAAAGTGTCACAAATAACTTTATGCAGCATAAATTAATTATATCTGCTTGAGACATTCTATATGTCTTCTACAGGATTTGTAGACTTTTATCCCAAGACATAATATCATCCTTTAAGAATAGCAATGACTAAATGTACAGAAATAGTCAACAAAGAAATATTAACTGTATCAGTAATCCATGTTCGTCCTTCGTTAAAAGATGATACCTCCCAAAAGCTGTCACACGCATTTAAAGTATAGAAAATAAGAAAAATTTAATATCCACTTTTTGCCTTCGTTACTAATATTTAAACTTCTTGTGTTTATTCTTCACTGTCCTTTTTGGTAAAATTTTTGTTTATTACTTCAGGATATGTTTATTTCACACAAATCATCGATACTAGCGTATGTTGTTACTGGAAAAGAAATTCCATAAAAAACTTTAAAAGAAGGTTATTGACATTTTCTTAAATCGAATAATAATAAATATATCCAAAAAAAGAAATGCCTAAAGAAGGGTAACTACTTTCAGATAAGTTTTCATGTAATTTTTCTTTATAAATATGTCACGAATACCTTTATGCAGCATAATTGAATTATACCAGATTGAAACTTTCTATAGTTTTTTTTTCGATATGATTTGTACACTTTTATCCCAAGACATACAGTTATTCTTTATTTCCAACAATGACTAAATATACAAAAAAGCAAAGCAAAGACATTTTTATTGTGCCAGTAATCCATGGTCATCTTTCGTTAAAAAAGGACCTCTCTTAAAATATGTCAAATGCTTTTAATATACAGAAAAGAGGATCAATTTAATGTCCCCTTATTGCCTTCGTTACTAAATTTTAAACTTCTAATGCTTTTTCCTTAAAGACATTTTTGAGAAAAATGTTATTTATTACTTTAGGGTATATTTTTTCTTTACATCTTTGATTCCAGCATTATTGGAAAAGAAGGTTCTCAAAGAATGATAAAAAAGGATTCTTGACAATTCCTTAATATTGTAAAATAATAATAATATCTGAAAAAATGAATGCTTAATGACGGGAATCAACTTTATTTAACGTTTTCAATTAACTTGTGAAGCATTATTTTTATTCTATAATTGTAATCAAAATAATAATAACACATTTTTTTTAAAAAAAAGAACAACGTAAAAAAAATAATGAAAATATCAAAATATGATTACTGCTACTTGATAATTAACCATTGAAAATAAATTAACGACTGAAAATAAAGCTTATTCATTTATTTTTATAATATAAATTTTATTATTTTAAAGTAAATTATGTTTATATATAAAATTTACATATAAGAATGTGAAATATATACACTATTTATTTCTTTCAGATAAACGAGCGTAATTTACTTGAGTAAGAAAAATGTAAATGAAAAAATAAAAAAAAGTATAAATATGTACTTTTATTTATAAATGCGCACATATAACTTTATGAATCATAATTGAATTATATCAGCTTGAGACATTCAATATTTCATCCTTGTACACTTTTATCCCAAAACTGACATTTTTCCTTTATTTCTAGAATTGAATAAGTATACAGAAATGGCCGACAAACAATTTTTTTGTGAGTAATCCATGCTCGCTTTTTAGTAAAAAAAATATCTCTCAAAAGCTGTCAAATACATTTACGCCCAATCCACGAAAAAATGGACATGAGGATGAAAATTTAAATTTCTTTAAATATGATTGAAATTTTGCATATTAACTGTTAAGAGTGTACTATTTCATATTATATCAAACAAGAATTAAATTTTTGTCATTAACATACTTATTTTAATTAATAAAGTGACACTATGACTTTGTAAAATAGACTGCGGCAAAAATCTTTACATTTCATGGTCTCGTACAGCTGAACAAACATTCTGAAAATCTCCAAACTTGGATATGTATGATCTGACAGCTATTATTGAGAGTTTTTGTCTGCAGAGAAGTGTTCACTAATCTTCATTACATAAGGTAAGCATATTTAATTACTCTTAATTATTGTGTCACACCCGCAACAAATTGTTGCATTTATATCTCTGCAGAAAAATATTTTTGATTTAAAGTTATGAAACTTTATATTCAAAAATAGTGTATTAAGATACTTTGAATTACAGACACAAAAGAAATTAATTAATATTTTAATTATAATTATTGAGCGTTACGGGCGTGACTTGTTTCTGTTGCGGGTGTGACATTTAATTAAAGTCACACCCGCAACGTCTTTTAAAATCGATTACAAATGCATATCTGAACAAATTATATGTAAATTTATAAAAGAATAATATGCTGGGAAACATGTACTTGACAGCTTTAACTATACCCTTTGATTTAATAGAGGGAATTCCAGTTAATAAATAGAAATTTGCATCATCTGAGCATGTGACACTGTGACTGTTATGGTAAAGGACCGACACTGTTATGGTAAAGGATGGCAATCCTTTTGCATTTCATATCATGGTAAAGGAGTTGTCGATGGGGTTGGTGCAGTTGCCAAGAAAATGATAACACTTGCAACGCTCTGCAACTATAAATTCAGCTTCAGATTTTGCCATGTGTGTAGAAAAATTCCTAAAAAATGTAAAAGAATGCTGAATGTGAAATTTCAGAAGATATTGTGAAAATGCTTCATGAATGCTGGCACCAAGCACAATCGGAGCTCAACATTCAATCGATACATCATGTTGTTTTTATTGACGTAGGAACAATTAATGTAGCAATAACTTCAAAAAGTGATCACAAGAGAATTTGTTTGTTACCATATTTTGTCAGAAATATAATATCCAATGGTAACAGTGCAGTTGGAGATTTTGTAGAAGGTGTTTTATTCTCCACATTAAAAAAAAAAGATGTTAAAACTTTGATGGACAAATAAGACAAATGAATGGGGATATTATAGAATAAGAGTATCGGAATAAAAATCAAGAAAATGTGTATATTTGGCTCAGTCAGTTAGATATATGCATACTTTGACAAGGATATAATATCCAACGATGAATGTGCAGTTGGAGATTTTGTAGAAGTTGTTTTATTCTCGACATTAAAAAAGTGAAAACTTTGATGGACAAATAAGACAAATGGATGGTGACGGTATAGAATTAGAATGTTTGAAAAAAATTTAAGAAAACGTGCATATTTGGCCCAGTCAGTCAGATGCACCCTAGGAAAAAAAAGAGCATTTTTGTAAAAAAAGCTACCATCACCAGACATTATAAATTCAAGATTGGAAATGAATTTTTTTTATATTTTCCTCACTAGATATTATAATTGTAATATTGATTAATTCTTTAATTAAAAAAATCTGCCTTGAAAATATTTGTGTATGCCATTATTTTATTGACTATACAAGTCACACCCGAAACAGGGCGTCACACCCGCAACGAAAATTTTGAATATTTTCCACGAAAGCAAGAATTGAGTAAGTAATTTAATTTTTTCATAGAATAATTATTTAAGTATTACTGCCTAATATATAAAAATATCAAGTCACTCTGTTGTCATAATTCGCAGAGTTTTGCATTTTTGCACTGAAAGATGAAAATGCATGTCCTTTTTATGTCACACCCGCAACAGGCGGAAATTATTTTTTTTTTTTTTTTTTTAATAAATGATGCATCGGACAATTTTCAGATTTGGATAAATGTATGTGTAAGTGGTCTACATTGAAATTCATACAAATTGAAACCAATGCTCAAATATTTTTTTTGCTGGTGACTAAATTAAGTTGTGTAAATGTCACACCTGCAACTTTGGATTGGGCGTTTAACGTATTGAAAATAAGACAAGTTTAATATCTCCTGATTCCCTACGTTACTAAACTTTAAAGTTCTAATGTTTATTCTTCAATGCAGTTTTTTGGTAAAAATTTAGTTTATTACTTCAGGGTATATTTATTTTCTCCACATCTTCGATACTAGCATATGTTGTAATTGGAAAAGACGATCCTTAAAGAACATCAAATGAGAGTTCTTCATATATCCTTAATGTTGCAAAATAATAAATATATCTGAAAAAAAAATGAACGCTTAAAGAAGGGCATCTACTTTCAGCAAAGTTTTCATTTAAATTTTGAAGAATTACTTATACTTTTTATTTTAAGCTAAAATAATAATAATAATAATTTTTAAATAAATTTTTAAAGACGATAAGGAAAAATGATTAATGAAAAAATGTATTATATTGTTTTCTAGTAATTTAAGATTTTTTTTAAAAAAAATTTCAATTTGAAAAAATTAGAAATAATGATAGATATTATTAAAGAATAGAAAATTTGTGAACATGCCGATAACTAAGCGCAATTAAAAAAAAACTAGTTGGATGCGGCAATCCCAAAACTTTCTTCTATCTCGTTAGTCCATTGCAGTATTTAAAAATATAGTTGCACATGTTAATGCTTTTATAATTTTTATTCAATACTAAGCCAACATTGTTTTTCATCTTAAATTTCTGATTTACTCAATTAATCAGAGTAAAAATAAGTTTCCGTCTCTGCACTAGCCGATGGACAATATAAGTCGAGGCAGTTTATTTTCAAATTCAGGGAGGACAGACTTGTCATACTCAAAAATAATCATACAAAAAAAATTTGGTTCAGTTCTACGCATATCTTCATACACATTTAGGTGGTACAATATTAAAAATGGAACAAAAATCGCTATTACAGCTCCGATAGACTTTTTCTCAAATTCAGGGAAGACCAACTAGCCATAGCTAAACACTTACACAAAATATTTTGTTCAATTGTATGCATAACTCCATACACTTTTAGGAGGTACAATATTGAAAACGGTACAAAAATCGCTATTGCAGAGCCCTCTTCCGACGAATATTTTTAAAATTCAGGAAGGATCAATTAGCCATAGCCATATACTTACACAAAAAATATGGTTCAATTTGATGCATATCTTGATAAACTTTTTGATGGTAGAATGGCGACATACGGACACACAGACATTTTGTGAAAACATGTTTTTTTGGGGGATCTCTAATCCCTACAACGTGTAAATCCGTCAAAAACAATTTGATTACAATACTTTCGTCTACTGACGATAGGAAAAAGTAATAAAAAAGGAGATATATAATTCCCTCATAGAATGATCAAATATTTATACAGAATATATTCGACTTATCCAAATCTTAAAACATCAATATGGTGCACCTTACGCTGATACCAGTAACTTTTACATAAATACTGTATATCAGGGGTGCAAAACCTTTGGCTCGTGGGCCACAATTATACCACTATTTTTATGCAGAATAATTTTCCTTGTAGTAATGACAGAAACTTTGCTATTAAAGAAAAGAAACTACACTTTTCAAATATTCTGGTGTCAACCGATTTTCTGGTAAAAAGGTTGTGCATCTCTGCTGTATATATTTTCTATTTATTTAATATTATTATTATAATCAATATTTTGCACTTTGCTTTCTCTTTATAATTGTGTCACATATCTGTATGCGGCATAATTGAATTATATCAGCTTGGGACTTTCCATGCTTTTTCTTTGTAGACTTTTATCCTAAAATTGACACTTATCCTTTATTTCTAACAAGAACTAAATGTACAGAATTGGCTATAAAAGAAATTTTTATTGTGTCAGTCATTGTTCGTTCTTCATTTAAGGACAGCTCTGAAAATATTTCAAATGCTTTTAAGAGAAAAAAAATACAATTTAACCTTACTACTTTCGTTACTAATCATGAAACTTCTGGTGTTTATTCTTCAATTACGTTTTTGGCAGAAGTTTAATTTATTTCTTCAGGATATATTTATTTTCTTCACATCTTCGATACCAGCATATGTTGTTATTGGAACAGAAGGTACTTAAATGACATTAAAGGGGATTCTTGATATTTATTTAATTTGGTAAAATAATAAAATTATCCGAAAAAATAATTGCTTAAAAGGGGTATCAGCTTTCTTCTAAGTTTCCTTTTAATTATTGAAGCATTATTCATACTTTATATTTTAAATAAAAAAAAATAATATTACTTTTAAATATATTTTTAAAGAAAATACGTATACAATGATTAATGAAAAAAAAATATTGCTGCGTAATAATTTATGATTAAAAAATATATATTGACTAGAAAGTAGTAGATTTAATGATAGGTGTTATTAAAAAAAACAGAAAATTTGTGAATACGCCGGTAGTTAAGCGTGATAAAAAATAAATAAAATGAAATATATGTTTCTCTCATAGAATAACCAATTATTTATATAGAATATGTTCTATTTATACAAATTTTAAAACATTAGTTCATCAGTACAAAAAATATATCGACTAGAAAGAATTAAACTTAATGATAGGTATTATTAAAAAAAGAAAATTAGTAAATATGCTGGTTATTAAGCGTAATAAAACATAAATAAAAGGAGATATATGTTTCTCTTATAGAATGACCAAATATTTATATAGAATATGTTCTATTTATACAAATTTAAAAACATCAGTTCATCGGTTCACTCTACACTGATATCAATAGCTTTTAATTAAATACGGTGAATATTTATTATTATTATTATTATTATTATTATTATTATTATTTTATACGCTGCTTACATTTTAATAATGTGTTACATACTTTTATGCGGCTTAACTGAATTATATCAGCAAGAGACTTTCTATATTCTAAAACTGATCCTTCTATCCCAAAACTGAGCCTTATCCTTCCTTTTTAACAATAACAAAATTAACAGAATTGCCCAACAAAGATTTTTTTGTTGTGTCAGTAATCCATGTTTGTTCTTCATTAAAAGAGGACAGCTTTCAAAAGATATCAAAAGCTTTTAAGATATAGATAAGAAGACAAATTTAATATTCTCTTATTGCCTTCGTTTGCTCAAATTTAAACTTCTAGTGTTTATTTTTCAATGAAGTTCTTCTTTGTAGACTTTTATTCTAAAATTGACACTTATTCTTTATTTGTAACAATAACTATATATACAGAAATGCCCAACAAAGAAATTCTATTCCTCTTATTGCCTTCGTTACTAAAATTTAAACTTTTAGTGTTTATTCTTCAATGAAGTTTTTGGTAAAAATTATGTTTGTTACTTCAGGGTAAATTTACTTTTTTCACAATTTCGATGCCAGGAAATGTTGTTATTGGAAAAGAAGTTCCTTAAAGTACATTAAAAGAGGAGTTTTGAAATTTCCTTAATATTGCAAAATAATAAAAATATCTAAAAAAATGAAAGTTTGAAGAAGGGTATCAGCTTTCTTCTAAGTTTTCATTTAATTTTTGAAGCAATATTTATACTCTATTATTTTAAGCAAAATAATAATAAGAATAAAATATGAAAAAGGTAAACAAAATTAATGAAAAAGAAAAAAAAAACTTTTTTTACTGCCACCTGAGAATTTGTTATTAAAAATAATTTATCGAATGGAAATAAAGTTTATTCACTTATTTTAATAGATAAAAGTTACAGATATGAATATGTAACATATGTACCATTAATTTCTTGAAGATGAATTGTGAGGGAGTGACCTTTTGTCATAAAGGCACTCTAGTGTTTCTGAGATCGTGACGTCAATAATTTAACATTTTGTAGGCGTAAAAGCGACATCTATCCTCTCTTTTACTTTAACTTTCTAGAGTGTGTGTGCTCTTTCGAATTCCGCAGTTAGCTCGCGGTTATTAGTAATATGTTAATGTGAAGTATCTCAGTTTGCAGCATATAAAAGCTCGGGGGTGAGTTTGGGTGTGTGTCTCTGGCATTAGCCAGCAGCCAGCCAGTGCGGACCTCTGCCATTAGACAACGAAGTAGATGATTGTTTAGCGAAGTGCTGACGAATAGAAAGTAGCAACGGCCTCCAGTAAAGTGGAAAGGAGTTTGGATAGTGGATTTAAGAGTCGGCCGTGGTAAGAAAGTTTAATAGTAGTTCCATTTTAATTATTGATGAAATAAAGAATTATCCACAGCCACGGGCTGTTTAACTAAGCTTTTTTCAACAGCTCAGCCAGGAGACAGTGTCAAGTGTTAGGCGGTGCCACGACTGAGCTAGGTTGGGGCCTGTGAGTATGATTTTAGCTGTTCATAGTGTTCTCAGTGTGTAAAATTTTAGACTTGCTCCACTTCCCTTCGGCCATTATCACTTGAATAAACTTTGTTGTTTTAACCTAAACTACTGAGTATGTCTGCATATAACGTTACAAATAGCGCCCACCGTGAGTTTGCCGTTACAAATGGCGCCCAACGAAACATCGGACATTATGAGATTGTGCCACGTGTGTATTTCACCGGTGAGGGTGATATTAGTGAATTTTTAGTTAAATTAGATGATTATATTTTGTTCAATAATATACCTGAAAAAAGTAGATACGTAGTGCTTAAATGCTCGTTAAAGGGCGAAGCACTTTTGTGGTTAGAGAATATAGGAAAGTTTTTGATTAATGAAGAAGCGAAAAGATTTGAACAAACTGTGATCGAGTTAAAGAAGGCATTTCCTCCCGTTAAAGATAAAAGTATTTTGAGAAAAGAGTTCTATTGTAATAAGCAGAATATTTATGAGTCGGCGTCAAAATTTTATCTTCGTAAGCTTGAACTAAAAAATAAATTAGATTTAGATATCACATTTGAGGAATTGTTGGACATTGTTTTTCCTCTTTTTAATCCAAATATACAGGACTTTATTGAAGTTAGAGCACCGAAGAATTTTGCAGAAATGCATCAGATATTATCGAAGTACGAGACTCGGCATAGCTCGGATCAACGGGATGTGCGTAGCCCTCGGCAGAGACCTGTCACGGATAGTAATTTGAGAAATGAGGGGGAACGTAATTTTGTGAGAGGGGGACAGCGATTTCCGGATAGTAATTTGCGTAATAGAAATGATGGATTTGGTCGTAATATGTCGAATACGAATAATGGTAATAGGAATGGTGGTGGTGCTAATAATTTTAGAAGTGGTGAGAGAAGTATGTATGGAAATAGGCAGAATAGTGGTTATAATCGTAGTGGGGGAGTACGGGACAGGAATGTTTCTTCGCAAGTAAGGAGATTAACTTCGGATGAGAATGTTGAAAATAGGTCAATGCAAAAGAGATGTGTTCAGAGGTCGGAAAAGCCTTCTGTGAGTTTAAATAAAATTACTATTAATCCGGTTGAGTTACCTGAAGTGTTAATTGTGTTAGATGGTATTGTCGTTAAAAGTGTCTTCGATACAGGGGCAGATAAGTCGTTCATTTCTTTTGATTGTTATCGGAAATATTTTTCGTATAAGAAGTTGAAAAGGTCAAGTCTTGTGGTTCAGTCGGCACAGGGAGTAGCTTGCGATAATAAAGGTTCAGTAGAATTGGAAGTTGAAATTCGTTCGGTTAAGACATGTTGGGAGTTTTGTGTGTTAGATGGGTTAACAGTGCATTGTATAGTTGGTGTGGATTATATGAAGGATAGAGGAATTAGTTTGGATTTCTTTAAAAAGTCGTTAATAGTGAATAATGATGAGAATGTGAGTAAGAAAGAGCCAGTTTTAGTGTCAGTTAATTTGGAGGAGTCGGGGTTAAGTGAAATGGAGAGGGAGGAATTTAATAAGTTTTTGAATGAATTTGGAGAGGTTTTTTCTGATAAACCGGGTTTAACGCATGTTGCGTGGCATGAGATTGATACTGGTTTAAAAGCACCTGTTGCTAGTAAACCATATCGTTATGATAAAGTTAAACAAGGTATAATTGATTATCATATTCAAAAAATGCTAGCGGACGATATTATAATGCCAATTGAGTCTCCTTTTGCATCGCCATTAGTGTTATGTCGTAAAAATAATGGGAAAAGTTTAGATAATCCAGAGGCATATAGGTTTGCAGTAGATTATAGAAAGTTAAATGCGATAACGCAATACCCTCAGTATCCTATTCCAGTAATTGACGACATTTTGGCTAATATAACGAGTACGAATTATATGTCAACGTTAGATCTTACGTCGGGTTATTTTCAGATTGCAATGAAGCCGGAGGACATACCTAAGACTGCTTTTATTACTCGGGACGGTTGTTTTGCTTTTAAGAGAATGAGTTTTGGTTTATCGGGAGCGCCGGCAACGTTCCAGAAGGCCATGAATAATATCCTTAAACCTTTGCTTGGTAAGGTTGTCTTGGTCTACCTGGACGACATAATTATAATGGCAGCTACTTTTGAAGAGGATTTAAGATTATTGAGGGAAGTATTTACGTTGTTAAGAGATGCTGGGTTAACAGTTAAGTTAGAAAAATGTAAATTTTTGAGAAAAGAGATAAAGTATTTAGGAGTTAAAATTACGCGTTATGGTATTAAAATAGATAATGAGAAAATTGAGGCAATTACGTCAATGAGTCCCCCCAAAAATAGTAAGGAAGTGGCGACATTTTTAGGGATGGTGGCTTGGTTTGCCAAGTTCATTCCACGTTTTTCGGAGTTATGTGAACCGTTGTATAATTTAAAAAGGAAAAGGGTTAAGTTTGTATGGTCATCAGCGGCTCAGAGATCGTTTGAATTATTAAAAGAGGCAGTAGTTTCCCCTCCTGTTTTGGCTCACCCCGATTATTCATCTCAGCTCGAAGTGTATTTTGATGCGAGTGCAGTGGGGGTTGGAGCGATGTTAGCACAAAAAGGTCGACCTATAGCTTTTGCGTCAAGAATTTTAAATGCAGCGGAAAGGAATTATTCGATTACGGAAAGGGAGTGTCTTGCAGTAATATGGGCTTTGAATAAATTTCGTTGTTTTTTCACTAATATACCGGTTAAAGTCATTACGGATCATTCAGCTTTGACAAAGTTAACTAATGGAAAGGGTTTGTCGTCTCGTATGGTCAGATGGTGTTTGAAGTTAGCAGAGTATAATGTGGTTATAGAACATAGGGCTGGCAAGGAGAATGCGGTAGCGGACGCTCTGTCACGAAACCCGCATGGTGGTTTAGAGGTCACGGAGGAAGTTAAGTGTTGTGCATTGTCTTCATTGGTGTTAAGGTCGCGAGAGCAGTTGATAAGAGAACAGAAGCAAGATGAAGAGTTTGGTAGCTTGTATCGATATTTGGAAAATCCTGATGTCCCGAGCGCAGATGTGCCTATGTTTGAGAAGTGGTCCCAATCTTTTAAGCTTATCGATGGTCTTCTTTTTTATTCTAAAATTGTAAATTCACGTGGTGAATTAAGAGTTTTTATTCCGGCTAGTCTTCGTAAGGCCATCTTGAAAGAATTTCATGATAATCCATTAGCAGGTCACTTAGGAATCAGGAAAACTTATGCTCGAATTTGTGAATCCTGCTACTTCCCTAAAATGCGGGAAGCAGTGCGCGCTTATGTCTCCAGCTGTAGCACATGCCAACGTTATAATTATAAAAATGTAAGTCCAGCTGGCAAATTAATTCCTATTAAAGTAAATTTTCCTAATGAATGTGTAGGTGTAGATTTAATCGGTCCTTATCCATTGTCTAATCCTAAAAGATATAGATTTGTGCTAGTTATAGTTGATTATTTTAGTAAATGGGTAGAGTTAGTCCCCCTCAGGAAGGCTTCTGCACCTGCAGTTGCCGATGCATTTTTTGAGAATTATATTTCTAAATATGGTGCACCAATTAGGGTAGTGAGCGATCATGGCCCTTGTTTTATTTCTGATATATTTAAGGCCCTGTGTGAGAAGCTGGAGATCGATCATTCTTTTACTGTTCCGTATCGACCTCAGTCTAATATGGCTGAACGTGTAAATCGTACATTAATTCAAATGATTTCTTCATATGTTGGTCCTCATCATGCAAATTGGGACCAGTTTCTTCAGCATTTTGCGTACGCACTTCGTACAGCAGTTCACGAGTCGACGGGGAAAACGCCAGCTGAATTGTTTTTGGGTAGAAAAGTCATTACTCCATTCCAAAAGTTAGTTATGGTGTCGGATGCGGAAAGTCAGTATATGTGTCAGGATATTGAGAGGTTGGTTAAGGAAGCTCAGATTCAAATGGGAAAAGCGCAAGAAAAGCAAGCCCAGTATTATAATATGCGTAGGAGAGAGTTAGAAGTGAAAGTTGGAGATTTTGTGTTAGTAGAAAAGCATTGGTTAAGTTCAAGTCGTCAAAAGAGAGTAGCTAAGTTTGGTCCGAAGTTTGTAGGTCCGTTCGAGGTTTTGGAAGTTCGAAATAATAATTTGGTTGTTGATGTCAATGGTGAAAGAATGACGGTTAATTTGGATCAGGTTAGAGTTTATAAGTTTAGAGAAAATGGTAGTGAAGGTTCTCATGTGTCGAGTGGTGTTTCGTGAAATTCCCGATCCAATGAGTGTCCCGAGTCCAGCACTTCTTCATCTAATTCTTTTCATCAATATTCAAGAAGAAAATTTGGTCAAACAGCTCCAAAAACTGTTCTTGAAAGTCGAAAGCCTAGCAATCCGAGAGCAAAGTATGATAATAAAAATAAGAGAACTGTGACAAATACATCGGACTCTGTGTGCCATAAAAGACAAAAAATTATAAACTGTCCAGTTCCTCCACCAATTAGACAGCAACCTCACAAACATACATTATCTAATAGTTCACCATCTTCAGTGATTAATCCCCGGAAAAGATTTCGTATGGACACTCGACAAACTGTTAAAAGGACTTTAAAGTCGGAATTTTTGCCCAATAAGAAACAGCGTAGGTCTGGAAAGAAACGTGGTCTAGGATCTTCAGTAACTTCGGGTGCATCTAGAAAGAGGAGACAACGCTCAGATTACCGGCATCAACAGTGTGAATCTCGCCATGGAGTGACCCCAGCAAACCGGCCAGAGCAGAGTCGTCGAGCGGAACCTACAAGTATCCCGCGGCATCCATTCAGAACCAGGCTGCAGGCACGACAGTCAACTGTGGGGTCACCATACAGTTCCGATGACGAAAGATCCTTCGTACAAGGTTTCTGGGACAGGAGGAGAAAGCCATCCTGTAGTATGAAGCCAGCCAGCAGCGAATCATCTCTATGATTGGGTGATAATGTTCTTTATTAAATTTCTATTAGAGTGCATATATGTGGTAGCAATGTGAAAGAATAGAAAGCAGAAAGACTGTTTGGTACTTTTGGCCATTTTTGGAATTTTTTGACGGACTCACGATTAGTGCTTAATTGTGTTCAAAATTTGTTTGCAAAATTGTTAGTTTTATGTATGTTTGAGATTTTGGTCTTAACTGCTTTTAAAAATTCTGGATCTATTGTTAAATTGTTGTGTTATTTGTTAAAAATGTTACTATATTGTTATATTGTTCATGTGTTATAAAATGTATGTTAATGTATGTTTAAATTTTCAGAAAGTACAGATAGTAATTTGGGTTATTTTGTACACGCGCCGCGGTTCAGACGCGCACGTGTTTTGCGGTCAAGAAGTCCTTGACACGCGTTTCTATCTCTTATACTAACATTTAATGAATTAACTTTCTTCTTATCGTTCGTGTTTTATGAGTTGCGTTTTGTACTTTAGTTGGGAATGGTTTCCGCAAGTTGCGAAGTTTTAAGCCGCGTTTGAATTTGAAATTGTATTGTATTAAAAATTGAATGTTAATGTGATTTTCTTGCAGGGAAGTATACCTGTGTTATGTATTGATTCTGCTATTTTTCTTTTAGTTAATACAGATGAAGAGCATGATGACTTCATTTTGTAAATTTTTGATATTTGATTGTTGCATAGGCACAGCGATATGCCGCTGTACGTATGTGCCCCAATTATTGTTAAAGTGGAGTTAAGTTCTGAAGAATTTTGGGAGTTAGTTCATTGGCTAATGGGTTTGTAGGTATTACGTAGTAGCAGAGTTATTTTAGTATGAAGTAATTGTAATTCTAGATGAAGTCGGAATTTGGATGAGGAAAATTTTTGCGCATTGGGTTTTTTGGACTTGGTGCGAATTCTAGTATATTAAAAGTTGTGGAGAAATTTTTGGTAAAGTTATAGTTGTATTGCAATATTGAGGAAAATTTCGGAAGTTTAGTATTTTGAGAAATTTTAGCACTCCCAGTGGAGTGGGCTGTTTTGAAAGAAGTAATTAGTTTTGAAAATTTTACGAGTTTTTGGAAGTTTTACGGAGGCTATTTGTAAGATAGAAGAATGATTGGATTGAATATGTGAATATTTGAGGCAAACTGAGTTTTTTTTTGGTTGTGATGGGTTAAAGTTAATATTTTAAAAGTTATGTTTCGGCGCTAAATTTCACCCATCACTGTGTTTTATTACGGCTCGAAATTTATAACAAGAAAAAGTTCTGGGCATGCATTTGGCCCAGCCCTTTTTCTCTGCGGAATCCGAGGGGGGGTTGTGAGGGAGTGACCTTTTGTCATAAAGGCACTCTAGTGTTTCTGAGATCGTGACGTCAATAATTTAACATTTTGTAGGCGTAAAAGCGACATCTATCCTCTCTTTTACTTTAACTTTCTAGAGTGTGTGTGCTCTTTCGAATTCCGCAGTTAGCTCGCGGTTATTAGTAATATGTTAATGTGAAGTATCTCAGTTTGCAGCATATAAAAGCTCGGGGGTGAGTTTGGGTGTGTGTCTCTGGCATTAGCCAGCAGCCAGCGAGTGCGGACCTCTGCCATTAGACAACGAAGTGGATGATTGTTTAGCGAAGTGCTGACGAATAGAAAGTAGCAACGGCCTCCAGTAAAGTGGAAAGGAGTTTGGATAGTGGATTTAAGAGTCGGCCGTGGTAAGAAAGTTTAATAGTAGTTCCATTTTAATTATTGATGAAATAAAGAATTATCCACAGCCACGGGCTGTTTAACTAAGCTTTGTTCAACAGCTCAGCCAGGAGACAGTGTCAAGTGATAGGCGGTGCCACGACTGAGCTAGGTTGGGGCCTGTGAGTATGATTTTAGCTGTTCATAGTGTTCTCAGTGTGTAAAATTTTAGACTTGCTCCACTTCCCTTCGGCCATTATCACTTGAATAAACTTTGTTGTTTTAACCTAAACTACTGAGTATGTCTGCATATAACGTTACAAATAGAGCCCACCGTGAGTTTGCCGTTACAGAATAAACGTAATTTACTCGAGGGAGTTTTTTTTTGTAAAAATAAAAATGACTAAATATATATATTTTTTCTTTATAAATGTGTCACATATATCTTTATGCTGCATAATTGAATCATACCAGCTTGAGAATTACTATATTTCTTATTTGTAGAGTTTTACACTAAAACTAACACATATACTTTATTTCTAACTATGACTAAACAAACAGAAATCCCAACAAAGAAAATTTTATTGTTTTAGTAATCCATGTTCGTCCTTCGGTAAAAGAGGATATCTCTCAAAAGCTGTCAAATACATTTAAGATATAGAAAAGAAGACATACTGAATATCCACTTATTGCCTTCTTTACTAATCTTTAAAATTCTATTGCTTATTCTTCAATGATTAATGAAGTTTTTGGAAAAAAAATAGTTTATTACTTCAGGGTAAATTTACTTTCTCCAAATCTTCGATATTAGTATATATTGTTAATATAAAAGATGGTCCTTAAAGAACATTAATAGAAACATTAATAGACGGTTCTTGACATTTCCTTACCATTGTAAAGTAATAAAAAAATCTGAAAAAAAACTGATAGAAGGATAACTGCTTTCTTTAAAGGTTTCATTTAATTTTTGAGGCTTTATAATTACTTTATTATTTTAAGCAAAATAATAATAATAATAATAATAATTTTTAAAGAAAATAATTAAATAAAGATTAATAATAAAGAAAAAAGTTCTTTTATGCCCCTGAGAATTTAACATTAACAAGTTGGAAATTGCACGTGAAACGTGGCAAATATGTGCATCCACATTTTAATATATATATATTCACGTTCAATTTCTGAAAAAAGATTAAAGTTCACGTTTAAATTAAAAAATTTTCAAACGAACTCGTTGAAATCAAACTCATTTGTAAAAGTGAACGTAGTTCACTAAAAAGTTCACTTTTTTATGTTCGGATATTATTGTCCAAATTTACAAAATTTTGCGAACTAATCATTTGATTATTTATATGTAAGATAGAGGTATGCACGGACGGAAATTTCCAGTCCTGATCCATAGAAAAAAAATGTCCGGCCCGATATTAAAATAAAAATTTCGACCCGAGGCCAGCCCGGCTCGTAGAGAAAATTTAGCGTCCCGATATAATAGCTAAAATCAAGGCCCGATCCGGCCCGATATAATAGCTAAAAACAAGGCCCGAGCTTAGCACGGCCCGGAAAAAAAAGTTGAAATTTCTCACCGAACACAGCCCGACCCCGAGTACATTTCTACAGGACATTGATATTTACCCTTACGAAGAGTTCTGGCCCAAAAACTTACCTTAGTCTGTTTATAATCTCCATTTATGCAGAAGTGCCATAGGCTGCTATGTTTATGCTTTTAATGAACCTTTGTTAGTTGTATGTAAATGTTTCAGCTATCATTAGTATTATTAATCCATCTTCCATGTTATGGAGACATAAAAATCTAAAAAATTATATATGGTAAAAGTAAAATCTTCTAAGATGAAACCGCACTGAAAAGAAAAAAAATACGTTTCCTTTTTAGCAGGTGTAAATGTTTAACATATTTTTTCTACCGAATTATTGCATTCATTTTGCATGGATGAACAGTTTAAAAGAACTTTAAAAGAAATTTTCAGTTTTCAGTTTAAAAGAAAATTCCGTCATAGGCAGTTTATTCCATATGTTTAACTCTATTTAAATAAGCCTAGAATCTACGATTCTTAAAAAAGAATAAAATTCCAATCTTTAATTGTATAATAATGGCAACTTAAAAGTATGTGCTTTTTCGCAAAATCAAGCCAAATTTTACTGATTTCTGAGCAGACTTGGCCCTGTCGATAAAAGGATTTTCAGACGGGATGATTCAACAGGAGCTGATTATTTTGGTCCCTTAAGGCAAGGAAGAACGAAATAAGTCTCGGCTTCGTACGGAAAAAATATATTAGGCTCGGCCCGGCCCGATACTTCAGGAAAATAAATTAAGGCCCAAGCCCGGCCCGAATGCCGTTTATGAAAGTCGTTGAACCCGAACGTTGAAATTGTTGAACCCGACCAGTGCAGACCTCTAGCGTGCATACCCTTCGAGACAATGCTGGTCTGAGTATTGTGCTTTAGTATTTGCTCCTTTCCTTGGAACTTAGTATTAATTTTACAGAAGAGGAGGGGCTAACTTACCTTATAGCAATTGCGATAGACAAAAAACAGACACAAGAGGGAGACCTTATAATGATTCCGTTTAATTTTTTAAATACGGAACTCTAAAAAGTACTTATTACAGTTTCCCTTTCATGCTTATGTTTTTCATTTAAAAGAGGGGGTCATGGGCTGCGTAAATAGGCACATTTATTCCAAAGTATTGGTTTTTCCATATTTATTTCTGTATATCCCATTGTAAACTAAATTGATTTTAAAACTAGTCCTTAACTGTATCTAAATATCTGAAATATTAATAACATTAACACATTTCTACGGAATGGAGGCTTAAAAATATAAAACATTCTATACTGGTAAATCTTAAAAAAAAAAAAAAAAAAAAAAAAAAAAAAAAAAAAAAAAAAAAAAAAAAAAACCTTAAAAAAAATCATTGTAGACAGATTCTTTATTAAGAAATTCGCCGTCTTTTACAAATGTGTTAGGATTTTTTTTTACACGGATTCTATCCAGTTTGCACCGATCTAGAAATTGTTCGTTTAAGAAAGGATTTCGTCATATGCAAATTTTTGTAGCACCTTTTATAATACTGTTTCCACCATCCCCTAGCATTGTATATGAACTATACTTTAAAGAAAAGTTTAAAAGTTGAATCATGGTAATTTAAAATTAGAATAAACTATGGCTATTGCGGAATCGATCGGTATCTTGAAAATTTTCCGTAGAAGACAATTCTGTCTTAGACAAATTCTAATCTGTCTGCGGATTCGCAGGAACTTGAAAATCTTTCCTATTTAGACATATTTCCGCCTTACACAGAGCACCTTGTACAGAGAGTTTACTGTATATATCTATTTTCGGCAAAATTGTATACAGCCCAAGTCCGGTTAGACGCGACCCGAGTCTGCAGAAGAAGTAAGACTAGGATACTACCCAGAGAAGTGATATCCAGACTTAACCCTTCCTGAGGCTCTTGTATGCCTCTAAATGGCATATGAAAGAAGGAAAAAATGTACTAAGGTCTGGAAAAATTTTAAATAAATTATGAAAAAATTGAACGTAACTTTGAACGTAAATTTCGTTCAAACTCGTTTTTTTTTTGAGTTTCCGTTCAGTTCACGCTCGTTTGAAAATTAGTGAGCGAAGTTCAGTTCAAAGTTCACAAATAGTGAGCGAAACTCGTGAGTTTTCGTTCAGTGAGCGCGTTCATACCCAACATTGTATATATATATATAGTATATACACAGGGATACACAGGGTGTATCTAAACTAATGGGCAAAACTTTAATGGGTGATAGTAGACATCAAGACAAATAATACAAAATGGGAAACTAAGGGTCCCAAACGTCTTCCGAAGGAGATAGGCGCCATCAAAGTTTAGGGTCCAAAATTTGAAATGGTTATAAAAAACGGAAAATTTTGTCTATTCCCTTGCGATTTTCACGAAATCTGTTCTTTATGTCAGTATTGTCTTAAAAATAAATTATAAAGATATATTTAAAAAAATGCCGACAGAGGGCGCTTTAGACTTTGGAGTAACGAACAACTATTTTTTACCATTATTTTTTGCATCTAATTAAATTTTTTTTAAAAGTTTAGACATAAACTTAAATTTTAAGCTCACAATCTGTGGTTAAGTAGCGCAAACTGCACTGTGTTCAGTGGGAGTAGGTAGGTTCAAATTTCAAATGATTATAAAAAACAGAAAAATTGGTCAATTGATTTGCGGTCTTCACTAAAATTATTCTTTACGCCAGTATTGTCTTGTTGTTGTTGTATGTATGTCGGCCAATTATCTGCACTATGGGATATAGGCCCTAAGGTGTGGGATGACCTCCGTGTGGGTCTTTCTAAGGGAACCTAACCCGTATTTACGCAAGGTTCGAAGAAAACCATGGAAAACTCCGAACGGTTAGGCCGACGGTCGCGATCAGTATTTTCTTGAAAATATGTTATACAGATAAATTTCAAAAAATGTCGATAGAGGGCGCTTTAGACTTTACAGTAACGTACAACTAGGTTTTACCGTTATTTTTTGCATCTCATTAATTTTTTTTTAAGCTTAGATATAAACTTAAATTTTGAGCTGAGAATCTGAATAGTTGAGAATGGTTAAGTAGCGTAAACTGAACTATGTTCGATGGGGGTTGAGAGGTTCAAATTTCAAATTATTAAAGAAACGGAAAAATCTGTCGATTCATTTGCGGTTTTCTCTAAGACCATTCTTTATGTCAGTATTTCCTTGAAAATAAATTTTAAAGATGAATTTCAAAATATTCCGTTAGAGGGCGCCTTAAACATTAGAGTAACCAAAAATTTTTTTAACCGTTATTTTTTTTATCCAAGTAAATGTTTTAAAAGCTGAGACTTAAATTTTGAGCTCAAAATCTGATTCGAAGTGAGTAATTAAGTAGCGAAAAATTTATCTTTGTTCGTCGGGTGGGCAGGGAAACATTTCAACTCCTGAACACAGTTCAGTATGCGCGTTTTAACCCCTCCCAACGATTCAGAATTTGAGCTCAAAATTTAAATCTAAGCTTTTGCAAGCATTCTTTATGCAAACATAACTCATGCCCAGAGTCAAGTGTTTTTCCACAGATGATAATTTTATTTTAAAAAAATATTATTTAACTAATTTATAATCGACTCAGAATTTCAAATATCCTGTGCAAACGATCTTTTTGCAGGCGACTAAATTTAAGAGATAAATAAAAAATTTATTGTTATGCACACATATTGAATGTTGAAGGAGGGAAAATAAATAAATAGATAAATAAAAATAATGATATTTTTTTAAAGGTATGGTTTTGGAATAAATTTAATAAGACTTTCTTAAAAAGGTTTGATAAAAACTTAGAAAAATGAGTTTTTATTTGGAATATTAAGAAATAAAATTTAATTAAGAATATTCTTAAATTTACGCATACTGGAATAAATGATTTTTTAAGGGGAATTAAGAATTTATGTCGTTTCCATAAAGATTAATAGATTAGATCTGGAAACAAGATAGTATAAAGGTTAATTTTGTCGAAAATTTTTTTTATTTGTAATATATATATACATATATAAATATTCAGAGTTTGCAGCATTAGTTACTAAATTCGTGTGAAAAAGTACATGAATAAAGAATTTGATACGATTATATACCTTCAATTCAGTAATACAAAATAATGGGATTTCACCTTAAATAAGAGGTAATGAACATTAGGGCGGAGCGTAAAAAACTTTTTTTCGAAATTCATTTCTCCCTAGCGTTGAAAAGTTGTGTAGTGGTATCAGTAAGATACTCACAAAATTTCAGAACAATCAATAAATATCTTCCGGTTCCACTTTTGGATCGAAATATGCAATTTTAGCCAAAAATGTTGTAATTTTTCTCATTTCAGTGATATTTTTAATTTTAAACATTTTCTTCGCCCCAGTGCGGAAAAACTGAAAAAGTACTCAAGGAATACAAATTCAAAATATTAGAGTAATTAAAAAATATCTTCCAGTTCCACTCTGGGTTCTAAATATGGGAAATTTTTCGAAAATGATACAATTTTTCACATTTTAGTCATTTTTTTATTTTTCAATTTTCTATTCCTACTGGTATGGTAATGTTCGAAGAATATGCAAGAAGCATAAGTAAATAACTTTAGAATAATAAATAAATATCTTCCGGTTTCCCTTTCAGGGTCTAAAAATGTCAAAGTAGTCAAAAAACATGTAAATTTTCACATCTCAGAGATTTTTTTTTCTTATCAATTTTCTCTTCTCGCTGGAGCGGAAAGTATAGAAAATCATATGAGAAACATAGCAGAAGAGGTTATTGGTTACACTTTGCCCTATGTAAACGCAACCAGGTTCTTCTATAAGTGTCAAGTATTCTTCAAGCACTCTTTGTTGATGGAACTTTCTCTCAATATTCCTCTGAATTAAAGTTTGATCTTTTCGACGGTCAAAGTACAATCTTTTCAAGGTATTGGTGGATATGAAACTCTAATCTTGGACTTGGCATTTCATGTGATATTTATTTCATTCTCTTCTTGTGTTATGCCTGTCTATAACATTGGACATGTCGTCATGTGTCACAACTCTTATGTCTTCAAGAAGTGGACTCTGTCGGAGAGTCCCATTGTGTCTGAACTTCTGGCTAGGGCAGGGCGACGAGTTGTTCGTGGTTACTTACAGTATTTATGTTCAATTGCAATGACACTAAAGTTTTATCACTAAGATCGTGACACATTTGTTCATCAACAAGACTAAAAGATTTAAATAACTCTAAGTCTTCGATGAAGCAATAGTGATTATTTTTTCCATTTTATACCGTTTTCTGAAACTTTCTTATTCTTTTTCGAGCCTGCTCTTTCATTTACTACGTTTCCGTGTTGTGGGCCGTTTTTCCGAGTATATCAATTGGGTCTATCAACAATTTCCTTGAAGTTCTTTGAACCTCAAGAAACTGTCTTCCAATTCTAGAATTTTTGTATCACGTGGGCATTTAACATCCTTCTAGAGATGTACACTTGTAAGAAATATTTTCCAAACAGATGATTTATTTCCCTTTCAATAGGAAAATTTTCAATTTTGATTTCGTCTGTTCTTTAGCGTCAAACTTCTTTATACTCTTGTATTTATCATTATATGAACCAATCATTTGGACTACTCTTTGCCTAGAAACCGTTGGAAGTGAGGCAGCCTGCCAAATTGCTTCAAACATTTCAGTCCATTATCCGCTATCTACCCAAAGGTGGGTCCGATTTTTAATTATATTTCGATTCATTTCTCACTCACAAAAAAGTACATTATATCTTCATAAGTTGGTAAAACGTCAGTTCTTATATCTACAGGATCCCAAAAATGGGATGAGACAGATCCCATGTACTGCGCCTTAATTGTGATATTTCTGTGTAATATCTTCCATGCACACTATTAGTTCAACACAATATTAAAAATTAAAATTTTGTAAACACTTTCAGATATATTATTTTTCAATAAAATATAGAAGCTAAAAATGAATATCCTAATTACTAACCTAACACGAGCAAAGCATTAAACCAACGGTAATACTACAGTAAACGAAGAGAAAGCTGAACTTATTAGAGAAATTTCCCTCAAATCGCTTTTAATTCGATTGTTCTAAGATTCTTTGTGTACATTAATGCCCTGTATTTGCCAGTTTAAGTAATAAAAGTCAAACCAGAAGATATTTATTAATTATTTTAAATTTTTACACTAATGTTTGTCATATGATTTTCCGAATTTTCCGCATCAACGAGAAGAGAAAATTAAATAAGACAAAAATCCATAAGAAGAGAAATTTTACATAATTTTTGGCGACTTTGACATTTTTAGATGCCGAAAGGAAAACCGCACGATATTTATTTATTATTCTAAAGTTTTTCTTCTACGTTTCTATTATTTTTTTCCAACTTTTCCGTTCCAGTGGGAATAGAAAATCTAAAAGTAAAAAAAATCAGCAAATGTGAAAAATTGCATCATTTTCGATAAATTTCCCATATTTAAACTCTAAAGTGGAACCGGAAGATATTTTTTTGTTTCCTTTAGAATTTTGGACTTATGTTCATTATGTACACTATCAACGTTTCCGCTCTAGGGCGAAGAAAAAATCGAAAATAAAAAATTTTGCTGAAATGTGAAAATTTACAACATTTTCTGCTAAAATTGCATATTTCGACCCAAAAGTGGAACCGGGAGATATTTATAGATTGTTGTGAAATTTTGTGAGTATGTTAGTGATACCACTACCCAACTTTTCCACGCTAGGGAGAAATGAATTTCGAAAAAAAGTTCTTTACGCTCCGCCCTAATGAACATACCAAACCTTGAAACATTACATATCATGTGATATCGTAACTATGCGTCATTCGAAAACCCCTGTTATTGTACTTTCATAGTTAAATTATATTGCTTGAGACTTCCTACATTTCTTCTTTGTAGATTTTTATGCTAAAACTGACACTTATCCTTTATTTCTAACAATTGCTAAAAGCAAATGTCCAACGAAGAAATTTATATTGCGTCAGTAATCCATGTTCATCATTCGTTAAAAGAGGACTTTCTAAAAGATGTCAAATTCTTTTAAGATATGGAAAATAAATCAAATTTAATATCCCTGTGAGGAATTTCTATGTCTGGAATTAATAAATGTTGACAACATGGACTAAATAAATCCTCATTTTGTTTTCAGATATTTTTTTATTGGACCTTGGATATTAACAGAAATGTTTAAAATTACAGTGTTCGTTGTAAATTGTGATCAAATGTCTGAATTTTGTTTCCGTACCGTACAGTCTCTTTACAGATCACCCCACTTTCATTGTCTTATCGTCGCCGGTAGATCGGGGTTCACTAAACGGTGAAGAATTGACAGCGATCCTCGTGTTCTGCAACTGCTTCCTCTCCCATCTACTCCTCTTTAGAGAAATCTTTCGCTCCCACCGTTTCAACACCGACTGTCCTCTCGCTACATTCTCCGCATCTTTTTCTCCCTTTTGCAGTGTTGGAGAGACGCGTTCATCTTCTCCTACCACGACCTCCAGAGTTCCCATTGGTAGCATCGCTTCTTTACTAGTCGCAGGTGTTGCCAGCAGTTGTCTGGCTAAGGCTGTAACTTTTTCCGCTTGAGGTCACTCCGATGATTAAATCATTCATCTGGGTGGGGCCGTTTCGAAACACTAACTCAGAAATAAAAAATGCTTGCAGAGCGCCTAGCTTCTCAGTTCTATTGTAGCTTCCTGTGAGAAAATTGTCCGCTGAATTAGTCTGACTTAGTCCGACACTAAATCAAAAGTTCGCTGATCAAAGATAATTAAGCTAAAACTTTACATTCCCTTATTGTCTTCGTTACCAAACTTTAAACTTCTAGTGTTTATTATTGAATGAAGTTTTTGGCAAAAATTTAGTTTATTACTTCAGGGTAATTTTTTTTTTTACGTCTTCTGTAACATCGTATGTTGTTTTTGGAAAAGAAGTTCTTTTAAGAACTTTAAATGAGGGTACCTGACATTTTTTTTAATATTGTAAAGTAATAGAAATATCTCAAAAAAATGAAAGCTTAAACATAGTAGAGATTTCATATTTCACGAAATATAAAGTGCCTAGCATTTACAGAGACACACGAGAGATTTCAAATAGTATATTCTATCAGAAGTACTGTATATTATAGATAATAGCTGATGTATGGATGAAATGCATTTTTAACACTTTCCAACTTAGCTGAAAAATGCTTATGCATTCGGTTTTTCTGGCCGTCTGTCTGTCTATTTGAGCTCTAACTCTCCTAAATATACTCCGATTGCCATGGAATGTTTGAACTTATTGACGTTTTCTCTAGAACAAACCCTATTGAAAATGAAGTTTCCAGTATGATTAATTTATTTACAGAGACAGTCAAAAGTTTTCCATAACATTACGGCCTATGAGAAATAATCATTTCAAATGAATTTTAAAGGTGTTACTCCCTGTGAAACATACTCAAATTTCTATGCATATATGAAGTACACTGAAACATGTATGATGTAAAAAATGCGGTGTTAAGAATAGTTACTTGTCATTTACAGGGACACACATAAGAATTCTATTTAGTCGTTGAGCAAGAAGCCAAAATTAGGGTTTTTGATTTCATGTCTGGGGACTTGGTGATATATACATTTTTGGATTGACAATGGTCCAATGAGTTCATTTTTTGATGATACTATTAAATTTGTGGTAGCTTATAGTCGCCATATTGAAAAAATAAGCGCCATCTATCGCACATAGATACATATGTTTTTTTTTTTTTTTTTTTTTTTTTTTTTTTAACCATTACCACATAATTAAATTTCAATGAAAAAATGCAGAGAACAAATATTATTGAACATATAACGTTATACAAATTATATATTTGTTAAGATTTTATTTTAATATGATTATTAACTTTTTCAATTGGACAAACCGATCAAAAGGCATTTCCGATGAAAGAAAATCGAAATCTTGTTTTGTATTTTAATGCAGATTGCTTTCATATGGATAAGACACAGCAATTCAAGAAAAAAGTAGTACTGGTGAAACTATTGTACTTAGTCTGTTAAGAATTAACCCTTTCGGGACCACGGATGCATATATGCAACTTCAAAACGTGCTTCCATCGCTTGTTTTCGATACCATTAAAAAAGTAAAAATTTCCTTATCTAATTAAGACGTTCTCTTGTTTTCTAAACTAAATTTAATTGTTTGACAAAAAGTGGTGTCAATTGAATTAAATTCTTGTAAAAGATGCTGGTCTCGAACGGGTTAATAAAAACAGAAATCTTTAGTCTTCTGCTTCTGCACTTTTCTGCACTTCTATCATGATTGGTTCACATTCTTGTATCCAAATATCTGCAATCATCAAAGAACAGTTCAATGTTCTACATATGCTTGTACATTTCGTCATTAAACAGACACGCACATGATATTGTGGCACATGTTCTTGAACAAGATGTGACATTAGTTCCAAAGCAACTTAAGGAGCAAAAGGACTGCCATTCCAATGGATCTCTAGAGAGACTTTTCCCACTCTATCTGTTCCGAAAATCCAACCATATTTATCTTCGGATGGAAGATCAGGATCAGCCGGTAGGCACTTCTTCCGAACAAGACCGTGGTAATTGGCTTGCATTATCTATAAGTACAGTGTATTACTACATGACAAAAGGCAATGCGACTGCACAGACTTTTTGTTTTACAGAAAAAATATATCGCATATAGCGCAATTCCTTGATGTTTGAGTATTTTTGCTTTCCATAATAGAGATGGTAAACTTACGACTCAAGCTGTTTCTTTGTTTCCTCTGATAAATCAGCTTCAGTACAAACGCCTTAAGTGCATCTCCAAATTTGTGTTCCGATTACTTATTTTCCCTGCCTGCAAAAGCACTTATTGCACTTACAGTGAATGCATTTCAAGGGATGCATTATATATCTCTTTACCTAGAAGTCCATGCATCTCACTCAAATTGCAGTATTTTTTTTACCCTTTCATTGGATCCAAATTTCACAAATATTAATCCTTCCTAGTTTTTCAAATCGTCTTCTAAAGAAATTGGAGTTTAGATAATGATAATATTTATAAATCAAGACTTTAAAGCATGGTGTATGCAAAATGAGTTGTGTACCACCGCTTCTCGGAAGCAGCTCAATTTAGTGGATTCTTCAACTTGTTATTTCTTGAATTTATAGTATTTTTCTCCATAGATAACGTACAGCATTCGTGCATTCAACTGTTTCAGATAATGTTCATTTTGCGATTCTTGAGAAATGAAATGCATAAGTTCTTTCTTTTTCTTCTGATCAGAAAAAAATCTGCTTCATACTGCTTGTCCAGAAGTATATGACTTTTATAACATCACCAACAGTTTTATATTTTTCGTTCATTTATTTTTATTGATAACTGTATGTATCAAATACAACATCTATCCTTTGAGAGGATGTATAATCTTGTATTATTTAAAAGAACAGACTCTTTACTAGTTGCCCAAATGATTGTAGCTCCTATTGTAGCTTTGAACTGAGCACATTCTGCCATTTATATTAACAACACCATCATTTGTGGTCTTTCAGCAGTTGCAATTTTGTCCTAACATCCATCAGTTTGATTTTTCAGTTTTTCGCATCGAATCATTAAGTGTTGCTAAGGATTATTGAAGAAGCCCTAGATGGTAGGAAAAGACAGTTCTTATATCTAATTCTTTTCTCTCTGCAAGTATCGTTACCTGAGAAAACAGATTTTCTTTTGTCATGGCAACAAACTCTAATTTATTTAATTTCAAATTAACTTTCTTTTTCAAGTCACAAAATGTGTTTAGGTTAATCGAGGTTTGAAAATCCTTCTGCCTTTGAGACTTCAGACAGATATTTTTTCTTGAAAATTTGGTAAATATCTTCAGTCATCTCATGAGCTTTGATCATGTCTTCGACAATTTCTGGATTTGTAATTGCTCTAGTTGATTCTATTAGTCTGTCTATATTTATCTATTCATTGATAACCATGTTCTGTAAATATAAGATATCACGTTTGTCTTTCTGGATCTTGCTCAAAGACTGATCTGGATGTGGAATAGATTTTTCTGAGGAACGGATTTTTTGTTCTTTCACGAATGATGTGAAGAAATTCTGCCCTGGTTCAAAATATCTTTTAACTGCGGCAGGTCTTTGACTGAACTTTATTGTAGCTTTTGATCCCTGCGTGTCTTTACTTATTGTCTCTTTAATCTTCCTGTTTATTTTACAAAATGTAAAACCAAGAAAATATTTTCTATCACTGTACTTATCGGCAGAATTTTCCAACACGGCGTCCATTGGTTACTTTGTTTTTGAAAATATAGAACAATGTCATGTTGTGACTGATGTTTGGGTAAATCCAAAAATATATGGTTTGCAAAGTCCACTGAAATGAAAATACTCGAGTCCTTGATTCAACGACGCCATTTTCCAATATGACGCCCATGAGCTATCTTGGTTTTGTAAATATGGATAAATGTCATTCTGATGTTGTGGTGAATCCAAAAAATGTATATGTATGATTTAACATGTCTTCTCACATGACACCACACGAGCCCCTCGCTCAACGGCACACAGTGTGGTATTTAGCCCAAAAACCTGGCCAAAATTATTTTATTGCTCTAACAGCTGTATCCGCGTTTTTATTTGAATTATAAAATAAAAATGCTAAAACAAAGTGATATTTATAAATTAAAGCATTTATTCATCACTTTCATCACTATTACTATCATCAAGTATATTAACATTTGTGATATCATTTTCTGATAGTAATTTCGGAACAGCAGAATATAAGGATTTTTTTCTGACTTTTAATGCATCTGATGCCCGTTATTACGGGACAGAATTTAGAAGAAACCTAATCAGTACATGGAAGTGGCAGGCCACGCGAAAAATCTTTCTTATATATTAGAATCTGAATAACTTAATATGTTTATTGCGATCTTCTACAGCCCCTTCACTTTGTTGTCCTATTGGCAGAATAGCTTCGTTTATGACATCTTCTGCATGACGAAGTATCTTAAGCATTGTAGGGGACATAGGCTAAAAACTATATAGGGTCACATACGGTTCAGCCGGTTCTTGGCAGTATTCAAATTTTTCTGAATTAATTTTGAATGCGCTACGCAATACATCTAATATCTCTTTTCGATGATAATTTAAATTTTTATCGACTCCCGTTATTGCCGCCGACATTTCGTATTCTTCAAAAAATCGTCTGCTGGTATTTTCATCCTTGGCATTTCCAAAATTTGCATTGGGGATGCCTACTAAGAGCCCGATTTGTTGTTTGAAATTTCTCTGAATTTCTTTTTTTTTAATTTTCTACCGCTTGTTTCTTCTCAGCAGAAAGGCGGACCTTCCATTTTTTATAGGTAATCTATATACTACATGTAATATACTCTCGAAAAATCGTATACGAGCATGTAGGAAGGAAAGACCGAAATTTAAATTTTCTTGCTTACAATCCCTCTTTTTCGATAAGTCATTAAACTCAAATGAAGTAGCATCACATATGTAGCACTTCATCGTAGATTTGGTATGTGTTGCGGTATTGCAATCTTTTAAATCAAGCATGGTGAATAGCATTTTATGTTTTATCTTCATATCATCAATTTTTGTGCTAGTAAGTGCTGCGATTTTTGATTTGATATATTTTATTTCATCTGTTCTTACGTCATTTGTCTCCTTGATAAATCGAATCCTTAGGTCGACATTATCGAGGTGATGATGGTGTTGGATTTTGCCAAAGAATTTTCTTTTCGGCCTGTAATCTAATTGAAGAGGAACCACAGAACTTTGAAAAATATTGGTGTCAGAATCTGCTTCATCTTCAAACTTAGTTTTATATTGTATCTGCTGTGACCCGTCACAACCCCACTTACTTATTAAAATTAAAGATCGTTTTTCGTCAGCATTTAAAGATTCTACAGTTTCTCTAAACATGTAAAATCAGCCATGTTGCCGTATGATCCATCAACGTTTGCACTTTTACTTCGGCACACGTCTCTTTCACTCTGTGAATTTCTAGAGAGTATTATTTTTGTACCCTCTGAAGAATAGAATAACACGTAAAAAAAGCTTTTATTCGTTCTCGGGAACTTTTTGTAAGATATTTTGCGACCTTAGATGCATCTACTTTGCCTGACTCCCGCAATTTCATTTGGGTAGCGTATGTCAATACTTCAAAGTCTTTTGATCGGAGGCCTTTGGTTTTGTGGCGTTTGCATCTTTCACCTGAATCTAAAAAGGCTTTTTGAGGTCGACCGGGACTGACCCCTGTAATAGTAACAAATATCTATTTAATACGTATATCTGTAATAATAAGTTTCGTTTCAATGCACAGGAGACAAAATACAGGGTGGTTATAAAATAAGTATCCCTATTTGGAGCTGTCTGTAGCTTGAAGGAATAACGGGAATGAAACCAAAATTGGTACACATACTATTCAAGAAGGGGGAAGAAGAATGGAACAATAAAAAAAGATAGTTACAATAATCGGCAAAAGATGGCGCTACGGGTCTTGTCGGAACAAATGCCGTTGTAATCATAAGTAAAATCAAAACGTTGTCATTTCTGCCATTATTGTTGTACGACTTGGCTCTCAGTTTACCAGATCGCGCTTTAATTTTAAAACTATTCTACGTTAACAGCTCAAACAGTGCAGCTGCTTTACGTGAATTTAGGCGTGTGAAAGAAATGTGAAGAGGTGAAGGTCCTCTGACACCGTGTACACTGCACAGTGTGCAGTGAGAAGAATGGTAAAAATTTCGAGGACACTGGATCGATTACTGTAAAATGTGCAAGAGGGAGGAAACCATTACGTCTCCGCACTCAAGAAGAAATTTCTACTGCGATTGTGGAGCCATCAGGGAGTCCGGAAGCCGGTCCTAGTGCAGGATTTGCTCGAAATTTGGATATTCCATATGCTACTGTTCGAAAAGTCCTAAAAGTTTTCGAATGGTAATCCAATTTTATTCGTATAAAATTAGTTGTTATCAACGATTGTTATCAGGTGATTCGCAGCAGAGACTGGATTTTGCTTTAACGTTTTTAGCAAAAATAGAGGTCCATGGAAGATTTTATGGGGGGATAAAGCCCATTTTCATATGAATGGGACAGACAACATGTGCAAAACATCACTCCTGATGCGTTGCATTCCGCAGTTGAGCACGTCGTCCACCGCTTAGTTTGTGTCTTGCAGCACAATGGTCATGTGGAACCTGAACTTGATGGGAACCGACATGCGAAATCTTAACCCCATTCACTGTGAAAATTTCCGATAAATTAGATATGCCATCCGATTTTGTGCCTTAATTCTTTGTTTTGTATTGCACATTACATTTAAATCACAAAAGCGCCATCTGCCGGAGATTATTGCAATTAGTTTTTTTATTGTTCAAGTCTTTTTCCCCCTTCTCAAATAGTATGTTCACAAACTTTTGCTTCATTCGGGTTATTTCTTTAAGCTACAGACAGCTCCAAATAGGGATACTTATTTTATAACCACCGGGTATAAGCAAAAATCAAAGTGCGTAATAATAAGAAAATAAGGGTTTTGCATCTATTGTGTTTCACATACCTGAAATAGACGACAATATAGTGCTACTTAACCTCCTAGCTTCGGCGCGGTAAGATGTATTACCGAGAGAGAAATATCCTTTCAGTACGGCGCCGGTAAAAAAGTTTACCGAAGACTTTGACCCCCTGTTTGAGGAAAAAAGCCATTACTCAGCTGTCAGTTCCCCCTCTCTCCGAGAAAATTTCCCACCCACGTTAGACAGAGAGGTCAGTTTTTACTATTGGTGATTCTTTGGGGGAGAAAAAAAGAGGTATTTGGCGAAAGCTTCTTTCGACTCGTCATGTCAGTATCTTATCAATAGATTTGGAAAGAGGAGCGCATTTTGTTAGAGAGAAATTTATAATCGCGATATCTTCTTCATTATGGCTCCCAGATTTAAAGGTCTCAGCCAAGCAGAGATTATAAAGCTTATGAATGAATGCGATGCAGAGAATTATGCTGACAGTGATTCAGATTTTGAATTTGATGATGCTGAGGAATCTCTCAATTGTACTGTTGACGAGATATTAAACGAAGAAAATGCGGAAATACCGAATAAAATGGAAGGATTTGAATGGAAGGAAGCCAAAGAAAATGATGAAGTAAACGTTTTGCACTTTACTGGGAATCCTGGAATATGCATTGATATTTCAGAATTTAAAAATGCGTATGATTATTTTCAAGTTTTATTTCCAAGCGAAGTTTTAGAAATTATAAGCATGGAAACCAACAGATATGCCGAACAAGTGTTTGACTTAAGACCAGAGGAGAATGGAAAGAGAAAACACTCTCCGGAATGGAAAAAAACAACACCTGAAGAGATAGAAATATTTTTAGGTGCTGTTTTACTTATGGGTCATATCCACAAAGACAAAATTAATGATTATTGGTCCACAAATGAATTAATTGAAACGCCTTTCTTTAGGAAAATTATGCCAAGGGATAGGTTTGTTTCAATCCTTAAATTTTTGCATTTCACCAATAATAATGAAAAGCCTTCCAAAGATTCAATAAGTTATGACAGATTGTGGAAGATGAGAAAACTTTTCGATGCTTTAAATATGGCTTTCAAACAACCCTATGAACCTACAGAAGAAGTTGCTGTAGATGAAGTAATAGTAAAATTTAAAGGCCGTGTTGCATTTAGGCAATATATTCCCAAAAAACGCAAACAATGGAGAATCAAAATGTACAAAATTGCCGATAAAAAAGGATATACATATGATATGAGAGTATACCTGGGCAATGACAAACAGAAAAAAGATTTGAATTCTGCATCATATAATGTAGTCAATACTATGGCTGAAACTATCAAAGGAAAGGGACATAAATTATTCATGGATAATTTTTTTTCATCTCCTGAACTTTACCGTGATCTGCTAAGAGACAAACAAATAAATTCTTGCGGTACTGTCAGAAACAACAGAAAGAATTTTCCTAAATGTATTTCGCAGCCCAAATTAAAACGCGGAGAAACTCTTATACGATATGGAAATGGGCTTACAGCTTTACGTTGGAAGGATAAACGCGACGTTTATATGCTGAGCAATATGCACAAGCCCATAGACCAAAGTGTTCTAAACGATGGAAAAAAACCAAAAATAGTAGCTGACTATAATGAAAATATGGGGTTTGTTGACCTGAGTGACAGGATGGCAAATAGCTATGCCTTCGAACGACGCACGCTAAAATGGACAAAAAAATTATTTTTTCATTTGCTAGACATTGCTGTCCTTAATGCGTATATAATCTCACAAAGCACTGAAAGCCACAGAGACTTCCGCATGTCCTTAATTAAAATGCTTGTAAAAAAAATGAAACTGTTACTTCAAAAACTGATATTTCCTCTGAAGTAACTAATACTTCCTCTGCAGGCCACTGGCCTTTGGATGAGAAGAAATATAGAAGATGTGTGGTATGCTCCAAACAAGGCTTACAGAGGCGGGTTACAGTTATCTGTACAAAGTGCAATGTTGCTTTATGCATAGATAGAAATTGTTTCGCAAAGTACCATACAAACTCAGAATTTTTGAAATAGGTGAAAACCATAAGAATTCATTCCACTTTTCCTAAAAGATCTTCCATACACCAGCATATAAATCTCTGCATTCGTATTCATTCATAAAATTTTTCCAACAATTAAAATAAACAGTCCTTCTCAGGGCTAAAAACAAACAGCTCTTTTCAGAGCTAAATTGGTTCCTTTGGAACCATACATAAAAAAAATAAGAATTCACAAACACATACTGAAACTTTCCCTGCTCCTTAACATTATTATTTAAAATATTATAGTCCCATGAAATCTAGATAATACGCCCCTTCCCCCTTTCTTTATAAAATATCAAGCATATTAAATGAAATAAAGCATTTCCCGCATGGGAAATCGCCCCCCCCCAACGCTACTACTCTCAATTCCTGCTCCCCCCCCCTGCCTCCCTCATGCCTTCGATACAAGGAGCCCAATCGCGACCGTCGGCCTAACCGTTCGGAGTTTTCCGTGGTTTTCTTCGAACCTTGCGTAAATACGGGTTAGGTTCCCTTAGAAAGACCCCCATGGAGGCATCCCATCCCTTAGGGCCTATATCCCACAGTGTAGATAATTGGCCGACATAAATAAATTACAAAAATCGATACAAGGAGTTTAAAGCAAAAAATTCTGCTTACCTATTGGTTGTCCTCTAAGAATAGTAAATAAATAATCAATCGTTCAAATTTTAAAATCCTCCAAAATTTAAGCTACCCCATCATAAAAAGTTATGTGTTAAAAAAATATTCTGTTGTAAGTGGTACTCTTTAGTAAAAATAAACAATCATCTATCTAAATTATTAGCTCCTAAAATATGCATTGCGCTCGTTATCTCCCCACCCCCCAACCACAATTATACGAAGTTATAAATATTCTAAACAATATGTTTGACATATTTATTTTTCTCTAATAACAACAAATAGATGATAAGTCATCTAAATTATTCTCTAGCTCCCCCACCCCCCCGTTCCCAAGTAAATCTTTTTTTTTTTTTTTTGAGTTTGACAGTTTTAGAGAGTGTTATGCCATTTTCTTACTGCCCAATACTGTATGTCTAATGTACAAGACAGGGGGTGCGAAGAGAAAACTGCGCCCCAAGCAAAGTTTTGATTTGGCGTCCTCTCGCCCAGTTTATTCTTATGACAGGCCAAAAATGACGTTGGTAGAGTTGGTAGTATAAATTTGGCGCCCCCTAAAGTTCCGCGCCCGGGCGACTGCCCCCCCCCCTTTCGCATGGCGCTGGTGCCAGATAACTTTCTGAGTACAATGCGTCATATTCTAACAGCACAATACTATGCCTTCATTTCCAAATGAGTTTTACTTCTATGATAATAACGTAATATTTTGTATTCTGTTTCATCCCCCTCCCAAAAAATAAAAAAGAATAGACCTTATAGACTTGATATTTTGTAGTAAGAATACATTTAAATAATGCATATAAATTTCAAATAATTTTATCTATTGCTGTAAAAAAGAACTATAGCAATCCTTATTAAATATAGAATATCTTATAATAAACCTAAATAGAATAGTTTTTGTTTCCAAATTTATCATATAAGCAGATACTGTTTTTAGATTTTCGTTAAAGACCAAAAATTCTTAGTAAAATGCAGTTTAAGTTGACGCTTTGAACGGGATTTTCAAATTTGATAGCAAAGCAGAAGAAACAACTGTCGTCATGAGACAACAATTGCTTAGTTGTAAAGACAACAAAGAGTATATGGTCTAAGCAGAGGATATACGCTAAATAGAGTTTATATACTAGAGCTTTCTTAGGAAACAGAGGGTATATGGTGTTCTTTAAAAAAATCCTAAGGGTATACAGTGTTCTTTAAATAAATCCAGAGGGTATACTGCGTATACCTCCGTATACCCTCCACTACACCCCTGCTTCTAACTCAACATGAATTTCTTGTATCAGAAAGTATTAAAATGCAATGAATACTCGCCAGCTAGACTGATGACATTGAGCTTACAGTTTATTCACTTATTCACACTAAAAGTATATTACAGATTTAAATTTTTTTTCAAAGAATTTTCCCCCTCTAAAATTAAATTAAGAGGGTGGGATTACCTCCCGTATCTGCACCCTTTATAACTGACCAATCAAACTCCAAATTTAATCAGGGAAGTACCTTACCAAAAAAAACCGGTATATCAAATTTGAAGATAATCGGTTATCAAATGTGTATGAAAACTAATTTATCTAAATTAAGGGTGGAGGATTAACCCCCCCCCCATTCTTTTAAACATAACCAATGAATCCCCTAAATTAATCGGAATATCGCATTAGCAAATAAACCTAAAATTTTAAACAAATCGGACATTTCTGCATGAAAACCCCATTGGATACATTAGGGACCGTTTAAATATTACGTAAGCATATTTTTAGTCATTTTGTACCCCCTCTCCCCCCTTGTAAGAAAATATAAGCAAATGCTAGACCCCCCCCCTTTGCTTACGTAAGATTTTATGACAGTTTATACATCAATACTTCTTGACTAAAAAAAGTTACCAATCAATTACATCAATAATCCTACAAATCTATATAAGCATATAGGGATTGTGATATCAAAATATATAAAATGGTTTTAATATATTGTTGCTTATTGCATTAAACAAGCCACAGAATACAAAATGGTTTAAATATATTGTTATTTATCACATTGAACCGTAAAACAAGATATACAAGAAGTCTTAACTTACTTAGGCATCATAACTAAAATTTTTGACATAAATCATACAAATATTAGAGTTCAATTTGGTGTTCATATTTTAATCTGATGTCCAGGATCCTTGAACCCATGTTTCAACATTGTCTATTATAAAGTTTTCACTGGAACAGTGGCCTGGGGTATTGCAGGTTTCCGGTCCTTGTTTGCTTGTTGAATTTGAGTTGCAGTTGTTTCGTTGTTTAATGCTTATGTAAGAATTGTCGTGACCCCCCCTCCCCCTTGTCAGAAAAAAATAAGCAGACTCTGGACCCCCCTCCCCCTTTAGTGCTTACGTAATACTTGAACGGTCCGTTAGGGGGGGGGGGGATTGTAATTTCGCTCCTTTATACTTAACCAATGAACCCACAAAAGTCATCAAGGAAGCACCATATTCGAATGTCTCGATACAAAAAATATGAAGCAAAGTGGATTTTCTGCATGAAAAACTCATTTATCTAATTTAAGGGAACTAGCTCCCCCATTTTCTCCCTTTATACACAACCAATGAACACCGAAACCTAATCAGTAAAGCACCTTATCAGAATGAATCTATATAGGAAATATGAAGCAAATCGGATATCTTCGCATGAAAAACCTATTGATTTAACCTAAGGGAAGATTAGCCCTTATCCCCTTTCCTCTATACCTGAGCAATGAGCCCCCAAAACTAATCAAGAAAACACCTCGTCAGATTAAACCTGTATAAAAAAGATGAAGCAAATTGGACATTTCTTTATGAAACACCCATTTATCTAAATGAGGGGGGGGGGCGTTATCCCCTCATTTAAACTTAAGAAATGAACCTCCCCCCCCCAAAAAAAATACCCAGGAAAGTGCCTTTTTTAGAACAAATCTATGTATAAAATTTGAAACAAATCGGATATTTCGGTCAATTGTTATCGTGTTACGTACATACATACTAACATACAGACATACAAAATATGCGGGCACATTAGCTCTCAGGCTTTGATAGCCTGTGAGCTAAAAAAAACTATGATTCCAATTTACTTCAATCAGTATGCTTATAATTATTATCTTTTTATGTGTAAAAATTGAGATCGAAAGGTGAACTGTCAAAAATAATCACTCCTAAACTTACTGTAATTGAAAATTTTCTCTTTCTTTTCTTTTCCTTTATTTATTTATTATTTTTTTTTTTTCAGTAAGTGTGCGTGTGTGCGTATGGAAAAAAAAAGTAAAGGCTATGTATTTAAAGTCTATGTACTACAAAACTGTAGTACACTTCCCATCAAGTTCAGAATGTTTTAATTAAGAGTAATATATTTTTCAAAAAAGATAATGATTTTTTTCTCTTACAATGTAACGGACTTTTTTTAAATGCATGTGTGTATGAATTTAGTCATTCACAAATAAATTTTAGTTAAAACATACTAACAGCAATATAATTAAGAAGTAATATATTTTAAATAAACTAAAATTTATAAATAATACATGCCCGTAGGCCATAACGCTTTTTCACAGCTCTGAATAGGAAATTGAGAAGTTATTACATACCAATCAATGTACTGAAAAAAAAAAAAGGTTTTAAGCTATTTTGAAATTTACGTTGGCTACTTTCTGACATTTTTTTTTTCAAATGTATCAAGTTTTTTTATTGTGAAAGTATGTAATCAAACGCTTTTTATTTTAGTCTTTCGGTAGGGCCAAGAGATTTTTTAGAAAAATGATTTTAAAATTAGCGTTTAGAATCGAATTTCTGCGTACGCTATAGAGCAGAAAAGGAAAGAAACTGCCGCCATAAGACAACAATAGCTTATGACTGAAGATGCAATTCTATTATCGGAAGGAATTATAAAAAACTAATTTGTCCAACTCATTTTCATTGTTATGACTGTAAGTATGAAGTTTTTTATGTTTAAAATTGAGACAGAACGTGACACTGTAGAGAATAAATACTTATAATTTAAATGTAGCCCAATTATTATTATTATTATTATTATTTTGTATGTGTCCATAAAAAATGCAGGAATAAGTTATTTCAACTTCATAACAAGACTGTCTTCCTATCAATTTTGGTACATTTCGATAGAGTACAATTTTGTTTTTTGATAATGTAACGGAATTACTTTTCATTGTTCTTGTGCGCATATGAATTTATTAATTGACAAACAAATTTTGGGTCTTTCTAAATAAGTACTTAAAGTACTTAGTACTTCTAAGAAAGTACTTAATAAGTACTTTCTTACTAAGATGTAGTTAAACTAGTTTAAAATTTAAATGAATAAAAAATTGCAAGCAATGCCACATCGTTAAACATTGTAAACAATGCTTACTTTTTTCCTCCTGAAAACCTTGAATATGGATTTTAGAATTAATTGCATACTATACAATTCACTAAAAAAATATTAGCTTTAACATATATCGTACGCGAATGTGATTATATTATTATTATTATATGCAAATGCTAAAATAAATTTTGGTTGATTTGTCAAAATTTTGATAAGTTTTTAATGTCAGTTCATCGTGAATCGAACGATCTGATCAGGAAAATTTTTAATGTACTTTTTCGTAATGATTCGCATACCTGATGCTCTAGCAATCATTTTAAAATTAACAATGAAAACGAGCCAAAATGGGGATAACTAGCGTAAGTGATAACCCTACTCATTATTTCCAGGAACTGTACAACAACCCTGGTTTGCAATGCGCCCAAAAATTCTCCGCGCTTCGAAACAAAGGCTTCGGGAGAGCTGGTCAGTCCAATGTGGGGGGAAAAAAATTCCGAACTTTTGCCGTAGTAAGGGAGCATGTTTTTTATCCTCTATAGCCGGGCGTAAAAGGTTAACCATTCGACATTGTTTTCTTCGAATCTTGACTTCATTTTAAGAGCAGCTAACCATTTTCGTTTAAACTGGTTCTTAATAACGGAGAGCTTTTGTTTCATTTCAGCTATCTTTGGATCATCTTCAGAATACCTTTTTTAATAATTCTTGATCCATATATTTAAACTTTTCATCAAAGTCTGACTCGTTTGAGCATTGCATGATGAAATACAACTCATTTAGAGTCATAGATCTCAATCCAGAAGGCCCTGTTAGCAAAATAATTGAAAAACTAAATAGCAGTAATTTAAGTCAGAAATTATTGAAACTAACAAAAAAATATTAAAAATAAGGGGCGTTTCGGGCAGTTGATTGTTTTATAACTATCTTGTACACTAAATACCGCATATCACACAATAGTTTTCCCAACTTAGATATGTTTAGAAATATAACAAAATCCTTTCTAAACAATATTGATAATTATATTTTGCCATTGTTAATTACACATACGTTATCAACCATCTAAACAAAAAGTGGGAGTATATTCATTATTTAAATACACTGTGTATGAAGTACATACCTGACTCAAAATAATCCATCACAACTATAATCACTAAATTGTTTAGAAACGAAACTACAAGAGATTTTAAAGCGTTCAAATCTGAGCGCATCGGAAAATTACACAACCACTGTAGACAAACGGGAACTTTCGATGTGTGGCGCATTTTGTTGCGCAAGCGCTTAGAGCTTTGCTCATTCGGATGTAGCAACTAATTAACATTTTAAGGAATAATAAAACAGAATGGGAAACTGATTTTTAAAATAATCATATTTGGCCAGGTTTTGGAGCTAATTACCACACTGTGCGGCAGTAGCCATTTTTCAATATGGCGTCCATTAGCCAGTATTATTTTGGAAATATCATGGATAAATGTCATTGTGATGTTGTCGTGAATCTAACATAGTATGGTTTAACAAGTCCTTTGACATGAAATCACAAGAATCCCTGCCTCAACGACGGCGGCCATTTTCCAATATGGCGTCCTTAAACTACCCTAATATTGGATGTATCATGAATAAATGAGATGCTGATGTTCTAATGAATCCAAAAATGTATGATTTATCATGTCTGCTGAAATGAAACCACACGACCGCTTAACTCAAAGACGGCGGCCATTTTCCAATATGGCGCCCAAAAGCTACTCTGATTTTGAAAGCATTATGGATAAATGAGGTGCTGTGGTTGCGGTGAATCCAAAAATATATAGTTTATCAAGTCCCCAGACATGAAACTACATGAGCTCCTGGCTCAACGACTAATTACGTAATGGTAAAGAAAGGGAATTATGTGCAACATATTTAAATTACATTAAACTATTTCATGAATAATAAAGATGCTATAACTAGCTGAGGTTTAACACATTAGCTGCCGCTCACGCGAAAACGCGTGATACAGTGCCACGTTAACGTGCCTCTCACGTGCCAGCGCGTGAAGTGGGGTGATGTCCAATAGACAGTCACGCGCTGGCACAGGAAAATCTTTCACTGATTCTTTGTTATGAAAAGTAAATTGGCTTCTGAGAAAAACCCACTTCTACTGTGCGGCATTAACCATCATCACATCTTCACGTAAGCGGCAGCGAACGTGTTAATATATGTTGTTCGCTATTGTCATGCATAATACAAAATCATACCATTTAAAGGGACACACAACATATTTGAAATAGTAAGTTTTATCCGAAATAATGTTCATTATTGATGATGGCTTATGGATTGATTCAATGCATTTTTAACATTTTCCAACAAAGTTTAAAAGAGATGATGATTTTAGCTTGTCTATCCGTCTGTCCGCGCTCTAACTCCCATTAATGTACTCGGATTGCCTTGTACTTTTTCTACCCTCGCAAGAACCCTATTTCAAATGAAGTTTCTTCAAGTTTAATTTCTTTAAAAGGACATTCAAAAGTTTATGGTCACATTACGGCCTATGGAGAAAATCGTTTCGAATGAATTTTTAAGCTGTTACATCCTGTGAAAAATATTAAAATTTATGTACATTTACGAACTGGAAAATATTATGCACTCTATAAATAATGTGGTAAATAAATAAATATAAATATATATATATTATTCATTTACAGTAACACACAAAATAATTCGATAGCATGATGTTAAAGGTGGGAAATATTTGCAATATATTTTAATTATATTAAACTATTTTATGAATAATAAAGTTGATATACATCGCGGAGGCCTAATATAAGTTATGCAATATATTCATCGTAATACGAAATCTTTAGCATTTACAGGAACACATAAAATATTTCAAATAATATATTCTTTCCGTATATATGTATATCTATCCGATAATTGCTGATAGATATATGAAATGCATTTTAATTATGATATTAGCTTTTAAGTTTCACTAAATCTATGCATATTATATGGTGCGTATAAATGATAGTTGATGTACAGGGCAACACAAAAGAGCTTGCAAATATTACTAAATGTGAGCCTTAATTACTTAAAGGTGGCTTTTAAACATGGTATGATTTTTTACGCTGAAATGCATGCAATTTAACCTTTTGGATCCCATAATAGCCCAAACCATCCGAGTGGTCAGAATGCCATAATAGCCGTCTGTAGCTGAAAGATTTTCATTCCCCTGAATTGGGAGGTGAGCTGTCAAAGGGGTGGTCCCTCTGATTGATGGATGGGATAAGGAGATGTTGGCATTTCCGGGTAGGACAGCAAGAAAATTTTCCATCACTGTATTTCTCTTCTTAACTTCGTTATCTGTAAGTAAAGCAGGAGGATAAAAAGACGGATGTACCACCTGACAAAATTTTGACGAGGTGAAGTAAGCAGTGAGTTGTTTCTTCCACTCCTGCCCTCATAAAGAATGGGGGAAAAACGCGGAGAATTTTTTATTATTTCGTTGGGATTCTGGGGATATTCAGTTTTTTGGAGCTTGGATCTAAAGAGTTAAGACATTTTTGAGGGATACATATAAAATGATATAAAGGGCCACGCAAAGAATTGGATATATGGCCGCCTATGAATGCTAAAGTTTGAGAATGTTATTTCAGTAGTTTTAAGAAAATTTCAGTTTAATGTAAATTTTAGTAAAATATTGAAGTATAATAAAGGTACTATGTAAACTACAGAACTGAACAAAAATATTCAAGTATGTTTCCATCTTTTAGTATGAATTGCTGAAATATAAATTTTAACTTGCTAGGTATTTTCTTCTTAAGTTAAAATTTCCCATAATAGAATACATATATTAACCGACAGATCAAATAAAAGGTTGTTCAAAAGTATTGGAATATATATTTGACTATGATAAGCTTTATTCCCTAAATAAATAACTTTTCTAACAATTTCAGGATGTGTTAGAAAAGGTTTCTTAATCTATGCTTAACACACGATTTTTCTTATTTGTTAAACATTTATACACAGAATCACTCTCAATTATTTCTAACTTTTATTAATTTAATATTTTATTTTTATTTTTATTTTTAGTTTCATTTTTATTTATTATTTATTATTTATTTTTTTTTTTTCTACTTAATTATTTTTGTACGAAAATTGTACGAGCATGATTAATGCAAATTTGCATATTTATGGAACATATATATTTTTTCGACAAATTTTACAAAAAAATTGCCATTTCAAATCGCCATAATCTGCGAATTAACAACGGTAAACATTTCTATTAAATATTTCCGGGCCAAAAAAAGGCAGAGTTCGCAGCTATATATATATATATATATATATTAAATTCAAATGTTTCATAATGTTTACAATTAATGGTCTTATATATATTACTATGAGGTCCAGACTTTTTATTTTTCATGAAAAAATGCTTAAGAAGGAACAGTATTATTAATTTATAGTAAAATTACAAAATTAATTATAGCAAAAAATACTTTCTATATTGGTTAGCCTAAAACTCAAATAAATATTATTTTAAACTAAAATCTACTTTAAAAAAACTCTAAATTCTTGTAAAACATTGTGTTTGTTCAGTATGCAATTTCAATAGTTATAGAGGTGTGAAAATTATTAGAATAATTGTGATTTTTTCATTTTTTATCGGATTAATATTTTACATACTTGCAATGTTTCATGAAAGTTAATTTGCTTTGTTAATCTAGTCAATTTTTTACTTCTTTAGAATAGTTTTGAGGACATAACTTTGTTAACTGTTGCTATATAAAAAAAAAATATTTGATCCGAAGTAATTAAATTGTTTGAATTGCATAAAGAATTTGATTAACAAGCGAATTTAAAATAAAATGTAAAGCTTATTTGCTTACTGTGACAGTAATTTCTTTCTTTTCTCGAGTTGGCGAGAGTATTATTTTATTCTTAAAGTAAATATTTTCGCTATTCTGATTAGATTATACGAATCGGTACCTTTTTTCCTTTTTCAAAGGATTATTGTGTCGTTATGGATAAAGCGGGTAATAATTCTTTTAGAAAACTAGTAGTTGTAAAGTGTCTCATCCAGGAAAACAACTATACACAGCACGAAACACAAAAAAAGCTAAATTTTTTCAAGCATTTGCGTGTAGAATGAAAGATTTTTGGACTTCAAATGTGAATATGAAAATTGGAGAATAGAGAAATGCGGAAGAAAAAATCAATTTATTGTTAGAACGGAATAATCTAGTTAGGAACTAGATATTTTTTTGCAAGTGTATGGGGTAAACGTATGTGATTCTTATATCTATAAAAAGCTTATCTCAACTGAACTCACGTTCGTCGTCCTCGAAAAAAAGTTTAAAATCACATCTGCTATGGCAAAGAAGAGACTTGCTTGGTCAAAACATGTGCAAGAACAATTCGGAAATATTTGGAGTATGGTGAGAAATATTAATTTTCTCTTAATTAATCAGTTGAATTTAAGCTGTTCATTTCTTTTCTTGAAATCATATTTTTGGCATATTCACTAAAAATACAGAACTGTTAATAGATTTAATTAAAAAATATATAAGAATAGTTCTCAACAAATTGCATATCTTAAGGATTTTTTTCTTTTAGGTATGTTTTTCTGATGAATTAATGTTTACGATATCAGAAGAAAGCAGCCAATATGTCAGTAGAAGTAACAGAGAAGAACTTTCTCCAAACTGCACAGCATAAACAGTTAAACATCCTACTAAAATAATGGCTTGGAGGATGGTGTTTTCTCAGGGTGCTGGACGTTTATACATTGTAGAAGACACAAGGGACCAATATCAATATAAAAATGTGCTTGAATAAAGACTAATTCCAAACTTAAAAGACTGGTTTCCAAACGGAGATTGCATATTCTTGCATGATGGAGCTCTGTGCCAAAAACTTCATTTGTAACCAAATTTTTGGATGAAAAATAATATAAAAACACTTGGATGGCCTGGAAAATTTTTATATATGTACCTCATAAAGAATATTTGGGCGTTGTAAAGAAAAAATTAAAGAAACGCATCATCACGAACAAGCGTATTCTTATAGAAAGATTAATCCAAAGTCGGCATCTTGACAACGAAGTATAAATTAACTTCCAAAAACTCATACAAATATGCCAAAATGTATCAAATCTTCAATAAAATCAAAGAAATGTAAACTTAATCTTAAGTGGATTCATATTTTTAAAATAATGAATTATTTCTGTAATATAAGAAGATTTTACTGTAAATCTCACAATTATTCTAATAATTTTCACACCTTTTGTAGTTACAAAGGCAAAGCAAGCCCGCTTGTAAAGAATTTCAAAGGCACTGCAATGAAAATAATGCGCTTCGACAAAACATATTTCAGTTTTAAGTCTTAAAATATATGTTTTTTTAATGTAAAATGCATCCAATTAATAACTCCATACTGACAATCCAGTCTTAAAAAACATCGATAGAACAGTGTTAAATTAATTAATTCTTTTTTATTTTTTAATGAAACAAGATATCATGGTCCCACCAGAATATTATATATCTGAAAAAAAAAAAAAAAAAAAAAAAAAAAAATTCAGAATTATATTTCAGAAAAAAATGTTTTGTGTATTAGTATCTCCCTTTGACATGTTAATAATTTTTAAAAATATAATATCTTATTAGCTGTGTCTGTATTATTTAAAAGAGACAATGTAATAATATTTAAATATACCTAATAATAGTGAGTTTCCCCCTCTTTATAATAGTGGATATTCTATTATTGAATTGTAAAATCAACCGTTCGACATAAAATATTTTAAAAACGACTTAATTTATAATGATTCAAAGCACGAAAATCTACAAATTTTCAAATTTAAAATGAAAAAAAAAAATGCGTTGAAAATTTCTTTATTTTTTTCTCTGCTTAAAATGATGTTTAGATCATGTTCCTTTGAACAGAAAATGTTATTATTTTTTTCGCTTTGGTCTGTCTTGAAGACTACGTGTCGAGCAATTGTTATCATGGAAAGAACTTTTTGCAAAAATTAGTTTTTCTTCGTTACTTATTTTTTCGCCATTTCTCGTACTTAAATTGTTATATGTCGAGAACGTCAATGCATTTTTAACTCAAAGATTTTTTGAAAAATTATGTTTCATGATATCCTATTTATATGCATCCATACTTCGAAAAATCACATTATTAAAAAAAAAAAAAAAAAAGAAAAAAAAGAAAGAAAACAGAATCAAAAATATGCTTTTGAGTAAAGATTATTTTAAATATAAATTTAAACTAAGTAATTTTGATGAATATCAAAATAACAATTAGGCGTTATATTATGACATTTTATATTTAAGTGATCAATATTTTAGAGTAAAGATCATAAATAAAAAGTAAATAAATAATTCCACCACGAAGATAAAACAATTGGTGAAATAGTTATTAATGTTGCGATTTTAGAAATAACCTTTGACAGAATAGCGATATACGTGGGATAATTTCTTTGGATTTATCAAATGTATGTCACTCATTTTTTACATAATAAATATAAAATAATTTTAAAGTTTTCCACTGTTTTTTAGTATTTATTTAATAATGGAAATTTTGTCATCCGAATTTATTTATTTATTTATTTATTTATTATTTATTTTATTTTATTTATTTATATATTGTCAAAATTATTTTTAAAATAAATAATGCAGGGTTACAGATTTGTATATGGTACAATATATATAGTTGTACATGAAATGTTAGTACATGCTTGGAGACGGTTGCAGCCAAAAATTGATTATCGCTGTACTCAGAGTCAAACTCGCTTTGATCAAAGAAAAATATCATTATAGACATGTTTATCGCTGTAGACAGTACCGTTGTACATAAGTTTAATTACATGTGTCAATACATTTATATTTCGAAATAACCGTTATATATATGCAATAAAACCTGTTTTAATATCAACAAATATATAAAACTTAAACGGGGCATAACTTATCTACATAGAAATAATGATGGATATGTAACGTTTCATGTAAAAAATATAGTGGTTATATAATTTTCATAAATTAATTAATTTCTTAAATCGGGTAAATTAATGTTTGGAATACAGGACTTAATATTAAACAAAATTGTCAAAGCACTATTTTAATACAAATACATATTTTTATTTATATCAGTCACCTTTGCTAATGGTTTATTTCTTTTTATATCCCGTTATGTTGCCTCTATTGCATTTAAATAAATTTCTGCTAACTATCTTTTTTATTGAAAAAAAATGCCGAAGTTTTTTTAATACTTTTTACGTATTTTTTTTCTTTTCTAGAAACATTAAACAGCACTTAATGACTTGTGAAAAAAACCAGCTGCAGGCATTTCAAAAGGTATCATTATAACAAATACACATAAAAAAATCTTTTTTTTTTTTTTATTTTTTATTTTATTTTATTTTATTTTATTTTTTTTTTTAAGTTTTAATTTATCTACAACTAATGATAAATATTTTTTGAATCTTTCCAAAAGCCTGGTTGCAAATTTTATTTAACCAAGATTTAATATTTTTAACAACTGTGATATTTTTCTTATTTAAAAAGAAATTAAAAAAAAAAACTAGTTGTTTGTTCTCACATTAAAGCATATTTCGAAAAAATGAATCCAGATTATGTTTATTTCAACTATTCATATAATATCAAGATATTGTCGATTATAATTTATTGTAGGCATTGTTATTGTCATATAACATAAAAACTATCAAAAAAATTTTTTTTTCATATGCATCTTTTAATTGCATTTTTTTCTTTGATTTTTTTAAACACTTTATAATGAACTATACAATTTTATATGCTCTGGAAAACAATCATATATTATATGTTCAGAAAAGTATTACTAAAAATGAATAATATTAAATTAAAAATTCAGAATAGAGCTTACAAATATGAATTTCTGTAATTTTTGAAAGAGTACTAAAAAGATAGATAATGATAACAACCTAAGAAAAACTTGTTCGCATGAATAATATCCTCCTTTTTTAGTGCTTAGATTAGTATCAATGTCCAAGCTACTTTTTTTCCAGCAGGTGTCAAAACATGTGGTATTTACATACTGAAAGTCAAATTGCTACCATTCAATGTTTTTCCTGATTTCTGTGAGGGAAAAAATGCCATTCAATTCATTCCAAGCTTTCACACCGTTATTTGAAGGTGAAATTATTTAATGGAGTATATGTATTTGTATATTTTCTATCCCTAGTGTTATTGCAATACAGACTGAATGAAAAGGTCATTTGTGATAATTTAATAAAACTATATTTTCCTAATAAAAGAATCTCTGTAGTGTTTATATATATATATTATATTACCAAAGGTAATCGGCCAGTTGTGATTTTAGACTGTTTGTTAAATATCTAGAAAAATATATGAAGAATTAACCTGAAACACTAATTGTGCAATTATAATAGTACAGGTCAAACATTTCCGTGAATATTTTTTCCCGAAACTCCATGGGGAACAATCAACAAATTGAAAAAGAGCTAACATCTTTTGGATAACACTGTCCAAAACCGTTCAAATTGTAGATTATGATTAAGTGTCTTATTGTAATAGATTGTGTTCATTTTTTATATAGATAGCTTTCATACTCGTAGAGAAATTAAGGTTTTTTTTATAAAAAACAATCCCAAATTGTTTGCTTATGATTTACAGAGTTCTTAATATAAAATAATGTTATTTTCCAAAGATATGGCAAACAACATTGTACACAATACCCTGAAATAAAAAAAAATAATAAAAATTATAGGAAAAACGAGCAGGTTTACTAAATAACTTTTCATTGCGCATGTAATAACGCAATCAAAATTTCATTAGTATATTGTATTATCTACATTTGTTACATATTCAAAGTAACTTTTGTGAAAGTCTTAAAAACATAGTTTGAAAAATCTGAAAGTGTTCATCGATACAACAAGCTAGAAATCTGTTATTCAGAAAATGAATTTTTAATAGTAAGTCACACTTGAGTTACGATCCCTCAATGCTATAAAACTTTTAAATGTATACAAATATAAAAAAAATATTTTTTGACTGAAAATTCAAATAAGTTTAATTAATTATTTTGATCCTTATGCTTATTTACTTATTAAAAGGAAAAAAAAAACATATTTCATACATTGAAGGTAATGTCTTTCATATTCGTTTAAAAAAAAAAAAATCCGTACAATTTCCCTTATGAAACTTACGAAAGATAAATGATCTGCTTTCCTTCGCACAAAGATAAAATCTTTTCTTACACAAATTTTCAACTCATCTCCATTCATTCAGATACGAGTATATCGTAAATAAAATCGATTGCTTGTTTTAAATTATTACGCATTAAATTTCGGCAAATATCCAGATCTATGGTACTTTGAACTTTTATATTATTTCGTTTCCTTGCATTAATCTAAATATACAGTGGCGGTCAAATATTTCCGGCCAGCAAAAATTTTTCAGTTAATTTGTAAATATACCCATATGAAGAGGAATCTCAAAGTGATATTTATACGTTTTATTGACATAATAGTTAGGGACTTACTTATAGAAGAACATGTAAATATCAATAAATTTAACTGACAAAATTAAGTATAAAGGAAAACGCATGTTCTCAGAAGTTTCCGGCCACCTTCACAAGTTTGTAAAAAAGTGGTATTATAATAGAAAATTACAGTGATCAACAACATTTACAATTAGTATTTTATTGTATTACTATTTTATTAGCTTTAGCAATAAGTATTGCGGCGCAGCAACGTGACATCCATACAATCAACGGTTAAAGATCGTCTATGGTACGTTTTTCGCCCATTTCTTGCAATTTTGACCAAATTTCGGCTGAGTTGGAATATTTATAGTTCCGCAGACTTTTGTCAACTTCTTTTCAAAGATTTTCTATTGGATTCATGTTGGGCGCTTGGGTTGATAATTTCAAAAACGGAATTTTTTGTGCGAAAACCATTGCTTATTGAGGTTTGCAAACATTATTTATGTCGTTATCATGTCAAGGAAAATAGATGTGACCAAATTTTTTTCTCTAATAATGCAGGAAAAAATCTTGCAAGATATCCTTATACATTGTATAATTCACCTGGCTGTGGATTTCAAATGACGGACCGACACTTTTTGAGGAAAATACTCTTAATAAATGGGAAAATAATCTTATCAATTTTTCAGAAATACATGTTCATAATACAGGAAATATTAATTAAAATTATATTTAATACATTCCAAGTGCTAAAGTTCATATCAATTATTGTATTTTTTAATTTTCATTTTGACAACTTTTTATTTATTTTTTTTTAAGAAGAACAAAATTTCAAAAAGTTAAACATGACAGCTGCAATATTCTTCATCTATTAAGTAATAGTTTACCCTCTTAAAATATGATAAATGATAAGTTGTTGGCAAGAAATAGATAAAATATATTCGTGCATAAACAACTTTTAACGCGTTTTCACTTATGTTAGTCTATCTATAGCATACATCAAACATATTTTCGATCTTAAATGTTACCCGACCTACGTTTGAAAAATATACAAAATTGCTATATTTCAAGATTTTATTTTATTATTTCTTGCATGAATTTAAATATAAAACTAATGAAATTAATAATAAACAAAATAAAATTTTTATAATACATATCATTAATATTAAAAATCTCTTTATGATTGTTATCGAATATATTTATAATTTGTAAAAATTGATTACTGTTACACAATAATATAGGGTAGATGTGCCAATAATGGGCCACCTTCCAAGAATGGGCCACCATGCAGTTTTTTGTTTATAAAAAAATAATAAATGATAGTTAAATTTTTATTATTTTTTTCTTAGCTCCCCCTTGCATGTCTATAATTTGGATTAATTTTTTACACTTTTTATCCAAGCAATTAGAAAGCAGAAAATAAAGTTTCACAGTATTACATAAAATCTTAATGAACCTGCTAAAAGCGGACATTACTCACTTAATTTATAGCTTCTTTTTTTCTCGTAAAAATTGAATGTTTTTGTATGAATAGTAATATAAAACTCTGAAGTTCATATTCCAATCGTCATTTACAAAATTTAATTATTTTTAAGATTTGAGGAGGAGTGGTCCTTTACTGGATAGCTTATTTCGTGATTTTCCAGTAATGGACCACCCAAGTGACCAATACTAAAAATGTAATTTCAGTAGAGATAAAATATTTTGATTTAACTGAAAAGCTAAATAATCAAATTTAATACTCAATTTTTACTAGAATTAATAAAGGCAATTTTTTTTATAAATAGTTGTTTTTAAGAAAACATTAAAAATTGGTACAAAAAACAAATAGAACATTTGACAAAATCTAGATGTGCCATTACAAAAGAAGTTGTTTTAAGTGGGTTCAGAAATGTAGAATCATATTTGGAAGAAGATGTTACTAATATTTTCTTCCGAATTTTAAAGCATACAGAGAGAATTTTCAATGCAGTTAAAACTGATAACAGGGGAAATTTTGGGACCAAAATCAGTTAAATATGTGTATTATGTAGTATAATTTAAAACAATAAATCACTGTTATGGGATGTTTTTCAGCAAATATTGAGATTGTTCCATTGATGATAATATATCCATATAAGCATCTCTCAAGGGAAATTGTGGAATCAATCTGTGCCAAACTGATGGGCTATATGGTTATCTGAAAATGGTTGGATAGTGCAAGAACTTTATCATTTTAAATGCATTCTAAAATTCTGTGTTGAATAGTTTAGACTACTGAAAAGTGGTGATAAAATTGAAGATTTGTTACTTATATTACATATTTTCACAGTACATCATTTAGATAATGATATGAATGAAGATTAGAGACTTTTTTTATTACGTTTTTTAATCTAAACTTGATTTCAGTAAAACATTGTCTTTATCTTTTAAATCCTTTAAATTTAAATATTTTGTTTTAAGTCTTTACAATATAAATCCTTTAATGTAATAAAATTTTAATAATATAATTAATATTTTGTTTATATCCACATTATAAAACTTGATTATAATAAATTCATAACTTAAATTTAAATATTTTGTTTTATGTTTTTTCATTATAAGTCTTTTAATGTAATGAATTTCTAACTTAATTTATAATATTTTATTTGATTAGTATGTTTTCATTTAGTTCTGAAGCTAAATACAATTGAATAAACAATTATCTGTTATTTTTTGTTGAACTTAGGGTGTCCATTACTGGAATATAGGCGGTCCATTATTGGGCTTTTGTGTGTTTAAATGTATTTCTATTATTTAAAATTATTTTTTTTCTATTGAGAAATGTAACTATGTGATTAGTTAAATATTGTTGAAATATTAATGTAATATGAAAAAATGGAATATAATAAATATAACTATTAATAAAAAATATTTTTAAAGAAATTCTTCAAGGGGGTTCATTACTGGCACATCTACCCTATATACAGGGTGATTCATAAAAGATGGGCAGAACTTTAAGGGGTTATAGAACACTTAAAGACAAATAATATTAAATAGGAGACTAAGGGTCCCAGACTTATTTCCAAGGAGATAGGGGGTATTAAAGTTTAGGGTCCGAAATTTCAAATGATTATAAAAAATGGAAAAATTGGTCGATTCGTTTGCGTTTTTTTTCAAAAAATTTTCTTTATGCCAGTATTTTCTTGAAATAAAATTTTAAAGTTCAATTTCAAAAAATGCTGATAGGGGGCGCTTTAGACTTTGGAGTAACAAACAACTATTTTTTAACGTTATTTTTTGTATTTCTTTAAATGATTTCGAAAGCTTAGACTTAAACTTAAATTTTGATCTAAAAATCTGAGTCCTAACGAGTATTTAAGTATCGTAAACTGAAATTTGAAATTTGAAACCCTTCTCACCCCAGAACAAAAATCAGTTATTCCCGATCTTTGTGTCGTAGATTAGGCTCTAACTACTGCCGCGTTTTGCTAAAATTATTCTTTATGTCAGTATTTTCTTGAAAATAAATTTTAAAGAAAATTTTCAAAAAATTCCGATAGAGGGAGCTTTAGACTTTGGAGTAACGAACAACTATTTTATACCGTTATTTTTTGTGTCTCATTAAATGCTTTCTAAAGCTTAGACTTAAACTTAAATTTTCAGCTCAAAATCTGAATCGCTGAGCGTGGTTCAGTAGCGAGGGGAGGGGGTTCAAATTTCAACTTCTGAACATAGTTCAGTTTGCACTACTTAACCATGCCCAACGATTCTGTGCTGTGATACGAGGCAAAAATACAACTTTCGTCAAGGACTGCATAGTCGGAATTCACTCATAAAGGCACTGGCACAGTTGGAAACGTCGCTCATGCAAACGCTAAAGCTCCATTCCTGACGCTAGTCACCGGGTGAAGAAGGAGACAGAAAGTATGCAAATGTCAAATGGGAAAGAAGAAGAACACGTACGCAAAATTTCGACACGATTCAGGCATAAAAACCACTGAACGGTGAGTCAAGTGTAAGTCGCTGTAGTAATGAATCGGAAGATGGTGCCCTTCACGAATAAGGAAAAGGCTGAGATGCATTTAATTTACGGAGCGGCAGATGGAAATGGTGCAGAGGCACAACGAATGTACGGAGAGCGATTTCCCAACAGGCGGTTGCCTAACCGCAAAACTTTCGAGCGCTTGCACAGACAGTTGTGTGAGACGGGATCATTTCTCGCTTCCCGGTCGAATGCAGGTCGTGCAAAAAAGGACGAATCAGTAGTTGTTGCAGAAGCCATTCTGGATGTAGTAGCGGCGCAGCCAAGTACAAGTACACGAACAGTGGCTAGGCAGGTGGATACCTCACAGTCCATGACTTGGAGGGTACTGAAGGATGAACATTTGCTCCCGTTTCATGTGCAACGAGTCCAGAAACTGTCTCCAGGGGATTATCCAAATCGTATTGAATTCGCCCGCTGGTTTCTGCAGCAGAACGCACTAAATCCACATTTTGGACGAACTGTGCTTTTCACCGATGAATGTACCTTCACACGTGAAGGTACATTTAACACACACAATGCACATGTATGGGCGGATGTCAATCCACATGCTACGTATCCACATGCTCATCAGAGACGCTTTTCCATCAATGTTTGGGCAGGAATCCTCGGAAACCACCTAATTGGACCGTACCTTCTTCCTGAACGCCTCAACGGTAAAACATACCTCACATTTCTGCAACATGTGCTGCCAGACCTGTTAAACGTTGTTCCTCCACGCATCCGGCGGGTCATGTGGTTCCAGCACGATGAAGCGCCAGCCCATTACGTACGAGACGTCCGCAACTATCTGGACATCACATTTCCGAACAGATGGATTGGTCGAGGTGGTCCTGTTGCTTGGCCTGCTCGCTCGCCAGATCTTTCACCCCTTGATTTCTTTTTTTGGGGACAATTGAAGGCTCTTAAGTATGAGACACCCATTGAATCCCCCGAGGAACTGGTCGCCAGACTTTCCGCCGCTGTAGGGGAAGTGCTCGAAAAGCCTGATGTTTTCGCGAATGTTCGCCGTTCCATTCTTCGCCGTTGTTCTGCGTGCATAACCTCTGGTGGTCACAATTTTGAACATTTATTGTAATTACATGTTAATAAATACGCTTTGGTAACATAATCCTAATTTGTGTCTTTTTACCTCGTATCACAGCACACAATGTGTGGACATGGTAAACTGAACTGTGCTCAGGAGTAGAAATTTCAAACCCTTCTCCCCAGAAACTTAACCACGTCTAACGATTCAGATTTTGGGCTGAAAATTTAAGTCTAAGCTTTAGAAAGCATTTAATGAGACACAAAAAATAACGGTATAAAATAGTTGTTCGTTACTCCAAAGTCTAAAGCGCCCTCTATCGGAATATTTTGAAAATTTTCTTTAAAATTTATTTTCAAGAAAATACTGACACAAAGAATAATTTTAGCAAAACGCGGCAGTAGTTAGAGCCTAATCTACGACACAAAGATCGGGAATAACTGATTTTTGTTCTGGGGGGAGAAGGGTTTCAAATTTCAAATTTCAGTTTACGCTACTTAACTACTCGTTAGGACTCAGATTTTTAGATCAAAATTTAAGTTTAAGTCTAAGCTTTCGAAATCATTTAAAGAAATACAAAAAATAACGTTAAAAAATAGTTGTTTGTTACTCTAAAGTCTAAAGCGCCCCCTATCGGCACTTTTTGAAATTGAACTTTAAAATTTTATTTCAAGAAAATACTGCCATAAAGAAAATTTTTTGCAAAAACCGCAAACGAATCGACCAATTTTTCCATTTTTTATAATCATTTGAAATTTCGGACCCTAAACTTTAATGCCCCCTATCTCGTTGGGAATAAGTCTGGGACCCTTAGTCTCCTATTTTATATTATTTGTCTTTAAGTGTACTATAACCCCTTAAAGTTCTGCCCATCTTTTATGAATCACCCTGTATATATAAATCATTATTTATATATGGCATAGTGAAAACTCGCAGCAAAAGAAAATCAAGATTTTTTTTAAATTTTTTTTTTAAATGTTTCAGAGATTTACTAAATTTAAAATGACCCAATTAATTAATTGATCAACAAAATGTAATAAAAACTTTTGGTCAAAAATTTAGGATGGATTATTATTTATTTTTAGTTTCTTACGTATGTGTTTTTTTATTATATTTCGATATAAAACGTTAAAATGTTGAAGATAATAAGTCAAAAATAGTATTGTCTCAAAAACAACATTTTAAATGCTAGCTGAGTAGTTAAATGTTTTGTCAAACAACATATTAAACGTTTTCCTTTATACATTTATCTTTTTATGATAATTCAAAATTTTTATTATTAATAACACGCACTAATATTTGTCAACTCTCAAAAAACTATAATATTTCTAGCTAATAAATCTTTGTACATTATATTCCTGAAAAATATACTCCGTGAAAGTAAATATTATAATTGTTTTTAATAGGAGTAGCGTCAGGGTTTGATTTTTTTTTATTAATTTAAATGAATGTTAAATTATTTCAATGTATACATCCATTTGATTTAAAATTCCTATATACGCCTATATTTTTATATTATTTTTACAATAGTATTCTAAAATTAGAACATTATCAGTGTTCTTTTTTTTAAACAAAAATATTTTATTAAGTAATGTAGTAATCATTTAAGTACTGCAAATATCTGCGTAATTTATAAATTAATCAATGTGAAATACAGGGGCATATGTCTACTTCCTCATTTAAATTTTAAATTGGAGTATTCTAAGATTTTTTTTTTCGTGTCGCTTTTTGCTATTGTGATTATTGAATTTGTTAAAATCTAATTTTTTCACTTTTATAATACACAAAACCCTTCTACTTATGATTAGTACTTCATATCCTTACATTTTACGTAATTAAATAATTCACATGTAATTAAAGTTAATGACAAAATTCTTAATACGAAATTTGACAAATGAGGTATTCAGAATATTATATGCGTTTATATATAATATATATATATATATATATATATATATCAAAACAAATCACGGCCCTCAGTTCCCGGTAGTCTGCATGTTCCTGGTTACGGCAGCGATCAGACAGACATGAAGACAGAGGGTGCTAAGAATCACCGGGCTCGGCTTGGCTGCCATAAGTTGATGACCTTGGCTACGTACAATGGACGATCCCTATCTTCTGAAAACCGTTTACAGGAACTTGAAGAAGAGTTAGATAAGATCAACTGGGACATTTTAGGATTATGTGAAGTAAGAAGAAAAGGCGAAGAAAAGATTGATCTTGCCAGCGGACATGTTTTATACTACAGAGGTACAGAAGATGGAAGAACAAGTGGTGTAGGATTTCTGATTCATAAAAGGTGGAAGAATCACATTGTAGAATATGATAGTGCATCAGATAGAGTTGCAAGATTAGTAATACAAGTGTCCAAAAGATACAAGCTGCAAATTACCCAAGTTTATGCACCAACAATAAGTTATTCTGATGAAGAAATTGAAGATTTTTATGAAGAAGTAGCTTCAATGCATCAAAAGGGAAATTGCTACATAAAATTAATAATGGGAGACTGGAATGCTAGAATTGGAGAGAAGAAGAAAGGTGAATTATCTGTAGGAAATCATGGATATGGTATGCGAGATGAAAGAGGAAACAGATTGATTGAGTTTGCAGAATGTGAACAGATGTATATCATGAATTCATTTTTCAAGAAAAAGCCACAAAGAAAATGGACATGGCGTTGTGCAAATGGCTCAACAAGTGAAATCGACTACATCTTGACCAACAAAAAGTATCTTATTCAGGACTGCAGCGTTCTCAATAACTTCAATACAGGAAGCGATCACAGATTGGTTAGATGCAAACTGCTGTTAAATACTAAAGTGGAAAGAATGAAGCTTTTGCTACACTCAAAGAAATCAATCGATATTATAAACCTCCAGAAACATAAAGAAGAATTTCATTTGGAACTTCAAAACCGTTTCCAAGTACTTCAATCAACTTTAGAAGAAGAGCAAGATGTTACAATAGTGAACAAGAAGCTAACCAATACTCTACAAGAAATTGCTAAGAAGATAGCCGGTGATGCACAAGTAAAACAAACAAAGAAAATAACAGAAGAAACAAGAAGATTAATGAAAAAACGCAGAGAATTTAAAATGAAGAAAAATGATCCTAAATCAAGAGTTGAATATGCTGAATTATGTAAAAAAGTAAGAAAATGCGTTACAGAAGATATTAGAAAAATTAACTGTGATCTTGTTAAAAAAGTTCTGGAAGATAACAAAAGTTTAAAATCAGCTAAGCGCAAGTTATGTGTTGGAAGAAAAGGCATTTTTGCACTGAAGAGAGCAGATGGAACAATCACCAAAATCAGCAACGAAATAGTACACATTGTTGAGAAATTCTATAATTATCTATATAAATGTGAAGATCAGAGGGAAATCAACGTACACGATCAACGAGAAATCTTAACAGAAACTGAAGAGATAATCCCAGTGATGACAGATGAAGTTTTACAAGCTATTCGATTTATGAAAAAAGGTAAATGCCCTGGAGAAGATGGAATTACAATTGACCTTATCAAAGAAGCAGGAGAAGAATTTGCAAAAAGGCTATCCTTACTGTTTTCCAAATGTCCCAAAAAGTCAGATGTACCAGAAGATTGGAATAATGCTGTGATGATACTACTTTACAAGAAAGGAGAGAAGGAAAACATTAAAAATTACCGTCCGATCAGCTTATTGTCCGTGATTTATAAAATTTTCGCCAAAGTTTTAACGACAAGACTTGAATCAGCTCTGGACTCGGCTCAACCTAGAGAACAAGCAGGATTCCGAAGTGGATTCAGCACAATGGATCATATCCAAACAGTAAGGGAACTCATAGAAAAGCATAAAGAATATAATTTACCTCTCTGCCTTGCCTTTATTGATTACGAAAAAGCTTTTGATTCCGTCTACACATCAGCAGTAGTAGATTTTCTGGAAGACATTGGTATAGACAAACTTTACATCAATATCATAAAGAATATTTACAAGAAAGCAACAGCAACCATCCGTTTAGATAAAGGAAAAGCGAAGATCAAGCTCGGAAGAGGAGTAAGACAAGGAGACACCATTTCACCCAAGCTTTTTAATGCTGTCTTAGAAAATATCTTCAAGAAGCTGGATTGGGAAAACAAAGGGATTAGAATAAATGGAGATTTTTTAAGTCATCTCCGCTTCGCTGACGACATTGTAATTTTCAGTAACAGTCCTGAAGAATTGGAAATTATGCTAAAAGATCTTGCAGAAGCTAGCATCAATGTGGGATTAAAAATAAATTTAGAAAAGACTAAGGTGATGTTTAATTCATTTACATCAAAAAAGAAAATTGTCTACAAGAACACTGAGATTAAAGAAGTGCAAAGTTATGTGTACCTAGGACAGGAAATATCATCGGATAATAGTATCATGAATGAAATCAATAGAAGAATAAGAAATGGGTGGAGTGCTTTCGGGAAGAACAGTATTATTCTGAAGAGTAATATGCCTCTTTGTTTGAAAAGAAAAGTTTTTAATCAATGTATTTTACCTGCATTAACCTACGGAGCAGAAACATGGACACTAACAAAACGGATGATACAAAGATTACAAACAGCACAGAGAAGCATGGAAAGATGTATGCTAGGCATAACTAGAAGAGACAGAAAGAGGATAACCTGGATAAGAAATCAAACAAAAGTTTTTGACATCCTTGAAAGAATCAAGCAGCTAAAATGGAAATGGGCTGGGCACATTGCAAGAAGACAAGACAATAGATGGAGCACAAATATACTACAGTGGTATCCTAGAGATGTAAAACGACCAAGAAGACGACCACAAGTAAGATGGAGAGACGAAATTAGAAAAGTGGCTGGTGTAAATTGGATGACGAAAGCATTAGACAGAAAACATTGGAAAAATCTGGGGGAGACCTACATCCAGCAGTGGATCGAAAACGGTTGATGATGATGATATATATATATATATATATAATAGTGATTAAACTAATTAAGAGAGCATGTTTAAGGATAAATAGATAGATAGATAGATAGATATAGGTAACGCTGATTGTCTTTATTTTTAAAAGAATTATCAGAAAAATCTCATTAAAGATAGTTGAATTAAAAAAAAAAAAAAAAAAAAAAAAAAAAAAAACCAGTTGATTTTTTTGGTAGTTTTATAAATGTCTACAACAGTTTAAATCAAATATTATAAAAAATTTAATATTAAACGTATATTTTTGACAATAAGTTACGTACACATACATATTGTATATCATTTTGATGTTTGTCCAATTTGAATCTATCAATAGATTATTAAATAATGTGTCATAACTATCAAGTTATTTTAGCAATTTTACGTAAAACGGTTACATAAATTTTATTGTATTTTGTTTTCACACTAATATGTGCAATAAAATCACAATATGATTCAATTGCTTCATGTAATCATTTTCTATAAAAACTATCGAATGACTAGGTATTTTCATGTAAAATGATAAAAAAACAATGTAGGAGGAAACATTATTTTGTGACTTTTGAAAAGTTAAATAAGGTATCCTGGGGTAATAGCGCCACGTTAAGGTTCTACCAATTTTCACGGCTTAGTTTATGATTGTATTTTTCAAACAAATGTTCGATTTAATACAGAAATTCATTAACTATCTATATAAAAAAATAATTTAGCAGATATGTAAACATAAAATGTACTGGCGTGATTTCTTGACCTATGCTAATTGGCGTTATTACCCACCTATGCGGGTAATAACGCCATGTAAACAAAACTGTAAAACAAGATGGAATAATCCAATGTAGATTGCCCAAATCTAAAAAAAACAAACTCTATAGCCCTAGAAATTGACAAAATGCATTCTAAGCGATAGAAACAGTTCAATTTTTTGTAAAAGTGTAAGAACCCCCCTCCCCCCGGGAGGGAGTCAAAAGAATATGAGAAACAAGCTTCTTTTTGCTTGAAAAGGACTGCTTAAATAGAATTATTAGAGACATTGTACAGTTTTAACGAAGATTTTCTAAATCAGAATGTATATGTATGCATACTATACATGAGAAAATATTCAATATTTTGTGCAAGTGAAAGAAAAGGATGGGAGTGGGAGCTTCCACAGAATATAACGTTCTGAGCTTATCTTTGCTTAAAATGTCCCGCTTAACTAAGAAGCATTTAAGATTTTAACAATTTTTAATGTAATATTTTCTATTATGTGAAATTTTATAATAACTAGAGTTATATGTAATAAATATGTTTGATATCATTGTTATAGAAGTATTGTAAATACTTTTTAACCGGTAAACTCCACACTAATGTGGATTCGCGCAAATATAAAGTTAAAATGTCGGAGTTACTTAAAAATGCTTTAATAAATTTGCATTTTTAATTAGTTTAAGATTTTTGATAAAAATCAATGTCCGTGTGAGATCCCTTATTTAATTTTATACATGATTCATGTGGTTATATAGTCTTATTTCTATTCTTAGCAACAAAATTAACTTTTAACTGCTGTTAGCGATAGCAGTAAACGCTGCCCCCCCCCCCCCTAATTTTAAAGTTTAACTTGTATTTTCCAGTTTAACAATAGCTACAACTGAAATTAGCTTTTGTTTGAAGTCCTTGTACTATTATTATAAATATTTGAATAGATTAATTTTAAATAGAATGAATCCTGTACAAAAAGTGCAGTGCAGAAACAGTACTCTGTAAGTTTTGATTATTGATTGTATTTAAACCATTAACTAATGTTAACGATCTTACAAACCACTGCTTTTTATAGTTTAATGTATAACTTTCGGTTTAACTACAAATACTACCGAAGTTTTTTCATTTGGAACTTTAGTAGAATCATCAGAGACTTTTAAATAAGTGATAGCTAAATATAATAGTCTTGTACGAAAAAGTTTAGTAAAAAAAACATCATCTTAAGAGATATTTACGCCTTTTATTCTTTTTTTGATCTTGCGGTCTCACAGTTCGTTTCATACTAGTTATGTTACAGTTTCTGTTACATCAGTTAAAGGTTATATTTACAAAATTTTGAAAAGCAGAATGCTGGTAAAGCAGACAGTTAAAATTTAGGATTAAATCGAACAATCAAGTTGGGGTTTTATAAAAACCTGATTTTGAAAATGTTGGAATTGGAATATCGAAAACATTTTGATGTCATTTTATCTATAAGAGTTTAAAATTGTTTTTTCAATAGTATTATTTCCCCCCCCCCCCAAAAAAAAAAAAAAAAGATTTTTTTCAAAGAGAAAAAGATTGAAGAAGAAAGAGAACCATTCTTAATCTAACCATTTCAAAAATAACAATAATGCTGTCTCATGCATAAAGAAAACAAATAAACCCCCTTCGGGTGTAGTTCCGCCACTGTGTATCAGTCTGAGTAATAACGTCATTCCTTGGCGTTATTACCCCAGTATACTTATTGCGCAATGCATCTTAAACTACAAACTATTCATGAAGATATTAAAAATCTTCTACAACATTTTGAAACTACATGAAATGCACTACAATTTTATGTAACAAGCAAAGTATTTCCTGATAAATATATAGTCTACACATCGCATAACTTATCTGGCAAATTTTAGATCAAGCGTTAGTTTTAGTTGCTTCTAAAAGCGATAAGGCCTATAAATGGAACAAATTAACTTTAAACTGTTGTTTCTGTTTTATATGACTCACACACCTTCTACGGAAAGGCTCATATGTGCTAATTACAGTATTATTATATAATTATGCGTAATATTAGCACTTGGCGTTATTACACCAGACCACCTTATTAAAAACATTGAAAAATTACATATTCTCGTATATCATTGTATTTAATTTAATTTATATCATAGAAATAGTTTAAGAATAAAAACTCTCACATCTCATTAGGAAATAAGAAATGAGAATAAAAATTAGACGATTAAAATGTTTATAGTCAGGCAATAAGAAACACATTAAAAAAAATTGAAAACAATTAAAAAGCAATATAAATTCCATTTGAACCAAAAAATCGTACCTCCTCAGTATAATAAAACGTTCTAAAAATAGGTTAACTGGGTTGCTATCGATGTCCCGAGGTTTCGTAGATTGTAATGTAATTGTCATTAATGTCCATAGCTTGTTATTTATTTATTTATTGTGTATTTATGCATTTCCAGCACTGTTGGCTTTTCCCATATCTGTTAATTTTCATCTTCTCTTCATGTACATCTGTTAACTATACTTAGTACATGGGGTGGAAATACCCGCGACTTGTCGCTAGATGACAGCATCAAGGAAATACGCATATTATGTTTTGTTAGTATCAACCTTTGAAAGACGGATGTCAAAGTTTCAAAATCCGATCCGTCGGCCTTTTTTTTTAAGAGTTGTGGTCGTGTAAGAGACGATAATTGCTTTTTTCCCCCCCAAAAAGGGTAACACATCAATAAAAACGGTGGCAAAATTGAATGAATTAAATTAAGAATTGCTCCCTCATACCTTTTATTCTTCAGATCTGACACCCAGCGACTATTATTTGTTTCTTAACTTGAAAACGGAAAGAGATTTTCACGAAATGAGGTTGTCATTGCGAAGCTGATGCATATTTTGAAGGCCTTGACAAATCTTACTATATGAAAGGTATTCAAATGTTAGAAGAATGTTGGAAGAAATGTATCACTCTGAAAGGAAGTTATGTTGAAGAATAAAAACAATTTTTGACAAACAAAAATGCTTTTTTATTGTTAGTCCCAAGGCATTTAACCCCCATGTAGTATATGTAAATTTTAAAGATAAACTTTGTGATCAACTATGTAATTTAATCATGTGTTCTCGCCTGCAAAAAACAGTTTTAAAATATGTATATATAAATGTATAAAATAGTATCAATGCCATTGTGTTTTGTCCTATATTGGACTCCGAAAAAGAATAAAAAAATATGTAGCGATGCGTATTAACATAATTAATAAACTGACATTCTTAAAAGGCCTGTTTATAAATTTTTTAACATGCTACGATGCGTTGCGTGCCCTTAAAGCATTAAAAAACAAATAAAAACTAGAAAAGAACAAACGATTTACGTTTCTATGGTTACGTACATTAGCGAACAAAGTATGATGCCAGATTTTAACATGAATTACAAATAATTCTAACACAACACATAGGTTATGTAGAGAGAAAACAATTGAAAAATTCCTCAATTATTTCTCATTGCTGGCAGGAGGATTTTACTTTAGTCATGAGTATCCAAAAATTCACTAATGCGCTTGATTTAGACTTTTTTGAAGCACTTCATATCAATAAATTTAAAAATTCCTTGGTTAATGATTTATCTAGTCTGCCATATATTTCGACTGTCTGAGTAGATATTTAATGTTCCGATATTTCGTTTCCGGTTTGATTCTATTGGTTGCTGGAACTTAATGAACTTTTTGAGGCTGTGTTTACTATCTTTTGGATTTTCGCTTTTTGGACATTCTTGTAGTTGGAGGAAGGGCATATTTTATACATTTTACATTTATTCATTTTAACACTGAGCAACCGAGTCCTTGAACTTGCGAAACGTATACGTATATTTAGAAATTTTAATGGTTGTGTATTTTAAATTTTGTATTTTATTGCTTTAGTATAAAATAGTCTTTTGTACAAGTTTAAGATATTTAGCATGCCTGCAGAAAAAACAGCAAAAAAATAACAAATCATACGTAAAAGATAAAAATATTATTGCTATTATTATTATTATTATTATTTGATTTCATTATTTTAAATATTTTATTTTGCTGCTAATTATTTTTTAATCAGCTATTGCAAAAAATTTGTATCAAATATTAAATCACAAATAAAAATAAAACACTGTTACAATTATAATTATTATTACTTTATTCACTTTTTTAAACATTTTCTTTAGCTGATTATTATTATTTCCTAAGAACTATAAAGTTTATAACACTTGCGTGTTATTATTATTATTATTATTATTATTATTATTATTATTCCGATTACTTTTATTTATTACTGAGATGATCTATTATAATAAATCATTGTATATTTTTAGAGGTTCATTGTAAAATATCAAAAGTATTTTAATGATTTTATAGAAATAGATCAAAACTCATTTCTAGCTTTTTTTTCACTTACTAAAGTTTTATCTTTCTTACGATCTGTAAAATATCATTAAATATTTAAACACTGAAAATAAATGGTTATAATATTTTTTATCTCAAAAACAACATTCTCTCCATCATCAAACATATAAAATGATAAATGATCCGCTTTCTTCTTTAAATAGATAAAATCTTTTCTTGATTTATTTTTAGTTTATTTATTTTTTTTTATTCTTCAACTCCATTCATAATTGTATCTCTATATAATAAATCATTTCCGTTCTGAGTTTAACATTATCACACACCAATTTTTGACAACTTTCCAAGCCGGAATATTTGGAGGTTTTATAAATTTTATGTATGCATAATATTTCTAAAAATATATTCCATGTATGAAAATATTGTATTCAATAGAAATTTCACCAGACTTTTGTCTGCTCTCGTTTATATAAATATTTACAAGAACATTTGCTAAGAATAGGATTCTGCTTTAAATTCTCACTACATTTCAATTCCATTTTTTTTTTCTTATATTCTTCACATATATTGTTATTTTTTGTATTTCAATTAAATCCAACATTTTAAAATATTAAACTTATTAAATGGCAATTTTATTTTTAGATAAACATATTGTATAAAACAAATTGCTTAGTTAAAAACGTTTTAAAAACTTATTTTAGATAAAACTTTTATCTTTCATTAAAAAAATGTCGAAGGCAGAAATGTCTTAAATTAAGTTTTATTAAAAGTATGCTTATTTTATGTTTTAGAAATTTTTATGAATTCATAACCAATTTAAAAACAAGGTCTAAATTACTAAATATACTTAAAATAAGATATGAGTCACTCATCAGATACAAATTCCTTGTAATTTTATTACATGTATGTATGAGACTATTTTGACACTATTCTGTGTCTAAAACTCAAAGTTCAATAAAGTTACTAAAACCTGTAATTTTGTGTTAAATACTATTAGGTATTATTAATATTTTGATATTTAATTGAAAAGAAAAATATACCGATTAATTTCAATTAAAAAGGTAAATAGATCTTATTATTTAAATTGTAGAACCCGAAAATTTTTTATAGGAACTAATTCATTGTTTAGTAATAAATCTTAAAAATTTGTTACAGTAAAAAACGATCATTTTACATTGGTTAGTCTTACTCTCAAACATATAATATTTCCACCAAACGCTATCAAAATATATTTTTTTTTGTCCAAATTATTAAAATTAAATTTTATATAATATGCATCCATTAAAATATATTAAATATAAGTTAAGACTCGTTTATACAGAGCAAGTTTACTAGCTACAAGCCGGCGCTTTCGCTAACTGCAAGTAAATTCGCTCGATGTAAACACGTTGACTAACTATCTGGCAGCTCAGCGAGTTCGAAAAATGTTGAAAGCTCGACTCCTTTTCTCGCTACTTGCTGGCGTGTTAGCTATCTGGCTAGTAAACTAGCTGTGTGTAAACGTTGTTGCTAATGAAATCGATGCGAGTATTCGGTAGTTCTGTGTATATACTGAAATAGTTCGTATCGGTGTGAATTAAACAAAGTAGTTCATTTCGAAAAGAAATTAATAATTCGTATACCAATAATTAAAATAATTTTAGAATTACTCACTGTTTGAAATAATTACCATAATTATCAGAAAGTGAATAGAGTTTTATGTCAATAACACAGGTTAATCTTAGTAAACATTTAAAAACTCAGTGACATCATTTGCGTTCCCTTTAATTTTTCACAACTCCATTCCCCCTTCCCCACAACAAAAATTATAAAATAATAAAAAATTAAACTCTCAGCAATTAATATTAACACAAACGCTGTTTGCAAAAATAAATAAGTAAATAAAAAGAAAAAAAAATAGAAGCTTTAGAACGCAACAAGTGATGGAGTAGCGAGTTGGTTAATGAGCGAGTAAACAAGTTCTAGTGTAAACCACTATCTAGCTAGTTGACTCGCTTGCTACTTTTTTCTCCTGCTTGTAGTTAGAAACGAGCAATTAGGTTAAATATCAATTGAGATTCTTACATATGGTATGCCAATATGAAAAACAGCAATATCTAATCTATTTTTCCCTGTGAAATCTGAACTTGACATTATTTTCACGTTCTCTAATTTACATACGCATATTTTATTCACATTTTAAAAATCATTTTTAGTTACTTAGGCATGTCGCCGAGAGATTCAAACTTAGTTTTGGTTTAAATATAGACAGATAAAAATAGATATTTTATGAGGCAAAATATGTGTTTTCAAATGTATTAAGGTACCCTGGGGTAATAACTCTAGGCGGGGTAATAACGCCAAGTGCTAATATTTTGCATAATTATGAAATAATCTGGTAAATGACACCCATGTGCTCTGCGCAGAAGGGTTTTGAGTCATATAAATCGCAAAAAACAGCTTCAAGTTAATTTGTTTCGTTTTTAGGTCTTATTGTTTTTACAAGCAACTAAAATTAACGCTTGATCTAAAATTTGCGGGATAGGTTTTGTGATGTGAAAACTATTTTTTTTATCCGGAAGTACTTTGTCAATTACATAAATCTGTGGCGCATTTCATGGATTTTCAAAATGTTGTTGACGATTTTGGATGTCTTCTCGAGATAATTTGTAATGTAAAATGTACAGCGCAATAACTATAACGGGGTAATAACGCCAATCCTTGGCATTACTATCCCGGTTGACTCCCTACAGTGGCCGAGCTGCATCCTAAATACTGATTCAAATAAACACAGTTAAAACTGTGGAATGTTTCTAATAATTCTATTTAAGCGGTCCTTTTTAAGCAAAAAGAAGCTCACGGTCTGGTATTCTTTTGCCTCATCCCCCCCCCCCACACGCCACAACTTTATTTTTCTTACACTTTCACAAAAAATTGAACATTTTCAATATCTAAGAATGCAATTTGTCAATTTCTAAGTTTGTAGAGTGTGTATTTTTCTAATTGGGAAATCTACATGCAATTATTCCCTCTTATTTCATAGTTTTGTTTATATGGCGTTATTACCCTTATAGGTGGGTAATAACGCCGAATAGCATTGGTCAAGAAATCACGCCATTACATTTTATGGATACATATCTGTTAAATTATTTTTTTATATAGATAGTCAATGAGTTGTTGTATCAAATCATGTATTTGTTTGAAAAATACAAACTAAAACTGAGCCGTGAAAATTGGTAGAACCTTAACGTGGCGTTATTACCACAGGGTACCTTATGTCATTTTCCATTTAAAATATTTTACCGCAGCATATTTTTTATTGAGATTTGCTTCACTAAGACCTATACTGCAAAAAGGGTGGAAGATATAGTGAAATTTTTCCCTTATTCACGCAAGAAATGCGATGTATCGTGTGTTGCTGCCTGAAAGTATCGCCATATTTATCAAACGGCCGTAGGAAAAAAAAATACCAAAACTCATCTGAATATAAATAAATAATAAAAAAAAAACACATAAAGTTCTACTGATAAAACAGGAATCTAAATTAACAAATTAAAAAACGTTTTTGAACTTGGTCTTAAAGTGTTGTTTTGAGAAAAATATGTCCTTTTTTAGACTAGTGTGCGCTTTTTGAATTCGTGCACAGCAACCATTTTTATGAACAATCAACTTTACAAAAACTTAATATATTTGACAGCTCTTACTGTAAATTATTACCACTGTAGTTACTAAATATTTGAAGGCGGTTCGTTGTCATTTTTTAGGGAAAGACGGTTTAAAAGGATATTTACACTACCTCAATTGCAAATTTCTTTAAATTCAATGCGTTTTTATTTATTGATTTTTACTTCTCATTGAATTATTATTTTTCAGTGCAGCATATGTTAATGTTAAAATAATTTTCCTCCGGAAGGTATGTTTGCAATTCATATCGAAAGGGACTTAACTTCTAAACCATTAATAGGCATTAACATGCATTTTCTTAAGCGCATTTTGATACACAGGTTATGAAGGAAGGGCGGATTCCCATGGGGTTCCTTAGGAATTTATCTCAGGCATACATTGTGGAGATAAGCTGAAAACATGCTATATAATGAAAAAAAAGAAACTCTTAAAATAATGCCGTTGAACTTCGAAAAATTTTAAATGATAAAATTAATTTATTTTAATAAGGTGGTCTGGTGTAATAACGCCAGGCGGGGTAATAACGCCAAGTGTTAATATTATGCATAATTATGAAATAATCTGGTAAGTGACACCCATGTGCTCTGCGCGGAAGGGTTTTGAGTCATATAAATCGCAAAATACAGCTTTAAGTTAATTTGTTTCATTTTCAGGTCTTATTGTTTTTACAAGCAACTAAAATTAACGCTTGATCTAAAATTTGCGGGATAGGTTTTGTGATGTGAAAACTATTTTTTTTATCCGGAAGTACTTTGTCAATTACATAAATCTGTGGCGCATTTCATGTACTTTCAAAATGTTGTTGAAGATTTTGGATATCTTCTCGAGATAATTTTTAATTTAAAATGCACAGCGCAATAACTATAACGGGGTAATAACGCCAATCCTTGGCATTAATACCCCGGTCGATTCCCTACAAGTGGCCGAGCTACATCCTAAATACTGATTCAGATAAACACAGTTAAAACTGTGCGGTGTTTCTAATAATTCTATTTAAGCGGTCCTTTTTAAGCAAAAAGAAGCTCACGGTCTGATGTTCTTTTGCCTCATCCTCCCTCCCACACCACACCTTTATTTTTTTGTTTACACTTTCACAAAAAAATTAACTTTTTCAATAGCTTAGAACGCAATTTGTCAGTTTCTAAGTTTGTAGAGTTCGTATGTTTAGAATTAGGCAATCTACATGCAATTATTCCATCTTATTTCATAGTTTTGTTTGCATGGCGTTATTACCCATATAGGTGGGTAGTTCTATATTACATATTGCCTATTCTATAGTATTTCATAATTTTAGTCGCACTCAGTATGTGCACATATTTTTAACTGTGCTATTAACAATAAAAACATTGCTTTCAATAAGAAACGCCGAATTTAAAAACAGGAAAAGAATATATAAAATTCGCATACACTTAAAAAAAGAATTAAAAGTACTTACTTTTTTAATTCAGTTACAAGTAATTATGGTTAAAATTCTTTTGTAAACTACTTTTACAATGATTTTATATTTGAACATAAAAATTATTAAATGAACATTTCTGGTATTTTTGAAAGCCGTTATTGTAATAAAAAAAAATAACTATTTTAAAGAGAATTACATTTTTTATTGGTATTTTTTTATGAAAAAATAAAATGATTAAAATATTTAAATGTATTATTATTATTATTATTATTATATTAATTTAATTGGAGAAGGGCACGTTCTCTTAAATTATATGTAATTATTTTGAACTGAATGTTTACATACAATAAAATAAATTAATGATAATGCTTTTTAAGTGTTTGTGTATTCTTCTAATGCTTGCATGCATGCATGAAATTTTTTCCAAAATCCTAAATTTCAAAAAGTAAAGAGCAGAAATAAACAAATAAACGCATAATATATATTTTTTTGAAATGCAACATTTATTGCAAAGGTTGCAGTCACTATCATTAAGAAATATGTATGTTGTATCTGTTATTTAGTATTTTTTGGCAACATATTCATTGAAAAAGCACTGGAATCCACAATCTGTATTCTAATTCACTTCTGTAAGAAAATAAAAAGATATAAAACGATCAAGGAGATTAATGTCCAGGGGTCGGTCCATCATGTGACCTAAATAATTTTATACCACTTGACCCACTTGGACTATAGTAAAAGAGGGAGGATGCTACTCTTAATAGTTTTGTTGATAAAAGAATGTCAGCAATAGAAATACGCCATTAATGAGGTACATTAAGTTTCTGATTTTAATTAAGAAACATTACTCGTTTAAAATGTTTTAGAAATATAATTCATTTGTTGTTTATAAATCGGATTAAAAAAAGCTGAAACATCAATATTTAATAAAAATACATCTAATCACAAGCAGAAAGTTTATGTAATGATATGTATATAGATATACATGCATTTATTTTTATAAGTTATAAAGCATTATATATAGTGAACAGATAAAACCTTAATACATATATTTAATTATTTCATGATTAATAAAATGATTATTATTTTTTAAGTTATACATTTTTAGTAATTAACAAATATTTTATAAAACAAATTTCATTTATGCATAAATAATCATCAAACTTTACCACATGGACGTAATGAGCTGAAACCAAGTTATAAACTGCCAGAATGAAAGACACATAAGAATTTATACTATTAGTGGAAAAGAATTTTTATAATAAAATGTGGTATATACTTATCAGACTTAAAAAATTATAAAGGTACATTAAAGCATAAAGGTAAAGAACAAATTGTTAAACTAAAAATTCAATTTAATTGGAATATTCCATAAACACCCAAGTATTTTCAATATTATATAAAACTGTGTTTTGTATAGAAAGAAGGAGTATGTGTAAAAACTGAATATAACACTAAATTATATGTATTTTACATATTACACAAGTACGTGAATTGTTCAATAATTATCGTTCATTATTGTATTGTAAAAATGATTGTATTAATTAGTGTATATAAAGTATTTTTACCGTGATGGGTCATATGAAATATCGAATCCTAATGTCTTAAATGCTCATATGCTCAATTTCAGAACCGTAGCCGCTATATTAACATGGTTTTTGAGGGAGGTATAAAGTTTTAAAGACCTATTTTACTAGAAGCTTTTTAAGAGGTTAGAGGAGAGAGAAATGCTGGTTTGAAGAATATGAGGTCACATTTGTGACAGTGGATGAGACGTGGCTACATGTCTATGTCCAAACGACAGTTTTTAAGTCTCTTCCGCTGTGGCAAATCTAGCCCCGTAAGCTATAAATCAGGTTTTTTTTCGAAAACGTCCCTACCTTCATTATACTCCTCCCTCCAAAACTATGTGGATGTAGCAACTACAGTTCTGAAATTGAGCAAATAGGCATCTAAGACATTGAACTTCGATATTCGACTTCAACCATCGCAGCACAAATATTGTATATACACTAGACACAATAATAACTGAACCTCCCACGTTTATACTTATTTTACATATTACACAAAGAACTGTAAAATACATATAACTCAAAAATCTGGGCTTTTTTGCAAAATACACATTTACCCGTGTAACGTCAGACGATTACACAGATAAATGTGTAAAATATCAAACAGATATATGTGTATTGATGTGCAATTTACACATTGTTGTCTGTATTTCGAAAGTGACCAAGAATCTTTTGCACACTTAGTATTATCATCAAATTACGCTGTAAATTATATATTTTGAAATTGACACAAAAGTCTATTTTTCCGAATTTACACGCATCTTCACACATATAAACAAATCGTTTTTGTATAATTGATATGCTTTTTTATGTGTATATTACCCCATTTATTTTTCGAGTGTATTTTTCATAAAATGAAAAGCAAGTTTGATTTCAAAATATTTATGTCTAAACAGTAATTTCCTAAATGCGGTACCGTTTTGAAAAATATTTTTTCCCATATTGTCAGGACAATCATATACATTTGTTTCGTTACATGTGTGATAGAAATCGGTATTCTCATTTGTAAACTTAAATTTCTTTACTATGATTGCATCAAATTAATAATATATAATGCAAAGAACACCATTACCGTATTTTTCGCGTATTATGGTGTTTAGTTTTTGCTTATTTCAGTCTGATGTGTATCATGATTGACAGGTATAAATCCTAGTATTTTTTATTATTATTCTTTTTACATTTAGTTGGGGCATTCTAGCTGTTCTAAAAGTAATTTACAAAGCTCGATCTCGGTTTACTAATATAATCATTGTCGACCATACTGACAAGCCTAATGTATTACATAATTTACATTTTTTTTTATTGAATTGAATGCCTGAAATCTGTTTAAGTACTATACATTTAAAGTAATAAAATTTTGAAAATTATTTAACGGTGTTTAAGTGAATAAAATTTATATATAAAAATGTTGAAATATATTGCTAAGCATAGACATATAAATATATTATGCATATTATATGAAATACGTTTACAATTAGTATATTTATTACATATTATATACATGTATATTACAATTAGATTATTTTTAAATAGTCTAATCTTTTATTATAATTGGTTTTGAATGCCCGAATATTTTAATTACCCATGTTATATATATACAGGGTGATTCCAATTTTTTTTTTTACAATAAAAGAGGGGTGATAGTACATATCAAGACAAACAATATTAAATAGGAGACCAAGGGTCCAAAACGTTTTCCTAAGGAGATAGCCGCCATTAAAGGTTAGGGACCAAAATTTCAAATAAACATAAAAAACGGAAAAATCGGTCGATTGATTTGCGGTTTTCACTAAAATTATTCGTTATGTCGGCATTTTCTTGAAATTAAATTATAAAGATAAATTTCAAAAAATGCCGATAGAGGGAGCTTTAGACTTTGGAGTAACGAACAACTATTTTTTTTTGTCGGTATGTTTTGCATCTCATTAAATGTTTTCGTAATTTTACACTCAAACTTAAATTTTGAGCTCAAAATATGTAGTTGAGAGTGGTTAAGTAACACAAACTGAGCTGTGTTCAGAGGGTTCAAATTTTAAATGATTAATAAAAACCGGAAAAATTGGTCGATTAATTTGCGGTTTTCACTAAAACTATTCTTTTTTTAGGTATTTTCGTAAAAATAAATTATAAAGATATATTTCAAAAAATGCCGATAGAGGGCGCTTTGGACTTTGGAGTAACGAACAACTGTTTTTTTTTTGCCATTATTGTTTGCATCTCTTTAAATGATTTAGGAAGGTTAGACTTAAACTTAAATTTTGAGCTGAAAATCTGAATAGTAGGGAGTGGTTAAGTACCACAAACTGAACTGTGTTAAAAGGGGAGGGGGAGGTGCAAATTTAAAGTAATTATAGAAAATGGAAAAATTGGTCGATTCGTTTGCGGTTTAAAATAAAACTCTTCTTTAACCCATTAACGCCCAGCGTGCTCTTTTGAGGACGGTTACAAAAACAGCAAGAAAGCGGTTTTCCCACCAGTAAAGAGGAAGATAAATATATACCTTATTTCGCGAGACAGAATCCTCGATAAATTTAGATAAAAGTTAATTTGCTTTTAAAAGTGGTGGGAAATGCAAAATTTAAATTTTAGCGAAGAAAATAATTCGGGCGTTAACGGGTTAAGTCAGTATCTTTTTGAAAATAATTTTTAAAGATAAATCTCAAAAAATTCCCTCAGAGGGCGCCTTAAACTTCAGAATAACCAACAATTCATTTTAACCATTATTTTTTGGTTCTAATTAAATGCTTGCAAAAGCATTTTAAATGTTCTCGGAAGCTTAGATTTAAACTTATATTTTGAGCTCAAATCCTGAATCGTTATGAGGAGTTAAGAAGCGCAAACTGAAGTGTGTTCCGAAGTTAAAATTTTACCCTCTTTTCTCCTCGAGCACAATTCAATTTTTCGCTACTTAAGGGGACGGTGGACGTTAAAAATTAATTTTATTCATTTTTATCATAGCAATATGGAATTTTGTGCATATATACATTTCACCAACAGCATATAGAATACCTTCAAAAAATTTCCAATCTTATTAAAATTTGTAATTTTTTGCAAAAATTTAAATTTTTAAACGAAATTTTAAAATGCTCCTCGTGTCTTAATTTTTTAAATATTTTCTTGCTTTTGCATTTTTATCACTTAAAACTATATTGTAAACAAATTTGTGTAAGATTTTTTAAATCTCTTGAATAGTTAATATTTTACAGATTTTATTCTAAATTCCTTATCGATTTTCATCAAAATTTTGCCTTTTAATAAGTAAAAAATAAAATTTGACCATCTTAATGAAGACGAATTTTTAAAAGCTTACACAATTTCTTTTTAAATAATATTTGGATACTTCCTCATCAATTTTATAAATATTGTTTAAAAATTAAAACGCAAGAAGCAATTCAAAAATCTAAAAACGCTGAAAAATTAGTTTTTAGAAAAACAGATTTAAAGTATATAAATACATTTATATTTTTTTATTTACTCCTTAAAACCTTCATAAATGATATTTTAATAAGAAAAAACTGTTTAGGTATTATTATACCCCAGAAATATGCCTTTTTTCTGACGATTTTGCTATAGATGATTTTGCTCAAATAAAGGTCCACTGTCCCCTTAAACAATCCCAACGATTCAGAATTTCAGCCCAAAATTGAAGTCTATGAATTTGAAAGCATTTAATGAGATTAAAAAAATAACAGTTAAAAATAGTTGTACGCTACTCCAAAGTCTAAGGCGCCCTCTATCGGCATTTTGTGAAATTTATCTTTAAAAATTATTTCCAAGAAAACACTGATTGATCAAGTAAACTACTGATTTAAAAATTAGTTTTAGCAAAAACGCAAACGAATCGACCAATTTTTCCGTTTTTTACAATTATTTAAAATTTGAACCCTCTGAACACAGCTAAGTTTGTTTACTTAACCACTCCCAGCTATTCCGATTTTGAGCTCAAAATTTAAGTGTAAGTCTAAGCTTGCGAAATCATTTAATAAGATGCAAAAAATAACGCCAAAAAAGAGTGTTACGTTACTCCAAAGTCTAAAGCGCCTTCTATCGGCATTTTTTAAAAGTTATCTTTATAATTTATTTTCTCGTAAATACCTAAATAAAAAATAGTTTTAGTGAAAACCGCAAATCTATCGACCAATTTTTCCGTTTTTTATAATCATTTGAAATTTGAACCCTCTGAACAGAGCTCAGTTTGTGTTACTTAACCACTCCCAACTACAGATTTTGAGCTTAAAATTTAAGTTTGAGTCTAAGCTTACGAAAACATTTTATGAGATGCAAAATATACCGCCAAAAAAATGGTTGTTCGTTACTCCAAAGTCTAAAGCGCCCTCTATCGGCATTTTTCGAAATTTATCTTTATAATTTAACTTCAAGAAAATGCCGACATAAAAGAATAATTTTAGGGAAAACCGCAAATCAATCGACCTATTTTTCCGTTTTTTATGTTTATTTGAAATTTTGGTCCCTAAACTTTAATGGCGGCTATTTCCTTAGGAAAACGTTTTGGACCCTTGGTCTCATATTTAATATTGTTTCTCTTGATGTGTACTATTACCCCTCTTTTATTGTAAAAAAAAATTCGGAATCACGCTGTATATATATACATATATACATCCCTTTTTTGATAAAAACCTTTTTTTTTCAAAATATGTAAAAAAGAGCAGAAAATTAAATTTAAAAATTGTTCAAAAGCTATTTGATAGCATTTTGGTTAATAACTGAGTCAGACATAATACATAGTCCAATCCAATAATTTTGAATTGAATTTTATTTTCAAAAGTCATGTACAACCTATTATTTCTTAATATCACTCAAATCAAATGGAGAATGGATTCTAAATAACATAATCCAGATTTCGATATAATTTGTGAATAGTTGTAAACTGTATATGATTCAAACATTTTAAATTGACTAACATGAAATAACATAATCATTTAAGACGAGTTTGTAAAAAATACATTTTAATTTTAACTGTATTTTAATAAAATCAATGTCGAAATTGTGAAATTTAAATCACCAAAAATTTCCGGTAAAATTCACGCGAATGGAAATAATTAGTTTCAAATTTCGATTAAATATGCGCCTCTTTGCCGTATGTTTTATTTCAAATATGTCACTCATTTGAATCTGAGATCATTTTAAAGTCCCCGCGATTTTTTTTTCTTGGAGTGTTATGCCAAGAACAATTTCTGCTGTGACTAACATTAAGATACTGAACACAAGAAACATGCATGTGATACAGACGATTTCGTAATAAATGGTAGGGAACTCATGCATTGCTTTGGTATTTTGTTCTGATAAGGCTTTAGATACGATGGATGCAAATATTGAAGTATACCATTCATTGAAATAATTAACGCTCAATAACTTGCTAATTTGATGGGTTTTTTTGCTGATAATTTTACTTTCCGTGCCTTCTAATGGGCGAAGTTTAAGACTTTAATTATCTTGGAAAAAACAATCAAGTTCACAAGCATTTTATTCCAAACAGCAATTAAGTCCAATAAATACGTATAAGTTTATTTTTGCAAATTTTATTTTATTATTCTAAGATATTGGTATATTTATACTGGTATTGTATATTTTCGCATACAACGGATAATTTTCATATAAGAAAAATGATCGAGAAATACTGGATTTAGTTTTGTGGATATTATAATAGAGGAAGCATTGTCTTCATGTTTTACTAAAATAATAAGTGAATGAAATATAGTATTTTGTGTATGTGAGTTTAAAATATTTTATCACATAGGAAAAGTATTTTATGAAATATACACAAATTTTGAAAATTTATTCTTTCTTTTTTCTGAAAAATAACTTTATTATTCTTCATGCTTTATCTATTACAAGTGTTAAAGTCAAAATATTCTATTTAGTCAAGAAATTTGAAATAAGTGATCGATATATTATGCAAGTTTTATAACATTAATTAGAATTTGTTTCTAAAATTTCGGCTTTATCCGAGTAAAATTATTCCCAGAAACAAATTTGAGATGTCAGAACAAAATGATTTAGAAGCAGTTATTGAAGCATTGCATAGCAGTGCAAATATTCTAGCTTTAACTTTTATTAATGTTTAATCGTATCTGTAAGGAAAAGGATTCTTCTATTCTTCTAAATTTACAAAAGAAATGACAAAACAGTTACTTTAGTTAAATTAGCATAATGGTTAAATCTGTCAGCGTTACTTTAAAAGTAAATGATTTATATTTTTTTCTGTAGCTAAAAGGAAAGTTTAATAAACAGAAAGAAACGGTTAAAGCTTTCGGTTTTTAACAGAAAATTAAAATACGTCCTGGTCACCGATTAGGATAGAGTAAGTGAATTGGTGCATGTTGCATTCGATCCAGGAATTTCTTGATCAGGAGACGATACCGTAACTGTCGAGCAAAAGGCCACGCCAATTATTCTAAGATAATAACTCACCTTATACTCTTTAAGCAGATGGGATTGCTACACCATTATTCTACGAGAAATATGCATGGTATATTTTTGTATATATCAAGTACTTATCATATAAGAAAAATGATCAAGAATTACTGAATTTAGTTTTGTGGCCTTATATTATAACAAAAATTATAAAGTAACAATTGAATTACAACGAAAAGTAAAATGTCCATTATAAGAAAGCAAGCATTACGTTAAAGTCTTATTAAAATAGTAAATTTATGAAATATGATATTTTGTGCATGTACGTTTAAATTATCTCATCAAATATCATAAATTTTTTTTTTTTTTTTAAATGCACAAGTTTTGAAAATTTATTCTCTCTTTTGCTGATAAATAAGTTTATTATACGTCAAACTTTAGCTCTGACAATTATTAAAGACAAAATATTCTATTTTAACAAGAAATTTGAATTAAGTGATCCGTATATTTCGCAAATTTACAATATTAATTAAAACTTGTTTCCAAACGTTTACGTTTATCTCAGTAAAAATTATTCGAAGAAACAAAATTGAGGTATCAAAGAAGTATGATTTAGAAACAGTTATTTAAACGTAGCATAACTGTGCAATTATTCCATTTTTGACTTTTGTTAATGTTTAATCGCACCCACAACGGAAAGATTTTTACTGTATATTGTAAATTTACATAAGAAATGACAAAACAGGGACTTTAGTTAAACTGACATAATGGTTCAAACTGACAGTATTGCTTTCAGAGCAGATGATTCTAGATTTGTTCTATCGCTAAAAGATTACAAATAAATGTATACTAATCGCAGATAAATGTCTTAGCTTTAAATTATGTATTAGATCATAAGGTTTACATTCTTATTGAAAAATCATATATTATTTTATGAATTTATATATCAAATTGCTTGGAAATGGCATTTAAATACAAAAGAAAAAAATAATAAGATTCAAATATAATTAATGAAGCATTACATTAAAGTCTTATTACAATAATAAATGAATGGAATATGGTATTTTGTGTATTCGCATTTAAATTTTTCATCACACATGAAAAGTTTTTGAGAAAAAAATACACGCATTTCTAAAATGTATTCTAGTTTTTCCCTAATAAATAACTTTATCAGATCGCTTTTGTATTATTTGTCGAACGTTATCTCTAAAAAATGTTAAAATCAAAATGCTCTATTTAAACAACACATTTGAAATAGTGATCCGTACATTGTGTAATTTTTCAAACATTAATTAAATCTTGTTTCTAAAAGTTTAGCTTTATCTGAATAAAAATTATTTCGAGAAACAAAATGGAGGCAACAACGCATAAGCACTTAGAAACGGTTATCTAAGTGTAGCATAACCGTGCAATTATTCTAACTTTAACTTTTGTTAATATTTAATCACACCCAAAAGTGAAAAGTTTCTTATATTATTCTAAACTTAAAAAAGAAATTGCAAAAGAGTACTTCATTTAAATTGGCATACTGGTTAAAACTACCAGTGTTGTTTTCAAAGTTGGGGGTTTTAAATTTGCGTTTTTGCTATAATATTACAAATATATATATATATATTGTTAACACAGATAGATGTTTAACATTAAAATGTATTATTATTTTTAACACAATCAAACTGATTGGTAAAGTTATCATACGAATTGAATAATTCCAGCTGAGCGAAAAATTGCCCAGACCGGGGATCGAACCCGGATACTTGGCTTACAAGGCCAATGCTTTACCTGTTAAGCTATCTGGGCGATAGCCGGCTGGGATTTTTTCGCTCAGATAACCTTATTGGTCATAACATCTGGTCTGTCATTTGAAACAGCTCGCAGAATAAACCGCAGGTAATGGAACTCCATATAACGATGGATACGATTGTATCCAATTACGTTAAACTCTTAATAAAATAAAAATAAATGGAACAGTATTTTGTGTATCTACGTTTAAATTATCTCATTACACATGAAAAGTTATTTATTTTTTTTATATTTTTTTAAATACACGAATTGTGAAAATTTACTTTCTCTTTTTCCTGATAAATAACTTTTCAATAGTGATCTCTTACAAAAGTGAAAGTCAAAATGTTTTATTTAAATAAGATATTTTGAAATAAGTGATCCGTATATTCTGCAAGTTTTATAACATTAATTAAAACTTGTTTCGAAAAGTTTAGCATAATCTGAGTAAAAATTATTCAGAGAAACTAAATAGAGTGTGCAGAGCAGAATGATTTTTAAACAGTTATTTAAGCGTAGCATTGCATTGCAATTATTCTAATTTGAACTTTTGTTAAGGTTTAATCGCATCCATAAAGGAAAAGATTCTTCTATTATTCTAAATTTACATAAGAAATGACAAGATAGGGACTACAGTTAAATTGGCATAACGGTTAAAATTGACAGTGTTGCTTCAAAAGTAGATGATTCTAAATTTTTCTTCACTAAAATATTATAAAAAATATATATTGTAAATGAAGATGGATATTTTATTACGTATTAAATAGATAAAGTTGTCACTTGTTAAAAGAATAAAGAATGATTTTATGAATTTATCAGTTAAATTTCTTAGAAATGTAGATAATTCTACATTTGTTCTATCGCTATAATCTTGCAAAAAATTTTATTGTTAATGCTGATAAATGTTTTAGCTTTAAATTATGAATTAAGTTTGTAATGCTTACACTCTTAATAAAAACTAATAAATTAGTATATGAATTTATCCACTAAATTTCTTAAAAAGAACATTCAATTATAAAATTATAAATAAAATTAAAATGGCCGTTATAATAACGGAAGCATTACGTTAAATTCTTATTAAAAGAATAAATAAATGAAATTTAGTATTTTGTGCATGTACGTTTAAATTATCTCATCACAGATAAGAAGTACATTAAAAAAAAAAAAAAAAAAAAACAAATTTTAAAAAAAATGTCGTCTTTTTTTCCTGATAAATAACTTTATAATCTTAATATCTTACAAGATTCAAAGTCAAAATGATATATTTAAACGAGATTTTTTGAAATAGGTGATCCGTATATTCTGGAACTTTTATAACATTAATTAAAACTTGTAACCAAAAGTTTAGCATAATCTGAGTAATAATTATTCCGAGAAACAAATTCAAGATATCAAAGCAGAACGATTTAAAAATAGTTATTTAAGTGTACCATAGCATTGCAATTATTCTAACTTTAACTTTTGTTTATATTTAATCGAACCCATAAGGGAAAGGTTTCTTCTGTTTTTCTAAATTTGCACAAGAAATGACAAAACAGGTGCTTCAGTTAGCACGTTCACTGCCGCAAACGCGTGATAAGGCGCCAACCTTAAGAGGCCACTCACGCGGTAGCGCTTGATGTGAGGTGATGTCAAATAGCCAGTCACGCGCTGGCACGGGAAAATCTTTCACTGATTCTTTGTTATAAAAAATAAATCGGCTTCTGGGAAAAACTCACTTCTACAGTGCGGCATTAACTATCATCATATCTTTACGCAAGCGGCAGCGAACGTGTTAATGCATTCAGTTGGTGCAGCAGTTGGCATAATGGTTCAAACTACCAGTATTGCTTTAACAGTAGATGTTTCTAAATTTGTTCTATCTCAAAAAGGTTACAAAGAAATATATAGCAATCGCAGATAAATGTCTTAGCTTTGAATTATGTAAAAAGGTCATAATGTTTACATTCTTAATAAAAAAAATAATATATTATAGCATGCAATTATCTATTAAGAGTGTATGTCGATTCAAACTGCTTATTTTTTGATTTATTTCTGAATTTATTTTTGCTCTCAAATGACTCAAACTGGGAATTTGTCTTATGTACAATTTACATAATGTGCCGTGCTTATCGAATTTTTAAAAAATGCAGAAAACATTGCAAAAAATGCAACCAAAGTAGGTTTTTGAACAGATTTTTCTTAAGTGGGATATCTAGGGACGGCAAAAAGGCTAATACTGAGAAAGTAATTGTTCACAAGTCAAATTCTAATGAATTGAGCGTAAAAAGACATCACACGGCAGCGTATACGTCTCTTTAAAAATCCCTTCAGCAATTTTTATGTTTCCACTTTTAAAAATGTGTCTGAAACATTATTAGGAAATTTCGAGCTGTTGAAGATGGAAACGCATTTTTTCGAATACACACTTAAATTGATTTGAAATTAAATTAAAGTACAAAATTTAAAAAATAACAATAATAAGATGCAATTATATTAGAGGAATCACTATGTTAAAATCTTATTAAAATAATAAATGAATGGAATATGGTATTTTGTGTACATAAGTTTACATTATCTCATCACACATGAAAAGTTTTTGAAGCAAAAAATACACAATTTTCTAAGATCTATTATTTTTTTTTTTCTGATAAATAACTTTATTGATCGACTTTTGTCTCTAACAAATGTTAGAGTCAAAATGATCTATTTAAACAAGAATTTTGAAATAAGTGATCCATACATTCTGTATCTTTTATAACATTAATTAAAACTTGTTTCCAAAAGTTTAGCTTTATCCGAGTAAAAATTATTCCGCGAAACAAAATCGTGGTAGCAAAGCAGAATTATTTAGAATGAGTTATTTAAGCTTAGCAAAACAGTGCATTTATTCTAATTTTAACTTTTTAAATATTTAATTACACAATTAAAGGAAAAGTTTCTTCTGTTATTTTTAATTTACATAAGAATGACAAAACAGGTACTTAATTTAAATTGGTATAATGATTAAAACTGTCAGAGTTGTTTTGAAAGTTGGTGATTCTAAATTTGTTCTTTCGCTAAAATATTACAAAAAAGAAAAAATAATAATAATAAATATTTACATATTATAAACCCCGATAGAAATTTTAACTTTAAAATATGTGTTAAAGGGATCGTTCAGTTAAACACGAAGTCACCCCTTTCCAATAGATGGCGCTGAAAATCGCTCGGAAAGAGCGATCAAGAATTATTCCTGGCAAGCTGTTTTCTTGATGATTTTTCACGTCATTTCCTGTTTGAAATCGAATCCAAAGAGGGAGAGAAGGAGTGGGGATATAATCTTATCTTGCTGGGATATTCCTTTTGTGCATTTTTAGTGCATTCGAGCTGGTTTTGGAATTAACTATTTTCTGTGGATATATTTTTTATTATTAGCTTCAAAATTAGGATTTTATTTTTTTATTTTTTTAAATTATATATATATATTTTTTACTTTGTCGCTGACAGTTTTAAATATGTTATATATTTTCTTATATATGTGTTTTTATTCTGTAGAATCGATTGCGAATTCTTTGTAGAATTTTAATCTGATTGGGCTTATTTCATAGATTTTTGTTACGGTTGATGTCCGAACTGTGAACTACAAAAATGTAAATTGCCCGAGTTGAGCCGAAGTTGAGCCCGAATTATTTAAATTATGCATTTCTGCAATATTGAGATGTTTCCTCAAATTTGTAGCTACATTTCTAATTTATTTAAGTACGTAAATTAATAGGTGTATCAGAAATCATCAATATTTTTGCTCTCCTGTATCAGTAGATTTCCGATTTTTTAAACAAAATTTAAAAAAAAGTATTAAAGAGGAATTCGGGAAAGATTAATTAATTAAAAAGTACATAAATATAATCAAATTATATGTTAATTTGAAGTATATTTTTTTTATTATGTTAACGTATTTGTTTTATTTACAGACTTCAATTTTAAATAGATACATTTTATATACTTTAAGGCTCATGTCAAATTCAAACTGGTTAATTTCTGACACATTTTTAAATTCTTTTTTATCCAAAAACGTATGAAATTGGAAAATGCGTTTATTAAAAACTATGTAATAAACTATCACTCTCTCTTTTTCTTTCTTTTTCTTTTAAGTATTCGTTTTCCTTGTAAAGGCTCGAAATGAGAAAATCTATGAACTGGAACAGTATAGATAGACAAATTTTTATCTAATAATATAAAAGCAGTTTAAAAAATACATTCGATATTCTAAATAATGAATTGGAGATAGCTGAAAAAATGTATATATAAAGCTATAATAATACACTATATGGCCAAAGATGACCGGCCACTTACGAGTTTTGACGTTTGGTTAAATAACTAGAAAAGTAAAGAAATCATCCTGAAACTCCAGGTATGTAAAAAAAATAGATCAGGTCATACATTTCTGCGAAGATTTTTCCGATCATTCCGATTTTAAGTAGAGAAACTTAGATTTCCACACTAATTATATACATTATTATGATTTACTATAGAGATTTTTTAATGAAAATGAATTGTGTTGTCCATTTACTTGCAGGAATTCATTCAACTATTCGGTTGTATTATGCTCTACAGAAAAATATTTACATTGCACTTTAGTGATGTTACACTTCTTCAAACATAATGAAATTGATGTTATATATTACTGTAGTGCAATACGCTTTATTTTTTAACGTAGTGAAATTTTTTAAAAACTTATATACGGCCCTCTGAACTTAGACAAAAGTATTTTATAAAAGATGTTTAATCTTAGACAAAAAAACTTAAAAAAGTATTGGGATTAAAATTCGAAGAACCATACACATGCAGAAAAAAATCAGTCATCGATATAGACTTTTTTTATTTTTATTTATTTATTTATTTATTTATTTATTTATTTTTTTTGTAGGCGGTGGAAAACATAGGGCATGTATCATAAAAATGCAGGATGTGCGTTTTCAATTTTAACTAATTTATATTACATTATGTGATATAAATGAATTCTATCCATCCCATACAATGTAACAATTCGAATTACTTGATATATGTGGGTCGGTAAACGGAAAAAAAGTGACCGGAAAAAAATTATCGGAAAAAAAGTGATATGAACTACAAAAGCGGAAAAAAGTGACACAGAAAAAAAGTTACATAAAAAAGTGACGATTAAAAAAAGTTACCTGAAAAAAGATGACAAGGAATTGATTTTGGGGATTCATTATTGATTTTGGAGACTTATTGGTTAAGTATGAAAGGGAGGGGTGTAGGGGGTAGGCCCTTTATTTAGTAAATGGAATTTTCATGCTGAATTAACTGTTTTGGTTCAATTTTCGGATATATGTTCATACTGAAAAGACGCTTTCCTGATTAGTTTTGGGAACAGATGAATACCACATCCAATCCGCCATAAATTAGATAAGTGGGTTTTTTTTATCCAGAATTATCCAATGTCTATTTAATTTTGGATATAGGTTCTTTCTGATAAGTCTAATATATACACTGGTGTCCAAAATTTAAGCATAATTGGTAATTAAGTAATTATTTTTAAGTAATGAAAGAAATATGAATCGGAATGTACTAAAACTCCAGGCGTGTAAACAAAATAGTACGCGTCACATATTTTCGCGAAGAGTTTTCCCCGAAATCGAACAGGGGACCCTCAACAAATTGTAAAAGAACGAAGATCTTTTGGATAACCCTGTCAAAACTAATGTAGCAAAAGCGTTCAAACTGCACATTATGATTAATTGGCATATTGTAATGTACTGTGTTAATTTTTACAAGAATAGCATGTATACTCGTAGAGAAATGAAGGTTTTTATAAAAACAGTCCTAAGTTTTTTGCTTTTTGCAGAGTTCTTAATATAAAATAGTGTTCTCTTTTGAAAAAATGAAAAACATCATTGTACACAATACCCTGTCATCAGAATTAAAAAATAATAAAAATTGTATGACAAATGAGCAGGTTTACTAAATAATTTTTTACTGCGCATGCGTGAACGCTATTAAAATTTCATTTGCATATTATGTTAGTTAAATGTATAGAGCAACTTTTGTGAAAGTCTCATAAACATAGCTTAAAAATTCTGAAAATTATCGTTGATAGAATGAGATCAAAATCCTTTATTCCCTAAATGAAGCAAAAAGATGAGGGGCTGTATCCATATTCCATTGTTTAGTGCCTACACAATATTGCACGTACAACTATATTTAGGTAAAATCTCTGGTTTTTTTGCTTCCTTTAGGAATAACGGATTTTGAGTTGATTCTATAGGCTCCCACTTTCAGAATTTTCAAGCTATGTTTTTGAAACTTTTACAGAAGTTGCTCTATACATTTAGCTAACACAATATGCAAATGACATTTTGATATCGTTGACACATGCGCAATGAAAATTTATTTACTAAACATACTCATTTTTCATAAAATTTTTATTATTTTTAAATTCTGATGGCAGGGTATTGTGTACAATGATGTTTGTCATATTTTCAGGAAAGAACATTATTTTATAATAAGAACTCTGTAAATTATAAGCAAAAAAACTTGGAAAAATTTAGGACTGTTTTTATAAAAACCTTAATTTCTCTACGAGTATACATGCTATCCTTGTAAACATTAACACAGTACATTACAATAAGCCAATTAATCATAATGCGCAGTTTGAACGCTTTTGCTACGTTAGTTTTGACAGGGTTATCCAAAAGATCTTCGTTCTTTTTCAATTTGTTGACGGTCTCCTGTTCGATTTCGGGGAAAACTCTTCGCGAAAATATGTGACGCGTACTATTTTGTTTACACACCTGGAGTTTCAGCACATTCCGATTCATATTTCTTTCATTACTTAAAAATAATTACTTAATTACCAATTATGCTTAAATTTTGGACACCGATGTAGTATATTAATGCCTGAAGAGTTTTGGGCGTTTAATGGTTAAATATAGAGAGGGAACGGGGGATAAGACGTATCTCTGATTAATTATAGGGTTCTTTTGCTTATTATAAAGGGGGAGAGGACGGGCAATTATATCCGCCTCAAATTAGATGAATCGGTTTTTACGCAAAATTATCGTATGTATTTCAAATTTAAAATATAGGTTCTTTCTGATGAGGTGAATCCCAGAATAGTTTTAGGGGTTTAATGGGTAAGAATAAAGGGGGAGGGGCAATGGATAACTCCTCTTAGATTAAATGAATGTATTTTTACGCAGAATTATCCGATTTGCTTGGAATTTTGTACATATGTTCATTATGAGAAAAAGTATCTCTGATTAGTTATGGGGGTTCTTTTGCTTATTATAAAGGGGGCAACGGGCAGTTATCCCCCCTCAAATTAGATAAATCGGTTTTTATGCAGAATTATCCAATGTATTTCAAATTTTAAATATAGGTTCTTTCTGACAAAGTAAATCCCTGAATAGTTTAATGACTATAGGGTTTAATTGCTTAAGGGTTTAATGGCTAAGTATAGAGGGGGAGAACCGAGGATAACCCCCTTAAATTAAATAAATGAAATGATATATATGTTAAATTGGGGTATGATAAAATTTTATTACTTTTCATTGTTGTATTTATGAATGTCATGAATGTATGAATGTCATAAGTGTATTTATTGACGTAATGTGATTTTATTTTCGAAAGGTAAAATTTAAATGGTTTAAAAATTAATGTGTTATATATATATATATCGTTAAAAATCATTATGATAAAGTATATCCCTGATAAGTTATGGGATTCTTTTGCTAATTAAAAAGGGGGCGAGTGATTATCCCCCTCCTTAAATTAGATAAATTGTTTTTTTTTTCACAAATATCCGATGTATTTCAAATTTTGGATATAGCTGATAAAGTGAATCCATGAGTAGTTTTAAGAGTTTAATGTCTAAGTATAGAGAGGGGAACGGGGATAACCCCTTTGAATTAAATAAATGGGTTTTTACGCAGATTATCCGATTTGCTTTAAATTTTGGATATAGGTTTATTATGGTAAAACGTATCCCTGTTGAGCTGTGATGTTCTTTTGGTAATTAAGAAAGGTGTGGGGGCGGGTGATTATTCCCCCCCTTAAATTAGATAAATCGGTATTTATGCAGAATTATCCGATGTATTTCAAATTTTAAATATAGGTTCTTTCTGATAAGGTGAATCCCTAAATAGTTTTAAAGGTTTAATGGCTAAGTATAGGGGGGGGGGGGGGTCGGAGGATATTCCCCTTAAATTAAATAAATAACTTTTTACGCAGTATTATCCGATTTGCTTCAAATTTTGGCTGTAGGTTTATTATGGTATGGCGTATCCTTGATTAGTTATAGGTTTCTTTCGCTAATTAAAAAGGGGAGACGGACGATTATTTTCCACCTTAAATTAGATAAATTGTTTTTTTATCCACAATTATCCGATGTATTCCAAATTTTGGATATAGGTCCTTTCTCATAAATTTAATCCCCGAATAGTTTTAAGGGTTTAATGGCTAAATATAGAGGGGAGGGGATAATCCTTCTAAAATTAAATAAATAGCTTTTTACGCAAAATTATCCGATTTGCTTTGAATTTTGGATATAAGTTTATTATGATAAGGCGTGTCGCTGATCAGGTATGTGGACTGAATGATTAAGTATAATCGTGGAAAATGTCGGAGCTAATACACTTCTTAATTTGTGTTTCGAAGGGCATTATTCCTTGAAAGGTAAACGATATAATATACAGTTAGAGTGAATAGTCTGTGAGCTCAGTGCCATTAGTTGAAATGAGCAATATTCTTTTTATTTATGTTCTGACCAGTGGTATTAATATTTTCAGATATTAATGAAACAAATAAATAAAATAAATATTAATAAGTAAATAACAAGATCTTTGTTAAGTTATTATCCCATAACTAATCAGAGATACGTCCTATCCCCCATTCCCCCTCTATATTTAAACATCAAATTCCAAAAACTCTTGAGGAATTCTATGCTATATATTAGTCTTATCAGAAAGAACTTATATCCAGAATTTTACAAATATTGGATAATTCTGCATAAAAACCCATTTATCTAATTTAGGGCTGGGGGGGGGGGGTATTCATCCGTTTTCAAAACTAATCAGGCAAGCGTCTTTTCAGCATGAACATATATCCGAAAATTAAACCAAAACAGTTAATTCAGCATGAAAATACCATTTACCTAAATTAAGGGCCTCCCCCGACCCCCCCCCCCTTTCATACTTAAGCAATCAGTCCCCAAAATCAATTCCTTGTCACCTTTTTTCCGGTAACTCCATGTCACTTTTTTCCGCTTTTGCATTTTTTTCCGATAATTTTTTTTTTTCCGGTCACTTTTTTTCCTAGATTCGTGTGGGTCAGATTTTAAGAAAATGCATTTTCAGGAGTATTATTCGTTTTTTTAAGCACAACTAAATTTTACAGCGTAAATATAATACAAGTAAGTTCATATAAAGGACTGCACAAAAGATTAAATCCACAAATAATGTCAATGAATGATAATTGTCAGAAAACACTTTTCTAATCGTTTTATGCGTTCTCGATCCTTTAATTACACTGTTCGTTTTAATTTGTGGTGTACAAAAATGCAAAAGATTATATTCCGAAATTTGCATGCTTAGAGACTACTTCAATCACGTGAAAACGCTCGCTTTCTAATGTTAATCCTATGAATTTTTTTTTAAATATCTCGTTTGCATTTGAATGTTTTTAAGGCTGTTCTCAACTGCCCTGATCAACAAGCGCAAAATGTTTTGACACATTTACAAATGCATATTTTTATGGAAAGATATAAAATTGGAAGGTCTGACAATGGAAGCGATTTGGAATAGAACTGTGTTTTCGAATTTCTGATCAATAATTTACTCATCGAGTAAGGATTTTTGATCACGTGAAAAATATTTTTTCTTCCTTCGTTGGTTTTTTTTTTTTTATTATTATTCTGCCAAGATATTGGTTTAAAACGCTCACTTTGATGCTATTTTCTGAAAGACCCATTTTTTGTTTCAAATAAAACGCGAAAATGTCTGCGATTAGAGAGTTTCTGAAAAACAACACCTGCTAGTTTCATGCATTTCCGAACAAAAATAAAGTAAAACCTTTGTCATAGAGTTGCTTTTTTTGATTTAAGAACATCCTTAATTGATTTTTGCATTACATATTTTAAGCTGATCTGTACAACGGCCGTTTATTTATTTATTTTTCTTTTTATTTGATTTTTTTTCTTTTCAATTTGGTTTGCGACATAGTAGGCAAAGAAATAAATCTACCGCTCTGAGAAAACAATTACTTATAACTCAAGGTGTTATCCAATTTTGGCGGGGGGGGGGGGGGGGGGAACGTCCGATTACAAATTACTTATGATCAACTATAATCAGGGATGCGGAGACGGTGGAAGAAAAATTTCACTATTTCGGCATTAATTCAATTCTTAGAACCTTGGAAGAATAAAGGGGAAAAAAATGTTTTCCGTTTTTCCTAAATTTTAAATTTTGCATCCCACAAACCCGAAAAATCCAACTATCGAAATCTAAAGAAAAAAACAAAACAGAAAATTTACTATTTCGGACTCGTGGACTTGGAAAGGAAAAATTTTTACAATTTTGATGTTAATTCGTGTCCTTGAGCGCATAAAAATTTTGATGGAATGGGAAAAAAAAAAAAATATATATATACATATATAAAGATAAAAATTTTACCAGTTCAGAAAAAAAATTACTGCAATTTTTAATTAAAAACGGTTTTTATTTACTGTGTATGCCGGGCAGTGTATTGGTAATTTTTAGCTTGGGTAGCCTGATATAATCCAAAAATTACAATGATAATCTATTTTATGGATTTAAAATTACATATATTCCGTTTAATTTCATTTCAAACTATCACACAAAATAAGCCGGAGTTGAAATCAGATTGTTTTTTAGTGACTCCGACATTTTTTCACAAAAAAATGGGCCCAACTCCGACTTCTGATTATGATCACGTGCAATGTTTTTATGTATAATAATGAGTTAGAAAATGGGGCAGAAATTTTCGCGTTGTCAAACAGGATTTTTTTTAGAACTGGTTTCAATTTTATAAAATCTAATCAAAAAATGCCTTGAGCGTGCACATTTTTCAGATCTTTCTTAGAAAATCGCGCATGGCAATTCTATGTGTTTTTTGTAAGCAAGATGAGCTAAATAAAAATAAAAACTAATAATTTTCCCATAACCATTTGAGGCTGTTGAGGAGGTTCTTTTTAAATAAGGCAATATTTTTCCAGTAACCGAATCCGAAAATTAGCTTATTTTAATTTATATTTTATACAAATCAGAGCACTGTAAATTTGTATTCCAGCTTATTGAAAAGGGGTTTCACAAGCGAAAATCGCTAAATAATTTCCGTAAAGATCCGTACATTCTGCAACTTTTACAACATTCATTTAAATTTGTTTCTGAAAGTTTAGCTTTATCTGACTAAGAATTATTCTGAAAAAATAAATCGAGGTTGCAAAGCAGAATGATTTAGATCAGTTATTTAAGCGTAGCATAACAGTTCAATTACTCTAACTTTAACTTTTCTTAATATTTAATCGCATCCATAAGACAAAGTTTTCCTCTGGTATTCTAAATTTACATAAGAAATGAAATAACAGTGACTTCATTTAAATTTTCATAATGGTTAAAACTGTCGGAGTTGTTTTAACAGTTGATGTTTCTAAATTTGTTCTTTCGCTAAAATATTACAAAAAAAAAAAAAAAAAAAAAAGTATTGTAAACGCAGATAGATTTTTAGCTTTAAAATATGCGTTAAGTTTATATTTCTCTCTTAATAAAAATTAATACATTATTGCATGAATTCATACACTAAATTACTATAAAATGAAGTTCAATTATAAAATTATAACAAAAATTAAAATGGCCATTATAATAAGGGAAGCATTAAGTTAAACTCTTATTAAAATAATAGAAAAATGAAATGCTGTATTTCGTGTACGCACGTTTAAGTTATCTCATCACACAAGAAAAATATTGTTTTTTAAATACACAAATTTTGAAAATTTATTATCTCTTTTATCTGATAATTAACTTTACAATATTGATCTCTTAAAAAAGTCAAAGTCAAAATATTTTATATAAAGAAGAAATTTTGAAATAAGTGATCCCTATATTCTGAATCTTTTATAACATTAATTAAAGCTTGTTTCCAAAATTTAGCATAATCGGAGCAAAAGTTATTCCGAGAAACTAAACCGCAATTGTAAGGGAGAAAGATTTAGAAATAGTTATTTAAGCGTAGCATAGCAGTGCAATTATTCTAATTTGAACTTTTGTTAATGTTTAATCGCATCCATAAAGGAAAAGATTCTTCTATTATTCTAAATTTACATAAGAAATGACAAGACAGGGACTAGAGTTAAATTAGCATACTTGTTAAAAGTGACAGTGTTGCTTTGAAAGTAGATGATTCTACATTTGTTCTGTCGCTAAAATCTTGAAAAAAAAATATTGTTAACGCAGATAAATGTTTTAGCCTTAAATTATTTCTAAAGTTTATATTCTTAAGAAATAATAATAAATTAGTGTATGGAATTTTCCACTAAATTACTTGGAAATGACATCAAGTGTAAAATTACAAAAAATTAAGGTGACTATTATAATATACGCTAAAGTTATACGCTAAAGTTTTTTTTATGGTAAATGAATGAAATATCATATTTTGTGTATATACGTTAAAATTATCTCATCACACATAAAAATATTTTTTCCCAAAAATACACAAATTTTTATTTTATTTTCTGATAAATTACTATATTATTTGTCAAGCTTTATCTCTAATAAATGCTAAAGTCAAATGTGATACTTAAACACAAAATTTGAAATATGTTATCTGTATATTCTGCGACTTTTATAAAATTAATAAAAACTTGTTTTAAAAAGTTTATCTGATTAAAATTTATTCCGAAAAACAATATCGAAAGTGCAGAGTAGAATGATTTAGAAACAGTTTTTAAGCTTAGCGTTTCAGTGCAATTATTCTAATTTTATTTTTGTTATATTTGTAATATTAACTTATTAATATTTAATCGCACCATAAGGTAAAGCATTCTTCTATTATTCTAAGTTTACATAAGAAATTACAAAATAGGGGCTTCAGTTGAAATGTCATCTGGTTAAAGTTGACAATGTTGCTTTAAATGTAGATATTTCTAAATCATTTCTGTCGATAAAACTTTACAAAAAAAAATATTGTTAACGCAGATAAATGTTTTACCTTTAACTTATATGTTAAGATCATAACGTTTACAATTTTAATGAAAACAGAATTCATGAATGCAATGTATGAATTTATCCACTAAATTATTCGGAAATTTCTTTCAATTATAAAATTACAAAAAAAAAAAAAAAAAAAAAAAAAGATACAATTTTATTTAATTTAGTTAATTTTTTTGTGTTAAGAAGTTATTCATAATACGACTTTATACCATTGCATGTCTTGCAGCCATATACTATGTAGTTATAATTAAAGTTACAATGTTCGGAGAGTCCTTTCTTTTAGACAGATATTGATGAAAATTGGAAACTACATGAAATCGGTCACGGGAAAAAGAAATTTACAATAAAAATAGTTTGATTTTCGATAGAAAGATGGCAGTTTTCACTGATAGAGGGCTGAAGAGAAAAAACGAGCGTTTTATACCTTACTTCAGCTGCTTCTTCAGAAAAGCAGCAATTTACCATAAAAGATGGTGTTCTACCTCACTTAGTCAAAACCAGTGCTACATGAGGGTTGCACCATCTTTCGTGACAAATCAAGGTTTTTCTGGTAAAGCAAGCAGCTTCACCAATAACACTTTTTTTTTTCTTTTTTTTAACCCTTTAGCGGGGAAAAACGAGAATTTTTTTATTAATTGATCAAAAATTATATTTTTTTTTGTACTGTAAATTTCTTATCCCCTTGGTCTTTTTCAAATATTTAACAAGTTTCTACAATAACTACATTGTATTACGATGTATGTCAAAAGCCTACAAAATTTGATTCGTAGACAAACGCTTAACTTAATATGCTCTTTTAGACTTGATGAAACTTGTGATTTACATTAAATGGGTCACGAGAAAAAAAAAATGTTTATTTTCCTATCGACAGATGGCAGATTTCACTGCCATCTGTTACCACTGCTACAAGGCTGAAGAGACAAAACGAGCATTACTCTTACCTCTTACTTCAGCTGCTTTATCGGAGAAGCAGAAATCTATCATGAAAGATGATGCACCACTTCACTTATCAAAACCAGTGCTACATGAGGTAGTGACATCTTTTATGACAAATCACTTTTTATGATAAAGCAGCTTCACAAGTAACACTTTTTCTTTATCCTCCGCCGTTTAGTGGGGGGAAATGATAATTTTTTCTTTATTAATCAAAAATTAGACATTTTTTACTGTAACTTTCTTATCCCTTTGGTCCATTTTATGTATTTAACAAGTTTCTACAATAACTACAGTGTATTACGACACAAGTCTACAAAATGTCATTCGTAGTCAAACGCTTAACCTAAGAATATGTTTATTTAGTTAAATTATCAACATTTATATGTAATACATACATATATATATATATATATATATATATATATATATATATATTAATTTAAAATAAAAAAAAAATATTTAAAAAGTGGAGTAATTAAAAACCTTTATAACTCAAAATATAATTTGCAGATTATTTTTTTTACATTTAAATAAACGGAAATATCCAACTTTTAATTTTGATTCAGCATTTAAAAAAATATTAATTTAAAACAAATATTTAAATCAAAAGCTTGAAAAAAAATCTAACTTTTATTTAAAAAATCATATTTTCAAAGTAAATAATTTTTTCTTTACTTTCTGAATCAATATTAAAGAAAATAATCTATAAAGACAGGTTTCAGATTTGAAGCAATCATATTTAATAATTCTTGAGTTATAACAATTTATACACGATAAATTGCGATAGTACCTATCATAATGAAAAATGCATTTTAACAGGAAATCATTTCCATGACAACAATTGATTCAAAGCTAGATTTTGAAAACAACTCAAAACGAAAAAAAAATGTTTTCTCTTCTATTTAAGATAGAAACATGATTTAATCATCATTTTAAGCATAAAGAAACACAGAAAGTTTTAACGCGATAAAAATGTGTTAAAAAATGTAACTTTTTTTTAAACTGTGTGTTTCAAATCCTTTTAAAACAATTATGCATTCAAGGGGTGAACAATTTATCAGTACTATCCCTTTTCTTTTAAACATTCAACGGTTTGTCATACAATATTTATAGTGTGGGGAGTCGGGAGGAAAGAATATAAAAACAAATTAAGCAGAAGAGGGCTTCAATTCAAGATTTGGTGATTCCCTGAACGATGTTTTGGAATCAAGTGCAAATAAGTGTGGAAGGTTTTAAAAAAAATTTAACTTTTTTTTCTGTGTGTGTGTGTGTTTCCGATTCTTTTGAAACAATTATGCATTCAAGAGGTGAAAAATTTATCAGTACTATTCCTTTTCTTTTAAACATTCATCGGTTCGTCAGACAATGTTTATAGTGTGGGGAGTTGGGAGGAAACAAAATAAAAACAAAATAAGCAGAAGAGGGCTTCAATTCAAGATGTGATGATTCCCTGAACGATGTTTTAAGATCAAGTGTAAATAAGTGTGGAAGGTTTAAATTATTGCATTTATGTTATTAGGTTTTAGGAAAAAAAACAATGACACTAATTTGTAAAATTAAATTTAATAACATATGGTCTAACAGTGTAAAATCCTATCTAATCAACATTCATTATTTGAATTTGGAAAATAATTAAATTAAAATTAATCACTTTCTTAGTTTAATTTTTCTAAAATTCAATAAGAGGTTTTATGTGATTAGAGGCAAATAATGCTTGTAAACAGTATTTTAAGGAAGCATTTGTTTTTCTATTATTTTTGTATACGAAATATAATTTTACGGTAATATACCAATCGGCAAAGAAATAGACAATCTTCCTATTATACAAAATATAATGCACGGGCTGTGTATCAAATTTGTATGTGAAATACCATTTTTAAAGAAAAAAATAAACTGTCATAAAATCTAAAAAAAAATGTTCTGAGTTATCTATCGGAAAAATATCTAGAAAGTAATTCAATAGTTTAAAAGAATAAAATCATCGATCATGAGGTTTTTCGATTTCAAGTGTAGGATTTTTTCAGTTTAAAATTCTTCTGACCTTTTCTCTAACAGATCCGTTCTTAAATGCATCCAGTATTTCTATCACTACAGTTATCTATCTATTTATCTATCCATATATATATATATATATATATATATATATATATATATTAGGGTGGTGCGAAAAAACAAAAGTTTTTATTTCAAAATCGCTATTGTGCGGAAAAGTTGCGATTTGTAAATACAAGAAAAACTAAAAATTTTTTTTTTTAATCGGACTTTATCTTCCGATCGCGCAAACCACCTAAAAATTCAAAAAAATTTAAAATTTCCGATTATTTCGGAATTTTTTAAAAAATATTACATATACATATATTTTATCACTATAGTGAAAAATATTTGCATATTGTACTGTTTAACAATAATAAAAAAATTAATTGCGTTTAGAGAATATCTTCCGATCACGCAAACTCATAAAAAATCCGGAAATTTTTCAATTTTCAGTGATTTTGATGTATTAAGAAAATAATTAAATCAGTTTAGTTTGCTGTCTCTTGGTAAAATTTAACTGCAAATTAATACATTGAGCATATTATGCCCTTTTTGACAATCTAGATCTTACCATGACGAGATCGCTGCAAGGCGAAAAGGTTTAATAGTTCGCGCAACTCCTGTTAGCCACACTGCTCAACAGCATTGAAGTCGCCCTATGTATGCACACCCATCTCTCCCCACCCCCGTCCATTTGCACAGTGCGCCATTTTATATCAGTGAGCCCGTGAACGAATTTCGTTTCTTAATTGGGTGTATTTTGTTATTTTAAATACATTAACAAGTGACATGGATACGGATATGCATACGTCGTTGACAAAGAAAATTACTAGAAAATCTTTTCATTGTCCTATATTCGGTCATCCAAGAGATTTCGTGCCAAATATTCTTCCAACACACGAAAATGTTCTTCGATGCTGTTTTGAGAAGAAGTTTCTATTAGCAATTAAACTCAACAACATTAAAGCGAATTTATCATTTGTCAGGAATACAGTGCCAGAAAAAATAAAATATATTTATCAGAAGGCGTCAATCCCAAACGTTTCTGATTACAGAATCATTTAGATAAGTAATGCCTACTACGATAAATATTGTAAACTAACGAAATTTTATATTTGAGCTAAAAAAAAAGGCCAAACCTTATAAAAAAGGTTGATGACATTAAATAAAAAGGGAACTCAACTGTGTGATATTTCAGACTGAAAATACGAAATGAATTTATATTGCTCCTGTAAAAAGTCTCCAGACCTCAAGGAGAGTCCGATTGAGACTAATTGTACGTTTGAAAAGTACAAAAAAATTCCAATCATTGAGCATAGATTTACCTACCTCCAGAGAAAGTACGGAACGGGAAAAATTGGAACTATAGATCAAAAGGAGGCCAAAAAAAGAAAAAAAACTGAGTACAAGACAGAAGATGAAATTATATATTGAAAAGGCAACCTCTCGAATCTCTTGAAGCGGAAATGAAAGATCTTGAGCATTTAGAAGAAACACAGGAGAATTTTAATGCTAATATAGGTATATGTAAAATCTCATTACCATACCTATACAGTTTATCAGATTTAACAAGAAGAAATTACCATGGCAAATGAAAGTAGAGTTACAATCTACATCTTTATGTTGCGATTGCAATGATGTATCTAACTGTACAGGTGATGCTATAGCATAGAGTTAGCTAGAAGATATTGCTGTAATAAGTAAAACAGATGCTTCTCAAGCTATTGACCGATACAAAATTAGAAGGGAAAATAGCCGCACTAGAAAAAAATTTACTGCAAAGTCAAATGGATTCAGAAGAACCACATGACATATATTTTGATGGAGGAAAGGACGAAGAAAGGATATTAAGAAAGATATCTTTCTTCTATCTTTCTTAAAATGGGAGAAAGACACTTTTGTTATCCTCCTCAGTCCTGAGACAAATATCACGAGCGATAACATATATCTGTTTAAAATTACTATAAAACATCTTCAAACTTGTATCATTCTACATATCAATGCGTATTATATGGATACATTTATTGAAAAAGTCTAGAAGTATTTTTAACAATTTTAAAAGTATTTAAATCAATTTAAAGGGTGTTTTTTACTGTCTCTCACAGGCGGTATATTCGTGTGTTTTAAAATATTTGGCAAAAAATCTTTTGGATAAAAAAATATAGGACAATGAAAAGTCTAGTAATTTTCTTTGTCAACGACGTATGCATATCAGTATCCAAGTCACTTATTAATGTATTTAAAATAACAAAATACACCAATTAACAAATGAAATTCGTTCACAGGGTGTAGACAAGTAGGGCGACTTCAGTGCTCTTGCGCAACGTGGCTAACAGGAGTTGCGCGAAATACTAAACCTTTTCGCCCTACAGCAATCTGGTCATGGTAAGATCTAGATTGTTCAAAAAGGGCATAATATGCTCAATGTATTAAATTACATTTAAATTTTAACAGGAGACCGCAAACTAAATTCACTTAATTAATTTCTTAATACATCAAAATCTCTGAAAATTGAAAATTTTCCCGATTTTTAATGAGTTTGCGCGATTGGAAGATATTCTCTAAACGCAATTTATTTTTTTATTATTATTAAACAGTACAATATGCAAATATGTTTCACTATAGTGTTAAAAAATATGCATATGTAATATTTTTTTAAAAATTCCGAAAAAATCAGAAATTTTCCATTTTTTCGAATTTTTAGGTGGTTTGCGCGATCGGAAGATAAAGTCCGATTTGAAAAAAAATTTTTTAGTTTTTCTTGTATTTACCAATCGCAACTTTTTCGCACTATAGCGATTCGGAAATAAAAACTTTTGTTTTTTCGCACCACCCTAATATATATATATATATATATATATATATATATATATATATATGTGACGATTTCAGGAGAGCTCGAATTATTTCCACTGGTTAAAAGAACACACAGTCATGGCAAGCGAGGGAAAAAACAAAAATAATAAATAAATGTAGAAGATCCAATAATTAGTCATGGGCTGCTGTAAATTCATTTATTAAATTCGTGATAATGAGGAAGGAAAAGCTCCTTTTTGCAAAAATTCCATCATTATTTCAGCGAGCTGTCCTCATCGAAGAAGCAACCCAAGAAATCTTCAGAAGAATCTTCTCTTCATCTCGAGACTTCCCCCTTTCAAACTAAAAAGAAAGTTCTGGAACATTCTGTAATCTCTAACCATCATTATTTTATGTAAACAGAATTCTTGTCCAGCTACGAGATTATTTTAAACAGACGATAAATTTATTTAAAAAAAAATATATTATTTAACCAATTTATAATTGACTCAGAATTTTAAATATCTTAGGCAGACGATTTTTATACATGATTAATTTTAAGAGAAAAAGAAAAGAAATGAATTTATTAATATGCAAATTATCGTTGACGGCGGAAAAATAAATAAATAGATAAAATAAAATAATGATATTTTTTAAAGGTATGGTTTTGGAATAAATTTAATAAGAATTTCTTAAAAAGGGTTGATAAAAACATAGAAGAAATCAGTTTTATTTGGAATATTAAGAAATAAAGTTTTAATTAAGAATATTTTTAATTTAGAGCCATCTTTTTAAATTTACGCATACTGGAATAATGTTTTTTAAGGCAAATTAAGAATTTATATCGTCTGCATACAGATTAACAGATTAGATTTAGAAACAAGATTTTAATTTAATAATTTGAAGTAAGTACGGAATATTATTATAAGAAAATTAAGATAGTATAAAGGTTAGTTTTGGCGAAAAAATTTTAAATTTGTAATATTATCCCCCCTCCCCAAGACTTTGTATGAAATTGATAGTTAAATAAAACTACAAGTTCAGACAACAGAAATATAATAATTTAGAAAAGTTAAATTATGGAATAAAACTGTCAAATCCAGGAAGCCAAGAGATGGAAGAAAAGAAAATTAACGCAATATAAAAAATATTAGCGATTAAAATAAAATAGTTAACAGAAAATAATTCTGAATTGAATTTAGGTAGGAGCATTTCCCTGAAAGAAATACAATAATGTTACAACATCACTTACCATTTGTAAGTGCATAGGAGATAATACATATAATAACAGTAAATAAGTTATGAATATTATTAAGCAAGAGATAAAAATATAATAAAAACAATAAAAGTTCGTTCTCATGGAAGTTTAAATAACTACAATGACTTAATGCATAGTTTATTTTAAATAAGTCCTTTAAATGAAAAGAGTCTTTCAAGAATATATAAAAGAGTCTTTTTCAATGTCCAGTGAATACAGTCTCTTTAATTAAATATCTCCAAATCTAGTTTAAGCTTTGTTTTTTATGTTATGTAGGATCCAACATCTTTCAGTAATATATCAATTTTTCAATAATAAATAGCATCACTCTCAATATCAATAATAAATAATATAGAAAAATTTAAATAATAACAATGTCAACAATAATAAGTAATAGTATAATAAGACTCCATATCCTAATATTTTTCAATAAGAGTATAATTAATACTAAACTTCATCATAGAAATCATAATAATAATAATAATAGTAAAACAAGAGTATAATCAAAAGAAAATATCACAATTTGTTTATTATTGATAGGGAAAATATTGGTTGAGGATAAAAATAATTACATAGCAACTAAATAATTTTCTTATCTTCTAATAGCATAAGAAAGTATTTTTTGCTAGCCGAAAGTATAAATAAAAAAAAATCATAATAATTCCAAAATCCAAATAAAATTAAATCTAACTACTTAGAAAATGGACTCTCAACCAGTATTTCCTTACAATAATTCCTCTCTGATACTCTTTTACAAAATTGTCAAATTTGGTTATAAGTTTTCAATGCCAAATGTAGAATAATGTTTTATCCACACATGGTTTATAAACTTTAATAATAAAATACAATAGGAATAAAAGTTGTCATTCTTAATTGAGAAATGGAAATAAAAATAGTGTGCTTTTTTTTTTTTTTTTTTTTTTTTTTTTTTTGAAAAACTTTTAATCTGTAGTTTTCACAATCACTGAAAATCACATATTATGTTATAGGTTTGAATAGAATCATTAGATTTTATAACTGTTATAACATAAATATCTGCTGAATAAATAGAATAATATTAATGTCAAATACATGAGTAAATATAATTAGACTTAAACACCCTTAAAATTAATTTATCAACATCAATTTGAAAGCTTTTACAATCAAAGTGTTCACCTTATGCCTGCATAAGGTGTCCAATTTAACCCCAAAAACTCCCAAAAACAAGTAATATTCTTGTAGCGCTCCAAGAACATACCCGCTGATGTCGAAAATTATGGTTTTTTTATGGTAAATTTAATCTATTGTCTTGACTTTAGTTTGATCTAGTGATTGTATCTGAGGTTTTGTTTGTTTTTTGGATTGCTCATGAAACAGTTTAAAATCTTCGGGTGAAAAATAGGGTCTTAATTTAGAAACATGCACAATAACGGAATTCTGTCCTGTCTCATAATTAAATTTATCTATTTCATAAGTTACATCAGAAAGTTTATTTATAATTTTATATGGTCCAGAGAAAGTAGGTTCTAATTTTCGAGTGTTAGGGTATTTAAATTCTTCATAAATTACAGAGTCTTGTATTTTTAATGGGCATTCGACAAAATGTCGATCATAGAGTCTTTTACTTTTAAGGTGAAATTCATGAGTTCGCTCTTTCGCAATTTTGAGGGCTTTGTCTACTGATGTTGTATACATTTTAATTGCCTCACACAAAACCATTACCCACCATTTAAAAAAAAAATTGAATCAAAATTATCGTGAAATTGTGACTATATTTAGCTGTTAACATTAACCAGAAATTTTATCTAATAAAATAGAAATTGTAAACATCATAGTTATACCTTATTGTTACAAACTTGCCCTTAATCGTGCATAGAGATATCATAATAGTCTTAATAAGTAACAGTAAATATCTTAAGAACATCATACTCCTCAATTAAATCCTTAAGAATAAAAATATTTCAATCTCCAACACATAATAATGATAATAATAATACTCATAAATAGGTAAGTAAGATTCACAGATAAATAATCAAATAAATAAACCTGACAGAGAACTATCTACAACGAATGGTAATTTATAATTATTTGTACATCCATACACAATTAATAGTCAAATATTATGAGAATTATTTTGTGAGCTACTTGGAAGAGTATCAGAGGAGTGCAACTCACTCCTAAAAATACATTCTCTTTCCCAATGAAAAGCATTACTGACAACCCTATTTGTGCATATCCTACAAGGTCTTGAAGGGTATGAATTTTGAATATAATTATTTTGACAAACTCTAGGTCTTTGAAACTGAGATTGCCTTTGGGGAATCCAATTCCTAGGTGTATTATTGGGCCTAACTGGCTGAATCCAGGGCCTAGTTGGTTGAAAAGGTTGAAAATTTTGTCTAGCTGATGGTTGATTTATTACTTGGTTTGAAACTAGTGGGGTGGAAACTTCCACGAATTGTTTGACAACCCGGTACCATTCTGTGGTACTACTAGGAGGATTTATAATAATACTGTTTTTGAATTCTGGTTTTAAACCATCAGTTAAACCTTGTAATAGTATATTTTCACTAAGATGTAATTTCCTACCAATTTCCACTTTCTTACGAAAATAAGTTTCTAAATTGTCTAAATTATCTAATTTCAGGTTTGAAAAATCAGAAAAACTCGGGATGTCTAATTGAATGAATCTTTCTATCAAAATTTTCTTAATTTGTTCATAATCCGTACAATTTAAGCAGTCATTGATGTAAATTTTTTGCGCTTCACCTTTCAAATATTGCGCAATAGAATTAAATTTCCATTCTAGATTTTTCTGTTCCCTATCACATGTTTTATCAAAATAAGTTAACCAAGACAAAATGTTCATTCCAGAACTCGGGTCAAACGGTACGAACTTAGGATCTTCCATAATTTTTTGATTCTTACTCATTAGAATAAATGAAGCACTTCTATTTTCTTTATTAAATCCCGATCGTAAAATCATTCGCAATAAATTTCAAAGTTAATAATTTCTATCAATTACATATTTTTTCAAAATTACTATATCAGATCCATAACATACAATAAATAATAGAATAATAAATAAATTAGTAATTTAATAAATTAACTTCAAATTACTCTCATCAATAAAATAATAAATAAATAAATAAATAAATAATAAATACTTTCCATCAATCATAAATAGAATAGAAATAATAATCAAAACATTTAATAAAATAAACTTACAGTTCCCGAAAAATCTTCAATAAAATCCATTCTTTATTAAATTCCTCATCAAATACCTTTCGCATACTCACCACTTTGAAGTTATTAATTTTCAAAAATTTGTCATTATGACCATGATTATCTTGAGTCATCAGTTACACATAAACAGCAAAAAGGTGGAATATCAGGCCACAGGAATTCACGAGATATTTAGAAGAAATCTTTCAAACCACTCGGACAGAAAGCTGTTTAACATTAAAATCTCCTCTGTTACATTCACTCAAGGAATCAAAAGATAATGGCAATTCTTGCTTAATAACACTTTCAACCATGGCGGGAAAAATTTTCGGCGATTCATATTTTTGTCATCACTTCGTTTCAGTAGATTCATTAGATTCATTTACATAGCATTTTACTTCTTCAGTAGATTCATTTCAAAATCCGAAACAGGCTCTAGCACAGGCATTACCTATCCTGTGCGACTTTTCGATTAGTTGTGACGATTTCAGGAGAGCTCGAATTATTTCCACTGGTTAAAAGAAACACACAGTCATGGCAAGCGAGGGAAAAAACAAAAATAATAAATAAATGTAGAAGATCCAATAATTAGTCATGGGCTGCTGTAAATTCATTTATTAAATTCGTGATAATGAGGAAGGAAAAGCTCCTTTTTGCAAAAATTCCATCATTATTTCAGCGAGCTGTCCTCATCGAAGAAGCAACCCAAGAAATCTTCAGAAGAATCTTCTCTTCATCTCGAGACTTCCCCCTTTCAAACTAAAAAGAAAGTTCTGGAACATTCTGTAATCTCTAACCATCATTATTTTATGTAAACAGAATTCTTGTCCAGCTACGAGATTATTTTAAACAGACGATAAATTTATTTAAAAAAAATATATTATTTAACCAATTTATAATTGACTCAGAATTTTAAATATCTTAGGCAGACGATTTTTATACATGATTAATTTTAAGAGAAAAAGAAAAGAAATGAATTTATTAATATGCAAATTATCGTTGACGGCGGAAAAATAAATAAATAGATAAAATAAAATAATGATATTTTTTAAAGGTATGGTTTTGGAATAAATTTAATAAGAATTTCTTAAAAAGGGTTGATAAAAACATAGAAGAAATCAGTTTTATTTGGAATATTAAGAAATAAAGTTTTAATTAAGAATATTTTTAATTTAGAGCCATCTTTTTAAATTTACGCATACTGGAATAATGTTTTTCAAGGCAAATTAAGAATTTATATCGTCTGCATACAGATTAACAGATTAGATTTAGAAACAAGATTTTAATTTAATAATTTGAAGTAAGTACGGAATATTATTATAAGAAAATTAAGATAGTATAAAGGTTAGTTTTGGCGAAAAAATTTTAAATTTGTAATATATATATATATATATATATATATATATATATATATATATATATATATATATATATATATATATATATATATATATATATATATATATATATATATATTATAATCTTAAATACTCATTATTGGTTTTTTTATAACAATATAATACACGAAATATTTTGCGTCTAAAATGTATGATTAAACTGTAAGTAATTTGATTGGAATTTTCTATTTCTATCGATTTTTACATAATTCGTATATGGTTCAGATACATATTTATACTCATTAAGCTTGTAATTTTTAACTAAAAAATTTTGCCTGGAGAAATAGATTGCATAACATGAAAAAACCTCTAACTTTTTATTTATTTGACATGCACAAATATATATATTATCCTTTTATTTATACATATTATCATTTAAATATATATGTATTATAATTTTTTTAGAAAGGTAGAATAATGCTTTAATAATAAAATATATATATATATATATATAATGAACTACAAGATTAAATTATTGACTGAATAAGTGCTAATTGAGTCGACTAGTAAAAGAGATAATACAGGGTGTATGTAAACTACTGGGCAAAACTTTAAGGGGTGATAGTACACATAAAGACAAATAATATTAAATGGGAAATTAAGGGTCCCAAACGTCTTCCGAAGGAGATAGGCGCCATCAAAGTTTAGGGTCCAAAATTTGAAATGATTATAAAAAACGGAAAAATTGGTCGATTCGTTTGTGGTTTTCACGAAAACTATTCTTTATGTCAGTATTGTCTTGAAAATAAATTACAAAGTTTAATTTCAAAAAATGTCGATAGAGGGCGCTTTAGACTTTGGGTAAACGAACAACTATTTTTTACCAGTTTTTTTTTAATCTCATTAAATTTTTTTAGAAGTTTAGACCTAAACTTAAATTTTGAGCTCAAAATATGTGGTTAAGTAGCGCAAACTGAACTGTGTTCAATGGGAGTGGGTAGGTTCAAATTTCAAATGATTATAAAAAACAGAAAAGTTGGTCAATTGATTTGCGATTTTCACTAAAACTATTATTTATGTCAGTACTGTCTTGAAAATAAATTATAAACATAAATTTTTAAAAGATGTCGATAGAGGGCGCTTTAGACTTTGAAGTAACATACAACTATTTTTTACCGTTTTTTTTTTTTTTTCATCTTATTATTATTTTTAAAAGCTTAGACATAAACTTAAATTTTGTGCTGAAAATCTGAATCGTTGAGAGTGGTTAAGTAGCGCTAACTGAACTGTGTTCAATGGGGGTGGAAATGTTCAAATTTCAAATGATTATACAAAACGGAAAAATTGGTCGATACGTTTGCGTTTATTTCTAAAACCATTCTTTATGTCAGTATTTCCTTAAAAATAAATTTTAAAGATAAAATTCACAAAGTTCCTTTAGAGGGCGCCTTAAACTTTAGAGTGACCAACAACAATTTTTAACTGTTACTTTTTGTATCTAATTAAATGCTTGCAAAAGCTTAAACTTAAAGTTTGAGCTCAAATTCTGTATCGTTGGGAGGGGTTAAGAAGCGTAAACTGAATAGTGTTCAGGAGTTCAAATGTTACCCTGCCCACCCTACAAACACAGTTCAAGTTTTCGCTACTTAATTACTCCATAAGATTCATATTTTGAGCTCAAAATTTAAGTCTAAGCTTTTAAAACTTTTATTTAGATAAAAAAAAGTAACGGTTAAAAATAGTTGTTGGTTACTCTAAAGTTTAAGACGCCCTCTAATGGAATTTTTTAAAATCTATCTTTAAAATTTATTTTCAAGGAAATACTGACATAAAGAATGGTTTTAGAGAAAACCGCAAACGAATCGATCAATTTTTCCGCTTTTTATAATCATTTGAAATTTGGAACTCCCCACCCCCATTGAACACAGTTAAGTTTGCGCTACTTAACCATTCTCTACGATTCATATTTTGCACTCAAAATTTAAGTTTATGTCTAAGCTTCTAAAAAAATTTTATGAGATGCAAAAAGTAACGATAAAAAATAGTTGTACGTTACTCCAAAGTCTAAAGCGCCCTCTATAGGCATTTTTTGAAATTTATCTGTATAGTATATTTTCAAGACAATACTGACATAAAGAATAATTTATGGAAAAACGCAAGTCAATTAACCAATTTTTTTGTTTTTTGTAATCATTTGAATTTTGAACCTACACATTGCCTTTGAACACAGTTCAGTTTGCGCAACTTAACCGCAGATTTTGAGCTCAAAATTTAACTTTATGTCTAAACTTCTAAAAAAATTTAATGAGGTGCAAAAAATAACGGTAAAAAATAGTTGTTCGTTACTCCAAAGTCTTAAGCGCCCTCTATCGGCATTTTTTGAAATTTATCTTTATAATTTACTTTCAAGACAATACTGATATAAAGAATAATTTTCGTGAAAACCGCAAACGAATCGACCAATTTCTCCGATTTTTATAATCATTTCAAATTTTGGATCCTAAACTTTGATGGCGCCTATCTCCTTCGGAAGACGTTTGGGACCCTTAGTTTCCCATTTAATATTATTTGTCTTGATGTGTACTATCACCCCTTAAAGTTTTGTCCAGTAGTTTAGATAAACCCTGTATATCTATATTCATCTCAAAGGCAATATTTCTAAATTGGATAATGACACTTCTATTTATTAGTATTTAAAAGGATAGAATACTTTACATTTTTAAACACTATATACAGAGTGTATCTAAACTCTTGGATAAAAATTTAAAGGGAGATAGTACGCATCAAGACAAACAATTTTAAATGGGAAACTAAATGTCCCAAACGTCTTCCAAAAATATAGGCGCGATTAAAGTTTAGGGTTCAAAATTTCAAATGATTATTTAAAAAAAAAAAAGAAAAAATTGTAAATTCGTTTCGGGGTTTTCATTAAAACTAGTCTTTATGTCAGTATAGTCTTAAAAATAAATTATAAAGATAAATTTCAAAAAATGCCGATAGCGGGCATTTTAGGCTTTTGAGTAACGTACACTTATTTTTTACCGGTATTTTTTGCATCTCATTAATTTTTTTAGAAGCTTAGATATAAACTAATAGATATAAAATAGATATAAACTAATGAGCTGAAAATCTAAATCGTTGGGAGTAGTTAAGTAGCGCAAACTGAACTGTGTTCAATGGGAGTGGGGAGGCTCAAATTTTAAATGGTTATAAAAAACAGAAAAATTGGTCGATTCGTTTGAGGTTTTCGCTAAAACTATTCTTTATGTCAGTATTTCCTTGAAAATAAATTTTAAAGATAAATTTCAAAAAATTCCGTTAGAGAGTGCCTCAAACTTTAGACTAACTAACAACTATTTTTATCCGTTATTTTTTGTATTTAATTAAATGCTTGTAAAAGATAAGACTTAAATTTTGAGCTCAAAGTCTGAATCCTATGAGTTATTAAGTAGCAAAAAATTGAACTGTGTTCAACGGGTGGGGACGGTAACATTTCATCTCCTGAACACAGTTCAGTTTGAGCTTCCCAAACCTTACCAACAATTCAGAATTTGAGCTCAAAATTTAAGTCTAAGTTTATGCAAGCATTTTATTAGATACAAAAATAACGGTTAAAAATAGTTGTTAGTTAGTCTAAAATTTAAGGCGTCCTCTAACGGATTTTTTTTTTTTAAATTTATCTTTAAAATTTATTTTCAAGGAAATACTACCTTAAAGTATAGTTTTCGCGAAAACCGCAAAAGAATAGACCAATTTTCTGTTTTTTAAATTCATCTAAAATTTGAGCCTCCCCATCCTCATTGAACACAGTTGAGTTTGCGCTACTTAATCACTCCCAACATTTCAGATTTCCAGCTTAAAATTCAAGTTTATGTCTAAGCTTCTAAAAAAATAATGAGATGCAAAAAATAATGGTATAATATAGTTGTACATTGTTCCATAGTCTAAATTGCCCTCAATCGGCATTTTTTGAAATTTATCTTTATAATTTATTTTCAAGACAATATTGACTTAAAAAATAATGTTAGTGAAAACCGCAAATCAATTGACCAACTTTTCCATTTTTTATGTTTATTTAAAATTTTGCATCAAAGTTTGTATATATATATATATATACATATATATATATGTATTTTAAAAAGCGTTTTTTATGTACAAAGAGCTTTTTTATTATTTTCCTCATTCAAATTGTTATAACTCAAAATCCGCTTAAGAAAAATTGACCAGACTTGTTGCCACAAGTCTATTATTTTACTTTACTTTTAATTCAGCAAATTTGAGGAAAAAATATATATTTACATTATTTATTTATTTATTTATTTAAACTATATCATTAGCTTCAAATTTTTACATTAAATATTTTTAATTTTTATTTAAATTAATAATATTAAGAATAATGAATAAAAATTAAATCATATATAGTTATGTTTATTTATATGAAAAAATAAATGAAATTCTACAAGTAATATTTCAACTTAAAACGATTCATATTTGCCGTACATTTTTAGTAAGTTATGATATTTGTATTACGTGATTTTATTTACTAATGATATGATTAACCAATTCAGGAAAAGTTTCAGTTTTCCATTCATAACCTTATTTACTTTTAGAGACCACAATTTCAACAAGCTGGAATTTGGCCATCAAGTGTAGTAAATGTGGAGCTTACTATAACGAAGCTTAAAAACTCTTCAGATCTTGATGTAACAATGTGTAGTACTTCGTATATTGGTCGTTTCTGTAAATTCCATCTGCTTTATATTATACTGGAAGTAAATTGTGATAAACCTCAGCAATATATACCAATTTCATAAAATGTGACATAAATTAATATTATTAAAACGCCCTGAAAAAGTGTTTCTCCGTACACCGTTATGTAATGGAATATTTTTGTACGGTCCCGTAATCAATAATAAATATTCTTTGCACTAAGGATTAACATAATGTATTTTTTATATATACTTCATAGATTCATATAAATTCTATTATATTCGAAGGAGTATAACATCATTAAAATGAACTTAAAACTATTTTTCTCATTGATCGTAAAGCAATGGAATACTTTTGATTGTCCCTGTAATTAAACTCTGAATTCGATTTTCATAAAGATTTAAATGACTCGACAAATTTATTGCATGAATTATATATTTTAAATTTCAAATAATTTAGTTTAAAAGTTTTTTTTTTTTTTTTCACAGGCAGATTAAATGACAAATTTAAGTGTTACGTATCTGTATAATTACGAATACACCTAAAAGCTACTGTTGTTCATTTCTTTTTCAGAAATTGAGAAATTTCATAAAATGCAATTTTCCATTTTAAGTTTGACATTCGAAAAATATAAAAGGTATTAACATTTTCAAGAAATTCATGTTAAATATATTTTATTAAAAAAACAAACAAGAATTGAAAATATAAAATTCTCATTTGATACAAAATTTTTTACTAGAGAATTTGAAAAAATTGGAAATCATTTTATCTAAAGACTATAATTTTACTACGTTTATTTTCATTCATTGCTTAGTAAGTTAAAAATATAGAAATTATTTATTTCCCTAATTTAACTTTTATGATGTACATTCAGAATTTAACATTATTAAAAAGAAGAAAATTGTTTTAAATTTTTAAAAAAAAAAAAGATTAATAAATTTATTATAATAAAATTCGTTAACAAATTGTTAAACATTGAACACGAATGTTACTCTATACAAAGGGAAATTAACAAATCATATGCAATTTTGTGAAAGGATTCATCTAATACAAAATTAGAAATCAGTTATTTTATGACAACTTATTTAAGAACATTGCATATTTTTACAACTGTAAAACATTTAAACATAATGTGTTTAGATCATAAATATCCATAAAAAAATATGCACAGAACGTTTACTTATTAAATGTGTTAATTTCAGCCAAACAATTCACTGGGGCACATACACTGTAAAAAAAAATCTGCAAAGGTACTAAACTTTTTCTTGGAAACTGGGATTCTAAGAACTTTTTCGGTAACGGTAACAGCAAAAATTCAAGTTTCAGAATCGATTACATGAATGTTTTCTGTTATCGTTACATGAAAAGTTCTTGGAATCCCAGTTTCCTAGAAAATGTTTAGTACCTTCACAGATTATTTTTTACAGTGTACTTAAGAAAACATAGAAAAAAATGCATAGTTACAAAAACTGCTCTTTAACTCAAGAATATTTTCAATATATCGATATACCTAAATAGATTTTTTGTTTTCTGGATAATCAACCATTTTGCAATGGTCTTTAATTATGAATGTAAAATTGTCCTGCCTATATTCTGAATAAAATCTTACATATAAAATTCTGTGAATTAGATTCTCTCCTATTCCCTTATTTTGTTATTGTAAATTCTTTTCTTTCTTTTTATTACTAAAAAATATTTATCTACTGCAGTATGGCTTCTTTCACAATAGCAATATGAATGAAAGAATCATCTAAACAACGTAAAAAGATTATCATAAATAAAAATTCTTCACATATGTTCATCAACCCAATAACTAAAACAACCGGAAGATAAATACCTTTATCATTCTTCGACATAAATATATAAGAGCATTACACAAACTCCACTGATCGGTTCTTTTTATAAATTTACACAAGCCCCTTTAGTATTAACAAAAAAAAACAAAAAAAAAAAACATTTATAATAATTATTTTTGCTTGTTCTTCTTTTTAACAAGAATAAATCAGATTAGTTTTCCAGGCAATTTCATGCTTGAATACATCAAATGCAAAATTAGAAATGCTTTATTTAATTTTAATTAATAATTTTTTAATCCTTTATTTGAATATGTATTTAAGATCATCGCAGATTTTTAAAACTGTAAAACATTAAAAGAAAAGATGTTTAGAGCGTAAATATCCATTCAAAGTGAAGAGAAACGCTTACTTATTTAATGGATTAATTGAATATCATCTCGTATATAAAAGTGTGTGCAATAGATTTCCTGCTATTCCTTAATTTCATTACTGTAAATCATTTTTTTCTTGTTATTACTAATAAATATTTATTTTTTCCACGATCTAGCGCAATAAAAGGGCTTTTGCCATAGCAATATGAATTAGAGAATCATGTCAATGTAAAAATATTAACCTAAATAAAAATTATCTACATGTGATCATTCACCCAATAACTAAAACTACGAAAGTGAAATTACACAAATTTTAGTGATCAGCTCCTGTTATAAATTTATATCATCTCCTTTTTTAAGAGCAACTTTAAGCAAAACAGCAGGATTTATGGTTGCTTATCTCTTTAACACAAATAAATGAGATTAGTTTTCAAGGCAATTTCATCTCAAAGTAATTTCACCAACATCTAATGCAAAATTAGAATTCCTTTATTTAATGACTTCTTATTTAAGGTCATTTCAAAATTTTACAACTATAAAACATCGTTACAAATAAATGTACACATGTTTCAATTTACGGGTGATTTAATTTGTTAACATGGATATAATTTCCAATGTTTCTACAATAACAATAGATTGGCAAATAAATCATGCAAACAATAATTCTTCCAAATGAGTAAAAGCGTATCCAGCTCGATACTCGAAATCAGAAACTTTGCCTTTAAGTGCCAATGCTCTATCAATTGCATTATTTAAAACAGCATTGATAACAACTTATTATTCACAGGAAAACATTTGATAAGCATTTTTTTGTATTATATTAGGTACCTCGAAAAAATATAACCCTTGTTAAATAATTCTAATTAACATTAATTGCGTAATTGCATATAATTTTTTGAATTAATCAACCGACTAGTAAATAAATCACATCGAACATAAACTTCCCAACTAATCCGCAGTAGCCAAACAATATTGGACCAATATTGGCTACATCTTGGAGAAATATTGGTACATTGGCACAATATTGGCACGCAATATTGCTACATTATTGGGATTTTTACATTTTGCCCTTATTTAGCCGATATTTGTAGCCAATATTATGCCACTATTGGGGTTTCATTTTAAATATTGCCAATAAAACGCCAATATTGGTTAAATATTGCAATTTTATTGGAAATATTTCCAATAAAACGCCAACGTTTGTACAGTATTGACGTTTTATTGGCAGTATTTCTCATGAAACCCCAATATTAGTATATTATTGGCTACAAATATTGACTAAATAAGGGCGAAATGTAAACATTCCAATATTGGAGCGATATTGACGTTTTATTGGCAATATATCCAATAAATGAAATATTGATACAACGTTGGACCAATATTGGTTTGCTACTAGGGTAAGTGTCTTGCAAGTTAAGGAAGTTTGGAATAAATTGTCAATGCTCTTCCAATTAAAATACATCCAACCAAATATATTATATTTAGTAAAGCCATCAGATCTCATACTTTAGTGAGCTCGACAGAACAAACCAAAAGTACAGAATCTGCGATTATGAAGGAAATGTAAGTTATTGTTAGATTTCACTTACCTGCAATTTATTCTGTCGAGTTGTTTAAAACTTCAGACCAGATCTCCTTACCAAATGTTTTCTGATAGAATTCTATTTAAAGTTGGGTGACTTTAGACAGCTCAAATGCAAAATCATTGGCTATTGAAGAAAAATGTTCTGGATTCGAGTCTCTGCCTGACCACATTTTCACTCAAGAAGAATAATTGATCTTTGTTTAATATAGATAATGTTAATTATGTAAATTTGAAGGAAAAGAAATTTGTATAATTCTATTAAAGTTTTTAAACTTACATATCATACTTAATGTAACTTGCAGAAATTTAATAAAAAAATACAACAAGGTGAGGTACGTCATTGTTTTAAAAACACCCTTTCATACACACGTTTCTTCATCTATTATTTTATTATAACTTTTTAAGAAATGAAAAGTAACATATATTTTTCCAATAAGAAGTGTGTTTAAACTTTTGCTACAAATTTGCACTTTTTTATATGAAGAAAGTTTTGTCGAAAGAAAAGATAAATAGAAAAAATTGAATTTTTTTACTGTATTATTATTTCGTAAAAGAAAATCCATGTAAGGGGAAATACGTATTAAAGATTACTGAAAACTTTTTTAGAAATATTTTGAAAACAGTTTGCAACAAGAATTTGAGTAATGAGCGAGATATTTGTAAACGTTTACTTATTTCATATGAAGAACTTAGAAAATAACGCTATAAAGATTGATAACTTTTGTACATAAATTTACAATATTACGTTTGGGAAATTTATTTTATGTATGTGACATATGTCATCATTTACTACGAAATAAAAGCACAATACGTTTATTTATCTTTTTTAAATGTATAAATGCATTACAATACGCTTAAGCGATAATATTTTCAGAAAATTTAGTTTTAGTTAAATTTGTAACAATTTTGTTTCTCTTTTAAACGCGTAATACATTTTTTTCTTGATTAAATTCAGAATACTTTTATTTCTTTAGCAATATGTAAATATTCTAAATTTTTCATTTGTTAATAGGTATAATAATCAAGTTTCTAATTTATATAAATTGATACCGTCTGAATTAAGAACATACTTTTCATTATTTTTCTTGTTTATTCATTGCGATAATTATTATGATTTCTATCATAAATGAACGCATAAATGAAGCATTTATTTAATATTATGGAAAAGGATCTAGTGCAGGAAAATTTGACAGCAAGCCCTCGAATGTTTAACGTAATATTCTCCTACCCCATTCTCTGTCAGAAAACCCCAGGAATTATTAGATATTTTCTATAAACATTTTAATGCTAGGCTGCTTTTCAAATAGAACTCACTGGAGACATCGTCTTTTTTTTCTATTCTGCGATTTTTTTTGAAAGTTTAAATAATATTTATTAATTATGTTCACATTAATTATGTTCTATTTCATATTAATTCATATTAATTATGTTATATATTATGTTCTTTTTTCTTTTGGTTTACACATTTATAACTCTTCAATAATTTTTATTCTAATAAATAATTAAATTAAAATTCTTTTTTTTCTTTACGTTTTCTAATATTCAAGAAGAGGTTTTCTGTGATTAGTGGCAAATAATTCTTGCAAACAGTACCTTAAAAATAGAGATAAAGGCTTTATTTTTTTATTTCTTTTACTTACTTATTTTATATTTTTTAAGGAAAATATAAAATATTTCATCTATATTAAATATAATACTTGGGTTACATACAAAATTTGTAAGGAAATGGATAATCTTTTAGTTATAAGAAGCATAAAACTCAAGTTTTATACCCAATCAGTAGGTGAAGTATCATATTAAAAGAATAAAAGGCAAAATAAAAGGTTTAAATCATTTTTAAGAAGTACCCTGAGTTATCTGTTGGAAAAAAATCTTGAAAGTAATTGAATAGTTTAAAGGAATAAAATCATCGATCATGGGGTTTTTCGATTTCAAGCCTAGGGTTTCACTTTAGTTCTAAGTACAAATTTTTTCTAACCTTTTCTGTAATAGATCGGTTCTGAAATGTTACCAGTATTTCTTATATGTATATATATATATATATATATATAAATAAATAAATAAATAAATATATATATATATATATATATATATATATATATATATATATATATATATATATATATATGCATATATATATATATAATACATTACAATTTGAAATAATTGTTACAATTAATAACATTAATGCATTTTATTTAAAATATTTGTTATTGTTTTTCTTATAATAATATCATATGTGAAATTTTTTGCATCCGATATGCATGATAAAAGTGTAAGTAAATTAATTTGAATTTTCTCTTATTATTGATTTTTGTCTAATTTTATGTGATTCAGATATATACTTATCATCATTAAGTTCGTCATTATCGTCATTACTGCATAACATACAACATTTTTTTTTTAAACATTTTCCTTAGCTGATTATTATCATAAGAACGATAAAGTTTATAACACTTTCGTGTTCTTTCTTGTCATTTTTTTAGGTGTTAAATATTTGCGTGTACTCCGATTAGTTTTATGCATTACAGAGATGGACTGTTATAATGAATCATTGAATATTTTTAGAGGTTCGTTTTAAAATATCAAAATTATTAAATTGATTTTGAAAAAAAAAAAGCAAAACCCAATTTCAGTTTTTTTTACGCAAATAGTTAATTATAAATATTTTATTTAAAAAATGAAATTTATATGTTTTAAAACCAGATTACAGTATTTATTTTGTTACTGAAGCTAAGAATGTATTTCCAGTATCCGTGAAATATCATTAAATATTTAAACACTGAAAATAAATGGTTATAATATTTGTTATCTCAAAAACAACATTCTACCCATCATCAAACATATAAAATGATAAATGATCCGCTTTCGTTGTCAAATAGATAAAATCTTTTCTTGATTTATTTTTATTTTATTTTATTTTATTTTTTATTATCCAACTTCATTCATATTTATATCTCTATATAATAAATCATTTCCGATCGGAGTTTAACATTATCACAACCAATTTTTGACAACTTTCCAAGCCAGAATATTTGGAGGTTTTATAAATTTTATGTATGCATAATATTTCTAAAAATATATTCCATGTATGAAAATATTGCATTCAATAGAAATTTCACCAGACTATTGTCTGCTCTCGTTTATATAAATATTTGCTAAAATATTTGATAAGAATAGGAATCTGCTTTATATTCTCCCTACATTTCAATTCCATTATTTTTTCACATATATCGGTATTTTTTTATATTTCAATTAAATCCAAAATTTTAAAATACTAAACTTATTAAACTGCAATATTTTTTTATATAAACATATTGTATTAAACAAATAGCTTAAAAAAATCTTTTTAAAAACAAATTTTAGGTAAATCTTGTTAACTTTCATTTGAAATAATAAAAAAAAAAAAAAAAAAAAAAAAAAAAAAAAAGTCGAAGGCAGAAAAGTATAAAAAATAGCTGCATTAAAATGTGATTAATTTATATTTTAGAAATCTTTATGAATTCATAACCATTTTAAATACGAGCTCTAAATTATTAAATATCTTTAATATGTGATATGAGTCTTTCATCAGTTACAAATTCCTTGTGATTTTATTACGTACATGTATAAAACTATTTTGATACTATTCTGTTCTAAAATTCAAAGTCAAATAAAATTACTAAAATATTTAATTTGGTCTTAAATATTCTTTGTTATTATTATTATATTCACATTTTATTGAAAGGAAAAATGTACCCACTAATTTCAATTAAAAATGTAAATATATCTTATTATTTAAAAGTTAGAATCCGTAGAATTTTTATGAAAGGAAAAGTTTTTAAAGGGACTGATTCATTGATTAACAATAAATCTTAAAAATCCGTTGCAATAAAAAATTACTTACATTGGTTATAATTTAGAGATTAATTTAATTTAAAGTACGTTTATTTTAATTTTGAAATCGATATAATAATACCGTTCAAAATAACACAAACATATAAACATCTCATACAAGAAAAGTAAATACTGTTTGGATTCATGAAAATAATAACTATTTGTTTCCATTTGTATTTATTCATAGAATATAATGAAAAACCTACAATGAAACTACACATACACTGTTGTGCAAAATTTAAAGACGAGTCCCAAAATACAAATTTTGAAGGGATTTTCAAGTGACAATTTTCACGCGAATATCCAAAAGGAAGTAATATAACTCGAATAATTATTATCCCTGCATAACAGCTAGTTCATATAACATCTCATTCAGGTCACATATGGTCACAAGAGTCACAGTCACTACGGTGAAACAAAAAAATAGGAAATTTCATACGTCTCTTTTATGAGTCTCAAATGATTACTATATGTGACTCCACTGTCAGGTCACTGCGACTGCTGTTTTTTGACGTGTCTCAGGTGACTTTAAAGTGTCGTTTTATTGAGACTCTCGTGTGACTGTCATTGGGAGGCTCAATTTCAATGTCATTGTGAATGTTGCATTATGATAAATCACCAAACAATGTCCCATTAAAGTCATATGGTGAGTTTTCACCACTTTTCACAGTGGTTACTTCGCAGTAGGGTCTCTGTTACCACTTGACAAAGTCTTGTGACAGAAAGTCACCATGTGACTTTAATGTGTCATTATTTGTTTAATTATAATAATGCAACATTCACAATGACTTTCAAATTCAGCCTCCAAATGACAGTCACACGACAGTCCCAAAAAAATGACACTATAAAGTCACCTGTTGACTCGTCACAAAGCAGCAGTCGCAGTGACCTGACAGTGGAATCACATATAGTCAATGTTCTCACTGACATTTGACCAATATTAGTTATTCGGCTAATTAAAAATAAAAAAAAACATTCGCCAAATGAAAAAGTATTAGCCAAATAGATTCGACGTGTAGTACAAAAAAAAAAAAAAAAAAAAAAAAAAAAAAAAAAAAAAAAAGTTGAGTGTAGATTTTGCCATTGCAGAATTCAATTTCGCCTCCGATTAGAAAAAAAAATCGATAGAGGTTTTTTAGAAGGGACACCCCGTTTAGATTGCAATAAACTAACTTCATTTTTCTTGTGTTTATCAATATAATAGCAAACAGAAAGGTGTGAAATACCCAACTGAATAGCAATTTCTCTCTGAGACATTGGAATTGCGGAATAATAAAGATATACACTTTGACGTGCTACTTCTTCATTGACTAGATTCATTAAAAACGGATTTTTTCTTTGGTTTAAACGCTTTTTCATAGACTCTGAGTGAAAGGAAATGCAATTTAACAATAGAACTAATTTTATTTTTATTGTGACATTACTTTCACTAACTGAAGTCATCTGAAAGTAAAATCTCAATCTCAGTGTCCATAATGAAAAGAAATATTAAAATGTAATATCGGGTTCTACCAGGTTATCCCATCGACCAAAAAATTATCGCCAAACTACAAGAATAAATGCCAATAATGGATGGATCGTGAATGTCACATTCAATGACATTAAAGACTATTCATGTGTTTAAAATGTCATTAAGTAATTTTTATTTCGACTTTTTATTAATATTTTTATTAATATTCTACTAATTATTTGTTTTTTCGTTATTTAAAATAAAAATTATGTCAATATGTATAATTCGGCTATTAGTTTGGCAATTTGTATAATTTGGCAAAATTGCTCGACGGGATAACAGAGTAGTACCTAATATCGTTATGAGTAAAAATGCGATGTTTTAAATAGTGACATCATTTTCTCTTCAAATGTTTTTTAAAAGTTACTGTTATTAGTAATATCAAAAAGGCATCCGTAATAATATTGTAATTCCCATTTATCTGGTTGCTGAATGACACCCTTTTCTTCATTTGAAATTTTTCTTATTTTGCTTAAGACATTAATTTTTATCATAAATTATTTTCTGTTATTTTATTTAGATTATTAATATTATTTCTCAGTAAATATATTTTTTCCTCAATTAGTGCATAATTATACGCAATCATTTTGGGAAATAAATTTTTATTATCGAGAGAAAAGCTAAACTGTGTTGTCACCATTTTAAAGAAATATCGTAAAAAGCATTTAAAATTAAAAATTAAAAATACAAATGGAAATAAATTAAAAAATAACTAAAATGGGCACAACTACAAATAAATAGCTTTCATTTAAAAAAAATAATTATCAAAATCGGTTGAGTAGAAAATTCAGGGCTGATGACACGACATTTTTTAGCTTGTCTGAAAGAAATAGCATCGGAGGCTTTAAAAAGATATGCATATATATATATATATATATATATATATATATATATATATATATATATATATATATATATATATATATATATATATATATATATATATATATATATATTTACTTTTTTCCCCATAAGTTCTAAAATAACCTAAGTTTTTATAACTGTGACAACGACTGTTATTAATCTAATTTCAATTATCCGCTACAAATATAAAAAATATGTATATATTAATATATATATAATTCATATGTATGAAAAATGTAAAAAAAGCAAAAATTGAGCACTAGCAATTTGGCGAATTCAATTGCTTGTTTACTCGCAAAGTTGCGAATGAAGAATTTATTCGCAATTTGCTGCATTGGCGAGCGACAGCGAGAACACTGCATATAGTAGTCATTTGAGACTCATGAAAGAGGCCATGGAATTTCCTATTTTTTGCTTCGCCGTAATGACTGTGACTCTTGTGACCATGCGTGTCCTAAATGAGATGTTATATGGAGTAGCTGTTATGTCCGGATAATAAGTATTCGAATTATATTATTTCCTGTTGAATATTCGCGAGAAAATTATCGCTTGAAAATCCTTCGTCCTTAAATTTTGCACACCAGTGTACATTAAAATACATTTTGACACATTTAGCATGTTAAATAAAGCATACGTCAATGATACGCTATTTACGCTATGATACGCTATTTAGAATTCGGACACTGCACACTGGCGATTTGAACCTATTCTGTATGTTTACCATGATTTTATCATTCCTTACAATCAAGTAATACTTTCAAAACTATAATTGGAACGATTTTTTTTCGCCCATGTTGAATAACAATTTATCGACGATTAACGACAGACATCTTCTGCGCTGGTATTTTCCTTTCCTTCTTTAAATTTCCTAATCTTATATTGCACCATACTCTCATGCATCGAGTTTTCTAAGTATTTTGCACTTATTTGATGTTAAATTTCTCAATGTTGAACATTTCCACATTCAAAAGCATGATAATAGCACATAAGCAGGGCCAATTATGTTTTTAATCAAAATTACAGACATAGAATGATTTTAAACTTTGATGTATCAAACAAAATAGTTAGCCTTATTCGTTCTCCATTTAAAGGACTTTTTTTACACATACTCGGCCTTCGACCTATCAGATTTGTGGGATGTATACGCAAAAGATACTTATTGTCTTCATGAGCTTAATGTATATTTTAAATTTTAAGCTGTCTATAGTATTTCATAATTTTAATCTCGCTCAGTACGTGCACATATTTTTAACTGCGTTATTAACAATAAAAACATTGGTCTGAATTATAAATCCCGAATTAAAATTCAGGAAAAGAACATATGAAATTTGCATTCACATAAAAATAATTAAAAATATTTACTTTTTTATTTAATTACAAGTAATTATGGTTAAAATCACTGTGTAATCTATTTGTACAATGATTTTATATTTGAACATAAAAATTATTAAATGGACATTTCTGGTATTTTTGAAAGCCGTTACTGTAACAAAAATAAAACTATTTTAAAGAGCATCAAAATTTTTATTGCTATTTTTATGAAAAAAATAAACTGCTTAAAATTTTTAAATGTTCTATTATAAATAATATTTTACTTAATATGAGAAGAGTCCATTGTAATAAATTATTTTGAACTGAATCAATGATTTTGAACTGAATGTTTACATACAACAAACTAAATTACTGATAATACTTTTCAAGTGAACATGTGATCTTCTTATGCATGCATTCATGTATTTTTTTATCATAAATTTCAAATTAAACAAAGAGCAGAAATAAACAAATAAATGCACAATAAAAATTTATTTTTTTAAATCCAGCATTCATTGTAAAGGTTACAGTCAGTATTATTAAGAAATATGTATGTTGTATCTGTTATTTTAGTATTTTTTGGCAACATATTCTTTGAAAAAGCTCTGGAAACCACAATCTGAATTCTATTTCACTGCTGTAAGAAAATAAAAAGATATAAAACGATCAAGGAGATTAATGTCCAGGGCTCTGTCCATCATGTGACCAAAATAACTTTATACCACTTGACCCACTTGGACTAGAGTAAACGAGGAAGGATGATACTCTTAATAGTTTTGCTGATAAAAGAATGTCAGAAAAAGAAACACACCATTAATGAAGTACATTCGGATTCGAATTTTAATAAAGAAACATTATTCGTTAAGAATATTTTGGAAATTGAATTCATTTGCTGTGTATAAATCTGATTCAAAAAATCTGAAACATGAATATTAAAAAAAAAAAAAATACATCTAATCACAAGCAGGAAGTTTATTTAATAATATGTGTGTATATATATATACATGCATTTATTTTTTATGCGATATTATGCATTATATCTTGTGAACAGTTAAAATTCTTTATACGTCAATAAATTTAATTAGCTATTTCATGATTTTTTATATGAAAATTTTTCATGAATTTTTTTTATATACTTATCAGACTTAATAAAAATATAAAGGTACATTAAAGCATAAAGGTAAAGAACTAAATATTAAACATAAAATTTCTGTTTATTTGATATATTCTACAAAAATCCAAGTATTTTCAATATTATATAAATCGGTGTTTTGCATAGAAAGAAGGAGATGCGTAAGAGCTGAATATGACATTAAAATATATTTATTTCGCATATTATAAACGTACGTGGATAGTTCAATGATTATTGTGTCTAGTGTATATAAAATATTTTTACCGCGATGGTTGATGCGGAATAACGATATCTAATGTCTTAAATGCTTATGTACGCAATTTCAGAACCTTAGTTGCTATATTAACATGATTTTGGAGGGATGGGTAAAGTTTTAAAGACCTACTTTACAGGAAGTTTTTTAGGAAGTGGGAGGAGGGAGGAATGCTGGTTTGAAGATTATGAGGCTACATTTGGGACTATGGATGAGAGATGGCTACATCTCTATGTCCAGATGACAGTAATTAAGTCTCATCCGCTGTGACAAATCTAACCCCATAAGCTATAAATCAGGCTTTCTCTCTCACTCCCTCTCCTCCATTTCACTCCTTCCTCCAAAACTATGTGGATATATCAACTACGGTTCTGAAATTGAGCATATAATCATCTAAGACATTAGACTTCGATATTCCAACTCTACCATCAGAGTATATATACTATTATAGTGTATATGTTACAGGCTAAACCCGATTTTAGGCCAAACTAGTTTATCCTAACGCCCATCGGATAGCCTAGTTTTTCCTAGGCCAAACCGGTCTATCCTAACGCCCATCGGATAAACTAGTTTTCCTAGTCCAAACCGGTCTATCCTAACGCCCATCGGATAAACTAGATTGTCCTAGGCCAAACCGGTCTATCCTAATGCCCATCGGACAAACTAGTTTTTCCTAGGCCAAACTAGTTTGGCCTAACTCTTATAGGATAAAATAGTTTAGCCTGCTGTTTATTGGTCTGAACTAGTTTCTCCTAGGCCGATTTAGTTCATCCTAGGCCAATTCAATTTGGCATGATTTTATTGAATTCAATGACCGCCCTAGCGCCAACATTCTAGTTTGTCCTAGGCTGATCTAGTTTATCCTAGGCCAATTTAATTTTACGTGTTTTTAGCTTGCAGGCGTCAAAGCCTGAGAAATAAAGGGCTCGCAGGTTCTGTATGTATGAATGTATGTATGTATGTACGAATGTACGTACGTATGTACGTGCATATGTACGTAACACGATAGCTCGTGGTAGAAATATCCGATTTGCTTCAAATTTTGGATGTACGTTCATTGATATAAGGTACTTTTCTGATTAATTTTGGGAATTTATTGGATAAGAATAAAGGGAAGCGAACGGAAGGCTAATCCCCCACCGTTAAATTAGAGAAATGGATTTTTCATGCAGAATTATCAGTTTTCATTTAAAATTTTTGATATAGGATCAAACATACAAGGCGCCTACATGATTAGTTGTAGATATTTATTGTTTAAGTGTAAAAAAGGGCAATGTATGTTACCCCCATAATTTAGATAAATGGTTTTTGACGCAGAATTTACGGATATGCTTCACATTTGTATATCGGTTCTTTCTGATAAGGCGATTCCCTGAATAGTTTTGGGGGTTTAATAGTTAAGTATGAAGGGAAAAAAGAACGATTACCCTCTTACATAGAAAAAACTATTTTATCCTGTGGGCATTTAGATAAACAAGTTTGGTGTAGAAAAAACTAGTTTATCCAATTGGCATAAGGATAAAATAGTTTGGCCGAGGCTAATCTAATTTAGCTCGAAAACGGGTTTGGCCAGTAAAAAACATATCTTTCACTAGAAAAAGTATAATTGTGTGTCAAGAGTCATTGCTTATGACACCAATACAGAAATTTAACATGTTCACCTTAGAGACATGATGCATTGGACATGGTGTTTGCTTATTCAAGCAAAATATTATTATCTACTTTAATATTATTTACTTTTGTACAGGCAGAGCTCTGTTTGTACAAAAATCAGTGAAAAAAGACTCAGTCCGGCTCGATCTGGCCCTACTCAATTTCTGCAAAAAGTTCAGGTTTTACTTTACATACAAATAAGATTCCTTTAAAAAATACTGCTTATATACTTATTGGATAAATTTACAATGTATTTTTAAATTATGATGTGTTCACAGAATGGAAAATACACAATGTATTAATGATTATCTAGATTCTTAGAGTTTCAATATTCAAATACGGATTCATTTAATAATCAATGTAGTTGAGAACAAAAGAAAAAAAATATGAGAGTTATAAACATCATAACTTTTGAATCCGTTCAGTAAAAAGTAGACTTGTGAATACATTTCTTTGTCATTCCTTAAGGCTTTTGTCAAATCCTGAAGAGCTACATCCTAACACATTTATGAACTACTTCCTTTTCGAAAATGCATAAGTTAAACAGATTCAGATAATATGTAATCGAATGGCGTAAACCATTTTCTCATAAAAGCGATGTATCTTTGAGAAAATAATAAAGCTACGTTTTGAATCGAATTTCCGGTTACGACTTCACGAAAAAAAAATTGACGCCTTGACAAGAATAGCTTATATGTCGACAGGTAATTAATTTCTCAAAAATGGAAAACGCTGTTCGATTCCAAATTATGTTCAGCTTCAATCTGGCTCGAATATGCAATCATCATAATAATAATAATAAATAAAAGTTAGATCTCAGTTAACACAAGCGTGCAAAAAAAAAAAAAAAAGCAAACACCATGTCCAATGCATCATGTCTCTAAGGTGAACATGTTAAATTTCTGTTTTGGTGTTATAAGCAACGACTCTTGACATACATTTACACTTTTTCTAGTGAAAGATATGTTTTTTACTGGCCAAACCCGTTTTCGAGCTAAATTAGATTAGCCTCGGCCAAACTATTTTATCCTTATGACAATTGAATAAACTAGTTTTTTCTACACCAAACTTGTTTATCTAAATGCCCATGGGATAAACTAGATTTTTCTATGTAAGAGATGTAATCCTTCATTTTTCCCTTCATACTTATTCATTAAACCCCCAAAACTATTCAGGGAATCGCCTTATCAGAAAGAACCGATATACAAATGTGAAGCATATCCGTAAATTCTGCGTCAAAAACCATTTATCTAAATTATGGGGGGTAACATACATTGCCCTTTTTTACACTTAAACAATAAATATCTACAACTAATCATGTAGGCGCCTTGTATGTTTGATCCTATATCTAAAATTTTAAATGAAAACTGATAATTCTGCATGAAAAATCCATTTCTCTAATTTAACGGTGGGGGATTAGCCTTCCGTTCGCTTCCCTTTATTCTTATCCAATAAATTCCCAAAATTAATCAGAAAAGTACCTTATATCAATGAACGTACATCCAAAATTTGAAGCAAATCGGATATTTCTATCACAAGTTATCACGTTACGTACATACGCACGTACATACGTACGTACTTCATATATACAGAACTTGCGAGCCCATTATTTCTCAGGCTTTGACGCCATTGAGCTAAAAACAAGTAAAATTAAATTGGTCTAGGATAAACTAGATCAGCCTAGGACAAACTAGAATGTTGGCCCTGTGGCGATCATTGAATTCAATAAAATCACTTCAAATTGAATTGGCCTAGGATGAACTAGATCGGCCTAGGAGAAACTAGTTCAGACCAATAAACAGCAGGCTAAACTAGTTAATCCTATAAGAGTTAGGCCAAACTAGTTTGGACTAGGAAAAACTAGTTTGTCCGATGGGCGTTAGGATAGACCGTTTTGGCCTAGGAGAAACTAGTTTATCCGATGGGCGTTAGGATAGACCGGTATGGCCTAGGCAAAACTAGTTTATCCGATGGGCGTTAGGATAGACCGGTTTGGCCTAGGAAAAACTAGTCTATCCGATGGGCGTTAGGACAAACTAGTTTGGCCTAGGCCAATCTAGTTTGGCCTCAAATCGGGTTTGGCCTGTAACATATATATAATATTATATATACTCTAGTCACAATAACCACTGAACCTCCCGCTTTTGTACGTATTTTACATATTATACAAAGAACTCTGTAAATTACATATAACTCAAGAATATGTGTTTTTTGCATAATACACATTTACCCTTGTAATCACCGGAGATTACGCAGATAAATGTGTAAAAATATCATACAGATATATGTGTATTCTTATGCAATTTACACATTATTGTGTATGTTTTAAAAGTGACCAAGTATCTTTTACGCACTTAGTGTTATCATCAAATTGCACAATAAAATGTGTATTTTGAAATTGACAAAAAACGTGTCTATTTTGCGAATATACACGCCTCTTTACACATATAAATAAATCGTTTTTGTATAATTGATATGCCTGTTTTTATGTGTATATTACCCCATTTATTTTTAGAGTGTATTTTTCATAAAATGAAAAGCAAGTTTTTATTTCAAAATATTTATGTCTAAATATAATTTCCTTAAATGCTGTACCATATTGCAAAATATTTTTTCCAATATTTTCAGGACAATCGTATATATTTGTTTTGTTACATGTGTGACTGAAATCTGCACTCTCAATTGTAAACTTAAATTCATTTTCTATGATTGCATCAAATTGATAACACATAGTGTAAAGAACAGCATTGCCGTATTTTTTTCAGTATTATGGTGTTTAATTTTTATTTTTTTCAGTCCGAAGTGTACCATGGTTGACAGTTTTAAAGCCTAGTATTTCTTTCTTTTTTTTTAAATTTAGTTAAGGTATTCTAGCTGTTCCAGAAGTAATCCACAAATCTCGTTCTCGGTTTAATAATATAATCGTTGTTGATCATACTGAGAAACCTAATATACTATATAATTTTATTTTTATTATTGAATTCAATGCATAAATTCTAGTTTATACAAGGTATATATAAAGTAATAAGAGCTTGAAAATTATTTAACGGTGTTTAAGTGAATAAAACTTACTATTGCATATAAAAATGTTAAAATAAATTGCTATATATATATAATTATCTTATGAGATACATTTATACTTTTTATATTTATGATTATATTCAAATAGTCTAATCTTTTATTATAATTGCTTGTGAATGTACTTATATTTTAATTTTAATTACCCATTTAAAAAACAAAGACATTTTTTAGACCTTTTTTGTAAAAATATGTTTTTCAAAATATATAAAAGAGAGCAGGAAATTAAATTTAAAGACCTTCCAAAAGCGATTTCATGGATGTCTGGTTAATAACTATATGTCAGACGTAATACATAGTCCAAGCCAATAATTTTGAATTGCATACTATTTTCAAAAGCGATGTACAATCTATTATTTGTTAGTATTACTCAAATTAATTGGAACATGTATTCTGATTCACATAATTTAGATTTCGATATAATTTGTGAATAATTGTAAACTGTATATAAGTCATACATTTTATTTGACTAACATGAAATATAATAAACATTTAAGACGAGTATGTAAAGAAATACATTTTAATATTAACTGTTTTTTAATACAATCAATGTCATTAATGTGATATTTTAAATGACCAAAAATTTCCGGTAAAATTCACTTAGAAATATTTTCTTTTAGCGAATGGAAATAATTAGTTTCAAATTTCGATTAAATATTGCGCCTCTTGTCCGTATGTTTTGCTTGAAATATGCCACTGTTTTGAATTTGAGATTATTTTAAAGCCCCTTCGACTTTTTTCTTGGAGTGTTATGTCAAGCACAACTTGTGCTATGTGTGACATTGAGATACCGAAGACAAGAATCATGCATGTTATCTATACGATTTCATAATAAATTATAGTGAACTCATGCATTGCATTGGATATTCGTTCTGATAAGTCTTTAGCTACAATGGATGCTGATATTAATGTATGTCATTAATTGTAGTAATTATTACTCGTATTATTGTTGCTATTATTGTTGCTAACTTGATGTTTCTTACTGATAATTCTATGTTGAGTGCCTTCTATTTGTGATGTTCAAGGCAAATTTTGAATTATCTTGAAAAAAAAAATATATATATATATATATCATCTCCACAAGTATTTTATTCCGAACAACAATTATGTACGATAAATATATATAAGTTCATCTTTACAAATTTTATTCTATTATTCTAAGATACATATATATAGTATATTTCCGCGTATAACAAATGCTTTTCATATAAAGAAATTATCAGAAAATACTGGATTTCGTTTTGTGCCTATTATAATAAAGGAAGTATTGCATTTTTGTCTTATTAAAATAATAAATAAATGAAATATAGTATTTTGTGCATGTACGTTTTAATATATGTCATCACACTTGAAAAGTATTTAATGAAAAATGCACACATTTTGAAAATTTATTCTCTCTGTATCTCTTCGATCAATCCAGGGATTTCATTATTCGGAGACGATACTGAGAGCGTCAAGCAAATGGCCAAGCCAGTTACTCTAAGCTAATAATGTGCTTTATACTCGTCAATCAGATGAGACTGCTGCAAGAGACATATTTATGGTATATTTCCGCATATAAAAAGTACTTTTCATATAAGAAAAACGATGAAAAATTTCAGAATTTAGTTTTATGGCCATTATAATAAACGCAGCATTACATTAAAGTTTTTTTTTTAAATAATAAATGAATAAAATGGGGTATTTTGTGTATGTACGTTTAAATTATCTCATCACATATGATAAATATTTTAAACAAAAACACAAATTTCGAAAAATTATTCACTCTTTTGAATGATAATTAACTTTATTATTCGCCAAGCTTTACCTCTGACAAATATTAAATTCAAAAGATCCTATTTTAACAAGAATTTTGAAATAAGTAATCCATATATTACGAAGCTTTTATACCATTAATTAAAACTTGTTTCCAAAAGTTTAGCTTTATTTGAGTAAAAAATATTAAGTAAGTATTTGAGTAAGTAAGAAAGTAAATCGAGGTAGAAAAGCAGAATGATTTAAAAACAGTTATTTAAGTGTAGCATAGATGTGCAATTATTCTAACTTTAACTTTTTTAAATATTTAATTGTATCTATAAGGAAAACAATTTTTCTATTCTTCTAAATTTACAAAAGAAATGACAAAGCAGGGACTCTTTAAATGTATCAGCGTTACTTTAAAAGTACATGATTTTAAATTTGTTCTGTAGCTAAAAAGAAGGTTTAAAACTTTATCTTTTTAACAGAAGTTTACGTATTAAAATCACATCCGGATCACCAATGAGGACAGAATAGGTGGATTGGAGCAGGTTGCATTCGATCTAGGGATTTCATGGTCAGGAGGCGATATCTTAAGTGTCGTTCAAAAAGCCAAGCCAATCACTCTAAGCTAATTATTCGCTTTATACTCATCAAGCAGATGAGACTGCTACACCGTTATTCTAATAAACATTTGTATGGTATATTTCCGCATATAACAGGTACTTTTCATGTATGAAAAACGAACGAAAATTAATGAATTTAGTTTTGTGGCCATTATGGTAAAAGAAGCATTACGTTAAAGTCCTTTTAAAATAATAAATGAATAAAATGTGATATTTCTTGTATGTACGTTTAAAATATCTCATCACATATAATAAATATTTTAAACAAATACAAATATTTTGAAATATTTATTCTCTCTTCTGCCTGATAAATAACTTTACTATTTTTAAAGCTTTACCTCTGACAAGTATTAAAGTCAAAATATTCTATTTAAACAAGAAATTTTAAATAAGTTTTCCTTATATTCCGCAACTTTTATAACATAAATTAAAACTTGTTTCCAAATCTTTAGCTTTATCTAGGCAAAAATTATTCGGAGAAACAAAATCGAGGTAACAAAGCAGAATGATTTAGAAACAGTTATTTAAGTGTAGAATAGTAGTGCAACTATTCTAACATTTCTTAATATTTAATTTCATCCACAACGGATCGTTTTTATTCTGTTATTCTGAATTTACATAATAAGTTACAAAACAGGGACTTTAGTAGAATTGGCAAAATGGTTCAAATTGTGAGTGTTGCTTTAACAGTAGATGATTCTAAATTTATTCTATTGCTAAAATGTAACAAAGAAATCGCAGATAAATGTCTTAACTTTAAATTATGTATTAAGATCATAATGGTTTGCATTCCTTATAAAAAATAATATATTATTGCATGAATTTATCTATTAAGGGTGTATTTCGATTCAAACTGCTTTTTTTTTTAGATTTATTATTAAATTCCTCTTGCTCTTAAGTACAACAAACTGACAAATTGTCTTAATTATAATTTATATAAGATGCCGTGTATATCGAGTTTTTGATAAATGCAGAAAATATTGAAAAAAAAATACAATTAAAGTTGGCTGTTTGAGCAGATTTTTCTGTAGCGGGAGATCTGGGAACGGTAAAAAGACTCATAGAAAGAAAGTAATTGTTCATAAATCAAATTATAATGAATTGAGCGTAAAAAGACATCACAAGTCACGTTATACGTCTCTTCAAAATTTTTTCAACAAGTTTCATGCTTCTACTTTTAAAAATGTGTCTGAAATAGTATTGGAAAATTTCGAGCTGTTCAAGGTGAAAACGCATTTTTCCAAATACACATTAAATTGCTTGCAAATTACATAAAAGTAAAAAAAAAAAAAAAACTAGTTGGATATGCCAATCCCGAAACTTTCTTCTATCTCATACGTACATTTTAATATTTAAAAAAAGGGTTACTCATTTAAATATTTTAATAATTTTAATTCAATAACATACGAACTTTGGTTTTCATCTTAAATTTCTGCTTCAGTCAATTAATCGGGCTAAAAACGAATTTCCGTCTCCACACGAGCCGATGGACAATAGAATGATAGGCAGAGTTTTTTTTTTTTTTTTTTCAAATTCAGATAGGACCTACTTGCCTTATTAAAAAAAATCATATACAAAAAATTTAGTTCAGTTCTAGGACTAACTTTATACACTTTTAGGTGGTGCAATATTGAAAATGGCATAAAAATGGCTATTGCAGAGCCCCCTTCCGGCGGATTTTTTTCAAATTCAGGGAGGACCAACTAGCCATAGCCATACACTTACACAAAAAATTTGGTTTAATTCGATGCATATCTTCATGTACTTTTGTGTCGGTGCAATATTGAAAATGACATAAAATTGGCTATCGCAGAGCCCCCTTCCGGCGGATTTTTTTCAAATTCAGGGAGGACCAACTAGCCATAGCCATACACTTACACAAAAAAATTGGTTTAATTCGATGCATATCTTCATGTACTTTTGTGTCGGTGCAATATTGAAAATGGCATAAAATTGGCTATTGCAGAGCCCCCTTCCGACGGATTTTTCCAAATTCAGGGGGGACCAACTAGCCATAGTCATACACTTACACAAAAAAATTGGTTTAATCCGATGCATATCTTCATGTACTTTTGTGTCGGTGCAATATTGAAAATGGCATAAAATTGGCTATTGCAGAGCCCCCTTCCGACGGATTTTTTCCAAATTCAGGGGGGACCAACTAGCCATAGTCATACACTTACACAAAAAAATTGGTTAAATTCGATGCATAACTTCATATACTTTTGGTCGGTACAATATTAAAAATGGCACAAAAATCGCGATTATAGCGCCCCCTTCTGGCGGATTTTTTTTTTTCAAATTCAGGGAGGACAAATAAGCCATAGTCATACACTTACACAAAAAATTGGTTCAATTCGATGCATAATTTCATATACTTTTCGTCGGTAAAATATTGAAAATGGCACAAAAGTCGCGATTCAGCACCCCCTTCCGACGAACATTTTTCAAATTCAGGGAGGACCAACTAGCCATAGTCATACAAATACACAAAAAATTTGTTTAAATTCGATGGATAGCTTCATATACTTTTGGTCGGTACAATATTGAAAATGGCACAAAAATTGCGATTGCAGCGCCCTCTTCCGACGGTTTTTTTTTTCAAATTCAGGGAGGACCTACTACACATACACATACACAAAAAAATTGGTTCAATTCGATACATAACTTCATATACTCTTGGTCGGTACAATATTGAAAATGGGCACAAAAATCGCGATTGCAACGCCCCCTTCCGGCGGAATATTTCAAAACTGAAGGAGGACCTGCTTGCCACAGCCAAAAACATTCACAAAAAAATTGGTTTAATTCTATGCATAACTTCATACACTTTTTGATGGTAGAATGGCGACATAAACACAGACAGACACACACACACAGAGGCACACGGACAGACAGACATTTTGTAAAAACATGGTTTTTGGAATCTCTGACCCCTAAAACGTGTAAATCCAACGAAAGCCGGAAGTAAAAAAAAATTTCGATTACAATACTTTCTTCTATTGAAGATAGAAGAAAGTAATAATAATAAGATGCTTTTATAATAAAGGAAGCATTATGTTAAAGTCTTATTAAAATAATAAATGGATGGAATATGGTATTTTGCGTATATACGTTTACATTATATCTTCACTCAAGAAAATGTTTTTGAAAAAATAAATACATAAATTTCTAAAATTTATTCTCCTTTTTTTCCTGATATGTAACTTTGTTGTTTGTCGACCTTTATTAAGTCAAAATGCTCTTTTTAAACAAGAAATTTAAAATAAGTGATCCGTACATTCTGTAACTTTTATAACAATAATTAAACTTGTTTCCAAAAGTTTAGCTTTATTAGAATAAAAACTATTCCGAGAAGATGGGGAAGATTTAATCGAGGTAGCAAAGCAGAATTATTTAGAAACAGTTATTTAAGCGTTGGATAGCAGCGCAATTATTTCAACTTTAACTTTTGTGAATGTTTAATCAGACGCATAAGGAAAAGGCTTCTTCTGTTGTTCTAAATTTACATAAGAAATGACAAACCAGGGACTTCATTTAAATTGGCATAATGGTTAAAACTCTCAGTCTTGTTTTAAAAGTTGATTATTCTAAATTTGTTCTTTCGCTAAAATATTACAAAGATAATATGTATTGTAAACGCAGATAGATGTTTTAGCTTTAAAATATGTGTAATAAATGAAATATAGCATAAGTTAAATTTTAACACCTTGTGCGATTTTCAATACAAACGTTTAAAACTGCTACGTTATAACGCACGTATATCATAAAAACTCAAACCCTCCAAGTAATTTCATACGAAGTTTCAAGAATGCCTTAATCCCTTTCCTTGAAAAAAAAAAAAAAAAAAAAAAAAAAAAAAAAAAAAAAAAAAACAAGTTCAATGTAGATATTGCCATTGCAGGATTCAGTTTCGCCTCCGATAAAAAAAAAAAATAAAAAAATAAAAAATAAAAATAAAATAAAATAAATAAATAAAAAAGTAAAAAAAAATCGATAGAGGTTTTTTTTTAGAAGGGCGACCCCGTTTAGAATGAACTAACTTCATTTTTGTTGTGTTTATCAATATAATAGGAAACAGAACGGCGTGAAATACCCAATTGATTAGCAATTTCTCTCTGAGACATTGGAATTGCAGAATAATAAAGAGATACAATTCGACGTGTTACTTCTTCATTGACTAGATTCATCAAAAACGGATTTTTTCTTTAGTTTAAACGCTTTTTTATAGACTCTGAGAAAAGGGAAATGCATTTTAAGAAAAAAACGGGTGGAATCCCGTCGAATTCGACGAATGAAACGTTTAAAAGATCCGATCGATTTGGTTTTATAAAAAAGCAAAAGTAATTACATTACTGAATCAATATATAACAAATATATTTTCAAACTTAATGTCAAGTTTGCCAGTTACAATATTCGCACATCTTCAGTTAAAATTGTAATCTGAGTTCCGGCGAAATCCAGAAATTCACTCACAAAAAAATAGTTTTACTTAAAAAAACTGAAGTCATCTGAAAGTAAAATCTCAATCTCATTTGAAATTTTTCTTATTTTGCTTTAAACATTAATTTTTATCATAAATTATTTTCTGTTATTTTATTTACATTATTAATATTATTTCTCAGTAAATATATTTTTTTTTACCTCAATTCTCTTTCAAGTGCATAATTATACGCACTCATTTTGGAAAATAATTTTTATTATCCCGAGAAAAGCTAAACTGTGCTGCCACCATTTTGAAGAAATATCGTAAAAAGCATTTGAAATAAAAAATAAAATATAAAAATGGAAATAAATTAAAAAATAGCTAAAATGGGCACAACTACAAATAAATAGCTTTCTGTAATTTAAAAAATAATTATCAAAATCGGTTCAGCAGAAAATTGAAGGATGAAAAAAAAAAAAAAAAAAAAAAAAAAAAAAAAAAAAAAAAAAAGATGAAGCGGATTAAGGCATCCTTGAAACGTCGTAGGAAATTCTTTGGGGAGGGGGTTGAGTTTTAATGAAATTTGTGCGTTATGACGTTGTAGTTTTTAAACCTTTGTATTGAAATAGAGTATTTTGTGCAACTTGCTAATTTGAGGTTTCTTGCTGATAATGTGATGTTAAGTGCCCTCTACGGTCAAAGTTCAAGAAGATTTTAAATTATCTTTAAAAAACATATGTGATCTTCATAAGTATTCAACTCCAAACATCAATTACGTACGATAAGTTCATTTTTACAAATTTTATGCTATTTTCAAAGATACATATGTATGGTATATTTCCGCATATAACGAATAATTTTCATATAAGAAAAATGATCGAGAAATACTGGATTTAGTTTTGTGGCTATTATAATAAAGTAAGCATTGAATTATTTTCTAATTAAAAAAATAAATGAATTAAATACAGAATTTTCTGTACGTAAGTTTAAATTATTTTATCTCATGTGAAAAGTATTTCTTTAAAAAGACACAAATTTTGAAAATGTATTATGTCTTTTTCCTGATAAATAACATTTTAATTTTGATCTCTTACAAAATTCAAAGTGAAAATGTATTATTTTAAACAAGAAATTTTAAAATATGTGATCCATATATTTGGTAACTTTTATAACATTAATTAAAACTTGTTTCCAAAAGTTTTAGCATAATCTGGGTAAAAATTATTCCGAGATCTAAATTGAGGTAGCAAAGCAGAATTTTTTATAAACAGTTATTCAAGCGTAGCGTACCTGTGCAACTATTCTAATTTTAACTTTTGTGAAAGTTTAATCACATCTATAAGGGAAAAATTCTTCAATTATTCTAAATTTACATAAGAAATGGCAAAATAAGGGCTTCAGTTAAATTGGCATGCTGGTTAAAACTGACAATGTTGCTTTAAAAGTAGATATTATTAAAAAACAAAGTCAGAGAAACAAAATCGAGGCATCAAAGCAAAATTATTTAGAAACAGTTATTTAAGCGTAGCATAACAGGACAATTATTCAAACTTTAGCATTTTTTAATATTTAATCGCACCCACAAAGGAAAGGTTTTTTTCTGTTTTTCGAAATTTCCATAACAAATAACAGAACAGGGACTTTAGTTAAATTGGCATAATGGTTCAAACAACCAGTGTTTGCTTCAACAGTAGATGATTCAAAATTTATTTTATCGCTAAAATATTACAAAGAAATATATAGAAATCGTAGATAAATGTCTTATCTTTAAAATATGTATTAGACCATAATGTTTACATTCTTAATTAAAAAATAATATATTATTGTGTGGATTTATCTAGTAAGTTGTTTGAAAGTGACATTAAAGTAAAAAAATAAAAAAATAATTATAAGATGCAATTATAATAGATGAAGCATTGTGTTAAAGTCTTATTAAAATAACAAATGAATGGATTGTGGTATTTTCTGTATATACATTTACATTATCTCATCATACATGGAAATTTTTTGAAAAAAAAATGACACAAATTTCTAAAATGTATTCTTTTTTTTATTTCCTGATAAGTAACTTTATTGATCGACTTTTATCTCTAACAAATGTTAAAGTCAAAATGATCTATTTAAACAAGAATTTTGAAATAAGTGATCCATACATTCTGTAACTTTTATAACATTAATTAAAACTTGTTTCCAAATATTTAGCTTTTTCTGAAAAAAAAGTATTCCGAGAAAAAAATTGAGGTAACAATGCAGAATTATTTAAAACTGTTACTTAATGGTAGCATAGCAGTGCAATTATTCTAATTTCAATAATTGTTAATGTTTAATCGCACTCACAACGAAAAGTTTTTTTTCTGTTATTCTAAATTTACATAAGAAATGACAAAACAAGTTCTTTAGTTAAATTAGCATAATGGTTAAATCTGTCAGAGTTATTTAAAAAGTAGATGATTCTAAATTTGTCCTTTCGCTAAAATATTACAAAAAAAAAAAAAAAAAAAAAAAAAAAAAAAAAAAAATCAATTAAATTAAATTAAAAGTTAAACGCAGGTAGATGTTTTAGCTTTAAAATGTGTGTTAAGTGTATATTACACTCTTAATAAAAATGAATACATTATTGTATGAATTTATCCACTGAATCACTTGTAAATCACATTCAGTTATAAAATTTAAAAAAAAAATTAAATGGCTATTATAATAAAGGAAGCATTGCGTTAATTTCTTATTGCAATAATAAATGAATTAAATACAGTATTTTGTAAGTTTAAATTATTTCATCACACATGAAAAGTATTTTTAAAAAATAAACAAATTTTGAAAATTTATTACCTTTTTTTTCCTGATAAATAACTTTAAAATATTGATCTCTTACAAAAGTCAAAGTCAATATGTTATATTTAAACAAGAATCTTTGAAATAAGTGACCCGCATATTCTGCAACTTTTATAGCATTAATTAAAACTTGTTTCCAAAAGTTTAGCATAATGTGAATAAAAATGATTCCGAGAAACTAAATCGAGGTAGCAATAAACAGAATGAAATAGAAACAGTTATTTAAGCGTAGCACAGCAGTGCAATTATTCTAATTTATCTTTTGTTTATAATCGAACCCATAAGGGAAAGGTTTCTTCTATTATTTTAAATTTACAAAAAAATAACAAAATAGGGTCTTCAGTTAAGTTGGCATACTGGTTAAAGCTACCAATGTTGCTTTAAAAGTAGATATTTCCAAATTATTTCTGTCGATAAAACATGACAAAAAATTATTTTGTATATGCAGATATGTGTTTAACATTTAATTTATATATTAGGATCGTAACGTTTACTATTTTAATAAAAATAGTACATTTTTGTATGAAGTTTTGCGCTAAATTATTCGGAAATGGCTTTCAACTATAAAATTATAAAAAAAAAGTAATTCTACTTAATATTGTTCATTTTTATGTGTTAACAAGTTATTCATAATACAAATTAATACTATTTCATGTCATGCGTCCATATACAATGTAGTTATAATTAAAGTTATAATGTTCGGACCTTAGAAGAGTCCGTTGTTTTAGACAGATATTGATGAAACTTGGGGACTACATTAAATTGGTCACGAGAAAAAGAAATTTATAATAAAAATAGTTTAATTTTTGATCGATAGATGGCAGTTTTCGCTGCTAGAGGGCTGAAGACAAAAAAACAGCATTATTCTTATACCTTACTTCAACTACTTTATCAGAAAAGTAGTCATTTATCGTGAAAGATGGTGCATCACCTTACTCAGTCAAAATTAGTGCTACATGAGGTGGTGCAAACAACTTCCATGACAAATCAACTTTTCTGATAAAGCAACTTCCCCAGTAACAGTGTTTCTTTATTCTCCATCCTTTATCGGGGAAAAACGAGATTTTTTTATTTATTGATAAAAAATTAAACTTTTTTACATTATTGTAAATTTCTTATCCTCTTGGTCCATTTCATGTATTTAACAAGTTTCTACACTGTATTACGATACATGTCAAAAGCCTACAAAATTTGATTCATAGTCAAATGCATAACTTAATAAAATATTTATTTAGTTCAATTAGAAACATTTATGAGTAATTTCGTAATTTAAAATTAGAGGAAATCTTTCAAGCATAATTAAGTAATTTAGCTAGCTGAGCCTTTTAGCTGGTCGAGCCTTTATTCGATATCTTATAGTAGTTCGACGTAAGTTTAAATATTGCACCATTTTAGGCGGAAAGAAATTTTATTTGTAGCACTAAACGCAATTTTATTTTATTTGAAAGGTGGAGAACCTGTTTTCAAAAGCTGCAACTGTTGATGTAAAAAAACTTTTTTTTTTTTTTTACCGAGATATTTTCCCTCAATTTCACAGGAAAAGCGCATTTTTACAACAAAAGAGTATTTTTCTTTAGTAAACGGACATTTTGAAATTTTCATAACGTTTATTGAAAATAATGAATCCGACAAAGATGGAATGACACAACGGAGATCTTCAAATATATGTCGCAAATTTATTTTCAATAGTTATACAACTGACATGTTGCTGCACAGAAATGGCCCCACCAGTGGCCGAGAGGTTCGGACCTCTCAACTGGTAGATGGCAGGTGCTGGGTTCGAATTCAATCGCGGCTGTCGGACTAACCGTTCGGAGTTTTCCAAGGTTTTCTTCGAAATTTGCGTAAATACGGGTTAGGTTCCCTTAGAAAGACCCCCAAGGAGGGCAAACCCCCCTGGTCCTATATCCCTAGCGAGATAATAGGACTACAAAAATCAACCAACCAACCAACCAGCTGCACAGAAATGAAAATACCCAATGAAAGAATACAGACTCATTCTTATAATTTTTATCGCGCTACTGAATTGTAATGAATGCATACCATCAACGTTTTGAACAACCCATTAACCGTACTATATATTAATTATTTATTTAGCAAAAAAAAAAAAAAAAAAAAAAAAATGTCTCATAAATTATTTAATCTAACACTAATATAATTATTCATTGATCACAAGAAATTCATAATAAAGATTAGTCTTACTAATTAAAACTTTTAAGAACTGTAATAGCGTCGACACATTTGCAATCTATCTTATAAAAATATAAACACTCAGTAGAATGTACTATAGTACTTAAATTCATGCTCATTTGAAAACCCTATAGCGTGATAGTTAGAGCAACGGACTCCCACACCAAAGGTCGTCAATTCGAATCACCCAGACAAAGTTATTTTTTAACCTCGACCAATAAATACAGGGGCTTCCAAACTGTTCGATAGATGCCAAAATCATCCAATTGTTATACCAACTGGAATTTATTATGGAAATAACCGCTTCTTTAAACGGTTTTTCTTTCTTTTATTCCTCAAGACTACTAACGTAAAGGTGTAGACTGACAAACTTACTGCCAGGAGTTTTTCTTTCTTCTATTTCTCAGAACAAAAAACCTATTAATGGAATGGAAAAAACCTGACAAATTTGCTGTACTTTTACCATAAATTGATGGATTTATTTCTAACGGTGTGAGTTAAAATAAACTAGTTCCGTATTTCCTATTTCAAAAAATATTCTTAATAAAATTATTGTTAATTATATACTAAGGGTTATATTTTTAAAATTAATCTTAGATCGACGATTGACTTCTTCCGCCTGTTCAACTACTAGAAAAATGGCAGAATAAAGATATATATTTATATTTTTTTCTTAATTTTATTAGATTTAATTTTTATCGATTATAGAGCATTCATCAAGGGTTGCAAAACTAATTTCAGTTAACTTCTAAAATTTAAAAGTAAGCTATGTAATAAAACTTCTCAACAGTGACTTCAATTGATCAAGTACTGACGGAGAAAACATTTATTTTATCTTTTGAACAAAAAAATAAAAATCTAAAACAAGTTTTCAAAATTTCTGAAATTAAAGCTTTTTCATATTAAAGTAAAAAAAAAAAAAAATAACTAAATTTCCTTTTCGCATAAAAATAACTAGTTGGATATGCCAATCCCAAAATTTTCTTCTATCTCATACGTACATTTTAATATTTAAAGAAATAGTTACTCATTTTAATGTTTTAATAACTTTAATTCAATACCATACGAACTTTGGTTTTCATCTTAAATTTCTGCTTCAGTCAATTAATCGGAGTAAAAACGAATTTCCGTCTCTACACGAGCCGATGGACAATAGAATGGTAGGCAGATTTTTTTTTCAAATTCAGGGATAAACTACTTGCCTTACCAAAAAATAATCATATACAAAAAATTTACTTCAGTTCTAGGACTAACTTTATACACTTTTAGGTGGTGCAATATTGAAAATGACATAAAATTCGCTATTGCAGCGCCCACTTCCGGCAGATTTTTTTCAGATTCAGGGAGGACCAACTAGCCATAGCCATACACTTACACAAAAAATTTGGTTCAATTCGATGCATAAATTCATGTACTTTGGTCGGTACAATATTGAAAATGGCACAAAAATCGCTATTGCAGCGCCACCTTCCGACGGATATTTTTCAAATTCAGGGAGGACCAACTAGCCATAGTCATACACCTACACAAAAAATTTGGTTCAATTCGTTGCATAACTTCATAAATTTTTGGTCGGTACAATATTGAATATGGCACAAAAATCACGATTCAGCGCCCCCTTCCGGCGGATTTTTTTCAAATTCAGGGAGGACCAATTAGCCATAGTCATACACTTACACAAAAAATTTGGTTAAATTCGATGGATAACTTCATATATTTTTGGTCGGTACAATATTGAAAATGGCAGAAAAATCGCGATTGCAGCGCCCCCTTTCGGCGGAATGTTACAAAACTGAAGGAAGGTCTGGTCGCTACAGCCAAAAACATTCCCAAATAATTGGTTGAATTCTATGCATAACTTCATACACTTTTTGATGGTAGAATGGCGACATAAACACAGACACACATACACACACACACGGAACTAGACATTTTGTAAAAACATGGTTTTTGGAATCTCTGCCCCCTAAAACGTGTAAATCCGTCGAAAGCCGGAAGTCGAAAAAAATTTCGATTACAATACTTTCTTCTATTAAAGATAGAAGAAATTTGTCATCTTCTTTCGTTGATTTCAAGAATGTATATTTTAATTTATACGTTTTTAAAAAATTTATTTATTAGATTAAATAACTTTCCTCTAGAAATATATATAAATGCTATAACTGTATTAAACAACTTTTTCGTGTAACTTCACATTTTCAGATTTAAAAAGTTTAATCTTTATTTTATTTATTTTATTATTTTTTTAATTAATGTTTTCAAAATTACAATTTTTGATATTATTTTGAAATCAAATTAATTTATTAATAAATCGACCTTTTAAATTTTATTTATTGCATTTAAAATGCTCTTTTCTCACCTGGATCCATATTCTCTGTTCAGCCTGACAAATTCAATATTTGTAAATGATTCTTTCTGAATGCTAGTCTTTAAAGCAAATTTTCAAAACTGCATTCTTTGAAATTACAGTTCATTTAGGAATTGTAAATATATATATATAAATATATATATATATATATATATATATATATATATATATATATATATATATATATATATATATATATATATATATATATATATATTAAACATTTTTAACGGACTTATCTCTTTTGAATTACAGTTAATTTAAATATTTCATTTTTTTCGACTTAAGGAAACTTTTAAAATGACAATTAATAACAATACACTAGATGTTTTTTTAAATATATGTAACAAAAAAAATGTACGACAAATTTACTCAAAATATATATAAATATATAGAAGAGCATTGTTATACATTTTAAAAACTATTTTATCTGAGAAAATAGTTTAAGAGGTAAGCTACTGAATGGCAGAGATAAACTAGGAAAATTATGAATTATCTGAAATGTATGAGACATTAGAAAAATGTTTAATATATTAATGAACAGTAATTAAAATCATATTAATAATTTTAAGTAGCTGAAAATTAAATTATATATTTTTTTTCTGAAGGAATACCCTAAACTATTAATGTAGTAAATATTTTTAACTCGACATAAATTTATATATGTATTTATTACACCTATCTTTTAATTAACATTCTCGAAATTATTATTGTTGTTATCTTAATACACTCTCAGAAATAAAACTCTCATTTTTGACGATTCAGAAATCCTTGAGCCTTATTTCGTCGTTTTTGACGATCATTTCGTATCAAAATCACGTGACTTTTAACGAAACATGAACTCTCAAATATTTGACGAAAGTGCTTCCTTAATCATGGCCAGACTTGATGAATTTTAAGGAAACTGTCGCGGTAGCTGTTTATAGAAGCACCTGCTATTGTACCTCCCCAAATCTTGCGATTTCAGCAAGGATATATTTCTTGTTTAAAACAGTACTTTTTAACGTTTTTCAGAAAATAATGAAATGTAAGCAATTACTCTTGCTACATTAGTTTTTTTTTTCGGGGGGGGGGGGATGTTTATTACTATTTTTATTTATTTATTTGTAAGTTGTATTTCGTTTTGATTTCATTCGAAAAAAAAAATTACTTCGTTCTACAAAACCGTTCAAAAAGTAAATTTGATCAATAAAATTTCAAAATTCTAAGATCTATTTTATATCCAATATCTACTTTTTTCACTCAAATTAAAAATATATACATATTTTTCCTCTCTCCCCTCTCTAAACAGTAAATTGTTAAAATCTTATCCACCTACTTTAAGTCTCGCTTAAAGTAGTAAAATCTCTCCCAATAAGCACTTCATAATTCGTAATTTCTGAGCAACAAACTAACCAGCCCATATTTTAATCATTCCTTAAGCAAATAAATTTCCCCTAAATGTTATTTAATTAAGCCATATTATAATTATTCATTAACCATTAAAAAATTAAAATAATAAATTCGTCTTATTATTTAAAACTTGCAAGATTTATAACAGAATCGATAAAAGTACCATTACAATTATGAAAATTTAAACACACACTATAATCCACTATATGCCTTTATAATCATGCTTGTCTGAGTCATTTGTAGCGTGAACGTAAGGCGTCGGACAGCCACACTGTACGTTATGAGTTCGAACCCCACGTGCGACATGTCTTTTTTGCTTCTGTCATTGAATACAGGAGCTTCTATAAAATTCGATAGATGGCAGCACTAGTCCCTTTTTGACGAAATTTTTTGAGGATTTGGTATCGTCAAATGAGTGAGGGAAGCGATTTCGTCCATTTGACGAAATATTTGTTCGGAGCATTTCCCAGGAAACGGTTTCGTCAAAAACGAGGAGAATTTCGTGAAATCTGAGTATTCATTTCTGAGTGTGATATTTTCTTCTAAGAGGCAGTTAAATTATCTGTATACATAAAACGAAGAAAATTATGTTAAGTTGAGCTTTAAAAACACAGCAGCTTTACTTATATATGTATATATATATATATATATATATATATCACATTATTATATGCTACAAAGCAATATTTTCTGAAAGATATACAATTTCTTTCAAACTTTGTTACATTACTTTTTACCAATACCCAATAACATCTTCTACGAACTCAAAATAATATTAGATCTCTGATGAATAACCATAATGTTCAACTACGCAAGGAATGTTTCAAAGCTGCATGCGAAACATTAAAGGTCTCAAAACATCCTAATCATGTTGTTGTGTACTGGAGAGAAAATTAGAATTATCTGGAAAGAAAAAAATCATATACATTATAAGAAAAGCAATTTCTGGATATTTGCTTCTCGTTTATAATTTAAAATAACGGAATTATACTACTGAAGTTTATCAACAGTACCAAAAACTATTCCAGAAATTTGATTGTAATACATCTGATATATAAAAGGTTTTTACTTAAAATTCATTGATATAAAAAATGCATTTTTAATTTTAAATAAAAAAATAGAAAAATATGAAAAAAAAGGAAATCAATTTTTTATTCAAGCTTTGTGCAATGCCCACAACTATTCAAAATTCATTTTAAAGGGATCCAGGACACATTTAATAATTACTGTTATTTATTAAATAAAGCTTTTTATTTTTTTATGGTTAATTATATTATTTTTAAACAAAATTGCATTAAAAAACTTCCCATATACATATATATAAAAATATATTTTTAATTTAAAAATAAAAATTTATTTTAAAAGTGGAGTAATTAAAAATCTTTATAACTCAAAATATAATTTGTAGATTTTTTCAGGTTTGAAGCAATCATATTTAACATGTCTTGATTTATAACAATTTATACACGATAAATTGCAATAATACCTATCATAATGAAAAACGCATTTTAAAAGAAAATCATTTCCATGACAACAGTTGGTTTAAAGCTGGATTTTGAAAACAACCCAAAACAAAAATAAAAATAGATATTATTCTATTAATTTATTCTATTATCTTCTAATAGATTCTATTTAAGATAGAAACATGATTTAATCATCATTTTAAGCATAAAAAACACAGAAAGTTTTAATGCGATAAAAATGTCTTAAAAATTTAAAGATTTTTTTTTTTTTGAGTGTGTGTGTTTCAGATCTTTTTAAAACAATTATGCATTCAAGAAGTCGACAGTTTATCAGTACTATTCCTTTTCTTGTAAACATTCATCGATTTGCCAGACAATGTTTCTAGTGTGGTGAGTGGTGAGGAAAGAAAATTAAAACAAAATAAGCAGAAGAGGGCTCCAATTCGAGACTTGATGATTCCCTGAACGATGTTTTGGAATCAAGTGCAAATAAGTGTGGAAGGTTTAAATTATTGCATTTATGTTATTAGGTTTTAGGAAAAAAAATACTAATTTGTAAAATTAAAATTATTAAAATATGGTCTAACAGTGTAAAATCTTATCTAATTAACATTAATTATTTGAATTTGGAAAATAATTAAATTAAAATTAATGATTGTCTTAGTTTAATTTTTCTAATATTCGATAAGAGGTTTTCTGTGATTAGAGGCAAATAGTGCTTGTAAACAGTATTTTAAGAAAGCGATTTTTTATTTTATTTTTTATTTTATTTTTATTTATTTAGTTAGTTTTGTTTGTATACGAAATATCATTCTAGGGTAATATACCAATCGGCAAAGAAACAGATAATCTTCCTCATATACAAACATAATACTCGGGCTGTATACCAAATTTGTAGATGCAGTACCATATTAAAAGAAAAAAGTAAACTGTGAAAATAAACTGTCGTAAAACCTAAAAAAATGTTCTGAGTTATCTATCGGAAAAAATCTTGAAAATAATTCAATAGTTTAAAAGAATAAAATCATCGGTCATGAGGTTTTTCGATTTCAAGTGTAGGATTTTTTCAGTTCAAAATTCTTCTGGCTTTTTCTGTAACAGGTCCGTTCTTAAATGTTTTCAGTTGTGTTCTTTCACTGCAGTTATCTATCTATTTATCTATCTATATGTATATATAAATATATATGTATTACAATCTTAAATACTCATTATTGTTTTTTTATAATAATATCATACACGAAATATTTCGCGTCCAAAATTTACGATAAAAGTGTAAGTAATTTTATTGGAATTTTCTATTACTATCGATTTTTACATAATTTGTATATGGTTCAGAAACATATTTATACTCATTAAGCTTGTAATTTTTAACTAAAAAATGTTGCATGGAGAAATTAGATTCCATAACATGAAAAAATCTCTAACTTGTTATTTATTTGACATGCATAAATATGTATGAGGACCTCAGAAGCCAAGGGGTATAAGTGACAAAATTGAAAAAATTGAGTTAAGTGCACAGTGTATCTGGAAATATGCTTTTTCATTTCAGGTAAAGAAATATAGGCCATTTTCTTATTATTTGCTGAGTTACAGAAGTAAACCACTTTTTTTGAAAAATAAAAAATATTGATTAATTATACATTTAAAGAAAATTGTACTCTATTTTTTTAACAGTTATTGAAATGAGAGTTCAAAAATTAGAATGCAACAAGCAGATGTTTCCTATTTCAATTTAGTCAATTGTTATTGATGTTCCAATTTAACATCAATTATCTTTAAACTCAATTTACTCGAAATCGACATTTTGTCACTTGTACCCCTTGGCTTCTGGGCTCCTCATATACTTTCCTTTTATTTATATATGTTATCATTTAAATATAGAAAAAAAACATTATAAAAAGTGAACTACATTACAGATTAAATTATTGACAGACTAAGTGCTAATTGAGTCGACTAGTAAGTGAGATAATATATGTTTATTCATCTCAAAATCAATATTTCTAACTTCATAATGACACTTCTATTTATTAGGATTTAAGATGATAGAATACCTTTCATTTTAAAACGATATATACAGGGTGTATCTAAACTTCTGGCAAAACTTTAAGGAGTGATAGTACACATCAAGACAAACAATATTAAAAGGGGAACTAAGGGTCCCAAACATCTGCCGAAGGAGATAGGTGCCATTAAAGTTTAGGCTCCAAAATTTCAAATGATTATAAAAAACGGAAAAATAGGTCGATTCGGTTGCGAATTTTCAACCGGTCAGATTTTTGCGGTCGGTTACCCAAATCAGTTTTTTGTATCGACTCCCTCATCCTAATCTAAACATTTCAACAATGACAATAATGCTGTCTCATGCATAAAGTAAAAAATAAATGCCCTTCAAATGTAGTAGTTCCCCTTCTGTAAGGAATTAAACCGGGTTAGTAATGCCAAAGAAAGGCGTTATTTCCAAGGGTACTTATTGCGCAGTATATTTTAAACTACAAACTATCTCGCAAATATCTAAAATCTTCAACAACATTTTGAAATTGGATGAAATGCACTACAAATGTATGTAATAAATAAAGTATTTCTTAATAAATTTGTATTCTTCACATCATAGAACTTACTTCGCAAATGTTAGATCAAGCGTCATTTTTAGTTCTTTTAAAAGCGACAAGGCTTACAAATGGAACAAATTAACTGTTTTATATGACTCAAAGCTTTCTGCACAGAACCCATAGGTGTCATTTACCAGATTATTTTATAATTTTGCATAATATTAGCACTTGGCGTTATTACACAACTTGGCGTTATTACACCAGAACACTTTATAATGAAAGTGGACTATCTCATTCTCGGTTTTCAATGATTTCGGGTAATTTCAAATTTTATTAATATAAATATTTTCATCAAAAATCATCATTTGTGTATCATGTATTGTGTATGTTTGCTTTTAGGTAGATTTCGAAGAAATACTACCTATTACAATCGCACCAGTTTATATATCTATCTATCTATCTATATATATATATATATCTCACTTTTTTATGGACACGATAACTTCTATAATTCTTCACCAATCTCCACCAAACTGGTACATAAAATCAAAGGTGATAAAATCTTGGCTCAGTTCGTTAATGGGCAAAGTCGGACCAAGGGGGGTCGGAATAGGGGGCGTTTTTGTGAAAACCGAAAAAACACCATAACTTCTTAATTAAAGTAGATATCGAATCGGTTTAAAGTTTATATTACTTCTTAAAAATGGACCAAAAGTATATGCATGACAGATGTTTGATAAATTTAGAAGTGGGCTCAAGGGGCGAAAAAAAAAACAGGAATTTTGAGAGAAAAAAATTCATAACTTCGTCAATTTTCAAGATATCAAGTCCAACTAAATTTTTTGTAAATGTTCTTAAAATTATCTAAAACTTTTGTATCTACAAGTTTTTGATAGGACCAACTTATACCGCTGAAAAAAATTAAAAACGAAAAGAAAAAGGGCGCTGAAAAAAGAGAAAAATCCATAACTCCGTCAATTTTTAAGATATCAAATCTGATTAAATTTACTTTGCATCTTCTCAAAAATATCTACAACTTTTATATTGACAAGTTTTTCATAGGACCAACTCGTATAGCAAAAAAAAAAAAAAAAATTAAACAAAAATAGGAGTTGGAGAAAAAACCTCAAATCCAAACTGCTTATATTCTGACTCATTTTTAAATTCATTTTTGATTTTAAACGCATCTAAATGGTAGATTCTCTTATTTAGAAACTGTATAAAGTGACGCATTGGTCAATTTTCTGATAAAGACAGAATATATATTCAAAAAAGGCTACCAAAAAGGGTATTTTGAACAGAATTTCCGAAAGTAATCGGGACTGAAAATTGAAGGAAGTATTCAAATAAGAAATCGCGTTTTTTTCTGACTCGTTTTTAAATCCATTTTTGTTCTCAAACGCATCCAATTTACAGATCCTCTTATTTAGGAACTATATAATGTGATGCATTGGTCCGTTTTTTGATAAAGACGGAATAAATTTCAAAAAAGGCTACCAAAAAGGGTATTTTGAACAGAATTTTCAGAAATCATCATGACTGAAAATTTAAGGAAGTGTTCAAATAAGAAATTGCGTTTTTTTCTGACTCGTTTTTAAATCCCTTTTTGCTCTCAAATGCATCCAATTTACAGATCCTCTTATTTAGGAACTATATAATGTGATTCATTGATCGGTTTTTTTGATAAAGACAGAATATATTTTAAAAAAGGCGACCAAAAAGGCTATTTTGAACAGAATTTCCCGAAGTCTTCGTGATTTGAAAATTTAAGGAAGTTTTCACATAGCAAATCGCGTTTTTTATGACTCGTTTTAAAATCCCTTTTCGCTCTCAAACGCATCCAATTTACAGATCCTCTTATTTAGGAACTATATACTGTGACGCATTGGCCAGTTTTTTGATAAAGATAGAATATATTTTTAAAATGCTGTCAAAGTGAGTATTTCGCACAAAATTTTCCGAAGCAATCATGATTAAAGAATTAAGGATGTATTCAAAAAACAAATCGGTTATTTTATGACTCATTTTTAAATTCAATTTTTTTCTCAAATGCATTCAACTGACAGTTTTTTGTTATTTAAGAACTGTATAATGTACTGTTTTGGTCGATTTTTTAATAAATTCAGAATCTATTTCAAAATATGTTGTCAAAATGGGCATTTGAGCTGAATTTTTCTTAAGATGATTCTGATAAAACTAGTTTTTGCAGAAAAATGAAATTAAAAATTTTTTCATAAACGGCCAAATTAAGTTATTAAACTGGGCTTATCTCTAATCATATTTTTTTTGTTGTTGTTGTTGAAATGAGCACTCTTCCGCCTATAGGCCCAGCCGACAGGGATTTTGTTATTTAACTTTCAACATTTCCATACGAAACAGAATCAAAACGACCATTTTATTTCACGTGGTATCTCTGTAGCTTTATTTTCAATTTTCCATTCATAGCGAGCACAGTTTTAACAAGATGGAAGTTGCCCGTCAATTGTAGCAAATGTGGAGCTTGCTATAACTAAGTATAAAACCTATTCAGATCTTGATGTAATAGTGTGTAGTATTTTGGATAATGTATATTGGTCGAAATCTGTAGTGTGTTCTTGTAAATTCTATCTGCTTTATATTATACTGGAAGTAAACTGTAATAAACCTCAGCAATGGATATCAATTTCATAAAATGTGAAGTAATTTAATATTATTAAAACACCATCAAAAAGTATCTATCCGTACACCATTATGTAATGGAATACTTTTGTACGGTCCTGTAATTAATAATAAATATTCTTTGCACTAAAAATAACAGAATGTATTTTTTTTATAAATATACTTCATAGACTCATAAATTCTATTATATTCGAATGAGTATAACATCATTAAAATGCACGTAAAACTATTTTTTTCACTGATCGTAATGCAATGGAATAATTTTGATTGTCCCTGTAGTTAAACTCTGAGTTCGATTTTCATAAAATTTTAAATGAACCGACAAAATTATGCAGCAATTAAATATTTTAAATTTGAAATAATTCGGTTTAAATTTTATTGAGAAATTTGATAAAATGCAATTTTCCATTTTAAAATTGACATTCGAAAAATATAAAAATTAATAATATTTTTAAGAAATACACGTTAAATATATTTTATTAAAACAACAAACAAGAATTGATAAATTAAAATACTTATTTCGTACCAATATTTTTACTAGAAAATTTGAAAAAAAATATTATTTTCTTTTTTTATCTAAAGACTATAATTTTATTTTATAAGTTTATTTTCATTCATTAGTTAGTAATTTAAAAATGTAGAAATTAGTCATTTCCCTAATTTAACTTTTATAATGTATATGGAAAATTTAACATCATTAGAAAGAGGAAAATTGTTTTAAATTTGACCAAAATATTAAAAAAGCAGATAAAAGAAATTTCTTTTATAAACAAGATAAAAAAATGAATAATTTTATAATTGAAATAAAAAGATATTTGCATGGTTACACAAACAATTTATAAAAGTGAAATAGAATTTTATGAAATAAAAGAAGAGTAATATATTGCTGAATAGTGTTTTAAAGGAACGATGGAGAATAGATGAAATGTTTATATATATGTTTTGTATATCACAGTATTTTATTTTCAGTGTTGCATGATGAGTTGAATTTTTGTTACATTTCTGGATTAAAATTTTTCAATAATTTGTGTTATTAATGGAAACGATTGTTGTAATCCTTACAAAAGGATATTAAATAAAGAATAATTTACAGTGTCATAAAAATTTCCTTCACAGTTATTAAAAATTTAAAGATAAACCATCATTCCAAACCACTACCAGAATAATAATAATAATGAAAAACTAATTGGAATATAATGTTTGAAAATTAAGATTGTGGCTTCAGTCTTACGATACTTTTTCGGCACTGTAAATTAAGAAATTTATTATAATAAAAGTCGTTAACAATTTTTTAAACATGGAACACGAATTTTACTCTACAGAAAAGGGAATTAACAAATTATATGCAATTTCATGCATGGATTCATCTAATACAAAATTAGAAATCCGTTATTTTATGACAACTTATTTAAGAACCGTGCAGATTTTTACAATTGTAAAACATTTAAATATAATTTGTTTAGATCATAAATATCTATAAAAAATCATGAACAGAACGTTTACTTATTTATTGGATTAATTTCAGTCAAACAATTCACAGGAACACATACTTAATGAAACATTAGTCATATATAAAAAAGAAATGCATAGTTACAAAAACTGCACTTTAACTCAAGAATATTTTCAATACATCGATATAGCTAAATAGATTTTTTGTTTTCTAGTTTTTTTAATCAACCATTTTGCAATGGTCTTTAATTATGAATGTAAAATTGTGGTAACTAGATTTTGAATATTATCTTACATATAAAATTCTGTATATTAGATTTTCTACTATTCCTTTATTTTATTGCAAATTCTTTTCTTTCTTTTTATTACCAATAAATATTTATCTACTGCAGTATGGCTTCTTTCACAATAACAATATGAGTCAGATAATCATCGAAACAACGTAAAAAAGATTAACATAAATAAAAATTCTTTACATATGTTCATCCACCCAATAACTTAAACAACCGGAAGATAAATACCTTTATCATTCTTCGACATAAATAAATAAGAGCATTACACAAACTCTACTGATTGGTTCTTTTTATAAATTTATACAAGCTCCTTTAGTATTAACAATTTAAGCAAAACATTTTTAAAATTTTTTTATGCCTGTTCTCCTTTTTAATATTAATAAATCAGATTAGTTTTCCAGGTAATTTCATTCTTGAATACATCAAATGCAAAATAAGAAATGCTTAATTTAATTTTAATTAATAATTTTTTAATCCTTTATTTTAATATATATTTAAGATCATTGCAGATTTTTAAAACTGTAAAACATTAAAAGAAAAGATCTTTAGAGCGTAAATATCCATTCAAAGTGAAGAAAAACGCTTACTTATTTTATGGATTAATTGAATATCATCTCATATATAAAAGTCTGTGGAATAGATTTCCTGCTATTCTTTAATTTCATTACTCTAAATCATTTTCTTTCTTGTTATTACTAATAAATATTTATTTTTTCCACGATCTAGTGCAATAAAAGGGCTTTTGCCATAGCAATATGAATTAGAGAATCATGTCAATGTAAAAATATTAACCTAAATGAAAGTTCTTTACATGTGATAATTTACACAATAACTAAAACTACGGAAGTGAAATACATTTATCATGCTTCGAGATGAATAAATATTGGTATTACACAAATTCTAGTGATCAGCTTCTGTTATAAATTTATATCATCTCCTTTTTCAAGAGCAAGTTTAAGCAAAACAGCAGGATTTATGGTTGTTTATCTCTTTAACACAAATAAATTAGATTAGTTTTGTAGGCAATTTCATCTCAAAGTAATTTCACCAACATCGAATGCAAAATTAGATATCCTTTATTTAATGACTTCTTACTAAAGGTCATTTCAAAATTTTACAACTATAAAACATCATTACAAATATATGTACGCATGTTTCAATTTACTTGTGATTTATTTAATTAACATGGATTTAATTTCCAATGTTTCTATAATAACAATAGCTTGGCAAATAAATCATGCGAACAATAATTCTTCCAAATGAGTGAAAACGTATCCAGCTCGATACTCGAAATCAGAAACTTTGCCTTTAATTGCCAATGCTCTATCAATTGCATTATTTAAAACAGCATTGATAACAACTTATTATTCACAGAAAAACATTTGATAAGCATTTTTGTTGAATTATTTTAGGTAGCTCGAAAAAATATACCTCTTGTTAAAGAATTCCAATTAACATTAATTGCGTAATTGCATTTAATTTTTAAATTAATCAACTGACTAGTAAATAAATCACATTGAACATAAACTTTCCAACTAAGTGTCTTACAAGTTAATGAAATTTGTATTAAATTGTCAATGCTCTTCCAATTGAAATACATCCAACCAAACACATTATATTTAGTAAAGGCATCAAATCTGTTAATTTTGGGAACTCGACAGAACAAACCAAAAGTACAGAATCTTCGATTATGACAGAAATGTAAGTTATTGTTAGATTTCATTTACCTGCAATTTATTCTGCCGAGTTGTTTAAAACTTCAGTCCAGATCTCTTTACCAAATGTTTTCTGAAAGAATTCTGTTTAAAGTTGGGTGACTTTAGACAGCTCAAATGCAAAATCATTGGCAATTGAAAAAAAATGCTGTGGGCTCGATTCTGTGAATGACCACATTTTCACTCAAGAGGAATAATTAATCTTTGTCTATTATAGGAAATGTTTAATTCTTTAAATTTGAAGGAAAATAAATTTGTATAATTCTATTAAAGATTCTAAACATACATATCATACTTAATGTAACTTGCAGAAATTAAGTAAAAAAAAATGACAAGGTGAGATACATCATTGTTTTAAAAACACCCTTTCATACACACATTTCTTCATCTATTATTTTAGTATAACTTTATAAAAAATGAAAAGTAACATATTTTCCCAACAGAAAGTGTATTTAAACTTTTGCTACAAATTTGTACTTTTTTATATGAAGAAAGTTTTGTCGAAAGAAAAGATAAATAAAATTTATCAGCTTGATTTTTTTACTGTATTTTTATTTCCTAAAAAAAAATCCATGTAAGGGGAAATACGTGTTAAAGTTGCTGAAATCTTTTTTAGAAATATTATGAAAACAGTTTGCAAAAAGAATTTGAGTAATGAGCGAGATATCGCTAAACGTTTACTTATTTCATATGGTTACGTTTGGAAATTTATTTTATGTATAAATATGTCATCAATTACTAAGACATAAATGCCCAATACGCTTATTTATCTTTTTTTAATGTATAAATGCATTACAATACGCTTAAGCGAAAATATTTTCCGAAAATTTAGTTTTAGTTAAATTTGTAATAATTTTGTTTCACTTTTAAACGCATAATACATTTTTTTCTCGATTAAATTCACAATACTTTTATTTCTTTGGTAATTTGTAAATATTCTAAATATTTCATTTGATAGTAGGTATAGTAATAAAGTTTTCAATTAATATAAATAGATACCTTTTCAATCAAGAACATACTTTTCGTTATTTTTCTTTTTGATTTATTGCGATCATCATTATGATTTCTATCATAAATGAACGTATAAATGAAGCATTTATTTAATATGATGGAAAAGTGTAGAACAATTTGACAGCATGCCCTCGAATGTTGACCGTATTATTTTGCTACCCCATTCTCTGTCAGAAAACCCCAGGAACTATTAGATTAGATATTTTACATAAACATTTTAATGCTCGGCTACTTTTCAAATAAAACTCACTGCAGACATGGTCTATTTTTTTCTATTGTTATTCTGTGATTATTTTTCCAAAGTTTAAATAATATTAATTAATTATGTTCATATTAATTATGTTCTATTTCATATTAATTCATATTAATTATGTTATATATTCTATTTTTTTTTTGTTTACACATTTATAACTTTTAAAAATGTTTTTATTCTAATAAATAATTAAATTGAAATTCTTTTTCTTTCATTACGTTTTCTAATATACAAAAAGAGATTTTCTGTGATTAGAGGCAAATGATTCTCGCAAACAGTACCTTAAAAATAGAGATAAAGGCTTTATTTTTTTTTTCTTTCACTTACTTAATTATGTATTTTTTAAGGGAAATATAAAATATTTCATGTATATTAAATATAATACTTGGGTTACATACAAACTTTGTAAGGAAATGGATAATCTTCCAGTTATAAAAAGTATAAAACTCGAGTTTTATACCTAATCAGTAGGGTGGGTCGAAAAAAATCGAATTTTTTCAAAGCCACTATTAATAGTGCGGAAAAGTTGCCTTTTGTAATTAGAAGGATAACGCAAAAAAGGTTTTTGAAATCGGTTAATATCTTTAGGTCGCGCATCGCACTTGAAGTTTGGAAAATTTGACCAAAAATGACATTTTTTGAAATTAATGCTGAAAATTAAAGAAATTTCGATCCTACTTCTAATAGTGCGGAAAAGTTTCCTTTCACAACTAAAAAGATAACGCAAAAACTCTTTTGAAATCGGTTTATATCTTTAAGTTGCGCATCGCACTTGAAGTTTGGAAAATTTGATCAAAAATGACATTTTTTGGAATTAATGAGGAAAATTAAAAAAATTCGAACTTCCTTGTAATAGTAAGTAAGTACTTTCTTGTAAAGTAACTTTTTACAATTAAAAAATAACTTTTTTCTTTTTTAAATCTGTTAATATTTTTAAATCGCGCATCGTACCTGAAATTTGGAAAAGATAATCAAAATTGACATAGGCTGATTACAAAAACAACTGACAAACGGATTTTTTTCTATTCCAATTATTCAGTGCGCATATGAGCTGTGAACACAGCTGGTTTTTAGGCTTGTCATGCAATTACCACAAACAGTTACGTTATATCAAGGAAAAATCGGTGTTAAACGCTATCGAAGTTTAATAGGGAAGGGCACATTTATTTAATTCAGGAGCCGGGTGATCAAAATATGTTGGTCATCTAACGCCTATGAATGGAACCGGAAAAAATATTTGTGAAAGTATCGTTTTATATCTGGCTCAGAAGAATATCTCCTTAGATGAAGTCCTTGTATTTGGATGTAATAGCTCCTCTATCAATACGGAATTGAAAAAAAAGGGTTATTCGAAATTTGAAAATGAAGATACGCAGGCCCTTGCAGCGGTGCATTTCATCGAATTGCCTTTTAGGCACTTGTTTCAATGCATTGAAGATAAAAACAAACGGCCAGCATTATTTTCTCGTCCTATAGGCAAGCAACTACCCCCTTGCGAAAGGCAACCTGTCATCAAGTTTGAATCAATCAATTGCTCTCGCCCAATAGTGACTGTTGAAAACCCAAATGACCTCAGTAAAGATCAAAAATATCTTTTTAAAATATCAAATGCTGTGTAATCGGGCCTCTGTCCTGAGGATCTTTCTGTCCGAGATCTAGTAACCATTTCTCATTCCCGGTGGTTAACGACCGCCAATCGAATTCTCAGACTGTATATATCCACAGAAAACCCTAGGACTGAAACGAAGCAGTTAGTTTAATTCATCATAGAAACATATGTGCTTGTATGGTTTGAAATTAAGAAGAATAATTCCATTAATCAAAGCATATACACAAGACAATAACAACATCGCGCTACCTATCAAAAAGTCTGCAGGAAGTTACAGACCCTGTTATTGAGGGTAACGCTTATTTCACTCATCCATAAAACCTACTATTGGCAATGGTTGCAGAAGAGAGGGAGCATGTGCGAAAGTTAGGATTACAACAAGTTTTGAAAGCAATGAAACTGGTGACAGAACAAGTGGCAACTGTGAGAGATTTTGTGATACGCAAGATAAATTTTGGTGCTAAGGATTAGACTGATCTAATTGATTGGTCGAGCTGCAAAGTTACTTCACCAACTTTTTACACAGAATCAGTCCAGAGAGAATTTTCTCTTTTATTGAATCGAAATTTCTCTCAGAATTGGAAATGAAAACAATAAGGACGTTTCCGTACCACATACACCGGCGGTGGAATGATGTGTGAAACTTGTGAGTGAAGCTTCTGAAAAAGGATGTGACTCTAATAGCAGATACGGCTATATTAGATCATCTTTGTTTTCGCGATCACTTACGTCAACATTTGATAATAAATCTCACTGCAAGGCTTTACACGAGGTAAAAAATGAAAGTAAAAAGAAAAATAACTATTTTCTAAAATTGCTATAATGCAAATAGCCTAATATTGCATAAGTAAAACTTGTTTAAAATTGATTTAAACTTTTTTGTTGAAGAATATCTCATTAAGTAGTGTTCTAAATCTGTTCAATATAATTGTTTAAATAAATAAAATAGCTAAAAAATATACTTTTCTAATTTTTTTCGTAATTTTTAAACAATGTATTATAAAAAATTATTAACCAATTTTAAAATTGATTTTATTTTACGTTTCTATGAATATAATGGAATATTATTATGTTATTAGAAAAAAATTAGAAAAGAAGACGACTTTTCATCTTTTATATGAAACATTATCAATTTTCATAAAATTTCGCTAACTTAAATGGACTTAAAGGTATTAATAGATTTAAAAAAGAAAAAAAAGTATGTTTTAATTGTAAAAGGTTACTTTAGTGTACTATTACAAGCAAAATCGAAATTTTTTAAATTTTCCCTAATAATTCCACAAAAATGTCATTTTTGATCAAAATCTCCGAACTTCAAGTGCGATGGGTGACCTAAAGATATTAACCGATTTCAAAAAAAGTTTTTGCGTTATCTTTTTAGTTGCAAAAGGAAACTTTTCCTTTTATTAAAAATAAAGCCTTTATCTCTATTTTTAAGGTACAGTTTGCAAGAATCATTTGCCTCTAATCACAGAAAATCTCTTATTGAATATTAGAAAACGTAAAGAAAGAAAAAGAATTTCAATTTACTTATTTATTAGAATAAAAATATTTGAAGAATTATAAATGTGTAAGCAAAAAAAAAAATAAAAAAATAAAAAACATAATTAATATGAATTAATATGAAATAGAAGATAATTAATAAAGGTTATTAGAAGTAGGTTCGAAATTTTTTAAATTTTCATCATTAATTTCAAAAAATGTCATTTTTGGTCAAATTTTCCGAACTTCAGGTGCGATGCGCGACCTAAAGATATTAAACGATTTCAAAAACTTTTTTGCATTATCCTTCTAATTACAAAAGGCAACTTTTCCGCACTATTAAGAGTGGATTTGAAAAAAAAATCGATTTTTTCGACCCACCCTACTAATCAGTAGATGAAGTACCACATTAAAAGAATAAAAGGCAAAATTAAAGGTTTAAATCATTTAAAAAAAATACCCTGATTTATCTGTTGGAAAAAATCTTGAAAGTAATTGAATAGTTTAAAGGAATAAAATCATCGATCATGTGGTTTTTCGATTTCAAGTCTAGGGTTTTACTTTAGTTCAAAGTACAAATTTCTTCTGACCTTTTTTGTTACAGATCGGTTCTGAAATGTTTCCAGCATTTCTTCCAATACAGTTAATGTTTATAAAATGTTATTTTTTAGACTAATGTATATATATATATATATATATATATATATATATATATATATATATATATATATATATAATACATTACAATTTGAAATAATTGTTACAATTAATAACATTAATGCATTGTATTTAAAATATTTGTTACTGTTCTTATATTAATATCATAAGTGAAATTTTTTGCATCCGATATGCATGATAAATGTGTAAGCAATTTAATTGGAATTTTCTCTTTTTATTGATTTTTGTCTAATTTTTATGTGATTCAGAAATATATTTATCGTCATTAAGTTCCTAATTATTTACAAGAAAATTATTTTATGTAGAGAATATATTGCTTAACATACAACAATTTATTAACAATTTATAAAAAAAAAAAAAAAAAAAAATTATATTGTGAAAAAAAAGCTTTAACATGTTAATTATTTGACATACATAACACATATATATTTACTATCAATTCTTTATTTATCAAGAAAACAAAACTCAAGTAAATTTTAGATAAAGTGAATTTTACAATGTACTACACTCCAGATTTAATTCTTCTCTTAATTGAATCAGACTAGTAAATGAGATAATAGGGTAACATCCCCAGTAACTGGCATGCACCAATTATTGGCACATTCCACAAACGTGCCCTAAAATAAGATTTATATCCAGTCTTTTAAAAATGCAAGACCATATACCAGTTATATGCTCCTTTACGTTAAAGTTATAACTTATTATTTATGCTACTAGATGAAAGTAGTGCCCAGGAAAGAGAAACAATTATGGCTTGTATCAAATTAGCCATTTTTGTTGCAAAAGCTTCTTCTTTTGCTGAAGGAAGGCATACTTTTGAATTCATTATTATCTGATTTATAATATATTTTAAATTTTAATTCACAACAGTTTTGTTTTGTTAAAAAGGTTTACTTTAATTGTGTAAAAGTATTTTCGACACAAATACTTGGGTTTCTGAATTAATGATAGATGCCAATTAATGGTACTTCAATTTTGCTAATTCCAAGTAATTGGCACCTATTACAATTACAAGGAATTCGTAAGGAATTTGAGATTAAACCACTTATTTTGGAAGTACTTTTAAAGTTATAGACTAATTTTGTTTATCATTTGTTTTTATATGAAAATATGAAATATTATCAGTAATTTGAATCCATTAAAACTTCATATGGCAATTACTGGGGACAGCATGACAATTAGTGGGTAATTATATAAGTATATTGTATTGTTTTAAAGTGTTCCCATTTCAGACTAATATGCTGATTTCTTACTCTCAAAATCCTGAAATATGGCATCTTCATCTATAGTAAATTCATTTAAAACGATTAAACCCAATACAAAATGTAAAATATTTTTTTAATATAAACATGTGCCAATTAATGGATCACAAGGTGTCATACATTGGTGCTCCAGGTGCCAATTACTGGTGATTTTAACAACTTTTTATAAATATATTTTTATAAAAATGCTTTTTCATTTTTTTTGCTTATAGTAGGCAAAATACATGCACAGATATGCATTCTTTGATTTAAAAATATTTTCTAGTAAATATCTTATTTCTTTGTAATGAAAATTGAAGTAAGTTTAAAAATAACTTCTTAATGAGCCAATTACTGGGGATGTTACCCTGTATCTTATATAAGAAACTCAAATCTCCCATATGTTACGCATTAAAGTAAAAAATAAATAGCTAGCTGATTGGAACTTACACATAATGACATGAGAAATTTAGTTGACGTCTTTAGTGTTAATATAATAAATGAGCAAAAGAATGGTGGAAACACAGTATTAAAGGTGCGTTCTAAAGATGCATGGTATTTACACCGACAGTTGAAAGTACGGTTTAAATTGACACATGTATCAGTGAGATATATTACTATACTAGCTGTTACCCGTGACGTCGTTCACGTAGCATTAAAAAAAGATAAACGCTTTAATTAAACGAAATGTTTCATTAACAATAATTTGAAACATATATAACTAACACATATCTTATGGTAGGCTACGCAGTAATTTTTCTTTATAGGGGACTTAAAGAACTCAGTCAAATAAAAGGGAAATGTGTTAGATAATATGAACAATCGCGAAAATGAAATTGCAACCACTTATACTGTAGAACAACTGTAACGCACCCCAATTGTACAGAAATCATGTTGAAGTGCATTTCACAATTCCATATCAAAGAAAGAAAAATCAATTTATCAAGGTAATAAAAAAATATCCAACATTTCCATAATACATAACTTGGCCGGCCCATTCTTTTCTGCAGTATGTATATGATCTATGTGTTTGTAAATATTCTAAATACAACGTTAAAATTTTGCTTAGTTAGAAAAAGTATAACGAAGATTAAAATTCACCTTTAGCAATTTCTAATAATATACAGAAACGTATTTGAATTCTTTTGTACAATCCTGTATATTACGTGCAGATATTTAGACGACCGCATATTTAGCTTAAATTATTAAAAAAAAAACGATTAAAATTATTCAATTCATATTTACGGGAATCGCTATTGCACAGTTGACCGTATATCCAGTTTATTGCATAGTCCGATACATGATTTATATAAATTTTACAAAGATGTATAAAAATTCTACCCGAAAATGCCTTTTTAAAGTAATTTTTATTTATATTTTCAGAATTGAACAATTTTAAGAATTAACACACAAAAATATTTATTTTTTTTGATTAGTTGACCTTTTCTTACTTTGTAAGAATGATAAAAAGTATTTTTCATTGATCATTACGTCATTTACGATATGGATAAATTTGCGTTATATATTAATATTTTCTAGTCATTTATTATTTAACCATTAAAAAAACTTATTTCATTTTAATATTAAATATTTATATTAACCCCGCTCAGACGATAAACTTAATTTTCTTTAAATAATAACTTTTGATATCATAATTCAATCTCATTTCATTGCAATATCAGAGCATATTTATTTTGGTTTTAATATGTGACGTCACAGTCGTCTCTTTTTAGCACTAACTCAAAATTACATTGTGTTATTAAAAATGAAAACTTGAAAACTTATACTTTGTTTCAAATATGACGTTACATTGATATTTTTAAAATTCTTAATGGAAAGTATTCCTGTGACGTCCCAATTGGTAAAAAGTTAAATTTTATAGCCTCGAACCGAAAGAAAGAAAAAGGTTCATTTTTATTACGGATTAATATCTGGAAAAACTACTAAAATATTTATATTCTTGTAAAGTGTGAAGTTATATTCTTACAGTCTTCTAAGTGTAAAAGAAATTTTATATAATCGTCTGCTTGATATAAGAAGGAAAACAGTATTCCTCTGACGTCACAATTGATAAAATTGCGGTTTTTAACCTCGAACCGAAAAACAGAATAGGGTCCATTTATTTATTTCATTTGTTTTATCACGTGAAAATCCTTCAATTGAAAATTAATTACAGAAGAGAAATAATTATTCCAGTATTTTTATTTTTTGGCAACAATAAAGAAAGGTAATTGAAATATTATGGAAAATTTTTCAATTTATTCTGTATGAAAAATAGTGAAATTTTGAATTATTAAGAAAAGTATTTGAATAAAATAAATAAAAATTAGCCTATGTTCATTTCAGGTCAATAATTTATCTATATACAAAAATTCAAAGACATTGATCCATCCGTTTTGAAGCCAAGTTCATTCCAATTTTCGGACACACTTTCACATTTATAATATACTAGCTGTTACCCGTGACGTCGTTCACGTAGCATTAAAAAAAAAATGATAAAAGTTTTAATTAAACAAAACGGTTCATTAACAATAATTTAAAAAATATATAACATTTATCTTATAGAAGGCTATGCAGTAGTTTTTTTTATAGGGGACTTAAAGAACTCAGTCAAATAAAAGGAAAATGTGTTAGATAATATGAACAGTCGCGAAAATGAAATTGTAACCACTTATACTGTAGAACAACTGTAACGCACCCCAATTGTACAGAAATCATGTTGTAGTGCATTTCAGAATTCCATATCAAAGAAAGAAAAATCATGTGTTAAACCTAGGTAATAAAAAAAATATCCAACATTTCCATAATGCATAACTTCACCGGGACATTCTTTTCTGCAGCTGTGCATTATGATCTGTGTGTTTGCAAATATTCTAAATACAATGTTAAAATTTTCTTAGTGAGAAAAAGTATAACGAAGATTAAAATTCACCTTTAGCAATTTCTAATTATAGACAGAAACTTACTTGAATTCTTTTTTACAGTCCTGTATATTACGTGCAAATATGTATACGATCGCATATTTAGCTTAAATTATTCAAGCAAAAAACTCGATTCAAATTATTGAATTCATATTTCCGGGAATCGCTATTGCACTGGTGACCAATCCAGTTTATTGTATAGTCCGATACATGATTTATTTAAATTCTACAAACATCTCTTATTATATCAAATGTAACTTCAGGATGCATTAGTTTTCCAAATACATACGATAATTGAAAAAGCTCTTCAGCAATCTTTTCTAATAGACCATACTTTGGATACAATATCCGAGATCTGGACACAGGTCCAAAATCTTTTATGCGTCTCTGTAAATGAACAACAAATGTGATGCAAATGATACTTATTGTAATAAATTTCAGTATTTATCATTGTATTGATTATCTCAGTATATTAATTTCATCATGTTTGAAATAGCGCAACGCAATTAAAATACGCCGGGAATATTTTTTTCTCCGTAGACTATTATATTACCGAACATTTTTCTGTAATGTTGTAAGTGAATGTTAAATCTTTTCACCCCATTTTCTACAGAAATCCTATTTTAGTGCACTTCAGAACCTAATATCAATTTCAATATTATTAAAATAACTTCAATAAAAAAACATTATTAAAATACGGTGCAAATGGTTTTTCTTCACAGACCATAATATATTGAAATACTTTTGAGCTCCTTGTACGCACACTATAAGTACTACATTTAACATATTCGATAGTAACCATGTTCTTCTAAACCTTAAAAATGCATGTAAATTTCATTACATTTAAAATTATGTAACATTATCAAAATACACCACAAATGATTTTTTCGCCTTAGACCATAATGTAAAGTTTCCTTTTGAGTGCTCCTGTGATTCAGCTATAATTGCTACCTGGTCCATTTTCAATGATGCATATGCTATGGTAAATCTCAATAACGTATGTTATTTTCGTATGAATTCCACTATATTTACCCAAGTTGAAAAACGGACAGACAGACGGCAGACCTCAGGCACTCGGCATCCGGTATACAGACAGGTTGAAGTCGTAAACACTTTTAGACCATGTTAGAAAGTGTCAAAAAGCGGGTAGTTTCCGTAAAATGAAAAAAAAAACAGTGTTAGGAAAAATATAATACAAAACTGTGTTTTAGGTGGCATTTTTGTATAATTTGTACATATATGCTCTACATACCATAAAAATTTATAGAAATTTATTATAAAAAACATTCTTAAAAGTGACAACATATTTTTACTTTTTAAGAGCTAAAAAAATGTGCAATTAATATTCATTTACAAACCTGTTTCCAGTACACTTTGAGCACATTATGCCAAATTGAGATATTGACCGAGGGAATGTATTTTCTCACAATTACATTAAATCTTTAGATTTTAAGCCCGAAAGTGCATTTTTAAAGTGATATTTTTTATATTTTCAGAATTGAACAATTTTCAGAATTGAACAATTTTCAGAATTAACACACAAGAATACTTTTTTGATTAGTTGAGCTTTTCTTACTTTCTAAAAATGATAAAAAGTTTTTTCGTTGATCATTACGTCATTTACGATATGTATAAATTATTAATATTTTCTAGTCATTAATTATTTAACCTTTAAAAAAACTTATTTCATTTTAAAATTAAATATTAACCACGCTCAGACAATAAACTTAATTTTCTTTATATAATAACTTTTGATATCATAATTCAATCTCATTTCATTGCAACATCAGAGATATTTATTTTATTTTCAATATGTGACGTCACAGTCGTCTCTTTTTAGCACTTACTCAAAATTACATTGAAAATTACATTAAAAATGAAAACTTGAAAACTTATACTTTGTTTCATATATGACGTTACATTGATATTTTTAAAATTCTTAATGGAAAGTATTCCTCTGACGTCACAATTGGTAAAAAGTTGAATTTTATAGCCTCGAACCGAAAGAAAGAAAAAGGTTCATTTTGATTACGGATTAATACCTGGAAAAACTACTAAAATATTTATATTCTTGTAAACTGTGAAGTTATATTATTGTAATGTCTTCTAAGTGTAAAAGAAATTTTATATAATCGTTTGCGTGATATAAGAAGAAAAATAGTATTCCTCTGACGTCACAATTGGTGAAATTGCGGTTTTTAATCTCGAACCGAAAAACAGAATAGGGTCCATTTATTTATTTCATTTTATTTTATCACGTGAAAATCTTTCAGTTGAAAATTAATTACAGAAGAGAAATTATTATTCCGGTTTTTTTATTTTTTGGCAACGAAAAAAGAAAGATAATTAAATATTATGGAAAATTTTTCAATTTATTCTGTATGAGAAATAGTGAAATATTGAATTATTAAGAAAAATATTTGAATAAAATAAATAAAAATTAGCCTATGTTCATTTCAGGCCAATAATTTACCTATATACAAAAATTCAAAGACATTAATCCATCCGTTTTGAAGCCAAGTTCATTCCAATTTTCGGACACACTTTCACATTTATAATATATATAAGGATATAAGGATTTTCTTTAAATTTTAACCTTTGTATGTCTCTTTTTTAATTTACTTTTTATTAATTTAATTATTTTTAAATTCGCTTGGGACAAAAAAATAACCCTCAATTTTTTAAAGCATTTTCTGAAATAATTTATTTTTAGCTCAAAATAAAGTTTAAATCGTGTATATTTCTTCTTTATTAAAGTAGAAAATATTAATTTTTATATTTTGTTTGGTTTTCAATATCTAGTCTTCAAACACTGATTGTTATGCAAAATATTTATTTTGAAAATGAATTTTTTTTTCATGATAGCTTTTTCACCGTTTATCCTATTTAAGATGTTATAAATAATGATCCGCTTAACAAAAATTGGTTCAAACTGTATTATTTTACTTTAATTCTGACTAAGCAAATTTGAAAATCTATCTATCTATCTATCTATCTATCTATCTATATATATATATATATATATATATATATATATATGTATACTTTTTTTAAATTGTGTTTCAAAATTTAAAATGTCTATTGAAATTAATACTTTTAAGAATATTGAATCAAAATTAAAGCTTATATAATTAAGTTTATGTGTGTGTTTAATAATATATTTAAAAAACTGAAATTCTGCAAGCATTTCAAGTTATAACAATTTTGATTTACACTATTTTAACACATATTTTTTACTTATGATAAGTTTTATCACGTAATTTTATTTACTAATAATAATATTACCAAAAAAAAAAAAATCAAAATTAAAATTGGAACTCGATAAATAAAAAAATATTTTTAAATGTGCCCGTCCCCACTTAAAATTAAGTTGCTAAGTTGTAAATATAATTACAAATTACTCTCAGGATATCGATATTTATCCGTATACACGTACAAAAAAAACCTTCTGTAAAAAATTATTAGTTAAAATTTCATTTGTTCTACATTAATCATATAAGGAAATCGATAATATTATTCTCAATTATCAGTGATTCAGAGTTTATTTAAACTCGATTTTTATAAATATTTGTTTCAAAAAGCATCATTTTTGCGTCAGAGATTGTTTAAGTGTGCCATTTTTTTTTTCTTTTTTACTAACTTTGCATATTTTTATACAAAACGTAATGATGACGACTCTTTCATTTCACGTGTTTTCACTTTCGCTTTATTTAAAAAATTTCCCTCTCATAACCTTATTTGCTTTTAAAGAAGACAATTCGATCACGTTCATTTTTCCAGAAATTCAAAAAATTCTTAAAATGTAAATGTAAATTTAAATCATTAGTTTGACATTAGAAAACTATAAAAGATAATGACATTCTCTAGAAATACATATTAAAAATTTTTAGTTAAAAAAACAAATAAGAATAGATAAATCAAAAACTTTTTTTAATAAAAATATTTTTATTAGAAAAAAATGGAAAAAGTATAATTGCTTTTATATCATCTAATGACCATAGTTTTATTGAGTTTATTTTCATTCATTGCTTTGTAAGCTAAAAATGTAAAGATTAATTATTTTCCTAATTTAACTTTTATAATGTACATTCTAAGTATCTTATCATTAGAAATATTGAAAGATATTTTTAATTTAAATTATAAAAAGAGAAGATATAAAACATTTCTATTTTAAGTAAGACAAAAAAAATAATAAATAAACTTATAATTAAATTAAAAACATAATTGCATGAATGCACAAAACATCTGGAGAGGTGAAACTGAATTTTATGAAAATAAGGAAATGCAATATTTTCAGAAAAAGACGCTTTAATGGAGGGGCGAATTGTTCAATAAATAATTTTCTTTAATTTCAGTATTGTATCTGAGATGAATACTTGATGCATTTCTGAATTGAAATTTTGAAATAATGTATGTTGCTTTTAGAAACGCCTGTTACAAATGTAATTCTCAATAATAATAATAATAATTATTATTATTATTATTATTATTATTATTATTATTATTATAAAATGAAAGACGAAAGGAAATCAAGTGTTTGAACATAAAGTTTGTGGCTTAAGTCTTACGATTTTTTTCTGGCACTGTATACTACGAAATTTATCAAAATAAAAGTCTCTAACAATTTTTAAACTTTTTTTTGTTAAACATCAAACACGAATGTTATTATATAGAAAGCAAAAATAACAAGTTATGATAAAATTTTATTTTTGCATAACCAATATAGCTAAAAAAAATTTTCTTTTATAGATAATCAACTATTTTGTCAATGTTCTTCAATTATAAATACAGAATAGTGTTGCCTAAAAACAAAATTTTATATCATATAGAAAATCTATATATTATATTCCTTCCTCTTAGTTTATTTTATAATTCTAAATCTTTTTCTTTATTTTTATTGCTAACAGATATTATCTTCTCCACAATCTTCTGCAATTAAAGTGCTTTTACCATAGCAGTATGAATAAGAGAATCATCTAGTCAATGTAAAAAAGAGTATCTTAAATATAAATTATTTACATTTGCTCGATCACCCATAAACTAAAATTTTCGGAAGTTAGATACATTTATCATGCTTCGAGATGAATAAATATGGGTTTTAAACAAACTCTACTGATCAGTTATTGTCATACATTTATGTTGGCTGCATTCTTATTAACAACTTCAAGCAAAACAGCTTTCAAAGAATTTATGTTTTTATCTGAAATGAATTATATTTGTTTTCAAGGTTATTTCATGCTTAAATTAATCTAATGCAAAATATAAAAATCTTTATTTAATTACTATTTATTTAAGGCCATTGCAAAATTTTACAATTGTAAAATATTAAGAAAACCTTAAAAGAAAATGTGTTTTAAACGTGAGTATGCATAAAAGAAAAAAAACCATTTAAATTACTATTAAAATAATAATCATGAAATAAAAATGAAAGACATAATGAAATAAAATGTCTGAAAATCAAGATTGTCACTAGAGCTTTACGATTTTTTTTTCTGGTACTTAAAAAAATGCCTATTAAAAATTCTTAACGATTTGTTAAATATTTGTTAATCATCGAATACAAACGTTATTATACAAAAAGGAAAATTAACAAATTATTCTACAATTGTAGTTTGCATAACAAATATTTCGTGATTAAAATAAAAATGAGTTCTACGAATCGACATATCTAAAAAGGTTTTTTGTTTTGTAGAAAATCAACTATTTTGCTATGGTCTTCTACTATAAATGTAAGATAGTGTTGCCTAAAAACTGAATATCATCTCATATATAAAATTCCGTACATTAGATTTCCTCCTATTCTTTTGTTTTATTATTATAAATCTCTTTCTTTTATTTTATTACTAATAAATATTTATCTTTTTCACAATCTACTGCAACAAAAGTGCTTAACCATAAAAATGAATCAGAGAATTATATAATCAATATAAAAATATTAACTTAAATAAAAATTGTTTGCATGTGTCATTCACTCAATAACTAAAAACTATCGGAAAAGAAATACCATTCACAAGCTTCCAGATGAATAAATATGGGTATTACACAAACTCTACTGATCAGTTCTTTTTATAAATTTATATTAATCCCTTTTGTATGAACAACTTTAAACAAAATAGTTTTAAAAATATTTATTTTTTTTTCTTTTTAATTGAAATAAATGAGATTAATTCTCCAGGCAATTTCATGCTTGAATTCATCTAATGCAAAGTTAGAAATCCCTTATTTAATGACTACTTAATTAAGATCATTGCAGATTTTTACAACTGTAAAACATCATAAAACATTAAAATAAAAATGTTAAGAGCAAAATATCCATTTTAAAAAGCATACACAGAATGTTTACCTATTTAGTGGATTAATTTCAGTGAAATATTTGCTGGGACACATACTTAAGGAAATATTAGTCATAACAAGGAAAAGGTATGAGCAGTTACAAAAAATGTAAAAAAAATTTTCAATTAAAGAATATGAATAATTACAAAGAAATAATGTATGTTTGTAAATACGGGTGATTTATGCAATTAACATGATTATTATTTCAAATATTTCATTATATATCAATTGATGGCAATTAAATCATTTGAGCAGTATTTCTTCCGAGTGAAAATGCATCCAGATTGTACTTGAACTCAGAAACTGTCTTTAATTACCAAAACTTTTCCAATCGAGTTATTTTGAAAATATCCATCACAATTTGATGTTCACATAAAGATATTTCATAAGGATTTCTGTTGCATAATTTTATGTAGCTGCAACGTATATATCACATGTCATAAAACTCCATTTAACTTTCTTTGCGTAATTGCATATGTTTTTTGAATTAATGAACTGACTAGTAAATAAATCATACGGGACGAAGATTTTCCAACTAATTCGAAATGTGTGACGATTGGTACTTGAGTTAATAAAGGCTTAAATTATCAATACTCTTCCAATATACATATTCCACGATATTCCAAAAAAAAAAAAATAGTATTTTTATTAAAGGCTTCGCGTTTGTTATTACTATAAGCTTGAAGAAACATACCAAACGTAAAGGTACGCCTATAAGAAGGCGCTCAAGGTTATTATCGGATTTCATTTACTTGCATTTTTTCCCTCGAGTTGTTTAAAATTTCGAAATGGATGTAGCTCATATACGAAATCATTGGCAATTAAAGTCAAATTGTCTGAGTTCAAGCTCTTGAGTGAACCCATTTCACTCAGTTGGAATAACTAGTGCTGGCTTACTATGAATAAAAATTAGTTTTGTAAATTTGAAAAAAAAAATTAAATTTTATTGTTCTAAAACATACATATTATATTTAATGTATTTTATTGAAATAAAGTAATAAATTAAGATGAGATGGAATAAGTCATTTTTTAAAAAGGTCTTTCATACACACACATTTCTTTATCTATTATTTTACTACCATTTTATAAGAAATAAAAAGAAATGTATTATTCCAATAGAAAGTGTATTTAAACTTCAGCTGTAATTTTTCACCTTTTTTATTTAAAGAGAGTTTCCGGCGAAAGGAAAAAAATATAATATTTATGACTTTTATTTTTTTAACGCAATTTCTATTTTCTGAAAGATAAACTATGTAAGGGGAAAATTTGTGTTAAAGATTACGAAAACTTTTTGAAATTAATTTTGAAAATTTTTGTAACAATAATTTGAGTAACGAATGAGATGTCTGAAAATCTCTTAAATTGAATCATTTGAATTAATAAAATTAAATCTGAAATTATATATGTTCTAGTCTTAATCTTATTTCTTTCAATACACACACACACACACACACACACACACACACATATGTATATATATATAATTGATGACAATACATTTAAATAAATCAGCTAATCTAGGTACTCATCTTTCCATTTTAAAAGAAACAAAATTCTAAAATCGCGTTTAATTGATTATTTTCAGATTTTAAGCTTTTTAGGATTAGATTTTTTAAATTAGAATTTAAAATTCTCAGTTCGAAATTATAATTGCAAAGTAAAAAAATAAAAAAAATAAAGAAATAAAGTTTACTGATGTCTAAAATTCTGTTAAAGTCTTGCAAGGAATGAAAACAGTTCTTTTATATATTTGATCAAGTCGTCTAAATTCATGGCAATTCATTTATTGCAGGTGTATTTTTATTTTATTTAAGTTTTTTTATATTTTTTTATTACTTAATGATGGAATTTTTAAATAAGTTGTTAAAATTTTAAAGGGAATTGAAAGATATGCTTAGATATATTTAGTTTGGAGTTGTTGATAATATGTTAAGAAAAGGGCTCTTTCTTCGAGATAACTAGTTTAAATATCATTTCCAGCCTACATTAAGAAATAATATTTCTTTCTACAATGCAATCATAGTATCGCAATACAGAAATTTTCTGCTTTGCAACTTGCGCATTCTTTTGTATAAATGACTCGTAGTGGTGCTAAAGAAGAAAATTTTCATTTTGAAAATTTGAAAATTGTTTAAATTTTTCATTCATAAGAATGTATATATATACACACACACATATATATATATATATATATATATATATATATATGTGTGTGTGTGTGTGTGTGTATGCATGTATATATTTTTTTTTGTATTTTAGGATTAAGTGCAGATAGTGATGTACAGGTGGGTGGGATCGTAGAAAGCTAGAAAAGACAGGTTTAATCATGGTGGAAACACTACTGTAACTTCCGCAGTGTGCTCCGTGTATATCTGTCAGACAACCATGCATGACAAACACGTCGCATCAACATATGTGCCAATTGCGTGCATCCACAGACCAAGCAAACGAATTCGAGATATTTGATTTTATTCTGTAAAATTTGACTGTTGGTTCTCCTTCAAATTATGGCAAATCCTGTCAAGCAAAATTATACATTTGAGGGAAAATATAAGTACTTACTGTAGATGGGGTTGTTTTGTAACACATTTTGAAGTTTTAATCATACGAGCCGATCTGTTTTATAAGCAATCGAAAACTGACTATGATAAACGTTAAAGCATTTTTTTTGCTACAAAAGAATCAGTCGTAATCTTTAGTTTTTTTAATTCGAAAATTTTGTTAAACAGGACTTTAAACACGCTGAAGACTTATTTTTGTAAACACTATATACACTGAAACCTATTCGAAAATTTCTTTGTATAATACTATTACATGCTACAAAGTAATATTTTCTTAGAGATATACCATTTCTTTCTAACTTTTTACATTATTTTTTACCAATAACCAATAATATCTTCTACGAAACTCAAAGGAACATTTGATATATGATGAATATCCATAATGTTTAACTACGCAAAGATTGATCCAAAATTGCGTGCGAAAAATTGAAGGTTACTCAAAACATCCCATTCGTGTGGTTGAGTTAAATGAAGAGAAAATTAGTATTACCTTGAGGGAAAAAAAATCACATATGTTATAAGAAATGCAATTTCTGGGCATGTGCTTCTTGTATATAATCTAAAATAACAGAGTTGTACTTCTGTAGTTTATCAGCAGCAATAAAAATTATTTCAGAAAAATGTTTATAATACACCTGTGGTATAAAAGTTTTTTACTTAAAAATCACTGATATAAAAAATGCATTACTAATTTAAGTAACAAATAGAAAAATATCAAGTGAAAGGAAAATCATTTTTATCACTTTTCAACAAAGTCGAAAAGAGCTAATGCATTTGGTTTGTCTGTCCGTCAGTCAATGCTCCCATAAATATATTGGGATTTTCATGCCATTGGTAGAATTTATTTATGAAACCAGCATATGTTTTGTATTCCATATAATGTATGAACGATTAATGATTCATTTACAAAGACACTCAAAAGAATTCAAATACATTATGGTATGTAGGGAAAAATGTTTGGAGAATGCTTTAATGACATTGCGATTTTTGAAACGTATTAAAGCTGATAAAAATCACTCAATTTTACTACTATCATGTTAAAACAGAGTATGAATAGCGTTTTTCATTAGTATACAGAAACAGATAAAAGAAATCGTTTAGAGTACTCTCTTTGCGTAACAGCAAGAAATTCCGTTTTAAAATTCGGTATGGTCTTTTAAATTTAATTATACATTGCACATTGCACTTTATATATAAATTTTCATATACAGGCTGCACAAAAGTGTTCGCATACCATTCACCTCATTAAAGGAAATTGCTGAAAGTGAATTTTCAACTAAAATATACGTAGCTCTTAAATTAACTGAAGTTTGGAATGCATGTTGTTAATAAATAAAAATATTGATATCATATACAGGGCTGCTAAAAAACTCGGATAACTTTCCAATTGCAGATAGAAATAGCTGAAATCCCGTTCTGAAATGCATTAAACATTTCCATATGTGAAAGGAGACGTAATATTTTATTTTTTTAACAGTGTAGTTTTATTTACATTATTCTGAGTGTGTTCAAAAGTGCTTCATAATCTATGCTAGACATGCATTATAAATTTTGTTCTTCTTCATTCAAGATTTGTGTAACGCTTATGATTACATGAAATTCACTTTAAAACAATTATTCATTCCTGAGGTCGACATTTTAACAGTATATTCCTTTTCTTTTAAAGTTTCATCAAAACATATCTCGTAAATACCACACATTATTTTAAGGGTGGGGAATGGGAAAGAAGTATAGAAAATGAAAATAAGCAGGAAGAGTGGTTAAATTCGCAGCTCGTTGATTTTTTAAATGATGTTTTGAAATACATAGCAGATAAATCTGGATGCTTTTTAATATTCCAATTTTACGATAAAAATTTTAGAGAATAACATAGAATAAAAACTAATTAGTCATTTGAAAAATTATAATTGATAACATATGGTCTTAAATGTAAAATCCTACCTAATTTACAATCTTTGAATTAAATAAATAATTAAATTTAAATTAATGATTTTCTTAGTTTACACTTTATAATACAGTATACTCTTAATATACCTAAACCCCATTAATATGAGTGGATTTACATTCGCGAGTTTTTATTATTTGCGAAATAATAAATGCGGAACATTTCAACATTCGTGAAAACTAAACTACGTATTTCGCGAATTTTGTTTTATAAACATTTTTTTTTTACAAAGTACATACACATCATTAAAAAAGTCTTTAGATGTTAACCAAAAAAGCTAAACCAAAAGGCGAACCATAGAGACTAACCAAAAAATCTGTAGAGGTGAATATGAGTTTTACAAAGATAACGAAGTGCAATATAGTGAAGAAAAAAAAACGCTTTAAAGGAATAGTGGCCAATCGATAAATATATATATATATGTATATAGCACAGTGTTTTGTTTTTCTGTATTGAATCATGAATTCAATATTTCCTTTTTCCTTCATTTCTGGATTAAAATTTTGCAGACTTTTCCATGCTTTGAGATGAATAAATATGGGATTTACACAAACTCTACTGATCAGTTCTTTTTATAAATTTATAATATTCCTTTTTTATGAACAACATTAAGCAAAACAGATTTAAAAGGAATTATGTTTGTTTTCTTTTTGACTGAAATAAATCAGATTGATTTTTCAGGCAATTTCATGCTTGAATTCCTCTAATGCAAAGTTAAAAATCTTTTATTTAATGACTACTTATTTAAGATCATTAGATTTTTGCAATTGTAAAACATAAAAAAATAATAAAAGGTTGTTTAAAAAATTATTATACGTAAAAAAAGAAAAACATGCAGAGAACGCTTACTTATTTAGTAGATTAATTTCTATCAAATAATTCACTAAAGCACATACTTGAGGAAATACTAGCCATGAAATGTGAAAAGAAATGTACAGTTGAAAAAAAAATGCACCTTAATTGAAGAATATCAAAAATGTTTTAAAATAAACGTACGTATGTTTGTCATTACGGGTGATTTATTCAATTAACCTTCCTACCCAAAATGGGTCTAATCGACCCATTTCTATTATTTATTTCATGATAGCTCCCTCGGGCTTTAACTAATTGATCTTTTATTTTAACCACTTCATCGGCGATGGGTATGGGGAAACAGTGCTTTTAACCCCGAGTTATCTCGGGGCAGACGGTTAAGTGGTTAAGTATTACTCAAAAAGATAAATATCTTCAGTTTATATTTTTTTCTGACTTCCGAAATTTTTTTTTAACCAAAAAAAATGTCAGGATTTACCTGAATGGATCTAATCAACCTATATCACTTATCGCAAATAAATACATGGAAAACAATTAGATAGCGGGTATTTCGAATGATGTTCGGTAGATCGCTCTATCATACTGATATACTTAAGTAATATTCTTCTTGTTTTGAAGTGTTTCGCCATTTTTAAGCAATGTGACACGTAATAAGTGCGGTCTTACTGATGATGAAATCAGAAAGTTTTGACAAGAGCTCCCTAGTGATGAATTTGATAAAGAGACCGTTATGATTTGATTGAAACAGATGAATCTGATCATTTATCCATCGAAGAGGATGATGAGAAAACAAATGTTTCCGATACAGAAGATGAAACAGTAGAGTCTTCGTCGTCTTTTATTAGTCGCAACAGAACTGAATGGTGTAAATCTCCTCCACTTACATCAAAAGAACAGCAAGTGCGTACACATAATTTATATTTATTGTATTCGATAGTTATTTCATACAATTTGTTCAGATTCAGAGATTGTGCCAGCTTTTGAACACGAACCCCATCCCCCATAACAACAAAAATATATTTTCGAGGACATTTATTTCGAGGACATTTGTTCAAAATTTGTATGTTCGGTAAAGAAATAATTTAATATTTGATATGTTTGTTACACAATTGCAAAAGATGTTCATTCCTTACGAAAATGTTACAATTGATGATCAGCTTATTTCTTTTCGTGGCAAATGCCCATTTAGACAACATATACCGTCAAAGCCAAGAAGGAACTATGGAATTAAAATGTGGTTGATGTCTGATGTCAAAGCAGCTTATGTTTGCGCTGCTGAGATCTATACCGGAAAGCCTTCAGCTGGTAAGCGAGAAAAATATCAAGGTAGAAATGTGTTGCGCCTAGTAAATTCGATTGAGGGTACCGCTCGAAATATTGCGGTTTATAAATTCTTTACGGATTATATTCTTGCTAAAAATTATTGAAGAAAAAAATTAACTATTCTTGGTACTCTTAGGAAAAATAAGCTATTTTATTCTTCTGAATTTTAGTCTTCACGTGAATGAGAAATATTTTCCTCCTTATTCGGTTTTCAGCGAAATCTGACACTTGTTTCATATGTGCCGAAAAAAATCAGTAAACCCCCTTTCAACTATGCAGCACGAGGCCAAAATTTCAGATGAGAAAAAAAAAAAAAAAAAAAAAAAACGGATAGAATTTTATATTACAATGAAGCTAAAGTTGGATTTGATAATAGTGATAAATGAGCTGCTGAACATGCATGCAAAGGAAGTACGAGGAGATGGCTTGTGTGTTTATTCTACAATTTTAGTTTACCTTACTGCAATAAATGCATACGTTGTTTTATGCATGTGAATCATTCTTACAATCAAAACAAACTATAATAAAGTACCTTTTTCTAAAGGAACTTGGCAATCAGCTGACCAAGCATCACGGAAATATTAGGATGAAATAAAATATTCGAGTATCCTTAAAGAAGAAATTAGCTACCGCAGCAGATGAAAAAAAGAAAGTATTGGTTCAAATAAACGTGGATTATTCAGAGAATGTGGTCGAAAAAAGAGATCGAAAAATGCACACGAGATGTATTTCATGCTTATATTTTTTTATAGGAGCATGTGAATGTGTACTGTAAATCTTATTTATCATACAAAATGTGTCAAGGACAATAGAAATAAAACACAATTGTAATATACCTTTTTATTATTATTATTTTCCAAGTTATTGCTTATACAAAAAAGGCATTGCAACTGAGAGGGGGGAAATGTGTATTAAAAAGTGGGGGGGGGGATTACAAAATATGTTATCTCGATAGTGAATACAAAAATAATATATGAAATAAAACTAGATAAAAATGGCCTGTTTTGAGCTATAATAAATATGTATAAGTAAACTGGGTCTAACCGACCCATTCAGATCAAAGCTTAACTTTTTTTCAACAGGGTAAGAAGGTTAACATGGATTTCCTTTCAAATATTTCTATAATAACAATAGAATGGCAAACAAATTATGCGGTAAATAATTTTCTCAAATGAGTGAAAATGTATCTTCATGATACTCTAACTCAGAAACTTTGCCTTTAATGGCTATTGCTCTTCATTTGGTCTGTTTAAACAACATTCATAACAACTTAATATTCACAAAAAAGCATTTTATAAACAGGAATGAATATACTGCATGTCAAAGAATTCCAATTAAAATTAGTTGCGTAGTTGCATTTAATTTTTGAATTAATCAATTGACTAGAAAGTAAATCATATTGAACTTAAACTTTCCTACTAAGAGTTTTACAAGCTACGGAAATTTGTATTAAATAAGTAAATTTGTATTACTATTAGGGGGAACTGGGGTACATTGATACATGGGGCACATTGATACACCCCCTCTACCGCTCACAGGGTCATTACAGGAAGTTTCACAACAGCTCCAAAAGGTGATGCTAGTGTATTCAACTACATACAGAAAATCTTGGAATGATTCAGCAGTTTGATGAAATGGGACGGGTGATTTATTGTTTTTGTTGTTCAAAAGTAAATATGAGTTGTACAATTGAAATGCTATTATACAACTGTTCCAGTATTTTCAACCAAAATGAATACTCTCCCTGGTAAGTACTGCTACTCTTTATCAGTTCCTCATTATTTATTGTTAGATATATTGTGAAGTGTTGGAATTGAGACTCATTTTATTCAAAATCGCTGTATGGGGCACATTGATACAGTTTATGACGGGGCACATTGATACAGCCTAAATCCTTTAATAGTTCATATTTTCATTATCTTTTATTATTTTTTTTACCATACACTCCTTAATCCAACCTTTTTTTCACGAAAAATTTCTAATATTAGTTTTTATTGAAGTGAAATAGCTCTAATTTCTTTATATTAGAGCATTTTATAGTATTTTTGAAAACCGAAGACGTAGGAACTTACCCAGCATCTAGTGCTAATAGAACTAATAAAAGAAAAGGACAGCATTCTGGCAAATCTCGAATTTATATCGATTCTCCAGAGAAAAAAGTATTTTCGACATGAGAAATGTTAAGTAAGAGAAACAAACTACAGAACAGAAAATGATACTTATATTATAAACAGAATTTTTAATATAATTATCCTTTATTTTCTGTTTATGAACCTATTTATAAACAGAAAAACTGGTAATTTTTTCATCTTTCATAAGAAAGAAGATAATGCTGGGGTTGAAGTGCTAGATATGACAAAGTTACCACAGCCAACAATCAGACAAGAAACAGACAGAACATCAAGTCATAATATATTTAATTTTGATTGCTTTAATATTGCTTAAAAATAAATTGTGGGTGATTTGAATTTTTATAAATAAATATAAAATGGTTTTCTAACTCATTTTTTATGAAAAATATGCATTGGTATTATTTTGTCGTCATTTTGCTTAAACGTATCAATCTGCCCCGGGGATGGGGCACATTGATACAAATGACTTTTTTTGATTTTTTTAAAATTACATGCAAAAATACTACATAAAACAATGATTGTACATTTTTATAACATACTACACAAGTTTTGCTGTCACCTCATGGAAAAAAAACTTGAATTTTCTACTTTCTTGACACCAAAAAAAATCTTAGAAAAAAACTGTATCAATGTACCCCAGTTCCCCCTATATTATAACTTTTTAAGAAATAAAAAGGAAATGTATTTAAACTTCTGCTACAGTTTATTACTTTTTTATACAAAGAAAGTTTTTGTCGAAAGAAAAGATAAATAAAATTTATCACCTTCAATTTTTTACTGTATTTTTATTTCCTAAAAGAAAATCCATGTAAGGGGAAATGTGTATTAAAGATTACGAAAAACTTCTTGAAAATATTTTGAAAACAGTTTGAAACAAGAGTTTGAATAATGAACTAGATATCTAAAAAACGTTTACCTATTTCATATAAAGAATTTTGAAAATAACTTATTAAATTAAATATTGAAAAGTTTTGTACATAAATTTACAATATTACTTTAGGAAATGTATTTTATGTATGTGAAATATGTCTTATACTATTACAAAATAAATGCACAAAACTTTTAACTATCCCTTTTTATAATATATAAATGCATTTCAATATGATGAAATGATTCTTTTTTTTTTTTCAGAAAACATAGTTTTAGTTATATTTGTAATAATTTTCCTTCTTTTTTAAACGCGTAATATGTTTGTTTCTCTATTAAATTCGAATAAACACTTACTTCTCTGGTAATTTGTAAATACTCTAAATATTTGTTTCGATAACAGGTACAGTCATCAAAATTTCAATTTATATAAATGCATACAATTTGAAATATGAATATACTTTTAATTTTCTTCTTAGTTTTATTTATATATTTATTTGTTTGTTGCTAAAATTATTATGGTTTATATCATAAATGGATCCATCAATGAAACATCCAATGAATATTATCGAAAAAGGTCCAGTGTAGAAGAATTTGGCTGCGATACTTCGAATGTTTAACGTTTGATTTTGCTACACTTTGCTCTGGCTCATTTTTTGTGTTTTTTTTCTTTTTGAAAGGTTTAAATATGAATTAATTATATTCATGCTAATTATGTTCTAGTTAAAATCCAATACGTTCTTTTTTTCTGATTACACATTAATAATTCTTCTAATAATTTTTTCTATGCATTCTGTAGTATACTTTAAGGTGCCATTTTTTTTAAAGTAACGTTTATTGGATTTGACTTATACAATAAATATTCAGCATCTTGAAAATTTTACTATGCTTATAAAATAGATATAAATTACATTGAATTTATTTCAAAATTAAGTATATATTCTGCAAAATACTTAAATCCAAACTCTTAAAGGTAAGGTAAAATCTGTCCAGCGATTCGACATTTTTTGTTTCTTGGCAAATACATTTTGCATTTTAACTCAACATTTTTATTAATTTTATTTGACTATATCATTGAATCCATTTTATTGAAAATAATATTAAATTACAATTAGATCACAAAAAACGAAAGATGGACTTGTTCTATAATATTTTTTGCAATGAATCATAATTTTATTACTTTAATTGATTAACGTTATTATGAATTATTTGTATATTAAAATGTTTATATTCAACAAACTTTATTTTTATTAAATGATCAAAGCCTTCTTCAATATTTCTTTCCACAAACACTTTAAGAAGTTTTGTGAATCTGTCTAAAATTCAGCAATCGAAATCATTCCCAAAAGACACCCGATGAAAAAATTACAAATATGTTTTCAAAAATTTCTTTACTTATTACATAAGTGACATCTTTATCTATTCCATTCTTAATCTTATTTTTGTTAATATATATATTTATAATTTATGACAAAACATTTTAAAACATCAGCTGATGAAAGTACTCATCTTATTTTTTTTTTAAAAATTAAGTTCTCTGAAATTGCATTAAATTGATTTTTTTATTTTTGATTTAAATCTCTTTTAGATTGGTTTCTCTAATTAGAATTTAAAATTCTCATTTCAAAATTGAAATTGTAAAACAAAGTAAAGTTTAACTGATGTCTAAAATTCTATTAATGTCTTGCAATGAATTATTAATTGTAATAATAATTATAATAACACTTGTTATGGAATTGTAAGAATTCATATCACCGTCTGTGTTTCAGCAACCAAACAAGAAAGCTGTTATTAATACGATTTTTAAAACAAATATAATTCTAAATTTACATTCTTTCCATTTTTCCAAGAAAAATTATATTTTATTTTACGATGACTTAGTAAATAACTACTTTGAAATCCTAGCTGGACTGAAATCGCTCATTACAGTTTAAGATATTTATAACATACTAGTTATAAACCGTTTTTTTTATAATAATATTTCAAGCTAATATTAATGTTTGGATATTATTATTCAAAGAAAATTTAAAAAATAAATAAATGTGGTTGTTTTTAGTAGAGAACCTCTGAATAAATATTAGATCATTGCATACTACATTTATATTTATCTGATTCAAATAAAGCTCATCTGCAGATATTTTGTTTTTGTTATTTATTATTTATTTATGTTTCACAATTAGTAATATCATCAACTGTAACATATTTATCATTTGCCTGTTTTAAAAGTACAATCTTGATCGAAATGCATCTGTATTCAAAATTTAATGTCCTATACCATTAAGGCTAGCTTGGAAATATGAGTATCTTCTAACACTCTAACGAATCAATATCTTTATTTCAGACCCTGCTGTAAGAAGAAAGATGATGAATTAAGATAACATTTCAAGCTTTCAAATTTCAATTTAACACGATATACACTCTGTGAGTATTCTAACTTTAGAATACATTAATGCATAAAAGCTTTATACTATCCTGGAAGCGATTGTTTTAGGCAACATTTTACTATATTTCTTTTTGAAATTTTAGCATTAATGTGTTTAATAAAGTATGTAAGCTGTCTTATGAAATATTGAAACTATATACTTCAAAATCCTGCATGATAATTCACCGTATTTACTTATAAAATTATAAAATGCAATGAATGTAATTTGTATATAATGCTCATGCAAACATATTATTAATTAATTGCTACAAAGTACGTACGTATCAATTAGTGGGTCACTGATATTTGAATTTTTAAAACAAGCCTAAAATACAATTCGATAAGAGACTCAAATAATTCTGATTGAGTAACATCATTCATTGGTAACTTTTTATAAATTGTTTGAAATATATATGTCTTTTAAATACATTAATGCAACCCGAGTGCCTTAACCCTTTGAGTGGCAGGGCAAATTCATTGCTTAAGTATTGAAATTAATGACTGGCACTGGAATTTGAAAACAACTTTATTTGTAAATAAGTAAGCGCTGTATTTCACGCATTCAATAAACCGTAATTTTCTTTAACAAACTTCCGGTGCGAAAGTGGCGTTTGGGAATTAAAATTAAGTGGTATATCTACGAAACCCTCGCCCCGCAAGGGGTTAAAAGTAATTTTTTGATTGCATGTAGATCGGAAGTATGTAATAAAATGAATGTTCAAATTTGAATTACTTTACATTAAAAAATAAATAAATAAACAAAATAATACAAATAAAAAATATGGAGCTAGAGTGCTAATATTATAAAATTTACATGTCTTTCTGCAATAAAAAAATGTTCATTTTTTGTATGTACATAACCTACTTTAATTAGCTTATTGTGGTCTGTTGTTTTTCATCATACTTAGTAACAACTGCTTTTGTAATTTGATAGATATTAATATTTATTATTCCTATTTTGCTACAAATTGAAACATAATTCGGATGATAATGTTTTCAGTTTAATATTTGTTTCGCAATTACAAACGAAAAAAAAAATCTCTGCAAATGTAGATGCCATAAAAAATATGAAATCTTGCGCCTTAATATAAATTTCGACACCAAGAAAATTTTAATTTTCCCTTTCAAAAATATATTGTTTATACACATACACATACACATACAGCCTCTGACAATAATGTTCGGTGAATAGTCCTGAATCATTAATATAGATTAAATATTAACGAAAGTTATCGTACCATCCTTCGAAAAAATCACCTCCCATAACTATGCTCAGCTTGGATCAGCTATACATGTTCTGAGAAATTCGCAAGAAGTCTCCTTTTGAAAAGGAGTTCAAAAGCTTCGTCACGTTTCGTTGAATGACAGCAATAGGGGCAAATCTCTTTCAAAGTGAGTTTGAGTCGTGGAAATAGAAAGAAGTCGGGAAGATTGAAAACTGTCGAGTACGGTGGATGTTCAATTTGCACCACCCCTCATGAATTTTTTTCGGTGTCTTGCAAAGATGAAAACCAAACTTTAAACTGATCTTTTGATCACTCATTTTCCTGTTCTTAGTTAAGAACTAGCACACTCAACAGGCACTTTGTAAAGCACGTCTTGCACAGAACATAAACGACGCTCAGCTGAACAACGGTTGCAGAAGATAGTCAATACTTGCCTCTATGCACTTGCAGCGTTTTTTATTTCCCCAATGTTCACAGATCGGCCGTTTTGAATTCACTCACCGAACTTTTTGAAACTAAATAAAATTGTTTAATAAACTAATTGTTTGAAATAAATAAATTCAAAATATCTGTACCTTATTTTAGTACAATAATGAGGGACTGTCACTGATTGTTAAAATTAAAATCAGGAAATAATTAAAACCTTATGCATAGCACTGTACAAAAGTTTGCATATCAAGATGTAAATTTACAGATATCTGTATGCTTATTAAGATTTTATTTGAACGTTCTACAGAAAAAGATTTAAAATAAAAAAATTATGTTACGTAAAGCTGCACAATATTAAAACGAAGGAGTATATTTGCTTTCTCAGAAAGGAGTTGTAATTTATTGGATCTTAAATGAGTTGTTTATTCAATGATTTACTCATCTTGATTTAAACTGCTTAAACACAACTCGTTCTTTTTAGTTGTTTCAGCCCACTTTCAAATCATAAGATGAATGGACTTCGGCTCAATTTCAGTTATTTTGAGGATGAGGATTTAAGAGAGCCGAAATGCACTACAATTACATTAATCGAACGAAAATTCTATCGGTTACTCAGGTTGAAATTGCATATAAAGTTCTGTAAATCCCAGTTTCCTAAAATATTCTTAGTAAGCTAATATAAATTGTTTGTTTACTGTGCAGTTATATCTGATACATGAATTTTTGTTGTTGCTGTAACATAAAATTTTGTAGAAATTCCATTATACTAGATTTAGTAACTTTCTAGATTTTTTTTTCTTTACAGTGCACTAATTTCCATACATTTATTAACCGACTTCCAAAAAGGTGAGGAGGTTATCAATTCGACGCGTATGTACTTTTTTTAAATGTATCTTCACCGATTACTCCGAAACTATCCAACCAATTACCATGATTTTGGTGTTAAACGAGAGAGCTTGCTCTCGAATTGGTACCACTTCCGTTTCATAGAAATTGGTTCAGTACTTTTTTAGTAATTAGGCAAAAACTAATAAAATTAGTGATTTCTCGCAAATCAGTAGTAATATGGATGTCGAATAAATTTACCGATGCCAGGATGACCGAGCGGTCTAAGGCGCTTGATTTAAGAACTGGTTTTCGAAAGGCAGCGTGGGTTCGAACCCCACTCTTGACGTACAAGTATACAATAATCTTTTCCGTATTATAATTTTTAAATATATATTTAAAAAGTTAAATAATAATTATACTATTAGGAATATTTTGTATTTAACCGTTACCACAGAGTATCAGAGATTTTTATTAACTCAATACTTTATCAGTGAAAGAGTACTCAAAAAGGAGCATAGACTCGCAAAAAGTAACATGACATTGAATAAGTGGTCTAAGGCACCGGATTTAATCTGTGGCTTTGAAAGAGAGTGTCGGTTCGAACCTCACTCCTGACGTATGTGTATAGTATATAAACAAAAAACTTCCGTGTTATATATTTTTTTAAGTGACTTCAAAAAAGGAGAGGATGTTATCAATTCGGCGCGAATGCACTTTTTTTCTATGTATGTTCACCGATTACTCCGAAACTATCCAACTGATTAATTAATTTTTTTTGTGTTAAATGACAGAGGCTACCCTTCCATTGGTACTTCTTCCATTTCGTTGAAATTGGTTCATTACTTTTTTAGTAATTAAGTAAACACTAATAAAATTAGTGATTTCTTGCAAACTGAAAGTAACATGGACGATGACTAAGCTCGCGAATTGGAATGCAGTCAGGTGGCTGAGCGGTGTAAGACAGCAGATTTGATTTCTGGTTCTTGAAAGAGATCGTGAGTTCGAACCCCACTCCTGATATACGAGTATGGTTTACATACTCGTATATTGATTTTTCCCGTATTATAATTTTTATTAACTAACTTCAAAAAATCGTTAACTATTAACTAAAAAGAGAAAAATAAACTTTTCTACCAAAAATTGAACCGACTTCAAAAGCTACTGCAAAGTGAAAAATAATTTTTTTACAGAATAGTATTAAGAAATTAAATTAGGAGCGTAGTATTTATCATGCTTATTATTATATTTATGTAGATTAATTTGATTTTTTGAAGTCGGTGCCAGCCAAGCCAAGTTTAAAATTAAAATTAATTATTCAATGGAAATCGTAAAAGAATAAAGTTAAATTTTTAACTAAATATTAAATCGTAAAAAAACTCGTATATACTTGCATGCGTGTCTATTGGAAAATTACATGTAACTTGGCTTGGCTGGCACCGACTTCAAAAAATCAAATTAATCTACATAAATATAATAATACGCATGATAAATACTACGCTCTTAATTTAATTTCTTAATACTATTCTGTAAAAAAATTATTTTTCACTTTGCAGTAGCTTTTGAAGTCGGTTCAATTTTTGGTAGAAAAGTTTATAATATTGCATCTTCAAATTTAGATAGAAGAAGCAATCTGATGTTTCAAAATAACTCAAAACACTCACATTTCCACACTGTAGAGAAACAGTAGATGAGATTTACAAAAGTAGACTGTATATAGAAAAGATCACCACGCAATATTGCGTGATAAATTGTTTATGTTACATTCACTTTCGTCAAATTATTCAATCTCTCTTTTTTATAATTAACAAATATCTATTTAATTGCAAGCATAAAGATAATTATGTCTGTTACGTTGTTAGAAAATTTATATATTGAAAAAAATCGTTACACTATGTTTTTGTTTATTTTGTCTTATTCGGAAGCTAAAATGTTCTATGTTAAATACGTATAAATTCAACACTTATATTAAACAAAACAATTCAAAAACTTTCATATTTGGAATTCTACTGTCTTTTGAAGAAATATTATTGAAAGTATACTTTTCTACATAAAATGCATAGTTTCAAACTTGCTACATTTAAAGATTAATAAATGAAGGGGGATTTAAAAGGGAATCTTACTCACTCGACATTTTTAATTAGAAACATAAACTTCCATTTAAATGCAGTGGCAGAAATTGGAAAATCTTAAAATACTCTTACATTGCAATTAGTTTCAAAAAAGAAAATTTTCGAAGATTATTTGATTATATATTGAGAGAAAAGGCGCAGATACAGAAATGTTTGATGCAACTTAAATTTCTGATTGTATGAAATGCGACACTTTATCTACGCTGTAGAAAGTCATAATTCACAAAATTCGAGGTTTAAAAATTTTAATAATCTAAAACACGTTTATGCGAAGCATTTAAGTGATTTTTTTTTAAGTCAACTATACAATTTTAATGCGCTTTTTTATTTCATGATTATTTTCAGTAGCATAGGAATGTAAATTATTTAATTTGATAATTGTTGATTATTAAAAAACATTTAAAAATAATAGAATATGTCCGCTAAATATACATTCACAATATTGACTTTTGACATGCAATCACTTCTATGATATTTTGAGTGAATTTGCGTTGTTGATAGAGATCAAAAATTTTCTACTACTTTCCCGTGTTCCGTGGACTTTCTATTGGTAAGTTTGAAAGTCAGTTTGAGAACGTGTCAGAATTACACGTTCTTCATTTTGGTTATTTTCGTTTATAAAGGGCTTTGTCCTGAATCCGGCTGTAAAACCTGTACAGTCACTGCAGTTCGGTATCTTACACTTTTGCGGGATCACATTTTACTTGTATTGCATGAAAGTCGTGCATTACATGTAGTCACCTTAATACAGGAAAGTGCCTAGCCCCACTTTGCACATGAAATAAACTAGCTCCTGTTGGGCACTTTCACGGAAGACCAAGTGATAAGTGGAGTTTGATAGTTTTTTGCATCCCCCCTTCCCTGAGATATCCAGACATGACTCCGCAAATGTTTGGTTGTGGGGATACTTAAAATATCTTGTATACCGGGGCTCCCCAGCCACTTTGGTGGAACTGAAAGATACCATTCCACAGACTATCGGTAGTATAAATGTCGACATGCTACACTCAGCTGTACCAGGTATACTGATGCACATCACTTGCCCATTACCTGGTGGTGGAGATCATATCTATATTTTACTACTTTTAAAACAAGCACATTGTCATGTTATTGTGATTTATTTCATTGTCTGCTAGCATGTGCGTGATTTCATATAAAACGCTTCAATATGGCGTGTGACAGCCCTCTATCGATTATTTTTGGAATTATTTTTTAATTATACATGGGGGAAAAATACAAAATCTGACTGACCATTCTTGTGCATACCGAAAATTTTTCGGAGCTTTATTTCTCTTATTATGGATTTTTAAAGTTTTTACGAACTTATGTCTCACCATGTATGTTTTTTTACGATAAGAAATAATACATTAACTGATGCAGATTTTTTTATTTAATCATAAACTCATTTTTCGTAAATCTTTCCTGACGGATAATCCATTCATCATTAAACACAATATGTTCCTTCATTAAATTGTATTTTTAATTATCCCCAAATTTATGTTACTATAAAAAGTGTACATACTTTCCCAAGATATTAAGTGCTTTTAATTTTTGCTTCGATGTTTTGAAACAAAGCATTATTTCAAAATTGTATGCGAAATACTGAATACTCGATTACAGGGCAACAAAATAAAAATAACAGTTTGTGCTTCGTAATCTTTTATCTCAATGTTTATTAACAGAATTTTCAAAAATAGCCAAAACTCAACAATATTTACAATCTTTTAATATAAAATATAATACTAAATTTTTATCTATACATTTTAAATACTTTTAGAATGTTTTTTCTCTTTAAATTTAAGATGCCACAGAGTATTTTGGGTCTAGGCAACTTAATGTTGAATATTAAAAAAAAAAGTTTTTTTTGTAATTCAATCCAGTATAAATTAATATTTTATGGCAATTACTTGCAGTGTTTGATGATGTTAAGTTCTCATTTTGTTTTACCTATTTTTTAATGAAACTTTTAAAAGTTGCTCATTACAGACTATTTAACATGAAAGAAATTATTTTAAATTTTCTCTTTACTACATTATTCATTTTATTTCTGCAATCTGCTATTTCAAAGAAAAAAAACTACTTTCATTTTCACTTACTCCGATAAGAACATGAATTCAATGACTAAAATTTTGCACTTAATTAAAAATAATCCTTAATTGTTAAGTGTTAAATAAACAATTTAAAAGATGCAAATTCAATATTTTAACTATTCGTTTAGTTAAAAAAGAAAAAAATAGAAAAAAAGGTAAAGAAAATTAAACATATAATTTCGGATAATTGTTGGCAACTTTGAATTGTGCAGTTACATCAATAAAGTTCACGTTTTGTGTATAAATTTAACATGTGCTGTACTATTATGATTACATCTGTTCAGATTGTATTTTTAATTGCATTCAATCAATGTAACGTTCTCCAAAACGGGATGATTTTGCTCCATCTCTACGAATCTTTGAATCATTCTGCCATCGTGGAATCTTGGCGAGTTATTTTTAATGAGCTGCCAAACTTACACTAGTAATACTATCTATATTTCGAGACCAAAACTTTGCAGTTAACTCAACTGATATAGTAGATTTATTTTTTTCTCTCTTGGGCCAAATTTATTATGATAGGCCAAAATTACCCTGATTGACTATATTATTACAATATAACGTCCACATTGCCTTTTTATCAACATATTTTTCAGTTTATGAAATAAATTTTTTTCGACCATTTTTGGCCCATTCTTAAAAATTATTAGATTTTCATAAACCGTATTTCAGGTAATTGAATGTAGTTTCTACAAAGAGTTTCATCTCTTTCAAAAATTAATCCAATCTCCCTTTAACATTATGCGCAATTACGAAGAAAATTACTAGCAGATTTTTTGTTGTTGTTGCATTTGATGTTCTGCACAGACATAACTTGCATAAACACCCCTCATGTTCATACCGTTTGTTAAGTACGTGTGAGAGTTACCAATCATATTTGCAACATTTCTGATAGTGTTTATGATTTTTTATATTATTTAATCTAAGAAGAGAAAAGGTGATATACTTACTTTGTTGAGTGGAGTGGCTGGTGTTACACGACCATATTCCAATTAACTTGATTCTTCTATACTTTTTTAGACGATTTAATCTGGAAATAGCAGAAGACTAGTTATATTTACTTCTTTAAGTGGAGTGTGTAGTTTCGCGACAAAATTCCAGATAAGTTGATTCTTCTACAATTTTTAAACATTTCAATCAATATTAGCTGAGAATGAATTATATTTACTTCATTGAGTGGAGTAGCTTTTATTACGCGACCATATTCTAACTAATCTGATTCTTCTGTATATTTTTATACGATGTAATCTAACAATAGGAATATGGAATTACAGTTATTTCTTTGAGTGGAATGACTGGTGCTACACGACCATATTCCAACTAAGCTGATTCTTCTATATCTTTTTAGATGATTTAATTTAATAGTAGCAGAAAAGGACGTATATTTACTTCTTTGAGTGGAGTGGGTTGTGTTACGTACCATAATTTGAACTAAGCCGTTTCTTCTATGCTGTATTCGATGATTAAATCTATCAATAGCAGAAGAGGGTTTATGTTTACTTCTTTGAGTGGAGTGGTCGGTGTTACACGAACATATTCCAGTTGAGTTTATTCATCAATATCCTAAAAAAAACTTTTCGAATTTCTTACTGTCTTTTTTGAACATTTGCCCCACGGCCTTCTAACATTTTGCTAGCTTTTAATTGAATGTTTTTTTCTTTCGAAATTAAAATAACAATTTAGCATTTTGGTCATCACGTCTCGCCTTCACCTTTTACAGTAGACGAAATTTAAAGCCTGTGACGTTGCAGTGATGCAGGAGAAATTTAAACATTGAGTTTGTTTGGGAAGCGATTAATTGTATTTTCTATTTAAGAAAAACCAATCCACATACAATAAAAGATAAATTGCCAAATTGCACAAATTGAAATTTATTTTTATACACTTATGTAAAAAAATAAATGAAAATAGTATACAGTCGAACCTTGTTAACATGAACCTCAAGGATAACCTTTTTTTTATGTTAACAGTAATTTATGTATCAGTATCAATTCTTTGTATTCGTTTTTATAGGGGACTCTAAAAACAATTCCTGTTAAAAGTAATTCATGTTAAGAGTGTTCATTTTAACGAAGTTTGTCTGTATTTCTGCGTATAATTTTAATTTAAAATGTTTTTTCTCATTTTTTTTGGAAGTGTAAAACGTGAACAGCAAAGTGCAAATTATTTATTTACCTGAGTCTGTTTTATGTCCTGTTATTGCGTTGCTATTAATATTTTAGTTTGTTATAAATAATTAAGTTTCTCAATAATTTCATAATCTGCAAATAAAAAAAAACTACAAAACACATTTATTACCTATTTAGAATATTTAATCGTCATTTTCTGACCATATAAGGCCGAATATTAAGCACATGCCATAACTTTTTGCCAAAAAATATTCCTCTATTTCTTTAATTTAAAAAAAAGCCTGATTTTAGAAAGTTTTTTTCTGGTCCACCATATTTGGGAAATATATGCATGTATATATTATTTCAGGAGGGAAAAGTTATTTAATGAAACATTGTAACTATTATTATATTGTAAGAAATTTTACAATATGTGGAATATTTCCTGGGTTATCGATATCTTATTCTTTTTCTTTCAGTTTTCTTTCATAAATTTATTTTTTTAAAGCTTTCATATAATTTTTCATTATTTGTCACTTATTCACTCATTATTTGTCTCTTAAAATTTATCATGAAGGCAAATAGCAAATAAACAAACGTAGTAATTTCAAAGAATTTATAATTATATATATATATATATATATATATATATATATATATATATATACTAATTATTTAAAAACTATATATAATATTCTACTGTATACCAATAAAAATTAGCAAATATTGAAAAGGAAAGCATCATCATTATCATTCGGATTCATTTTTGTAATTCGATCCATAGTAAAGAAGGATGCCTATAGGAAGTATACAAATAAATTGTAACGGACGATTGCCCGTTGGGGGTGTTCTGGTGGGTGTTGAATGCATACATGACTCGAGATATAAGATAAAACCAGTTTATTTCAACGGTTAGGGCTCAAGAAATGTGGAGTTTTCCGTTCTTTAATTTTAATAACAAGTAACAATACTAAAAGATTAATTTCATACTAACAGCTCCGGAACTAGCCTCAATCAAGGCACTTCGAATCAACTTCTCACGTAAGCTTCAGCTAAACTGCTAGATAAAACTTTATTAAACAGCCCGTGGCTGTGCAACACTCTTTATTAACTTACTCAACATAAATAACTACTATCTCTTACCAACGGCAAACTTCTCGAATCGCTCCGCTCTGAAAGAACTAAGTCGGCCAATGCTACTGGCGGCTCACTGCAAAACTCCTGGCTAACTCACTGGAGGCTCAACAGTAACTTGCTATAATTCGATCTGAATCAATCCACTGCTTGTCATCACCACCTAACTAGCTTGCGCCGCTAGACACACTCACACACTCAAACTCCAACCTTTTATGTGCTGCAAACTGAGATACTACAAATTTACATATTACTTCTAACCACGACTTAACTGTAGAAACCGACGAAGACACACACGCTCTAGAAAGTTAAAGTAAAAGAGAGGATAGATGTCGCTTTCACGCTACACATGTTAAATCATTGACGTCACGATCTCAAAGAATGCTAGAGTGCCTTTATCACAAAGGCCATTCCATCATAACCCCCCTCGGTATTTACAGAGAAAAAGGACTGGGCAAAATGCATGCCCTGGACTTTTCCTTGTTATAAATTTCGAACCGTAAAAAAAACAAAGTGATGGGTGAAATTTGGTGTCGAAACATAATTTTCAAAATATTAAACTTTAACCCAACACTGCAAAAATATCAATTTGCATCAAATATTCACATATTCAATCACAATTATCCACCTATCTTTAAAATAACCTCCAAAAAACTGTCAAAACTCTTAAAACTTCCAAAACTAATTACTTTCTCTTTAAGAAAAACCCACTCCACTAGGAGTGCTAAAATTTACCAAAACATTAAACTTACGAAACTTTCCTCGATACGTAAAAGCAACTGCAACTTTACGAGAAATTCACGTAAAACTTTCTCATCACTAAAACTCGCACAAAGTCAAAGAAAACAACATGCGGAAAAATTTTCCTCAGCAAAATTCAGAACTCATCTAAAATTAAATTTACTTCATACTACAATAACTCTGTGCTACTACGTAATATCTAATTACGTAGTAGCACAAATACTAAATACCCATAAGCCAATGAACTCGCTCCCAAAAATTCGTTAGAACTAGCTCCACTTAAACAATATTTGGGGGTAACATACGTACAGCTTCACATAGCTGTGCTTATGCAATAATCTAATAGATCAAATTCACAAAGTGACGTCATCACATATAACTCTTTATCTGTATTAACTAAAAAAGAAATAGCAGTATCAAAATATAACACATGTATACTTTTCTGCAAGAAAATCCCATTAACATTCAATTTTAATACAATACAATTTCATATTCAAGTGTAACATAAAAATTCGCAACTTTCCGAAAACAACCCCCAACTAAAGGACAAACGCAACGCATAAACCATAAACGATAAGAACAAAGTTACTTCATTAAATGTTAGTATAAGAGATAGACACACGTGCCAAGGACTCCTTGACCGCAAGACACATGCCCGCCTAATTTGTGGCGCGTGTAAAAAATAACCCAAATCACTATCTATAACTTTCTGAAAATTAAACATACATTAACATACATAATATAACACATGAACAATATAGCAATATAATAACATTTTAACAACTAACATAGCAATTTCACGATAGATCCAGAATTTCTCAAAGCAGTTAAGACAAAAATTTCAAACATACATAAAAGTAACAATTTTGCAAACAAATTTTCAACACAATTAAGCATCATTCGTGAGTCCGTCAAAAATTTCCAAAAATGGCCAAAAAAAACCAATCTATCTGCTTTTCATTCCTTCACATTGTTACCACATAAATGCACTCTAATAAAAATTTAATAAAGAACATGATCACCCAATTATAGAGATGATTCGCTACTAGCCGGATTCATACTACAGGATGGCCTTCTCCTCTTGTCCTAGAAACCATGCACGAATGATCTTTCGTCGTCAGAGCTATACGGTGACGTAACAGTTGACTCACGTGGCTGCAGCCTGGTCCTGAATGGATGCCGTGGGACACTTGTAGACTCCACTCGACGACTCCGCTCTGATCGGCTCGCTGGGGTCACTCCATGGCGAGATTCAAACTGCTGATGCTGGTACTCTGAATTTTGTCTCCTCTTTCTAGACGCACCCAAAGTTACTGAAGATCCTAGACCACGTTTCTGTCCAGATCTCCGCTGTCTTTTATTAGATAAATAGTCAGATTTAAAAATTCATTTAATAGTTTGACTAGTGTCCATATAAAGTTTTTTACGAGGATTATGTGCTGAAGACGTTAAACTATTGTATAACTTATGTTTTTGAGGTTGCTGCCTAATAAGTGGAGGAACAGGACAGTTTATGATCTTTTGCTTCTTATGGCACACTGAGTCTGACGTATTTGACACTGCTCTTTTATTTTTATTACCATACTTTCCTCCAGGTCGAACAAACTTTCCACTTTCTATAACAGGTTTTGGAGATGTTTGATTAGATTTTCTTTTTGCATACTGATGAAAAGAATTAGATGAAGAAGTGCTAGACTCGGGACACTCATTGGATCGGGAATTTTGCGAAACACCACTCGACACATGAGAACCTTCACTACCATTTTCTCTAAACTTATAAACTCTAACCTGAACCAGATTAACCGTCATTCTTTCACCATTGACATTTACAACCAGATTATTATTCCGAACTTCCAAAACTTCAAACGGACCCTCAAACTTCGGGCCAAACTTAGCTACCCTCTTCTGACGACTTGAGCTTAACAAATGCTTTTCTATTAAAACAAAATCTCCAACTTTAACTTCCAATTCCCTTTCTACGCATATTGTAATACTGAGCTTGCTTTTCCTGCGCTTTTCCCCTCTTAACTTGTGCTTTCTTAACCAACCTCTCAATATCCTGACACATAAACTGACTTTCAGAATCTGATACCGTAATTAATCTTTGAAATGGAATAATGACTTTTCTACCCAAAAATAACTTAGCCGGCGTCTTCCCCGTCGACTCATGAATTGCCGTACGAAGTGCATGATCAAAATGCCGAAGAAACTGGTTCCAATTTGAATGATGCGAACCAACATAAGAAGAAATCATTTGAATCAATGTACGATTTACACGTTCAGCCATATTGGACTATGGACGATAAGTAACAGTAAAAGAATGATTAGTCTCCAGCTTTTCACACAGACGTAAAAATATTAGATATAAAATCATAACGAAATGGTTTGCTAGCAACGAGTGCGTCAAAACCAATATATATTTCATTCGTTAAACTCGGTTTATCTGAAAAGACTTCACCAAAATCGACCAAAGACTTATTAAACTCATCTTTCTCGACTTCACTTAAACTCGACTCCCCCAAATCAACTGACACTGAAATAGGCTAATTTTTACTCACATTCTCATCATTATTCACGATCAACGACTTTTTAAAGAAAACCAGACTAATTCCTCTATCCTTCATATAATCCACACAAACTATACAACCCTGATAATCCATCTAACACACAAAACTCCCAACATGTCTTAACCGAATGAATTTCAACTTCTAAATCTACTGAACCCTTATTATCACAAGCTACTCCCTGCGCCGACTGAACCACCAGACTTGACCCCTTCAACTTCTAAAACGAAAAATATTTCCGATAACAATCATAAGAAATGAACGACTTATCTGCCCCTTTATCGAAGACACTCTTAACGACAATACCATCCAACACAATTAACACTTCATGTAACTCAACCGGATTAATAGTAACTTTATTCAAACTCACAGAAGGCTTTTCTACTTTAACCTGTGACACTAACCAACACATGTTAAATCATTAACGTCGCGATCTCAAAAAATGCTAGAGTGCGTTTATCACAAAGGTCACTCCTGCACAAAATGTTTCTTCTTATAATATTGTTATTGGTAATATTTTAAAAATACTAGACATTACTACATATATTTGATCAACGTTCGGTAAAACGATTTATAGTACACAGATTATTATACAAATGTGATGTTTCAAAAAGCAATTTAGAGAGTATATATATATATATATATATATATATATGTAAAGAAAAAATATCTTAATTATCAACAATGACGCTGACACATTAATGTGAATATCGCTAAAATTCTTCATAGTTAAACACAGAGATGGAAAATAATCTAACAAAATAATATACATATGTATTTTTTTTAGTTTAGGCAAAATATATTCTTTATTTAGAATAAGGTACACATAAAAATAAATACAGCACAGAATATAACAAAAGATGTAAAGGAAAGCATTTCTGACATTAGTCAAAATATATTGCGTTCTCTTTCAAAATTAATGTCAAAGGCAATAAACTTGGAAAACAAATTACAAAAAATAATATGTGAAAATATGACATCCTGTATATGAAACTCTCTGAAAAAGAAAAAAATTCTAAATAAAAAAAAAATAAATAAATAAATCTTTAAGTAAAATTTAATAGCAAAAATGACATTTTCAAACAGTAAAAAAAGTCCATTGTATTTATAATAATATTATAAACAAATGAGAAAATTGAAAACTCGCTTATTTAAAGTTCTAAATAGTTCATGCCATAAAAAATACATTTAAACATCATTTGTTTAATTCCGTAAGAATCCAACATGAAAAAAGACAACAACAAATTAAAATTGTTAAGTTAAAGACTAAAAATAATAAACCTATTATTATAAATCTTTCTGATCTAAATGAAAATAAAAATCAAAGATAATTCTGCTTATTTATACAAAAGAGATAGCAGATAAGTCTCATTTAAATGCTGTATATTGTGCTGTGATACTTAAAAATATGCAAAAGCATAACATAAATTAAACTGAATAATAGCAACATAAGAAATGCAAAATTTGTAATTACTTTCATACTGATACCACACCTCTTTTGCCTTAAAAAAAGTCAAACTTTTTTTTTTTTTTTAGTAAGCAGTGCATGCCTTTTATTTCATTTATTTATTAAGATATTTGGCGTTTATATATTGCATTTAATTTTTTTTAACTAACAGCATCAAATAGATTATATTATTATATATGTTACAGGCCAAACCCGATTTTAGGCCAAACTAGTTTTTCCTAGGCCAAACCGGTCTATCCTAACGCCCATCAGATAAACTAGTTTTTCCTTGGCCAAACCGGTTTATCCTAATGCCCATCGGACAAACTAGTTTTTCCTAGGCCAAACTAGTCTATCCTGAGGCCCATAGGGCAAGCTAATTTTTCCTAGGCCAAACTGGTTTGGCCTAACTCTTATAGGATAATCTAGTTTAGCCTGCTGTTTATTGGTCTGAACTAGTTTATCCTAGGCCGATCTAGATTATCCTAGGCCAATTCAATTTGGCGTGATTTTATTGAATTCAATGACCGCCTCAGCGCCAACGTTCTAGTTTGTCCTAGGCTGATCTAGTTTACCCTAGGCCAATGCATTTTACGAGTGTTTTTAGCTCACAGGCGTCAAAGCCTGAGAAATAATGGGCTCGCAAATTCTGTATGTACGCATGTATGTACACATGTATGTGTGTACATATGTACGTAACACGATAACTCTTGATAGAAATAATGTAATTTGACATGTTATTATCTCATCTGACCACCAAAGCCTGAGAAATAATGTGCCCGTGGATTCTGTATCTATGTATGTACGTAAGTACGTAATGCAAAAATTCTTGATAGAAATACCCGATTTGCATTAAACTTTCAATATAGGTTTATTCTTATGAGGAGTTTTTCTGTTTAATGTTGGGAGGTCATTGGAGAATAATAATAAGGAAGAAGATCGAGAGGCTGATTCGCCCCTTCCCTTAAATCAAATAAATGGGTTTCCATGCATTATTAGCATATTTTATAATAAAAAAGTTAGATATAGAAGCATTCTGATGAGGCGCCTCCATGATTAGTTGTGGATGTTCATTTTTTAAGTATATAGAGAGGGGGAAATATTATGGTTTTCAAGCAGAATTTGCTGATTTGCTTAAATTTTTCGTTCTGGTAAGGTGCTTCATTAATTAGTTTTGGAAGTTAATTGGTTAAGAACAAACGGAAGAAAGGGGGACTCCCGCCTAATTTTGCCAAATGGGATTTTCATGCAGAATTAACCGATTTGCTGCAAATCTTTGATTTGTTCATTCTGATGAAGTGCTTCACTGATTAATTTTGGTAGTTCTTTGGTTAAGTATAAAGGAGAAGCGTACAATTTATTTCCTTAAATTAGATAAATTAGATAAATTAGTTATAATACAGAATTATCCAATTTGCTTAAAATTTTGAACATGAATTCATTTTGATCAGACGGTTCTTTAATTATTTTTTTTGTTTAAGTATAATGGGGTAGTGGGTGATTTATTGCTTTCCTTAAATTAAATAAATGGGTTTTTAAGCAGATTTATCTGATTTGCGATTAAATTTTGAACATAGTTTTCTTCATAAGGCGAATCCCTGAATAGTTTTGTTTAATGATTAAGTATAAAAGGAGGAATGTAGGATTACCCGCCTTAAATCAGATGAATGGTTTTTGAGAAAAAATTATCTGATTTGCTTCAAATTTTGGATAATTGTTTAACTTTATAAAGCGTATCTGTGATTAGTTTTGGGGTTCAATGGTTAAGTATAATTAGGGGAAATGTGAAAAAGTAATCTCCCTTACTTGTTTTTTCGAGGGTGATATTTAAAAAATATATCTGCAATACACAATTAGTGTAAACAGACTGTGAATGCAAAGCCATTACTTTAACAGGGCAATATTCTTTTTAATATTAATCCTGACTACTGCTCTCTAATCTTGTGCAAAATGGTTTTGCTATCACCCCTGTATAATGTATTTTATTTGAAGGATAGTAGAATACTGCTACAGGTTTGCACGGGCCGGAATTTCGAAGCCCTGTATAAAAATTAAAAGTTCAGCCCGAGCCCTGCCTGTAAAAAAATCAGTGAAAAGGGACTCAGTCCGGCTCGACCTGGCCCTATTCGATTTCTGCAAAAAAATTCAGATTTTAATTCACATACATTTAAGATTCCTTTAAAGAATACTGCATACATATTTATGGATAAATTTACAATGTATTTTTAAATTACGATGTGTTCGCTAAATGGAAAATACACAATGTATTACTGATTATTTAGATTCTTAGTCCTTCAATATTCAAATAGGAATTCATTAAATAGTTAGAACAAAAGAAAAAAAGAAGTGTTATAAACATCATAAATTTTGAATATGTTTAGTAAAAAGTAGATTTGTAAATTGTAAATTGTTTGTAATTTGAATGATTTTCTATTATTCCTTAAGGGTTTTCTCAAATCCAAAAGAGCTACATCCTAACACATTTATTAATTAATTCCTTTTCAGAAATGCATAAGATTAACAGGCATTCTCACTCAGAAAATATGTAAGCAAATGGAGTTAACCATTTTTTTATAAAAGCGATATATCTTTTAAAAAATACTATTAAAGCTATGTTTTGAATCGAATTTCCAGTTGCGAATTTATGGAAAAGAAAAACTTGACGCCGTGACAAAAATAGCTGTATGTCGACAGGTAATTAATTTCTCAAATATGGAAAACGCTGTTCGATTCCAAATTATGTTCAGCTTCGATCTGGCTCGAATAATAGTAATAATAAAAGCAAGCTTTATCACAGCAAGGCCTGAGTCTGCAGAAAGAAAAATAAAAATAAGCAAACACCATGTCCAATGTATCATGTCTCTACGGTGGACATGTTAAATTTCTGTATTGATGTTACGAGCAATGACTCTTGACACACATTTAGGCTTATTATAGTGAAAGGTATGTTTTTACTGGCCAAACCCAATTTTGAACCAAACTATATTAGAATAGACCAAACTATTTTATCCTAACGCAAATTGGATAAACTAGTTTTCCTATGCCAAACTTATTTCTCTAAATGTCCATATGGATAAACTAGTTTTTCCTATGAAAGTTGGTAATCCTTCACTTTTTCTTTCACACTTAAACTCCCCAAAACTATTCAGGGAATCGCTTATCAGAAAGAACATGCATTTAAATTTAACGCAAATCCGTAAATTCTGCATCAAAATCATTTATCTAAATTATTAGGGGGTTACCTTCATTGCCCTTTGTTTTCCACTTAAACGATAAACATCCACAACTAATCACGTAGGCATCTTGTCAGTATGATCCTAAACCTAAAATTTTAAATGAAGACTGATAATTCTGCATGAAAAATCCATTTCTCTGAATTAACAATGGGGTATTAGCCTCCCGTTCACCCCCTCTTAATCTTATCCAATGAATTCCCAAAACTAATCAGAAAAGTACCTTATCAAAATGAAACTACTTCCAAAATTTTAAGCAAATCGAATATTTCTACCAAGAGTTATCACATTACGTACATATGTACGTACATACGTACAATCATGCGTACATACATACGTACATACATTAATACAGAACCTGCGAGCTCATTATTTCTCGGGCTTTGACGCCTGTGAGCTAAAAACACGTAAAATTACATTGACCTAGGATAACCTAGGTCAGCCTAGGACAAACTAGATCAGCCTAGGACAAACTAGATCAGCCTAGAACAAACTAAAATGTTGGCGCTGAGGCGGCCATTGAATTCAATAAAATCACGCCAAATTGACTTGGCCTAGGATAGTCTAAATCGGCCTAGGATAAACTAGTTCAGACCAATAAACAGCAGGCTAAACTAGTTTATCCTATAAGAGTTAGGCCAAACTTGTTTGGCCTAGGAAAAACTAGTTTGTCCTATGGGCCTTAGGATAGACTAGTTTGGCCTAGGAAAAACTAGTTTGTCCGATGGGTGTTAGGATAAACCGGTTTGGCGTAGGAAAAACTAGTTTATCCGATCGGCGTTAGGATAGACCGGTTTGGCCTAGGAAAAACTAGTTTATCCGATGGGCGTTAGGATAGACCGGTTTTGCCTAGGCCATTCTAGTTTGGCCTAAAATCGGGTTTGGCCTGTAACATATACAAGCATTGCAAAAAAATAAATAAATTATTAATGTGCGCACATAATTGTGATTTTATGCTGTACACATGATGAGATGGTACTTAAAATTTCAGCAATGTGTTCTGTATTGTTTTAATTAATATAAATCCATGCGATACATTGAAAAATGAATAAAATAATCCTTGGGTAAAACTTCTCTATATCTAGTAGTCTAGAAATCACAATGAATCTCTGAATTAAATTTGAAAATGAAGTATTTTAGCAAATATATACATAGATATGTGAAGATATAGGGATGTTCCTGGAGAAACGCGATGACCGACGAAGCGAAAATGATTACACGAGCAATGTAGACGGTCGATATGTCATTACCAGTGACATCCGAAAACACATTACCTCCAATATATTCGCGGCCGAAGCAACCTGGCAGATGGTACCCGGTAAAGGCGTTGTCACTTCAAATAATTAAAAAAAAGCACGCAGGACACCATATTTTATTACCACTCACGTTCACTGTCACTCCACACATTCCTTGATCTCCATCAACACTGCATACACGAAAAATTGACATTAAAAATCTCCTTAGCATAAAATACAAAAATGTTCTTTATCTATTATTTCAGACATTAAATCCATTATTACATTTAGACCTCTTGACTCTTTAAGTCAATGTCCTCGTAAATAAAAAAGAAAATAACAGGTGTCGGTGCAAAGCCGTTTCGGGAAAAACATCGAAACTCCGCGAAATGTTCTAAAATAATCGGAGAAGCACCGTAAGCTGTTTAACAATTCGTTTCTGACTCTTCTCACAGCCAAAACGGATGCTCCGAAAATACTCAGAGATTCTGGCCCCACCTCCCGGCGAACTCACGCATGTTAAGCGAAATAAGGGTAATGCGAAGGTATGTGTATAACATTTCTAACAATCCCATTGGTCTGGGGGAGGAGCTTGAGGCTGGTACTCTTTCTCCACAGGCGTAATATAAAACTACACATGAGCGAACAGTCAATGCGTGGACTTATTTTGAATTGCCGACAGAAGATAACTTAATAAATATAAATAAACTAAAATTAAAGCTTTTTATAATTTTTTTTCTTTTAAATTTTAAAAAGGGAAATGGATTAATGGAATGATTCTAATATTTTGAAATAAGATAATAACATTTAAGTAATGCAGTTACTCTTTCTAGGAAAATAAATAATATATTATGCTGAATAAAAGAAAAAAAGGAACTTTTGCCGTTAATTAAATATTAGTATATTACGGAAAATAACAATGAAAGTATGTTCTTATAAGAATTTAGAACGAAATCGAAACTATTTGAATTTAATATATATATATATATATATATATATATATATATATATATATATATATATATATATATATATATATATATATATAAGACCATTAATTGTAAACAATATGAACCATTTGAATTTAATAGAAAAATACCATATTGAACATGAGGAAAAGATAAATAAATAAATAAAATTAATATAATAGAAATTTGTAGAACCAAAGCAGAATTGTCAATCCCCAAATACTTTTGAACTACAAATGAAGAGTGTGTTTTCATCTTCGTATTAGCCATGAAAAAGCGATATAATACGAATTTGGGGCTACCAACACGCATAAAACCAATATTAATTAAAGAAATACCAAGTAATATATAGTGGATATGGAGAAAATAAAACAGTTATGAACAATTAAATGGAAGGGAGTCCCAAATTCACGTCCTTAACCCGCGTGATAAATTAAAACATGATGTATTCATATATCATATGACACAAAAATGGAGATAATAAAATAATAAAAACAAAAAAGACTCATCTGTTTAACTCTGCTATGCTAGTCACATGGGACGATCATCAGTACACAAATAGAAAGAGACTCCGTTTAAATAATATATATCTAGAAGGTACACAGCAACTGAAAATACAGCTTCCTCTGAACCGAACGTGGTCAATACGCGAGCGCAGAATCGTTGAGTCATTTCGGCTACTAACGCCAAAATAGCGATAAAGGAACACTACGGCAACGAACATTTAAACAACGGAACGCGGGAAATATTACTTTCTCCCGGGTTGTTTGGAATATTGGAGCTTGTTCAATAGGGCTGGAATAGCTTAGAAAAATAACTAAAACGAATACTTACTCAAACTAGAGAACAAAAAAATTAACCAATTAAACTAGGTAAGAAAATGATACATGATATTGAAGGCATTTAAAAAAAACTTAATAATGGGAGCAATAAAATTAATATTAATGTTAAATTACAAAAAAAGTTAAGATTAAGTATATATATATATATGTATATAGTCATGTGCAAGTAGTATTTGCTGAAATCATTGCTAATATAATAATAAAACTTTATTTAAAAAAATAGAACTATGCAACGTAGAAATGGATGTAGAATATATACTAAAATATATGAATAAGTATATTATAAAAGGTCGATAAGATATGAAGCCTGTATAATCTTAGATTTGTTTTCCTGTATAAGTCTTTTTTTAATCGTATCTTTATTAATTTTTTACTAGATCGGTACTTATAATAAAAATAGTTCAAACATAAAGAACATTTGGCATTCCATAAAACTTTATTTGTGTAGTAATAACTTTTTCTGTTTGTGGTGAAAACGAAACACTTTTGTCTGCATTTAAATTTGTGATTGTGATAAGTGCTCTTTGGTATGTCGCTGGGTCAGTGGCGCATTTTTCAAGATAGTTTTAAATTAATATTTAAGGAAACGGCAAGACTATTGAGTGATCAATCAATTAAAAGTAGTTTCGAACCCACAATGTATTTAAATTAGTAATTGTAATTAAATTTGTTTTAAACAATTCACTGTTTATTCTTTTTACACTGCTAGTGGACATTGCAATACACATCTTTGTTATAAAAATATGTTATCTATGCTTTGCCGATGATTTATAAAGTACGCCTCCTATGTGATTATGCATACCCAAACCACGTGTATCTTCAAAAGTTAATAAATATCGACATTTATTTTTTTTCTAATTAAATTTGTTTTAAACAATTCACTGTTTATTCTTTTTACACTGCTACTGGACATTGCAATACACATCTATGTTATTAAAATATGTTATCTATGCTTTGCCGATGATTTATAAAGTACAACTCCTATGTGATTATGCATGCCCAAACCACGTGTATCTTCAAAAGTTAATAAATACCGACATTTTTTTTTTCGAAAATCATTATCAACAATGCTTTTATATCTCTATTATGATAGGTATATCCAGTGCTTCCCAGCAACTTCGCTGTATGTGAGCAAATCAAAATTTGTGTGTAACAGAATAATGCGTTCGTTGTTTTCAAAATGTTTGAGATCTAGGGTAATCATATTGATCACATGTAAGTTTTAAATTAACTTCTGTTATAATTTTAATTTTTTATAATTTTAGTCTTAGTAGATTCGGAAATAGACGTTGGGACTCACTTTTGAATTACATTTTTAACGATATATCAGAAAACACAATATATAAAATTTCAATATATGTAATTTTGACTTCAGCGTTATAAAAATTCTAACAAAATATACAAAGAAAATATTTATTTTTTCTTTTCAAGTCATTTAAATACCCCTCTGTATTTTGTTAAAAGTTTCTGTAAAAACACAAAAAACGAGACTCTCTGTAAATTTACTCCAGTTCACGGTTAAATCCGCTTGATCGAGTATCTCGGTTATTATTTTACAAAAATGTCTCTTAACTTATACATAATTTCCTGTGGGAATTTCCATGTCTATATTTAAGGATATTTTTATCCTTTTTTTTTACTTGTATCTCAAAATACGCACTTTTAAATTTCTTTTGAAAATAGTTTCAGAAATATTAAAAAAGAAAATTTAGTTTAAAAATCATTTTTTCTTAAACTTAAAATAATTTTGAAAAGTAAAAATCATCTCCTCGTTAGTGAGTGTCGTTTTTTATCGTCTTTAATTTGCCATTACTTCATATGCCAGTAGTTTGGTAATATTGTGATGTTGTTTCAGAGTTCAGAGGTCTCAGCCAGAAACCACAGGAGAGCTAGGTTAAAAAATAAGATAAATACATAAAATAAAAATAAAAGAAGAAAGAAAAGATTGAAAGTAAATTGGGTCAAATTATTTCGAAGCTCTTGTCATTATTATTATTTCATTCGCGAATGCGCTAAAAAAAATATTAATCTTTTAAAGACATATTTCGCAAAATGAATAAAATAATTATGACGTAAAAAATCATGTCTAAATACTAAATTACACTTTTTCTGCTTATTTTTTTCTTTTATTTCTTATTTAAAAAATCTTTTAAGAATACTAGCCCATAAAAAATAAATTGTAAGTGACAGTTTTGAAAAAAATTCTAAAATATAACTGTTGTAAAAATATAAATAAATAAATAAATAAATAAATAAAATAAAATAAAATGATATTCACATTTTTGGCTTTAGAAATTATCATTGATTTTTTTTTTAATATACTGCTTAAACTTGTTATAAAATAAAACTTATAAAAAAAGTTTATTATGTATCGATCTAAAATAAATTAAAATGAATCGTTTAGAAAAAGGTATATAAGCAAAATCTTTAAACACCAAAAGCAGAATAGATTTTATCCCGGTGAATTATAAAACGTTTATTTTGAACTCGACGCCCGGAATCTAAAGCTCAGTCAAGTTTGTTTGTACACTGAAAAAAATAAAATACTCAAAAATGAGTACATCGATGTGCTCATACTAAATTGAGTATGTTTGGATCAAAAATGATCACATTGCTTTCTCAATTTTGAAACATCACATGTTATCAAATCCAAACTAACGGTAATGTTTTACCCTTTAATGGTGTATATCATTCACGGTGACATCAAGGGTTCGTATTATGTAAATATTAAATTATGCACAGTATTTTGAAATAACTGAAAAGTGCTTGGAAATAATGTGATCTTGCCATAAAAATATTCGATTTGGGTATTTTGCTAATAACTTTAGCTATTTTTCTTAATAAATAATCAATTTAAATTTATTGTTTATAATTCTGCGCGGAAAATAAATGCCAGTACGGCTTTATTTTAATTTGTAAGTTCAGAGGATAGTTCATAGCAATTCAAATTTGAAGACAAAATTGGATAAAAAATGAGTACATGTGTTTCTTACTTTTGAGTATATTTTGATCGGAGCTATTTTGAGTACGTGGAGTACTTAAAATTCAGTATTTTTATGCAATTTTGAAAAACCACTTTTTCCAGAGTGTTTATGACAGCCAATTATCAACATTTGGGATCTAGGCCCTAAAGGGGGATTTTCCAAGGTTCGAAGAAATCTAATGGAAAACTCCGAACGGCTAAGCCGACGGAAGCGATTGGATTCGAACCCAGTACCTTTTAAGATTTGAATGCAGAACCTGGTGAACCCATATCTTTTTCAAGAAAATGCTCATCCAGTGGTCTCAAGTTCAAATAACAGGACGGCTATAAACACACAAAGAAGAAGTTAATGGTACAGCATTTCAAAAAACTCGAAATATTTTGATACTTTGAATCTTCTCTGCAGTCTGAGTGATTAACCAATTTTTAAACTAAAATAATATCTGTAAAAAAAAAAAAAAAAAAAAAAAAAAAAAAAAAAACAGAATTTTGTATAAGTTTAATAATGTGAATTTGCAGAGTTTTTTGTATACACTTAACGAATACACTACATGGCCAAAGATGGCTGCGATTTTTGATATTTTGTCAAATATTTAGAAATGTACTTGAATAATTATCCTAAAACTCTTATTGTGTAAGCACAATGCTACAAGTAATATATTTCCATGAAGATTTTTCCCAGAAGCTCCATAGGGGATCGTCAACAAATTGAAAAACACTTATCTATTTTGGTTAATGCAGTCAAAACTAATGTACCTAAAGTGTCCAAACTGTAGATTATAATTAAGTTGATTATTGCAATAAACTGTTATCATTTTATTACCGATAGTATGTATATTCGCGTAGAAATTAAAGTTTTTATAAAAAGAGTCCCTAATTTTTCCAAGTTCTTTTTCTGATAATTTGCAAAGTTCTTAATATAAAATAATGTTCTTTTCCGAAAATTAGACACATAGCATTGTACACAATATCCTATAATCAAAATTTAAAAATAATAAAAATTGTGTGAAAAATGAGCAGGTTTACTAAATAATTTCTCACTGCGCATGCGTGAAGGTCATCAAAATTCTGCTTGCATATTATGTTAGCTAAATGTATAGAGCAACTTTTGTAAATGTTTCAAAAACACTGCTTGAAAATTCTCAAAATAATAGTTGAGAGAATACGTTAAAAATCTGTTATTCCCAAAATAAAGCAAAAATATGAGGAGTTGTATCCATTTATCCATTGATTAGTGCCAATATAGCATACAAAATGGGGCACGTGCTACTATATTTGGATAAAAATGTAGATGAGCTCTTAAAAAATATATACATTATTGAAATATCAACGTCTTTTCTAATCCTTGTATTTGAGTAATTTTCTTCAGAAATGATATGTTGCAAACCTCAATTGGTGATTTTTATTTTATTTTATTTATTTTTTGTATGACTGTACATAAATAAAATATAGTGACTGGTTTAAGCATACATAAAATGCTGAAATCAATTTGTTTGTACTAAGTGTTTTTTTTTTTTTTTTTTTTTTTTTTTACTTCAAATTAAATTTGGTGTTGAATAAGGATTACTTATAACAACTTCAAATTTAAAGTTCTTGGTTTTATTTTTTTATCATTTAGCTATTTTTAATCTACTATCTGGTATGATTTTATGTTTATTTTCAATAGTAAAGATGGAAATTGTAAACTTTACTTCAAATTTATGCAATATATTATATATTAATGCTTATTAAAACACTGATTAGAATTACAAATTATTTAATTCGAAAACAAACTTACGGGATTTCAATTTGCATACTGCAAATCTGACATGCATAAAAGGCATTTTAAACATAAATTTATAATGATATAATTATGTGTATGTAAGATCTTTTTAATTTTATAATTGCCTTTGCAGCTTTATTTTTATGTTATATGCAAAAAATTTTTTATTTTATATAAGATAAAATTGGTAATAATACAATGATATGTGTATTATAAATGTATAATTTATACTACTAAAAAAAAAAAAAAAAAAAAAAAAAAAAAAAAAAAACATCATTATGGGATATTTGTATATAATTTTCTTTTCGAGGATATACACTTTTTGTAACTGCAGAAAAAAAAGCAGAGAGAGAAATACTCATGGATGCAGTTATCATAAAATTAAAGAGTGTAAAATTCGGCTTATTAAAACGGAACAGAGATAAATATCTATGTTAAACTTGATCCTTTGTAAATTAGTTTCCGGCATATGATTTTCGTAAAATATTTTTTTTTCTCCACATTTATGTGAGATTGTGCTACATATGACAAAACCTGTTAAAATAAGATAGCGCTGGGCCTTCGAAAACTTCGATATTAATTAATTTTCGGGTCTCTGGTAATGTATTTGATAATTCAGACTAATTGATTTCTAAAGAAGGTAGCTCTGCTTTATGGGATATTAATGGTTTTAGGATAAATTTGTTATTTAACTAGTATCATCATTGGCTCAGTCTCTTAGCTTTACTATTAACCACAATGCTCATATTTTGTTAAACAGTAATACGAATAATTATGACGATAATTGGTTGAATGTTTAGATAAAGGTAGTTTATGAAGGCATTTTATGAATAGAAAAAGCAGCTGCATTGATAACCATTAACAAAGATCCTAGAAGATACATGCAAGATAATATTTTTTATGGTTAATAATAATAATTAGTATTTATTTTTTTTAAAGCGTGTTTGTATTAATGTCAAACAGTTGATATAAAATGGAATGAATAAACAAAGAAAAAACAAAACCCGTACATTAAAAATAATTTGTATAACGCAGTTTTTTTAGTCATTAACTTAAACTTTTATTAATAATTTCCACATATATTAGATAAAAACTTATTAAACTTAATATGGGTAAAACGCGCACTAACAAAAAGAGGAATATTAATAAATTAATTATTGATATATTTTTTCTATAGTCAACATGTATCACATTTATTCTAGAACAATAAGGTTTATTAAAAAATCCATTTAAAGTAAATTTTTACGAAAAATTCGTCGCTTTAAACTCATTTTTTCTAATCATTCAAACTTTTATTTCTGAAATCTGACTTCGTAAATAAGTAATTTGTGATTTCAGTTTTTAATATTATGGACAGGAGTATTTTGAGCATTATTTAAAATAGTATTTTTAATGTTTATGCATTTAATCACACACAAAAATTTTTGAACTATTACATAAAATAACACAAACCATTGTCACATAATCAATGTTTGAAAAATATATTAAATACTATAATCTATATATATTTGTTTCATTTATGATCAGGTTCCGTTTCTGAAAAGGAACCTCTTTAAGAAATTGGTTACGTAGGTACAGGACTCATGCTTATGCCAAATGTGCTGTCCAAATTAATTTTTTTTATTTTTATTTTATAATTTGGTAATATTGACTTACTAACAACAATATTTTGAAACATTAATTCAAATAATATTTCTAATGTTGTATCTAATCACAAACACAAATGTTTAAACTGTTACGTAACATAACGACAATCATACGCACGTAATCAATGTTTGAAATAAAATGATTACGTAGGCATACCTTGACTTGTGCTCATATCAAAAGTGTTGTCCGAAATATAATAAATTATATTGTAAAATTTGGCAACACGGGTCTAAGATATTTCGTAAAATGAAGTGAAACAAGCTAATAAACACTATGACTACAAAAATGACAAGTAAATAAAATCGACTGGTGATTTTTTTCTATATAAAATTATCTTGATTGAATTGAATTTGTCGTAGGGCATAGCTGTCATACATAAGTAAACTATTTTAGCTATTTTACACTTCACACATTTGTATCATTAAAACATTTAATCAGACATATATGCATGCATGGGCATTGTAAGAATAAATAAAAAAGAGTTTAATTATTTAACGTAATTTCTAAATAAAGTTTTTTTTAACTAATATTTTAACAGAAGAACCAAGACATATAAAATTGTCTTTAATATTAAATTTCGAGTTTCATAAGAAATATATATAGTATATTCATGAATCTTTAATTTCGCTCGCATTTCAAAAACAAACATATTTTTTTAAAGTATTGTTATTAACACTAGAATGACGACGAGGGTCGATTTTGGTCCCTATTGTTTGGAAATATTTCGGTTCAAGTTAGAAATTTCTTTTTAAAATTTAAGAAAAAAAAATCCCTTTCGGCATGGCCTATAGGCGAAGGTAGATTTCGAAAAGTTTTCATCTCAAAAAAAAAAAAAAAAAAAAAAAAAAAAAAAAAAAATGCCTATTTCTACTTAAATGCCCATTTTGGCAATATATTTTGAATTATATTCTTACTTTATTTAAAAAATTGACCAATATGCTCATTATATAGTTCCTAAATAACAAAAAAACTGTTAATTAAATTCGTTTGACAGCAAAATTGAATTTAAAAATGAGTCATAAAATAACCAATTTATTATTTTAATACATCCACAATTCTTTAATCAAGATCGCTTTGAGAAATTTTGTGCGAAGTGCTCACTTTGACAGATTTTTTAAAATATATATTTAGTCTTTATCAAAAATCTGACCAATACGGCACATTACACAGTTCCTAAATAACAAATAACTGTCAATTGAATGCGTTTGAGAGCAAAATTGAATTTAAAAATGAGTCATAAAATAAACAATTTGTTATTTGAATACAACCTCAATTCTTTTATCATGATCGCTTTGGGAAATTTTTTTGCGAAGTGCTTACTTTGACAGCTTTTAAAATATATATATTCACCCTTTATCAAAAAATCGACGAATACGCACATTATATTGTTCCTAAGTAACAAAAAACTGTCAATTGAATGCGTGTCAGAGCAAAATTGGATTTAAAAACGAGTCATAAAATAACCAATTTGTTATTTGAATACCCACAGTTCATTAATCATCTCGCTTTGGGAAATTTTGTGCGAAGTGCCCATTTTGGCAGCCTTTTTTGAAATATATTCTGCCTTTATTAAAAAACTGGCCACTCCGTCACATTATATAGTTCCTAAATAAGAGAACCTGTAAATTGGATGCGTTTGAGAACAAAAAAAGATTTAAAAATGACTCGGTAAAAACGCAATTTCTTAAATTTCCTCAAATTTTAATCACGATAACTTCGTGAAATTCTGTTCAAAATACCCTTTTTGGCAGCCTTTTAAAAAATATATTCTGCCTTTATCAAAAAACTGGCCAGTACGTCAAGTTATATAGTTCCCAAATAATAGGACCTGTAAATTGCATGGGTTTGAGAACAAAAATGAATTTAAAAATGACTCATGAAAAACACAATTTGTTATACTTAATGAATTTTTTAATGGTGAAAACTTCGGGAAATCTGTTCAAAATACCTTTTTTGGCAGCCTTTTTAAAAATATATTCTGCCTTTATAAAAAAATTGGCCAATAAGTCGCATTATATAGTTGCTAAATAAGAGGATCTGTCATTTGGATGCGTTTAAAATCAAAAATGAATTTTAAAATGAGTCAGAATATAAGCAGTTTGGATTTGAGGTTTTTTCTCCAACTCCTATTTTTGTTTAATTTATTTTTGCTATAAGAATTGGTTCTATGAAAAACTTGTCAATATAAAAGTTGTAGATATTATTGTGAAGATGTAAAATAAATTTAATTAGATTTAATTGCTTAAGAATTGAGTAAGTTATGGGTTTTTTTCTTTTTCCTCCCCCCTTTTTCTTTTCGTTTTTAATTTTTTTCATCGGTAAAAATTGGTCCTATCAGAAACTTGTAAATACAAAAGTTTTAGATAATATTGAGTACATTTATATAAAATTTAGTTGGATTTGATATCTTGAGAATTGACGAAGTTATGAATTTTTTTCTCCCAAAAACCATGTTTTTTTCGCCCCTTGAGCCCATTTTTAACTTTATCAAAAATCTGTCACGCATAAACTTTTTCCTCATTTTTTAGAAGTAATATAAACTTTAAACCGATTCGATATCTATTTTAATTAAAAAGTTATCGCGTTTTTTCTGTTTTCACAAAAACCCTCCTAACTTCCACCCCCTTGGTCCGATTTTGCCCATTAACGAACTTAACCGAGATTTTATGCCCCTTTATTTTATGTAAAAGTTTGATAAAGATCTGAGCATAATTATGGAAGTTATCGTGTCTAGAAGAAAGTGATATACACCGATAGATAGATAGATAGATAGATAGATAGATAGATATATAAACTTTTTTACTGATGGTAGTTTTGGGGTCTAGGAGTCATGATTCGTGTAAATCCGCAAAAATTTTTCAGAAATTCCAACATGGGAGACAATGCAATAGGTAGTATTTCATACGAAATCTACCTAAAAAGCCATACTAAATCTATGCAGTATCTTAAGCAGCTTTAAATAAAAATTCTGATATTTAATATTTTTATGAAACTTGAGTAAAAATTTACATATTTCTAGTGTTAAAAGGAAACGAAATTATTTTTTAAATGTTTTCAAATCAGAAAGAAATATGCATAAAAAATGAGTAGTTAGAAAATAAAATCTGTATTATTTTTTATTTTTTTTCTAAGCCATATTTTTTTTATTATTGTTTTAACTTTATTTAAATAACTTAAACGTGTAATATCAGCTATACATTTTTTTAGGTTTAAGGACAAAAACTACAAAACTTTTATAAGATAAATATAACAAATAGAAATACAATAACAAAATATCATACATAAACAAATTCTAAAATATTATATTCTAAAACTAAAAATTATATTGCATCAGAATTTAAAAAGAAAAAATATTTATTTGTAATCCTTTTCATTTGGCATCAAATTTTATACTTGAGATCATTCTATGTTATTAAAAAATATATTTCTGAGATTCATAACAACTGTCTACATGCATAGTAAATCAATATTGTAATTTATCCAGTCTCCAGAGATTGTTTTTCTCGTTATCTTAAAAAATAAATTAGATAATCAATACGCTTGAATTATTCTAAAAAGTATATTTAAAAGAAGAAAATTTCTGTGAAGGATAAATGTACTTTATAAGATATCTATATAAAATTAATAGTTCAGCATCTTTCTTAACTACCCATTTAGATGAATTAAATATTTGTATATTAAACACACATATATATTAAGCATATCTATGTATATAATTCAAACTGAAATGCAAAAGACAATTTCAGATATAAGCAAATATTCAAAGAATAAAAATGTACTGCATAAGAATAAAATAATATTATATTAGCAAGCCTTTTTATTCGGTAACAAATCTTATACTTGAAATCATTCTATGTTATTAAAAAAGACATTTCAGAGATTGATGTCAACGTTCTGGATGCACCGTAAATCAATATTGTAATTCATATAGTATCTGAAAATTTCTTATTCGCAATCTTAAAAAACGATTTCTGGTAATCAATATGCTTGAATTATTCTAAAAAATATCTATAAAAGTAGAACATTTCTGTGAAGAATAAATGCACTTTATAAGACATCTATATAAAAATAATAGTTGAGAGTCTTTCTTAACTACCCATTTAGATGAAAGCAGTCTAAGCGATATTTAATGGGTCTAGATCACGTACGATTTTTCCTTCAGAAATGCTAATTTCACATCATTAGCAAAACTTAAATATGTTACTCAAATCATTGTTAGTAAATGCTTTTGGCATGAATAATAGCAATCAATCATATGATGTAATATTTTGGGTCATTCTACAAATATTTGAACACAAAAATAACAATAAAAAGTTACTTGTATAAATACATATTCAATAAGGATTCGATAAAGGTTTTTTTTGTATTTTTTATGTATTTAAGAGAAATTTTATTTTTCAATTGCACATGATTTTAAATAAATTGAAAGTTTAACTTCGTATAATTGAGCATTAAAAATGTCCTCTTAAAAACTAATTTTATATTGAACTAAAAACTAATTTTTATATTGATTTTTATACATTTGAAACTTGCATGTGGATTCTTTTATACTAAAAAGCATTTCATTTTTTCTGTATTTTTTTCTCGACGGTATAATTATCATACTGCCTGTTTTGATAAATGCATCTTTAGATACATGCATTACTAAATATATGAAGTATATTTAGTGCTAAATATATGATTAGTACTAAAATTGTGTACTAAATATATGATTCAGTTAAACAAACAAGCTTATTGATACATGTTGAAGTGGCAAAATTATTATGATAGTTTTAAAATTGGTTGTTAGTTGTTATGAATATTTCCTGATATCCACTTCTTCTATAGTTTGATCAAAAGCTATTTGAAGAAATATATATATATATATATTATTATTATTATTTTTATTATTATTATTATTATTACAGTAAAATATATAATGCATGCATTTTTCTTTTTAAATTTTTCAAATAAATAAATAAATAAATAAACAATGAATATTGTGCTTTAGATTTACGTTGATACATTATGTATAATCTCGAGGGAAATTCCAAATATAATTCAATTATTACCCTAGTAGCAAACCAATATTGGTCCAACGTTGCGCCGATATTTCATCTATCGGAAATATTGCCAATAAAACGTCAATATTGTTCAAATATTGGGATGTTTACATTTTGCCGTTATTTAGACAATATTTCAGCCAATATTATGCCAATAATGGGGTTTCATTGGAAATATTGCCAAAAAATGCCAATATTGTACAAATGTTGGCGTTACATTGGAAGTATATCCAATGAAATTCCAATATTTAACCAATATTTGTTTTTTGTTCACAATATTACTAATGAATCTCCAATATTGGCTGCAAATATTGGATAAATAAGTGCAAAATGTAAACACCCCAATATTGGAGCAATATTTCATGACAGTATTCCGCCAATGTTCAAATATTGCTCCAAGATGTAGCCAATATTGGCCCAATATTGTTTGGCTTCTGGGGTAGTAAGCTTTTAGATGATTTGTTGTCATCATAACCTATTGTCTTACTTCGTTATTATTTGAATAAGAGAAGAAAATACATAATTTTATTTGCATCTGAATATCAAATTTTGATAGCTGGGTAGTTAATGTAAAATATAGTTAAATTTATCTAAAGATATTTAATAGATTGCATTAAAATAAATATTCCTTTTGGAAGAAATGTGAGTCGTAATAATAAATAGAAAACTTAAAACCTGGTCATAAATGATGTTTCCGAAAATTTTACAATTTATTTTGATTTATTTTTATAAACAGAGTTTAATAAAGAAAAAAATTCTATAAAATATCTAAATGTAAAGACAAAATTTCAGATGTAAACACATTTAAAAATATAATATTCTAAGGAAAAAGTATACGGCATAAGAATAAAATAATATTACATTGGTAAACCCTTTTAATCGATATCAAATCTTACACTTGAGATAATTTTAAATTATTAAAAAATACATTTCTAAGATTCATGGCAACGTTCTGGATGCATCGTAAATCAATATTGTATTTCATCCAGTCTGTGAAGATTTGTTTTTCATAATCTTGAAAAAAGAAATCTGATAATCAATATGCTTCAAGTATTCTAAAAATATGTGTAAAATCAGAAATTTTCTGAGAAAGATAAATGTACTTTATAAATTTATCAATATAAAATTAATAGTTGAGCATCTCTCTTTACTATCAATTTAGATGAAATAAGTCTAAGCGATATTTAATGGGAGTAGATCACGTACAATTTTTCCTTCAGAAATGCTAATTTCAAACCATTAGCAAAACTTAAATACATTACTCAAATAAATGTTAACAAATGTTTCTGGTATGAATATTAGTATTCAATCCATGATCGCAATATTATAGGTCATTTCACAAATATTTGAACATAAAAATAATCATTAAATGTTACTTCAATGCATACATTTTTAATAACTATTCGATATTTTTTTTCTTTTTTGATATATTTAACAAAGACTTTATTTTACGATTGCATAGGATTGCAAATAAATTGACAGTCTATCTTCATATAATGTGACAAGTTTAATGACAATTAAAAACTACTTTTTAAATTGATCTTTATAAAATTCAAAATTCCATGTGAATTCTTTTATTCTAAAAAGCACTTTTTTCTATGTATATATATTTTTCAGTGATATAATTATCATACTATTTGTTTTGAAAATGTGTCATTAGATGCATGCACCGTTAAATATACAACATTTTATTTCAAAAAACGAACTGGCTTATTAATACATGTTGAAGTGTCAATTTTTTAGTATAATATTTTCTACTGATAGTTAGAACTGTTTCCTAAAATGGGCTTCCTTTAGTTTGATTAAAAAAATATTTGAAAAATAATTTCGATAGTTATTATTTTAACTTCTTTGGCCCTTTTGTTCCCGTTCAGAGACCTCTGTTATTTTCCTTATAAAAACTGAAATATCCATTATTTTATATTTCCACAACATACTTTAATAGCTGAATGCTTTTCGTTTTGAATTCAAACGGTTAAATCGCTGCATTTAAGCTGAATTCCTAATAAAATAAACGTTATTTCCTCCTGAGTTTGCAAAATACCTATAAATACAACAGACAATGCAAAAAGACAATGCTACCAACAAAGTAATAAATATTCATATGTATTTAAATTGAATCTTTTCCAATAATATTTTTTTACAGGATTTGTAGATTATTTACATGCTTAGAGTTCTGAAATTTTTGATTGCGTTAATTTCAGTTAATAGTTATTAAACTGATATTTTAAGGAGGTTTGTAGTTTAAGATAAATAATTTTCAAACTAAATTACTAAGTGCCTAAGGGTTCAATTAAAGAAAAAAATATTTTAGTTGTCATTTACGAAGCCATTTTGTTTGAAAAAAAATGTATGCATGCGTATGTGTATTGTTATTTTAGTTTGTGAACTGAAGAGGTTAAAAAAGCAATATTTTTATTGTATAAAAGATGACATTAAGTACGCTATATTTTTCACTATTTACAAAAAAAAAAAAAAAAATTGAATATCCTTATTGTGTTTAGTCTTACATTGATACATTATGAACAATCTCGAGGGAAATTTCAAATACAATCCAATAAGTAGTAGGCTTTTAGATGATTATTATAAACTATTGTCTTGCTTAGTTATTATTTGAATAAAAGAAAAAAAACATTTTTTTGCAACTGAGTATCGTTGTTTTTTTTTTCTTTTTACAATTTGTTAGTTAGTGTAAAATATCGTTAAATTCAGCATAAAATTTAAAAGATGACATGGAATTTTATTAGTATTTAGAACAACAATATATTAGTGTAATTACATGTATGTATTTACATAACTAAAAAAACCCCGGCTTATCCGATATTTTTCGTTCTCTGAATGCTACTACCCCACTAAAGTAATCTTAAGATTATCTGAAGAAACATCCGTTTCCTATAGAAATACTACAAAAAAAAAAGAAAAAAAAATTGAAGATGTGATTTTACCTCAAAACTATCTGTAGATTTTTTGAAGATATCTTTAAACTTATTGAAAAACTTTTTTAAAAAACGGTCCAGTTCCCTACAGATTTTCTGTAGATATTTTCTTAAGATTTTCTTCAGATATTTTTCAGTGGGGTAGATATGTTCAAATGAAAAGGTACGACACATCGCAACATCCAAACTACGTAGTATTTTAATTTACCGCATTGAGATAGCGTAGTGAAAAATCGAATGACACGACTGGAATTTCCTGAGGGGTTATGTGGCTACGCATGCTAGAAGATAGTAGCAGGAGCTGTGGTGTTCCGTTGAATTGAGACGGCAGTATGTATGATGACATCATGACTTTTCCATTATATTATTAGATGATTGAGGAAAAGCGATGTGTCTTCAGATTTAAAGCTGCTTAGACTTTAATTAAACTCCTCGGTGTTCCTCAATAGTCGAACGTATTTTGCTATAGAAATGCCACACTGTCTTCACACGCACTACCACGTCAACTGTACGAAATACACATATTCTTGTTTCATTCCTTGACAGCACGAAATGTCACAGTCACGCTTAATCTTATTTTCAATATCTAAGTAGGTTACTCTAAAGTGTCAGATTAAAAATTTAACCTGTTTGGTTGTTACCATGTACCGTACCTTTTAACTTGAATACCCCTAACCCTTTTTTCGGTTGAAGACAAAAATATTTATTACTTAATGATATTTTTGGTACATACAAAATAAATTGAAATAAGGATTGTTGATAGGAACAAGGCAAAGGAACTGATAATGCTAGTTTTTTGAACATTTTTATGAAAATGCAAATAAATCCATAGAAATCCAGACTATTCTGCAATCTATTTTTTGAATACTATTAACATATTCCTTCTGTAATAAAAACACTGACGCTGGAAATATTGAATAAAATATGTCAGGATAACTTGTAAATATTAAGCCTTTTTTTTAGATTTTTACAGGGGACAAATAATGGAAAAATAACTGAAAAAACTAACCGAATTTTAATAATTATAAAAGTTATATTATTGCATATTTTTAGGTAAATTTCTTCAGAAATACAACCTATTCCTTCTGCTTTACGTTGCAATTTCTTAAAATTATTTTGCAAGTCTACATGTATAAAGAACTTCAAAAACCCATACCACCATAAATTCAAAACTGTATGTATATTTTATGATTACAATAACTTCTATAAATAAGCAAAATTCTCTTTTAAAGTTGCTCATAAAATATTAGTCAATTTTGTTAAAATGTAAAATCTTAAGAAGATGTGAAAAAAGGAGACTTTAGGAGAAAACACGGAAAACCCATTATTTTTTAATTATAATAAATATCGAATTGGTTGTAAAAGTACTGATTTTTAATCCGTCATCCATGAATAAAAAGGAACCAAGAAAATTGTCATTCCTAGAAAAATGATGTTTTGTACATTATACTAATATTTATTAAATCATAAAAAAATAACATTTTTTTACTGCCAAACCGTTATGATTATTATTGCTTCTTAACTTACTAGTTTTAAATCCATATATAAAAGTGCACAGAATCTCTGTCATAATAATCATAGAAGTATGAAAGAAATTTTCTTGTAGAAGATATATATACTATCAATCGATCATTTTCCAAAACCCTGAAAGAAGTTTTATCTAGATTCAAAAGGTCGATCCTGTTCGCATAATTCCCTGGAGGTACTTTGTCTTTTTTCATCACAAAAAGTATATAACTGAATAACTTTTTGAAAACATCTGATGGAAGATATTTTATCAAAAGTTATGACATCTTATCAATATTAAAAATGATAGACAGTTATTTTTAACACTGTCAAGCTTAGCTTAAAAGTATTTATGAGTTCAGTTTGTGTGTCCTTTTTGTAATTCATTCTCTAACTCGCTTAAATAAACTTGGATTCCCAATCACTTTATACATGTTAACGACGTTTACCATTACAAGTTCGGTAAGAAATGTGACTTGTATAGGATCAATAGTTCATTTACAGGTGCACTAAAAATAGTTGTAATTTGTTCAATGTTCAATGGGGAAAAATATTTGCAGTGTGTTTTCAAATATACTGACCTCTACAAATGTTTTTTTTTATTAGTTTGTTTTTTCATTACTATTAAATAGGGCATTTATAGCATTTATCGGTTAATTTACAGGGACACGCAAAAGAAACCATTTACAGTCTTCTAGTCTTAATAGCTGTAAATGTGTTTACAAATTCGGCGTGCACTTTTAATTAACTAATATTTTGCATGTTATTCGATGTGCATAAATTCCATTCGTCATATACAAGGCTCGAAAAAATCATTTTCCTTATTAAAGAAATTGCTGAAAAAGATTTTTTAACATTATTAAGGATTTCTAAGTAAAGCCGAATTTTGCATGATGCAGTTCATAATTACATATCTATATACTATATACAGAGCTTCTCAAAGAAATATCATAATCATTGGATACAAAAATAACAGTGTAACTTGCATAAATTAAGCTTTCAAATATCTTAATACGTTCCTAAATGGTTTAAATGCATATCCTGTTTCAAATATTCAAACGATGGAGTTTTGCTATATTTTTAGGAATGTGTAAGAAAGGTTCATAAGCTGTGATTGGCGCATATTTTTTTTTTCTAGCTTTAATTTTACTGTTTAAAAATATTGTTTGAGTGCATATCAGAATGAAGATATCCAATAGCATAGTTCAGATTTTACGAATATTATGGCTTTTGAGAATTAAGTCATAGGAAGAATGAAATTATTTATTTTTTGGCAGAACCTGAATAATATTTTGGAAAATCCGTTAGAGTGGGAGACGATAGCACCGAAAATCACCTCATTGAGTTTACGGACTAAAATTTAGGATTAGTTAAATGTTGATTAAAACACAATAGATCTCTTATGCTATATCTTGGTGGAAAAACCCTAAGAAAATGATTTTGTCGGTTGACTCATATATTTACCATAATGAGTTACTGCTCCCAGTCTTCCATGTTTTCATAGTTTTGGGTGCGAGAAACCACAATGGTAAACCTACGAATAAGGTGCTAAAATCGGGTTTTTAAATGTTTTCTACCAAGATATTATGTTACAGGCAGATTTCAAACTTTTACTAATCCTAGACTTTCATCCGTGATTTCGATTAGGCACTTGTCTGTGCTGCTAGTACCTGGTCTGTGTACATGCAAACAGTTGAAATTTATGTGAGTATGTGAGTTTGTGATAAATATATATACTGTATGGTCAAGGGCCAATTTTAGACACATTGTTGAATGTCCAGAAAAATACATGAGGAATTATCCTGAAACTCTAAGTGTGTAATCATATTAGTACAGGTCGTACATTTCCGTGAATGTATATTCCCGAAACCCCAAAGGTGACCGCCAACAAAATGAAAAATAATGTAAATCTTTTGGATAACCCTGTCAAAATTATTCCGGGAAAAGCGTTCAAACTGCAGATTATGATTTACTGGCTTATTGTATTAAACATTGTTCTTTTTTATGTGGATACCACGTACACTCGTAAAGAAATTAAAGTTTTGAGGAAAACAGTCCCATTTTTTTCTAGTTATTTTAGTTTTTATTTACATAGTTCTTAATATAAAGTAATGTTCTCTTCTGAAGATATGACAAACAACTTTGTTAACAAAACCCTGCATATATAATTAAAAAATAATAAAACTTGCACAAAAATGAGTTGATTTACTAAATAATATTTCGTTGTGCATGCGTAAACGCTAGTGAAATTTCATTTGCATATTGTATTACCTAATTGTATGGAGAAACTTTTGTAAAATTCTCAAACCATAGCTTAAAAATTCGGAAAATGATCATCAGTAGGGTAAACTCAAAATCCGTTGTTCTCAAAATGAAGCTAGAAGTGATGGTTTGTGTCCAAATATAGTAGTGCTTGTGTATATAATGCATATTTTATATTCTATATTGTCACTAATCAATGGATAAATGGATACAGAACCTCATCTTTTTGCTTTACCTTGGAAAATAATAGTTTTACAAATAATAATTCGAGTTATAACAATATTTACACAGTAAAAAATGAAGACCCAAATTGGGTTGAAAGATTTCTGGGTACAGAATTGTTCCAATTTGGAAAGTTCAGTTTGTAGCACAAAATCGTTTTAAATAAGTCTGATTTTTAATGACATTAAAACAATTAAAATATCTTAGATAGTATATACATTATACCTCAGAAATTTCGATTAATTTAATGTTAATAAAGATCTGCTCTGTTTTGAACCATTTTGGGTTATCTATTTTGGGAACAATACTCTACCATTTTGGAATCCTTACTGTACCATTTCAGGAAAATTACTATACTTCCCCAGAAATCTTACCCAGAAATCTTTCAACCCAATTTGGTTCTTCATTTTTTGCTGTGTAATTACCTCGCTTTTTTAATATTCTTTTAATATCTATCTATCTATCTATCTATCTATCTATTTATCTATATATATATATATATATATATATATATATATATATATATATATATATATATATATATATATACACAATTTAAATTTCATGAAAATATTTATTAAGCACTAGGTGCATAATGTATAAATATTTTTAAAAGAACAGTAAATATTAAAATAACAATATAAAATAATATAAAAGTCACCCGCAGAATAAAAGCCATCACTCTTCAGCGGATGGAATGGCTTTAACATTCCCCCCACTATTAAAATAAAGCTTAATCAATATATAGATATATATATATGGGGGGGGATTTATCATGAGATTATTTCTATAAATGTATGGTTAACCATCACAAATAAGTAAATATGCAGCTCCATAAATAAAAATTATTTTAAAATGTTTCCCGGACCGCCTTAAATTGTTATTATTTTTTAATCATAATCTTTGAATTTTTATATTTTAAATATTTATTACCTTGAAGTTTTCCTGCAGTACCTGTTTTTTGTAACAATCTGCATAAATTATGAATTACGTTAAATATTTAACATTTGGAATAGCAGACATTTCGCAAAAACATGGAGAATTAAGTTCATTGTTCTTTAGACCATAATCCTCATCAAATGATTAGAAAAAAATTCTGTTCTAATTATCATCCATTTATATAAAATCTGCTCTCCATTTCAGAAGGAAAACTTTTCACCATTTTTATTTGATAGCAAGCATTTGTCAAATTTTTGGCAACATACTAACATATTTGTTGGAAAGTGTTGTTAACTGCATTGGAAAAATATTAGTAAAAATAGTTAATTTACAAATTTAATTATTTCCTATCAAAAACGGAATCATATATGGTATTATTACAAGATTTTTGTTAAATTTATTCTTATTGATATTTTATTATAAAAAGAATTATATCTAAATCAAAATCAAAATAGCAGTTAAATGTCATTATTACATGTAAAATCAGAAATGTCACGTGGATTTTTGAAAAAGAACAACATTAACAACATATATTTAAATTTTACGCATATCTGTATAAGAATGTAACATTTAAAATATTTCAAACTTAAATTTAATACAATGTAGTCTTATAGGGGGAAAATATGGATAGTCTGTACTAATTGAACACGTCAATAAAGGTGATTTTGTCCTGAAAAAAGTTATTGAAACAATTTTAGTGAGATTAATGTGTTGAAAGAACTGACACTTTTCAAAAACGTCGTAAAGTAAAATAATTATTACGTTACAAGAGTGAAGTTATAAGAGATATCTTTTAGAATTTTCAGTAATTTAGAACGTTAATATTTTATTAATAACCGCTCTTTGAAACATATATTATATGAAGAAATTTATACTTGCAAATTACCTTGAATTATGTAATTAAAGTTATGAATTCAATATTTTCTTTTAGTAAGACATATTTTTTTTTATTAACATAATGTATTAAACATATAACAATACATTAATATAATGTATTATTATATGTTTCCTCCAGAGGATTTCTTATACGGAGTTAATAATAATAATAATAATAATAATAATAATAATAATAATAATAATAATAATAATAATAATAATAAAAGGCCCCAAATACGAAAGTATTATTTCAAACAGAGAACTTAGTGTTGTGACTCTGCTTCTCAGTGCTTCATATAATATTTCTAATAGGGGTCCCTTATGTCGAAAGTTTATTAACGCTACTAAAATTTTTCTGTTAATCAGACAGATTGTTATGCAGCTAAGCAGCAACTTTACACCAGCAACGGATTGTTTAAATTCGACTAACTCTGGCCAGCAAGGTAGGAAACGATATTTTATCAAACTTTCTGTGGAAATAATTCAAGAAAATTTAAAATATTTCTCATGAAATGAAAGTAATATTCATTCCGATGTAAAAAGTGACATTACAAAAGCACGTTACGTAATCAATTATGTGATCGGCAATAGCTACAATCGCGGAGAGCAAACACTGTTGTGTTTAAACCGGCTTTTAAGAAATAACAACTTGTCTAAATTTAATTAAAATTAAAATCTCAACATATATAACATACATTGAGAGAACAAGTACAAGCATTTATTATAAATTTGAAGGAAAAGAACATAAAAAGTATGTTTTCCATCCAAAAAATTTTTGATATTAGAACATTTTTTAAATGTTTACGGAATAGTAGTCTTTATGATTTAATTAAAAAATTCTATCATTATTAAAATGACTGAAAATTCACGAATACTGAATTAAATTAAAACAAAAATTTTGCAGAGTAAAAGTAAAATAATAAATAAATAAATACATGGATTTGTTTGAAGGATGTTCAAAATAAATATAACTAATATTTGTATAATGTTGTTTTAAAGAATGAAAGTGATATTATACAAGGAACCCGTAGTACAGAACATAAGTTTCAGTATATACAATCTTTCTAAAAATATGATATCTTTTATTGAAGCTCTCTATAATAGATATTTTGCATTTCATACATTTTTTATATCAACTGCACGAAAGAATTTCTATGTAAAATATGCAGTTATGCATCTCAAAATAAATTAACTTGTTATCAATAATTAGACGTTTAAATAGATTTGACAGATTGAGTCCTAATAATACTAGTTAATTTTACACTGTTAAAAAGAAAAAAAAAACTTTTTTTTTTTTTTTTTGCAGATATTTTAAGAAATAGGTAAATAAACTCGCCTTATACTTCAGATTTTTACTGCAAACTAACACAATGCAGCATTTGTGGCATTTTTTCAAACTTAACTTACACGTATCGGTTAGCCGAAAAACATGAAGAATAAGATCAAATGATGCTATAAGCAATAACTTTTTTTTAAATATTCTGTTATTATTATTATTTATTTATTAATAAAGTCACTCTTTAGCATATATTGTACACAATTAACATCAAGTTAGTGAGTTTATAGCTAAAATTGTATAAATAAATAACAGTTTAAAATAAACATTCATATAGAGATATAATTTTATTTTCGGAGAAATAAATTTGAAATTTAACAAATAAAAGACATAAAACAACACTCTTAAAATTTTTTATTTAAAGTACTATATGTATTTTAAAAATTACAGACATTAATATTAAGAAATAAGTCTTTGTTTGCATTATTTTAGTATATTTGGCAACATGTTCTGTGAGAAAGCACTGGAAACTGCAATCCAAATTTTTATGCATCTGTGCAAGAAAATAAAAATTATACAAAACGATCAAAAAGATTAATGTTCAAAAGTGTGTCAAAAGACCTAGATAGCTGGGATACCACTTGACCCACTTGGACTAAATGACGAAGGATGATACTCATAATAGCTTTGTTGATAAAATAATAATCACAATGAAAACATGCCATAAATGAGGTATAGTCGAGTTCGACTCTTAATAAAATAAACATTAGACATTGAAATCATTTAGAAATTTAATGCACTTGCTTTTTATAACTGTTTTATATATGTATTGTTACGAATTTTGTAAATAGTTAGTGTTTGTACTGTAAAATAATGTAAATAATCTTATTAAGCTCCATTTCTTTACTAATATTAGTTTTTGTTACATTGTCTCTGTTATCAAGCAAACTTGTCTATTATTTTCAGTGAATGTCTATGGCAGCTTTGCGAAATATTTGAGATATCGCCAAGTTGGCGGCACTTTTGGCGACTAATTTTGGTCGCCAAATTTGGCGATATATCGCCAAGTTGGCGACAAACTTGCGATTGTTGGCGATGGTAACCCTTCCCTATTTATGGTAACCCCCCCTTAGGTCTACTGATACATTGAATGTTGTTCCGTGGTTTTCCGGTTTTTTCTAGAAGGTTGTAGAAACTTCGCCGCATGCTGCGAACCTATATAAGGAGAGCGATACGAGCTGCTGTTGTTATTATTTACCAGTCAGTCATTGAGTGAGCTACTAGAGATTGTCCAAGCAAGTTTGCTTGATGTATTGAGTTTTATCTACGTTGTTTTGAATGTGATATAGTGTTGAGACATTGTATAAAGAGTCTCTGCGACCTATATTTGTATTTGTTCGATAGATTTAAACAGTTATTTTGGAATATCTTGTAATATTTGTGAGTTTCGAAGACTCTGTTGTTCTGAAGATCTGTAAATAAATTATTTTGTACTTTTCTAAGAGAAAAGAGTTTGAAGTTGTCTAACCATAAGATCGAAAGAACCCTATATACGCTGTAACATTTGGTGTCAGGAGTGGGGTGCTGTTTAATAGGAGAGTGATCTCCCGTGTCAATTCGGTGTTGTGCCATTTTAGTTCGTCCAAAGTCTTCAGATGTTTGGGAAAATAAACTTTGGAATTCTCTAATTAAATTTTCCGCAGCTTCCATCTGTCTTGGATCTAAGTCTGTATTTTGTAACAAATCCTTGACTAAATTATCTGAAGATTTCTCAGAGTGACTGGAATTTTGACTTATGCACGTCACAGGAGCATACGACGCTATCACCTCTCCTTTCTTGATAGTCTTTGTCTTATCACTGATGTTAGCAATTCTGACTGGAATGGTCTTCTTCGAGAGGTCCACCACAGATGAAGCCACCAATACTCCTGCTGGTTTACTATTGTCCTCGGGATAATCTATATGGCCAAATCGGTAATTAGTTTCATTTTTAATTTCAGCTGGAACTAAAAATTCTGTTCTTGGATCTAGATGGATGTCTTCTTTGGCTGTTACTATTTGTTTACATTCAATTTCGTTATGTAATCCAAAAAGACTTATTTCTTCAAATTTAGAGAGCATTTTATTATTTTTGAAATCAAGTTTGATGCCAAATTTCTTCAGAAAATCTAGTCCGATTAAGCAAGGATCTGTTATGTCAGCCACATATGCCGTATGGTAATATTTCGTTCCTCCAAAGTGTATGGTTAAATTGGCCTTTCCATATATGCCAATCTTGTCGCCCGTCACAGTTTTCAGGGTAACGCATGGTGGAGTCCAGATGAGTTTACATTTCAATTTTCGAGCCAAATCTTTTCTTATTATTGTCACATTGGCTCCTGTATCGACAATCATACGGCACTGAATTCCGTTAATAAAGCCTATCACATATAATTCATTATCACCGCCACTCATTTTTGATATCTGGAGGATCTTCAGGTGGGGCTTTTCATTCTCTGGCAACCTCCGCCCCGCGAGATGGCCAAAATTTAGTTTCCCTGCTGACTGTTTGAATTTATCTCACGTTCGTGGATTCTGGGGCAATTTCTTCGGAGATGTCCTGTATCACCGCATCGCCAGCACGTGAGATTCTGTCTTCTTGAGCTTGTTCTTCCATATTTTAAAGCTTCAATCTCTTGATTTAATTTCCTAATTTCTTTCAAGACGTCGCTTTCAGTGTCTGAGCTTTTGTTCATCGTTGCCCCTCGGGCTGAATGACGATCTCTTCGGCTGGCTTGTGTAGCTGCTTCCAACTTTAAGGCATATAGTAATGCAGCCTTTAAATCCTGTACATCTGCCATTCGTACCGCTCTCTGCACTTCTGGATCTTTTATTCCGTCTACAAAATATTGCAGCGAGAGCATTTCCCGTACATTTGTTGGACAGTCAATGAATGCTAAATTTGCAAGCCGTTCAATTTCCGAGGCAAACTCTTGAAGGGTTTCACTCGATTTTTGATGGCGGCTCTTCATTTGTATTCTCGTATAATCCTTGAAGAATTTTTCGCCGAATCTCATTTCAAGTGCACAACTTAGAGTCTCAAAATTGAGTTGCGTCATATCGGGCAATGTTTGCAGCACGTCGGCGGCTTCTCCTCTTAAAGATGCTGCCAGTTGACAAGCTTTCACCTCGTCACTCCATTTGTTCGCTTCAGCTACAATAGTGAATTGGGTCTTGTAAACTTGCCAGGAACTCTTTTCATCGTATGTCGACAGCTTAATGTGCACGGGAGAAGCAGGCGGATTCCTAAATTCTTCATAATTACCACTAGACGCTGAAAGTTTCTTCTCAAGATCTTGTACTTTTTTATTTAGCTTTTCATCTACTTCACCTAGTATTTTCTCTTCAACGTTACTGATTTTCTCTTCAACGTTACTGATTTTCTCTTCAACGTTACTGATTTTCTCTTCAAAGTTACAAACTTCATTCTGAATTTTCTCTTCTACTTTTCCGGTTTTTTTCTAGAAGGTTGTAGAAACTTCGCCGCATGCTGCGAACCTATATAAGGAGAGCGATACGAGCTGCTGTTGTTATTATTTACCAGTCAGTCATTGAGTGAGCTACTAGAGATTGTCCAAGCAAGTTTGCTTGATGTATTGAGTTTTATCTACGTTGTTTTGAATGTGATATAGTGTTGAGACATTGTATAAAGAGTCTCTGCGACCTATATTTGTATTTGTTCGATAGATTTAAACAGTTATTTTGGAATATCTTGTAATATTTGTGAGTTTCGAAGACTCTGTTGTTCTGAAGATCTGTAAATAAATTATTTTGTACTTTTCTAAGAGAAAAGAGTTTGAAGTTGTCTAACCATAAGATCGAAAGAGCCCTATATACGCTGTAACAGTATGAATAAGTAAAGCTGTAAGTATTTTTAGAATATAATTTTAATTGTAAACAATATATTTTTAAAATGGTTATATATATATTTGATTTTCGTGTACCACTAGTGTTTTTAGTATTGGATATAGCATATTTCACTTCACTGAAAATCGTAATCTGGATTTTGCATTTTTATCAAACAGTTTCATTTTTTTATATTATTTATTATTTTTAAAGGTGAATTAAACGCTTATAAGTATTTCAGTGACCCCAAGTGGAGAAATATGCATTTTTTATTTTTGCAATAAACGAAAATGTCTAAAGCATTTCTTGAACTGTCTCTGGTTCAAATCTGAACTCGGTTGGAACAATAAAATGCATTCTAGAGCCTTCTAAAGTGGGCAGCGTATTCCTTGATCAACATGTACAATAATTTCTATACATGAAAAATAAATTAATAAAAATAATTATTACGCATTTCATTTTATAATTTTTTAAGCTTATGCGCAAAATTCGGCCTTCGTAATTTTTAATACAAGAAAATTAATGATGAATTAGTCCATATTGTTTTATGATCGTTATAATAAAGAAATCTGTTCGTTAAAATCTTATTAAAATGATTAAGGAATAAATGAATAAAATAATTATTTAACATACCATACTATATTACATGATCAAATATAAATAGCTTTAAAAGAAAACGAAATACAAAAATTTCGAACTATCTCTCTCTCTTTTTTTTCTAAAAAATGTTATTATTATTCGCCAAGTTTCTTTTCTTGAGAAAAATATCAAAGTCAAAACGTTGTAATTAAACAAGAAATTAGAAATAAATAAACTGTAAATTTTGTGCATCTTAGAGTTTGAACACCTGGAGTTTCATAATAATTTATCATTGTTTCTAGATTTTAACAAAAGATCTAAAATCGCAAGTGGGCGGTCATCTCCGGTTTTATAGTATTCATACATGCGTATATTATACATACATACGTATATTAATTTCTATGCAGGAAAATAAAATTAATGAAATTAATTGTTACTCATTTCATTCTATTATTCTAAAAGGGTGTCCGTGCATTTCAGAAGGCGTACATTTGGTAGAAAAAATTCAAGAAATCTTTTCATTCAAATGTTATTTAAGTAATAAATTAGTAAAATTATTCTTTATAGAGATCAATTTCCTTTAGTTCAAAAAAAAAGTTCAAGTCAAAATATTCTATTTAGAGAAACAGTTTGAAATAAGTGAACTGTAAATTTTCTGCAAATTTCATAGCACTAATTAAAACATTTCCAAAAGTTTATCTTTATCTGGGTAAAAGTTATTTCCTAAAACAGAATAGAAATAGCAAAGTAGAATCGTTTAGAAATAGTTGTTCAAGCGTAGCTTAGCAATGCAATTACTCTAATTTAACTTTTGTTAATATTTAATCTCACCCCAAAGGGAAAAGATACTACAATTATCGTTAATTTACATAAGAAATGACAAAATAGACTTGGTTAAAATTGGAATACTGTTTAAAAGTTCCAGAGTTGCATTAAAAGTGGATACTTCTGTATCCTATAACATTTTTTACAAACCGTTGCAATTAAATTGCGGATAAATATTTCAAATTAAATTATATATTAAGTATAAGATGTTTGTACTTTTATGTTTAAGTTGTTTTATAATAAAAGTTACTAATTCATTGTATGTGTTTATTAATTAAATGAATTTCAATTGTATAATTCTAGTAGTAGTAAGTAAAAATATAATTCTAGTAGCTTTAAATTAGTAATCCTAGTTATTTTTTATGCGTTAATTAGTGTTATAATTAGTGTTATATAACAGAATTTAATAAAACATCGTGTCTTGCAGTTATATATTATGGCACATGCTAAAATTATTCGAATTTGTGTCATAGCGAAAGGCATAATTTAATAAAAGATGTATACCGCATATCTCGGAACATAACATGTACTTTTGACTGTATAAAATCACTTCATATTTTTTTTTTCGTACTCGTGTAATACATCAAATATAAAACTACTCATTTAAAATCCTATGAAAAAAATATTCCAAATTTTAGATGTGAAATTAAATTCATTTTCATAAACAAACAAACTTGCAATATATGTTTCCTGATTAACATAATATTCATTATAAATTTTCACAATATTCTTCATCCATTTTCACGAGGTCTTTGATTTAGGAAACTACTAAATTAAGGAAAAAGAAACAGCTGGTTCCTACAAATAAAAATATCTGTAAAGTTACTAAACATTTTGTAAGAAACTGTTATTTTTAGAAATTTTTATGTAAAGATAACAGCAAAAATTCATGTGACAGAATTGGTTACATGAGCTTTTGTTGTTACCGTTACATAAAAAGTTCTAGGAACCCCAGTTTCCTAGAAAGAGTTTTTTCATAAAGTGTATAACATTATAAAATATTTAATTCAAATGTTCATAGTTCATAATTTTTTCTCATACATTTATATTTCAAATGATGTATGCAGTTCCTCTATAACTGTGTTTGTATTTTGAAAAAAAAAGATAAAAAGAATACTATTAATAACTTTTATTGTTATTATTATTATTCTTTTACAGATTGTAAAATTTCTATCTCATTTACTTTCATTCATTGAACTTTGCAATTAATAAAATTAAAAGTAATAATATAAGCACACAAATATTCAAAGTAGAGCGTTATGTGATTTGAAGTAATACAAGAAAAGAAGACATTAAAAGATTTATAATATATTTAAAAGAACAAATATTGCTAATAATCATTCAGTCATGCAAAATAAACCTAATGGATTATAAAGCAATTCTATAGATGAATTACCATACTGGAAAAAGAAAAATCTCGTAAATCTAATATTTCAAAGAAAAAAAAATGTCCTCAACTATCTATAAGAAGAAAAAATCTAGAACGTAATTCAATAGTTTTAAAAAATCAAATCATCGATCATGTTGTATTTCGATTTCAAGCATAGTGTTTTTTTTTAGTTCAAAGAATAAATTCCTTCTGACGTTTTCTGTAACAGATTGGTTCCTAAATATTTTCAGTATTTTTTCCACAACAATTAATATTTACAAATTTTTAGCTTTAGACGTATGAACATTTTTTTTCTCTAAAAATATTCAATGTTTATTATCAAAGAAACAAAAAATTCTCTATTTTCCGTTTGTAAAAAAGAAAAGAAAAAAAATACAAATACAAAAAATACAAAAAAAAATTAAAAGTATTTAAATAGTTTTAAAGTATAAAATCACCGATCATTTGGTTTTTCGATTTCATCCGTAGGTTTTATTTATTTATTTATTTTATATTCAGCTTAAAGTACAAATTCCTTGTGATATTTTTTATAACAGAATGGTCCTTAAATATTTTCAGTATTTTTTCCTTTACGAAGTTTTTTGCTTTATAACATATATATATATATATATATATATACAAGGTGATTCTAAATTGTTTTTACAAAAAATGAAGGGTGGTAGTACACCTAAGACAAACAATATTAAAAAGGAAATCAAGGGTCCCAAACGTTTTCCGAAGGGGATAACCGCCTTCGGAAGGGTCCAAATTTTCAAATAATCATAAAAAAAAACGGAAAAATTGATCGATTGATTCGCGGTTTTCACTAAAACTATTATTTATGTCAGTATTGTCTTGGAAATAAATTATGAAAATACATTTCAAAACTGCCGATAGAGGGCGCTTTAGAATTTAGAGTAACGAAGAACTATTTTTACAGTTATTTTTTCATCTCATTAAATGATTTCGGAAGCTTAGACTTGAATTTAAATTTTGAGCTCAAAATCTGAACAGTTCGGAGTGGTTAAGTATCGCAAACTGAACTGTGCTCGAGGAGGTGAAGGGGAGGTTAAAATTTTCAAGTAATTATAGAAAAGGAAAAAATGGTCAATTTGTTTGCGGTTTAAAATAAAACTATTCTATAAGTCAGTATCTTCTTAAAAATAAATTTTAAAGATAAATTTTTAAAAAATCCGTTAGAGAGAGCCTTAAACTTTAGAGTAGCCAACAACTAATTTTAACTGTTATTTTTTGTATCTAATTAAATGCTTGCGAAAGCTTTTTAAATGTTTTTGGAAGCTTAGATTTAAACTTAAATTTTGAGCTCCAATTCTGAATCGTTGGGAAGGATTAAGAAGCGCTAACTGAAATGTGTTCAGGAATTAAAATTTAATTCCCCCACCCCACCTGGAACGCAGTTCAATTTTGCGCTACTTAAACCCTCCCAATGATTCAGAATTTGAGCTCAAAATTTATGTCTAAGCATTTGAAAGCAGTTAATGAGATTTAAAAAATAGCGGTTAATTTAAGTCTAAGTTTACGAAAACCTTTAACGAGATGTAAAAATAACAGCAAAAAATTGTTGTTCGTTACCCCAAAGTCTAAAGCGCCCTCTATCGGCATTTTTTGAAATTCATCTTTATAATTTAATTTCAAGAAAATACCGACATAAAGAATAGTTTTAGTGAAAAACGCAAATCAATCGACCAATTTTTCAGTTTTTTATATTTATTTAAATTATTTGAATGGCCGCTATCTCCTTTGAATAACGTTTGAGATCCTTGGTTTCCCATTTAATATTGTTTGTCTTGATGTGTACTATCATCCCTCTTTTATTGTAAAAACAATTTAGAATCACCCTGTATATATATATATATATATACAAATATATATATATATATATATATATATATATATATATATATATATATACACACATATATATATATATATATATATATATATATTGTTCTTTTACTATCTTCAATGTTTACTATTAAAGAAACAAAAAAATTCTGTTTTACATTTGTCTAAAAAAATTTAAGTAATTTAATAGTTTGAAAGTATAAAATCACCGATCATGTGCATTTTCGATTTTTTTCCATTAGATTTGATGTTTACAAAAATTTTAGTTTTTAGGCGTATATGTTTAGAATTTTTCTTACAATATTAAAAGCCCAGTATTAAAGAAAAACAGTTTTCTATTTTTTTTCTTAATACTGGAATTTCGATTAAAGAAAAACAGTTTTCAGTTTTCCATTAATAATAATAAAAAAAATGAAACTAATTTAATTGTTTGAAATTATAAAATCACGATCATATAGTTTTTCGATTTCAAGTTTAGGAATTTCTGTTAAGCTTAAAGACCAATTTCTTTCTCTAACTGATCGGATTATAAATATTTCAGGTATTTTTTTCTTTGCAATTTTTTTAACGTGTTTAAACGTATATAGATATACTATTTTTTCCTTTACAATATTCAATGTTTATTATTAAAGAGAAAAAAACATCCTTCGTTATTCATTCGTAAAAACAAAAAATAAGAAGAAAGTAATTCTATAGTTTAAAAGTATAAAATCACCGATCATGTGCTTTTTCGATTTAAAGCGTAGGCATTTTTTATTAAATTCAAAATACCAATTTCTTCCTCCATATTCTCTAACGGATCGGTTTCTGTATATTTCCTGTATATTTTTCACTACAATTAATGTTTAAAAATATTTTAGATTTTAGACGTATATACATACTTTTTAAATAATAATATTTAATGTTTTTATTAAAGAAAAAAATGATCCCAGTCATGCATTTGGAGAAAAAAAATCTTGAAAGTAATTAAAAAATTTGAAAGCAAAAAATCACATATCAAGCAGTTTTTATTTTCAAACGTTCATTTATGTAGATTAAAAGTGTAAATTCCTTCTGACCTTTACTTTAACAGATTCAGTTCCTAAATATTTCCAGTATCTTTTCAAATAACGATATTGCATTAATTTATGTTTACTACTGTTAATGTATACAAAGTTTTGAGATGTATATATTCAATTTTATTTTACAATATATAATGTTAAAATGTGTACTAAAATAAATACAAATTGCTAAATGGTATTCTTATAAAAACATTACATTTAAAATACACTTATAAATTATCGACGCTTCAATCGCTTCTGCGAACGTCGTCAGGACAAAATATAAAGACGTGAAATGCAATTTAAAGTTTCAAAATATAAGTACGTACGTCTAAGAGTCCACGAGCATACTTGAGTTGAGAGTACGCAAACTTGCTTTTTAATTAATTATAGCATAATATGCCAGATATGACATAGATGTATGATATAGATGACATACATGTATGACGAGCTTGTAACGATCATTTATCATATTACATTCATAAAATCTAGAATAATATGCTATAATTAATTAAAAAGCAGGGTCACGCACTCTCAATTCAAGTATGCTTCTTGACTTTTGGACGTACGTGTTTATATTTTGAAAATTTAAATTGCATTTAAGATTTTTCTATTTTATCCTGACGACGTTCGCAGAAGCAAATTAAACGTTGATAATTTTTCAGTTTATTTTAAATATATTTTTCTTTTAAGTGTACAATTTAGGAATCAGTATTTATTTTAGTACATATTTTAGTACAATTTATGGTACAGCTGTCCAATTGATAATTATAATGTTTATTATTATAATCTTTATATTAATACTATATGCTAAATATAATGTGTGAAATATACTATAAAAGTGGTAATACATTAAATGAAAGGATTGTTCTTATTTTTTTTCTTTACAATGTTCAGAAATACAGAAATTCGTTTATTTAACTAAACACTAATTTTCATTCTCAAAATATATGGGTAATTCTCAAAATAATAATAATAATAATAATAATAATAATAATAATAATAATAATAATAACAGCAACAACAACAACAACAACAATAATAATAATAATAATAAGTACAATTTTATCATGATAAATTTCAAATTTAAAAGTTTTTCCGTAAACTTCTATATTAATTACTGAGGGACTTTTACATATATCAATAATTTCAATGTACTATTTACGAATAAAATTACTGTTACAGATAGTCAAACACAGGAGTGAGCTTATAATGGTTCTGCTTTTACTTTTTAAATACAAAACACTAAAAATATCTATAAGTATTTTAAAATTTGTTAAATGTACAATGCAAAACACAGTTTTCAACGTACAGATTCATAAAATGAAGAAAGAGTTTTGGTTCGATGTTTAGTATGTTAAAGTTATAAAAAAAAAGAAAAAAATCTAGGAACCTGTTAGACAGTCAGAGAATGATTTGGTATCATGTTTTCTAACCAGCGTAACGCTGCAATATCATACATTTTGAAATAATAAGGTGCCTATTTTTTTTCAATGTTTTATTCAGAAAACTAATAAGTTTTAAATCACTGAAAATTTGAGTGCATTGTGAACTTTTCTTTGACAGATTATGAGATTATGTTTTTAAAATGACAGTTCGACTTAGAATTTATAAACATTTATAAACGTACAGATTCATAAAATGAAGAAAGAGTTTTGGTTCGATGTTTAGTATGTTAAAGTTATAAAAAAAAGAAAAAAATCTAGGAACCTGTTAATCAGTCAGAGAATGATTTGGTATCATGTTTTCTAACCAGCGTAACGCTGCAATATCATACATTTTGAAATAATAAGGTGCCTATTTTTTTTCAATGTTTTATTCAGAAAACTAACAAGTTTTAAATCACTGAATATTTGAGTGCATTGTGAACTTTTCTTTGAAAGATTATGAGATTATATTTTTAAAATGACAGTTCGACTTAGAATTTGTATAAATAGTTTTCAAGATTCTATTGAAATGTATAATATTTTATACGCATTAAAATTTTATCTTTGAAATTAAACTAAGCACAGTGATATGTATAAATTAAGCAAAAATATGAATAGTTTAATACTACATGGTTAATTTAAAGGATAGTTTGTTTGCACATTTGTTTTTGGCATACAAGTGGAAACTTAAATAATTATGAGATTTAAAAAGAGTAAACCAGATCAATAATGTAGCGAAAAACATTTTTGAATGGATATTATGCAGTTTTAGTTAACATATATGCCTAATAATATTTAAGTAAAAAATCTAATTCAAAAACTTTCTTAAGGAACAGCTATCACGATTTTTGTACCTATACATGTTAAAAATTACAAAAAAAAAAAAAAAAAAAAAAAAAAAAAAAAAAAAAAGAATAAAAAACACCAATTGAATATTTCATAAAAAATTTAGAATATACACATATAGTACATATATAGTACTTAGCAAACTTAAGAATTTTATAATAATAATATATCAACGTATACATATTAATCAACGTATTAATCAACGTATACATATATTAATATACACATATAGTACTTAGCAAACTTAAGAATTTTATAATAATAATATATCAACGTATAACTAAAATACTGAGGCTCTAAACTTTATTTTTTTTCTTTTCATTGGGCAATTTTTTTGTTTTTAAAAGTATTATTGTTTTTACTGTTTTACATTCAAATATGTAGATGGAAGAGATGGACACCCATTAGAGTATCCTTTCAACATGAAAAAATGTATATATATTATGCTTAATTTTATTCATGCCTACATAATCTAGATTTTTCGGGGCTTCATGTACGTAGAGAGACATTGAAACTTCTGACTGAAAACATTTTTACAGTTCCTGACAGATTCCGGGTTTTTTCTTTTCTTTTTTTTCTGAATATATCCTACTTACAAAACTGCCATATATTTATTGCCAATACACATGTGTACGTATTTATAATATTTTTAAAAGATTCATGCCTGTCATAAACTTTAAAAAATACTTTATAAAATATTATAAACTAAGATCAAGATAAGAGTATTTGAATATGCGAATACAAATTATCCCAGTACCAAATTACCATGACTGATCTAACATTATATTTAAAAAAATGAGTTTGGTTTTAGTCAAACCTTATCGCTATGTTTTAAATATGTTTCAGAAATGATTAAATTTTAAAATATATTACAAATAATCAGACATACAAGTAAAAATATCAGATAAATTCATAAAAATCTTAAAATGATCATAATTCCATTGTCCAGATTTCGCAAGCATCAGATCCAATTGCAATAGTGTTAAAAGTAGTTTTAATCAAGGGTTGGCTCACTTGCAGGTAAATTTATACTATTAATGAATCTTGTAAAGTTCCACACGAATGCACAGTGCATGAATACATGAATCTTTTCTTGTAATTCTCGTTAAACATTCTCCGATTTTAACTGCTATTCATATATTTTAACTCTTAAAATGATATCAGTTTTATCGGTCCTTTTGATACTATTGCACTGATGAGGGGCTAAGAATTAACTCAAAAATTCAACATTTTATATGTTTTTTATGTATTTATATCATTATTTTACATGTATGTCTGATTATTCATAATATATACAGATTAAATGCATCATATGTTAAACATGTTTGGTTATTTTTTATTTAGAAAGGATGTTTAGGTTTCTAGAGAAAGAATCCTGAGCCAGAGCCTGATTAACCGCTGAAGATATAGGAAACACAGAGTCGTTTCGAGGGCTCCTATCATTCGAGGAATATTTTCTAAGTTCAACATACCTGAAAAGTGATCGGTACTGCATATATCATTCCTTAGTGATGCTGAGTTCATTTCACATGTATTTCATTAAAGAACTTTTCCTAATATTCCCCTCTGTATATGTTCAATAACTGAATATATTAGATAAAAATATGGAAAAATAATTTTGCATAGTATTAGCGTAAAATCACAAGTTGGATAAAATGTTTAAATTTAGAATGTATATAATACTAATATTTTGAAAGAATTGTTCCGATTTTGGCAATAGATTATAATATTAGTATTTAATGTATGCATACCAAATTTAACAAAGTACATTCATATTCAATGCATAAAGTAAACATAATTTAATATTACAATTAATTCAAAAAAAAAATGAGGCCCACTCTTTCCTCAGTTTCGGGCCACTTCTAAACTTTCTAAAGGAAGCATGTGCTTCTCATGCCTAATCGGCAATCAGGGCCTGTCCTGAGCCAATTAACTCATTTGTTCACCTTGAAAAAGATTTCCAAGACAATCTCCTTTTAATCTTTTTCTCTTTATGATGTATTCACACGCGTATACCAAAAAGGAATTAAACAAAATAGCCAAAATTGGCATATGATATTAGTTTTTTTTTTTTTTTCAGATTTTTATCATCCATTGAACATTTCTACATATCATGACTTAAATTTGCATATATTTTATATTTCTTTACACAATATAAATGTGATTCATACGTAAGGCGTATAATTAATAAATAAATAATATATATTACAAAATTAATTAATACAAATAATCATTAACATTCTGTATCGTATTAAATTGTGAATACGAACGTGTCTATATAAAAATGAACCTATAAAATTAATTAAATATAGTAAAATAGTATATTTGAATTATAAATAATATAATTGGAATTAAATTATAAATCACTCTAAAATATTTTTTTCTAGATAAATAACTAATTTTGCAAAAATCTTCGATTATGTCCATGAAAGAGTGATACATGAAAAATTGGATATCATTCCATATAAAATATAAAAATCTGCGTATTTGATTTACAAAAATTTTTTCCCCTTTATTTTACTTTCTAAGCCATTTCTTTCTTTTAATTATTAATAAATATTTATCTTTACTCCGACTTATTGCAAACGGCAGCTTTTACTTTGAAATATAAATCTGAGAATCTTCTAATCAATGCAAAAAGATTAACCTAAAATAAAACGCTTTGCACGCGTTTAATCACCCAATAATTAAAGCTATCTGAAGTAAAAAAAAAAAAAAACTTTGCAATAAATAGATATAGATACTACACAAACTCTTCAGATCAGTTCTTTTTATGAATTGGTCTTTCCTCTTTTTCTCCTAAGTAGTTCAATAAGATTAACTTTAAAAGAATTTATATTTATATTTTTTTTCTTTAACTGAAATAAATCAGATTAATTTCCCAAGCAATTTCATGCTTGGGTTTATCTAATGCAAAAATAGAAATACTATATTCAATGACCACTTACTTGAGCACATTACAGATTTTTTCAAATGTAAGCAGATAAAAATATATTAAATGAAAGGTTTTTTAGAATTAGAATATCAATTTAAAAAGAGCATTTAAAGAGCGTTTATATTTTTATTGGCTTAATTTCTGTCAAATAAAACAGTGGAATATGTTCTTATGAGGACCTTGGACATTACAAGAAAATGTACGCGTTCAAAGAATGCATTTCAATACAAGAATACAAAACGTAGTTAGGAATTAATGTACGTATGTTTGGAGATACGGTTGATTTATAGAAGAAGTAGAATATATATTTCAATACAATCACATGATATGTAAATTTATCATGCTAGGAAAAATTTGTCCCACTGAGGGGAAATGTCTTCAGTTTGGTACTCAATGCCTGACATATGGCTTTAATTGTCAAAATTCTTCCAATCGAGCTATCTTGACAACATTCTTAACAACAAAATATTCACATAAATATATTTGATAAAACTATCTTATCTGTAATTTTACTCATTTCAACCATCCATATCGGTGGAAAAAAATCCAATAAACTGTATTTACTTAACTACAATTAATTTTTTGAACAAAATCAACCTACTGCAAAATAAATCACACATAAGTAAACTTTTTAAGGAAAATGTGTCACGATTCATACAAGAGCTCAGAAAGTTTGAATTAATTTCCCAATGCTTATTCAAACGAAATATCTATTCGACATAACAACCAACACAATATTTTTAATAAAGTTATCTTTTTTTTTTATATAAGCTATTGCATAGCATTTATCACGGGCTTTGAGCGCGGCGACCGAATCCAAAAATTCCGTAACGCGAAATATCCTAACACATCCGTAACGAAAAAACCTAACACTCGGATAACGTCGTCGTTTCACTTCGGCAGACTTCGGCATGGTATACTTCGGAAGACTTCGGCAGACATTGACGCGGTATTTTTCAGATATTTAGAGGATATCAAGTCTCAAACTTATATATCTTATTTCAGTTACTATAAATCTATAGTTTCAATAATAAAAATTCCTGATAGAATGTGTATGGAAAAGAATCGTTTTAAGATAAAACAAGGTAGGATAATGTAGCTTTTGGTGAGTGGAGACCCGTCCAATGGTGAGGATCGAAAAATTTAAAATGCTTATAACTCGCGATCTAATTTTCGTAGCGCGGCCAAATTTTGTTTGGTAATTTATTATGAGAGATTGTTAATTTTTGGTGACAGGAGACCCCCCACGGTGAGGGTCGAAAAATTTAAAATGTTTATAACTCGCGATCAATTTTCGTAGCGCGGCCAAATTTTGTTTGGTAGTTTATTATGAGACAATGTTACTTTTGGTGACAGGAGACCCCCCACGGTGAAGGTCGAAAAAGTTAAAATGTTTATAACTCGCAATCTAATTTTCGTAGTGCGGCCAAATTTTGTTTGGTAATTTATTATGAGACAGTGTTACTTTTGGTGACAGGAGATCCCCCATGGAGAGGGTCAGAAATTTTAAAATGCTTATAACTCGCGATCTAACTTTCGTAGCGCGGCCAAATTTTGTTTGGTAATTTATTATCAGACAATGTTACTTTGGGTGACAGGAGATCCCCCATGGTGAGGGTCGAAAAATTGAAAATGCTTATCACTCGCAATCTAATTTTCGTAGCGCGGCCAAATTTTGTTTGGTAGTTTATTATGAGACAATGTTACTTTTGGTGACAGGAGACCCCCCACGGTGAAGGTCGAAAAAGTTAAAATGTTTATAACTCGCAATCTAATTTTCGTAGTGCGGCCAAATTTTGTTTGGTAATTTATTATGAGACAGTGTTAATTTTTAGTGACAGGAGATCCCCCATGGAGAGGGTCAAAAATTTTAAAATGCTTATAACTCGCGGTCTAATTTTCGTATTGCGGCCAAATTTTGTTTGGTAATTTATTATGAGACGGTGTTACTTTTGGTGACAGGAGACCCCCCACGGTGAGGGTCGAAAATTTTAAAATGCTTATAACTCGCGATCTAATTTTCGTAGCGCGGCCAAATTTTGTTTGGTAAATTATTGTGAGACAATGTTACTTTTGGTGACAGGAGATCCCCCCATGGTGAGGGTCGAAAAATTTAAAATGTTTATAACTCGCGATCTAATTTTCGTAGTGCGGCCAAATTTTGTTTGTTAATTGATTATGAGACAGTGTTAATTTTTGGTGACAGGAGACTCCCACGGTGAGGTTCGGAAAATTTAAAATACTTATAACTAACGATCTAATTTTCGTAGCGCGGCCAAATTTTGTTTGTAATTTATTAAGGTATTGCATAGCTTTTATCGCGGGCTTTGAGCGCGGCGAAAGAGTCTAGAAATTCCGTAACGAGAAAAAAAAACCCTAACACTCCGGCTAACGTCGCTTCAGTTTGGCAGACTTCGGCACGGTATCCTTCGGTAGACTTCGGCAGACATTGACGCGGTATTTTTCAGATATTTTGAGAATATCAAGTCTTAAACTTATGTTTTTTATTTCAGCTACCATAAACGTATAGTTTCAATGATAAAAATTCCTGATTAACCTACATGTATTGTAAGATAGTAAAAATATTATTAACGATATTAACTTCTCATTTGTTCAATACAAGAAAAAAAAATTGTTATCGGTCATCACGCTCAAAATGTTTAACTTGAATTAATATCAAAGACAAAAAAAAAAAAAAAAAAAAAAAAAACTGCATAAATAAAATATAAATAAATAATTATAATTGCATATATTGATAAAAAATGCTATGCCATAGCTTTACCGCGGCAGTCCCCGAGTGCCACACGTATTTTTTTTTTTTTTTTTTTTTTTTTTTTTTTTTTTTTTTTTTTTTTTGACAAAGGCCGACAAAAAATCTAAATTCTAAAGGAATGCTATCACCAAAAATTCCCGAGTTCTTTTTTTTTTACCTGTAGTTTAGTCTATCGAATTGTTTAAAATTTCTGATCATATATCCTTACCAGATGATTTCGGAGTGAATAATGATTTTAGTAAAAAACCGGATGTAAGACAGATGTAAGACAATTAAGGAAAAAATAAATTTTAAAGCCGAAATAAATTACTACAAAATGGTCATATATCGAGTTTCTTCTTCGACACATTTTCATTGAGTTAGAATAATCACTGCTCGTATAATTTTTATAAAGTTTAATTTTTTGTATTTGAAATAATAAATAAATTTATAAAATTCTAATGTACATACTTGAAGGTACATTTCATATTTGCTGTAATTTTCTAAAAATCGTAAAAGGCATAAAAGAGAAAGAATATGTGAATATTTTCAAAATTTACCTTCATGTACAAAATTAATTAGTATTCATAGTCTTTTTTCTAAGAAATCAAAAGCAAAATATTTTTCCAGTAGGAAGTGTATTTAAACTTTTACTGTAACATTTCACTTTTTTATATAAAGCATATTTTTTCAAAAAAAAAATTATATAGTTTTTTTTTTTTTTTTTTTTTTTTTTACTTTTTTTTTTTTTTTTTTTTTACTTTATTTTTATTTCCTAAAAGAAAAAAAAACATGTAAGTGAAAATATGTGTTAAAGGTTACATGAAACTTTTTGAAAAGATTTTGAAAAGAGTTTGCAAAAAGAATTTGAGTAATGACGAGAAATCTGAAAACGTTTAACTACTCCATATGCACATCATTAAAAAAGAAAAAATCTTTCATACACACATTTATTTATCTGTTACTTTATTCTAACTTTATAAGAAATAAAATGTAACTTATTTTTCCAATAGGAAGTGTATTTAAACTTCTGCTGAAAATTTTCACTTTTTTAAACAATAAAGATTTGGCGATAGGAAAAGTAAATAATCCTAAAAGAAAAACCATGTAAGAGGAAATATGAGTTAAATATTGCTTAAAACTTCTTGAAAAGATTTTGAAAACAAAATTGCAACAAGAATTTTAGTAATGGACGATATATCTGTAAACGTTTACACTTTTTCATTTAAAGCGGTTAAAAAATATCATATAAAATTAGAGAATTGCTACCTTTTTTATATAGTTTGACAACACTACTGTTGGAAACTTTAAACTTGTATATAAGGAACCCTGGGGTAATAACGCCAGGTTAAGGTTCTACCAATTTTCACGACTCAGTTTTAGTTTGTATTTTTCAAACAAATATATGATTTGATACAGCAACTCATTGACTATCTATATAAAAAAAATAATTTAACAGATATATATTCATAAACTGTAATGGCGTGATTTATTTACCAATGCTATTTGGCGTTATTACCCACCTATATGGGTAATAACGCCATGCAAATAAAACTATGAATAATTGCATGTAGATTGCTCAATTCTAAAAATACAAACTCTACAAACTTAGAAATTGACAAATTGCATTCTAAGCTATTGAAAATGTTCAATTTTTTGTGAAAGTGTAAGAAAAATAAATGTGTGGTGTGGAAGGGGGGAGAAGCAAAAGAATATCAGACCGTGAGCTTATTTTTGCTTAAAAAGGACCGCTTAAATAGAATTATTAGAAATTGCACAGTTTTAACTGTGTTTATTTGAATCAGTATTTAGGATGTAGCTCGGCCACTGTAGGGAATCAACCGGGGTATTAATGCCAAGGATTGGCGTTATTACCCCGTTATAGTTATTGCGCTGTACTTTTTAAATTACAATTTATCTCGAGAAGATATCCAAAATCTTCAACAACATTTTGAAAATGTAATTAACAAAGTATTTCCGGATAAAAAAAATAGTCTTCACATCACAAAACGTATTTCGCAAATTTTAGATCAAGCGTTAATTTTAGTTGCTTGTACAAACAATTAGACCTAAAAATGAAAGAAATTAACTTGAAGCTGTTTTTTGCGATTTATATGACTCAAAACCCTTCTGCGCAGAGCACATGGGGGTCATTTACCAGATTATTTCATAATTATGCAAAATATTAGCACTTGGCTTTATTACCCCGCCTGGCGTTATTACCCCAGGGTACCTTATAATCTTCCAAATAAGTGTATAACACCTTTATTTATTATATCTATATTAAATATACTGTTCCATGTCTAAAAATTAGAATAGTGCATTCCATTTCTATTTGGAATAGCATTTAGCCTCATTTCAATTTACTACAAGTAAAAAAGAACAGCATTTGATGTTTCAATTGGTAACTAAAACATACCGTCTGTGAGATGTCTGCGTCTACGTATCTACCCTTTACACAAAAATGAACGCGTCCTCAATTTTATTACGCTATCTAATTCTTACGCTATTAGTTCTCTGCCTACCCCACATTGTTGCAACATCTGCGCATTATAATTGAATAAAAATATTTTATTGTCAACGTAGTCTCTCAGACGGCATGTTTCCGTTTATGTAACTTTTTTTATCTGCGATATTGCAATGTCGGCGTGTCAAAGCCGGCACGCTATTTTGATAAAAACTTTGAAGAATCTATATTTCGAAGATTTGGTGAAGTACGGAAGTGACATAAACGGTATTAAAGTATTTTAGATTATGTATATATTAATTCCGAAAAGGAAAATGACTGAAGATTGTGAGAAAATTCTGAAAAAAATGCAGATATTTAGAACGTGCTGCAATATTTATTATTGAATATTTTGTTCATTGTACTAATAAATATTTTTATTTACTTCATATTGTACCGAAATATATAAAAATATTTCAGTTATTTTATTGTTATGTCGAAAATGTAATAGTTTGAACAATAATGTGTAATTTTAAAATTATTTCTCCCTTCGATATCCAAAATATATTTTTATGCTGTTATTATTTTTATACTGCAAAAAATTGTATTTTAATGACTGGAATTTTGAAAACAAACATCTGAATAGCAGCCGACGACCAAAAACTACTTAAAAAGATGATAGAAAGGTGATACATATTGTTGAAAAATGCCATTTTATAAGTCTAAGATATTTTGCATCGAAATTTGAAAGAACACCATGCTGATGTGAGTAAATTTAAGTTACTACGATGTCTACAAAAACTTCGATTAAATCTTGTGTAATAAAAATAAATTTTCTAATGAAAATGGATAGAATGAAGTGGAAGAAAAAAAGCATTTATGGGGTCAGGTTGATTTGAAAAAAAATACAGCTTATTGATGAGAGTGTGTTTTGCCAAACATATGATGATCAAGGTTTTTCTATATGGTAAAAAACGCAAGAATCATACGACTAGGGCCCCTGGATACGATCAGGGATATTCACAGCCAGTTAAATTCTATGTGCTTGTATGATTGCAGATGGTTATGAAAGAATATGTATTGTTAACAAAATGACATTTTCTCAGAAATCTTTAGAATGTCTTGATAATTCCATGATACCATCATCAGTGTGGTGATGATTTAATTTTAAATATATATATCATTTTCACAAAGCTTACTGATCACCAAGAACTGTCTTAGACAACAACAGTTTAAAGCACTTCTTTGACCAACTAATTCGAATAATTTAAATCGAATAATGGGTTTAATGGGAATAGTAAAGAAAAGTTAAAGAAATGCCTGCTAATAAAGAAAAGACTGCAAACTATTTCGCCAAAAAACAATGTTAAACTTTTTTCCAACATAAAGTCAATATGGTCATTTCACAGGCTGAAAGTATTGTGAACTACTTTATTCTAGCTTGGTAAAGTGAGTTTGCGATGATACAAAGTTTAGAGGTTTTGGTAAAAATTGTTAAAGAAAATTTATTTCTCCCTGTTTTAAAGACGTATTATGTACATTCTGTTATTCTAATAATTTAAAGCAGGCAAATAGTTAATCTAGTATTTTGAATTCATTCTTAATTCTTTTCATTTTCTATTATTATGTTATTTATATATTTATTTATTTACTTTTAGTTATAAATGCATTGCATTTTACATAACTAAAGATGTTTTTCAAAATATTATGTTCTTTGTTAAATTTATAAATATTCTAAACATCTTTTAAACATGTATATAAAATTAGATTTCCTGTTCGTATAAATATATATTGTTCAATTTATCATTACCGTAAAGTACCAAATGTAAATCCTTCTGTAGCTGATAGGAAATTTTGATAATTTTAAGAGATGCTTATAAGTGAAACTGTTGTGAACTTGATGTTTAAAATTAGGAGGGTGAGGAGGTATATTTCGCATTTTACAATTATCCAGGATTTATACAGCTTGCAAGAAATATGAGTTTGAGGCTTATATTTGGAGGGGAATTATTTTCGGTTTTAAGGTAGCATAATTTAATTTTTTTTTAAATTTTTTAATTTCATTTTCGCCATAATTAATTTTGATTTTAAATTCATTAAAAAGTTGAATTATTGCAAACTTGTGATTTAAAAAAAAAAGATTTCTGTTTTCTGTTTTCTGTTGTCTAGACTATGTATTTTGTATTTCTTGTAAATGAATATATGATTTTGTGACAAATACTTTTGTTCTGTGTATTTGTGAATATGTACCTAAAGCGAGTTAACACCTTTTTTTAAATAGTTTTTCATTGATTTATGCTTACAAAAGAAAAAAATCAGTATTTTTTTCTACATTTTATTATGCATATAAATTAATCATACATACCACTGCCTTTTATTATAGAATCATAAGTATGCTCTGTAAAATAGTTAAAGCAACTCTGCTGAAATGTTCCACAATCTGTCAATTCATTTGTCCTTTTTAAGAGATACCTATTATTTGAAGATATTATTCAGCATATTTGACTATATTATTCCCCATATAATTATAAACATAAAATTATATTACAGTGTTTTAACATTTTTTTTAAAGAAATGGTTAAAAGACAGGATTTTTTGCAGCAAAGTTTTAAATGTGAACCAAAATAGATTCATTATTTTGTATGCTAAGAGTAAAGTGTACCTTTCTAAAAAAGAAAGAGGTCTCTGCAACGTTATATAAAACTTAAATAATAGTACTTATTATTTTTAGACATCTAATAATAAAATTAACTCTATTGTTACATAATGATTTTTTCCTAATTTTATTCATTACATTTTTACCATACGCTCCTAATATACATTTTAGAAGGGGGTTCCATTCATTTTTAATAAACGGTCACGTATGAGTATTATTCCCACGCAAGGGGTTACATACAGTTAATATATTAATTAGTATTTGTAACATAAATAACAATCGCTAGCGAAAAATAAGGCTTTGTAAAAAAACTATACAATGTAGACTTGGATAAAATAGTATATACTTGAAAAGTATGAATGGACATACTTAAAAATTTAAAGAAGTATGAAGTCTAAATAATATCAAATATCGCTGTTCTGCAATTATTTGTTTTTTTTAAATCGTTTTCAAATCTGTTTCAATTTTGAACTTAATTCATTACCGATAACAAAAGTAGTATACATTTAAAGATCAGATGGCATTTCATAAAACTAAATCCAACGTACAAATAATGTGTCTTTTCCACAGTGTAAGTAAAAAAAAAAAAAAACTCTTGTTCAAAGTTTAAACACGACATTGTACTAAGCGTGCTTCAAAATGATTTCACAAAGTTGCAACGTCATCATGGTTTATGCTTATTTTCTTCAGATAGATTTTTATTATTATTATTATTAGCTTTTAAAGACATGCACTGTAAAACATTTGTGTAACGTTACCCCATAAAATTGATGGCAGCTGCTGCTTCCACTTTATGATGTAAATTTTCCATTATAAAATAGAGTAATTTAAACATATATTACTGGTGTAACATTGCGATGTTACACTGATTATATCGATTAAAGTACTCCATAAAGTTGGAGGCATCAAGGCTGCCATCAACTTCATGGAGTAACATTACACAAATGTTCTACAGTGTGGGAGACATAATGAGAAATTCCCGTATTGCAAATTAGCCACGAATGCCATAGCGTTTATGAGATGACATCTAATTAAATGAGTTTATTTTTAACTGTATGACGTTTATAGCTTTTATATTGCTACTTGAAAGAGCATTACGCAAACATATCAATAAAAGTTGGGATGTGGGCTGTAAAAATTGATGGTATATAGAGTAGGCCGCCCCTGTCATAATGTATGTCTGAACAATCCATGTCTTTAAGGGTTACTATCTTAAAAAGTAACCAACATGTTTTTTTTCGAAAATGCTTACAAACAATGCTTTTAGATTTATGCTGAGATAAGTTCTTACGATCTGCTCAACACATTTGATGAATGTCCATAAATGGTACTTCATATGCAATGGTAAAATTCGCATTTCTCAAAGACTATGTGACCTACGATAATCACTAAAGATATCCTGCAAGTTTTAAATTAATCTCTAATACGCCTACCTTTTCATAATTTCAGCTTCAGTTGATTCGGTAATAGAATTAAAGGGGAAGCATTATTTTAATACATTTTAGACGGCATCTCTAAAATATGACGCAACTCTAAAACAAAATGTTTAAAGTTACTGAATTATTCTAGAGAACTGGGATTCCTAGAGTTTTTTATGTAAAAATTCATGTAACGTAATTAGTTGCATGAATGTTCGCTGTTACCGTTACGTAAATATTTCAAGAATCACAGTTTCCAAGAAAAACGTTTAGTTTCATCTTCGTATTAGCCATGAAAAAGCAAAATAATACTAATTTGGGATACATATATAGTTTTATTTGTTGCATAATTATTACGTAAAATTAATATATGCATATATATATATACAAACACTTTTTTACATACGACAAAATGAGTTTGAATTCGATGGCATGAGGATTTTAAATAGAGGGCATAATTTATGTTTTACATTTTAATATCGAAAACTTTACCTTGTGATGCATATAGAAGGAGAAAAAACGATAAAACTCAGAAACAAAACAGATGGATGCAATTGCTAGAATATCAAATAGTGTAAAACTGAGCTTATTAAACCAAATCAATTACAATGTCAATTCTGAGCCCTGGGAAATTAACTTTGGAACGATTTTCGCAATATATGTTTCTTTTACTGGACATTTATGTCAGATAAATGTGTTACAAATGACAAAGCATGTTAAATATGATAGAACTGAGCGTAGAGGAAACATCGATGTTCTTTAATTTCCGTGTCTCTGGGATTGTACTTCCATAATTCAGACTAACTGATTTCTAAAAAAACTATCTAAAATTGTTCTCTAGGATAGTAACGGTTTACGATAAAAATATTATGAAGCTAGTATCGTCATTACACTTTATCTCCTTTTCCCCTACCCCCTAATCTCATCTGTTTTTTAATCAGTGATACGAATTTTTATGCAGATATTTGTTTGGGTATTCTAATATGATTCAGTTAATGAAGAAAGATCACGTATAGGAAACACGATTTGAAAATGATTATTAAAGAGAAAAGAAGATACGTGAATAGATTATTTTAATTGTGATTAATAATTAAAAAGCAAGTACTTTTTGAAAACAAATGTATTCATACTCTTTTCAAGCAGACAACATAAGAAGTAGAAAGTTTTTATGATTACATAACTAATAAATAATTTCGACATATGTTAGATAAATATAAAAATACACGTGATTCTAGGAAACATATTTGTATAAATTATAAAACAATAATGCATGGATTGAAATATTTTCCTACATAATAGAACGCCCAATAAAAAGTTATAAAAATTAAAAAAATAATTATTTTAATTTTAAAGTAATAATTCGTTTCATAGAATCAACATCTATTCCATTCATTCTTGAAAATCATAGTTTATTTAAAAATAATAGTTTGAAACTGGCATTTTTTTATTATTTTATAAACTCTTTACAATAATATCTGTCGACATGTATACCTATTGTCTTATTTAATCATGCATTTATTTTCTTTTTTAAAATAGTGGCAAGTGAAGAACGTAAAACCGCTGCTATGTAGAAATATTATATCTGAGACCTTGAGTCATAAATACGTTTTTTTTTTAATGTTTTATAAATTACAGTACGAAGAAAAAAATGTTTTAAATGATATTTTTGATGATAGTGTAATTAATCATAAAAACATGCAATTCATAAAATAACGCAAATAATTCACACATAATCACTAATTGAATTTTCTTAAATTAAATACATATTATTTGCTCTAATCAAATCTTACATAGTCTGTTTGTTCCTCAAGATATGCCTCTATAAAAAAATGCCTATATAGCCACAGGATCTAGATCATATAAAAAGTGTTTTCAGAACACTAATAAACAATTAACTAGATATTGGTGATTACTCAACTGACTAAGAAACTGCAAAAAGTGTAAGGCACTGATTTTGAAGAAAGTGGTTTCGTTGGAAAGATCCCATAGAGAGCAGCAAAAAACTCAATGGAACTACCCCACAGTGGGGCAAAACCCCAAAAAGTTGTCCAAAAGTCGAAAAATGAAGTTACGATTTAGGGAATTTCGATCATACAGTTGGCTAGAATAATGTTTGGAGAGTCAGAATCTGTATTTAAAAAAAGATTTTTGCTTTGCCTTTACAAGCAGCATCATTTCAAAAATGATGCTTGAAGGAGTATCATTTAGAGCGAACAAAAACAGAAAAACAACAGTTCATCTAAACGCGTGCTACATTTTATAATATTATTCGATTTTAATGATTTGAAATGGATTCACACTATGATAGTATGTACTTTATTTGCATATATTACAAAATTTATATTAAGCACGTAAAAATTAATAAATTCATTGTCATTTTTGATAAAAAATTTTAGAAAAAAATTTTGTTTCTTTGCTTTTAAACATAAAAAAGTTTAAATGTTCCACAGTGTTCCGCAACGAAATTTAATGGAAATAATAACTTGGGCTATTGTCTAGTGATTCATAAAAAACCAGCTGCCTAAAACTGCCTTTCTGCATTTCACGCATATTTTAGTAACCTCAAGTAAAAATGCCACTTTTTCGGTCGCCTCAAAAATTTTGAAATTGACTACTTTTCACATAATTTAGCTGATAAATATTTTTCATATTTTTGAAATATTCAATTTTATAATAGTTTATTTCCTATTATATTGTAAATAAGTACTATAATAAAAAGATTACATTAATTTTATATGTAAGCTTAGCAATGAAAAATGAAAATATTTCTCTATTACCGATCCGGTAGAATAACATTTTCTTATCTTTATAGGTAGTAATTTTGTTTGTTCTATTATAATTAGAAAAATTATTTTGTCAATGGCTGTATTTGCTAGATCAAACTACTGAGCGTATTTCATTAATGCGAGTAAAATTCATTATGAATATCACTTTCGCTTATATTAGTAATTTGGATTTGATTTGCAAGTGAGGATGTGATGGCACATCTATTCTGAGTACATTTAAACAAATATTTAGCTATGAAGATGGCATGTCTAATATATTTTTCTTTTTATCCGTGCTACCAGAATACATAAATCTATAAGTCTAAAAAAAACCCCTCCAAACAAACAAACAAACAAGAATAGATAAATATTGCGAATAATTCATGAATCGTCAATTTGAAAATATCGAGATCTTCATTTCACTGATTTTATCGGGCCAATCAAGATCCATTTTTCTTTTTCAAGAAATACGGAAGCAACTGTCAATGAATGGGATTGCAATAAATACTAGCAGAATAAACAATCATTGATACAGAAGAAAAAGTCGTTAAAAACGAATTAGTGTAATACTCAACGTTGCTACCAATGTCAGACAGCATCAAAACAGCATCTTACCGATCTGACATTTTTTATTAAAAGTGGATTGAGATAATTTAGAATTCAGAATATCTAAGTTACATGCAAAGATGTATAGAAAGGCCTTACATCTGGCAGACAACTTGATAAAAAAAATGAAAAGCTCGTACTCTGCATGAAAAGAAGAACACTGAAATTGCAAAATAAAATATGCAAAAAATATTTCGTTTACAATCAAGACTTCTTGTCGAGAAACTAAATCCCAGATTTGGAAGCACAAATGATGGAAATACAATTCAACGATTCTTTGAAAACGCAACTATTTGTGTTTCTAAACGAGCATATACGAAGATTTGATTAAACGTTTCTATGCCATAAGTAATTTCTTGTAGCCATGTTATTTATTTGATAAACCTCGAAAATTTTCTCTTAAAAATAGCTCGTAGATTTGAGCAGCACCCCTGGTTCTATATGCATATTTCAGTACACAAACTACTTATTAATGACAAAGAAATAACGTTATCTTCATTACTGCCAATTTGTCAAATGCCATAAGATACTCAAGAATCATACAACAAACTGATCAAAAGGCATCGAGAAAATTTATGGCAAAGATACAGTAGCGAGAAAAAAAGCTATCTTTACGTCTTTTAATGTCATCAGATTCTTTCCTTTCCAGTTTAGGTAAATTATCGTAGAAGAAATTAAAATCATTGATCCTAAGAGTCACAGGATCTTCCAATACAGCCATCAAGTTCTGCTAACTAATTCGACACCTTGACCTCTGAAGAATCTTTTTATTATACTACAATTGATTCTAAAGGTTAATTTCTGGAATATATTTTCGTTGTTATCTTAATAATATAAAAATTAAATAGTCTAATGTTTTACTTTCCATTAACGTACTTAAATTTCGTTTAAATATGTCCTGGTTTTTTTTTAAATTCCCTTTTAAGTTTACCTCGAAATTTTAAATTTTTTTTAAATTTTATTGTTTTTACTCTTAATCTGTAACTTTATTTATTTATTTATTTTTAAAATTTACTTTTGAATCCTAATTAGCATCCTGAAAAGTTTACGAAATTGCATAACTTTCAAGACATTTTAATTTTTATTCCGCCATTTTTTTTTTTTTTTTTTTTTTTTTTTTTTGTATTCTTATTTAGCATCCTCAAAAACACTTGTATACGAATTTCCGTACAATTTGAATAACATTTTCATATTTTGGCCATCTTTTCGGGAATTTGCCCCACTGTGTACCCGTCGCAAATGAGTCATTATCGAGATATCCGACAATTTATGTCACGCAATTAGTGTGAACTTAATAGGGGACTGCAAAAAATTGTAGTCTCGATTTTAACTAAAGTAGTATCTTTGAAAAGACATCAGCGTAAGGACTAAAAAAACATGTCGGAAATGAGATGTTTTCGAGATATTGGACAATTTGGGTCACATTGCTAAAGCACACTACTGGGAAATTGCATTAAGTGACATAAATTGTCGGATAACTCGAAAAGGGCTCTGTTCCGCTTCTGTATTGTGATTTTGTAACATCGCCTTGGCGAAAAACACAGCCCACGCCAATTATACGCCAATCGGCAATTTAGTGTAACCCCTGCTCACGTGTTGTGTGACGCAGTGGATTGAGAGAAACGGTCTCTTACCAACAAGCTCTAATGCTGCAACGAGCGGTGACTCTTAGAAAAAAAAACATTCCATTAAATTTACAGTCTACTTGCTTTTTCTTTTTTAATTTAGTTTTCTTTTTAATTTAGTACACCTCCGTACATTTGGTCCTAGCGACCCGGAGGTATGAACGAGCCAGTGTCTTTTCTATTGAAATAAATATTGAATTTATCGAATTTGGTCAACAAGATGAATAATGTCGGAAAGTGAAATAACATCGTTAAACATAAGGCAAGGGAATATCAAGGCCCAAGTCACTAGAATATTTAACGCAACGGATGGAAAAACATTTAATTTATCCGAATGGAAAGCCCACCTGGACTTACAGTCGAAAACAGAAGAAAAGTTTGAAGCTCTTAAACTAGAGTATTATAGAATAATAGAGGAAGAAAAGTTGGAAGAAACTGAAAAAATATTGAGTCAACTGGACGAGGATATTCTAAAACTAGAGGTAAGCTTAAAATCCTCTATTAATGCTTATTATGAAAATACCGATTCAAATAAAAAATCCATTGAACAGGACCAAGCTAAAACATCTAGCATTAAGCTACCTAGGGTCATATTGCCGGTTTTTAGTGGCAGAATTGAAGAATGGTCCGTATTTAAAAGTACATTTAATGAGCTTATTAATGATAATTCAAATTTAAAAGATAATGAAAAATTATTTTTTTTGCGTTCTGCTTTGACTGGTGAAGCGAGGAGTTTGCTTACACCAGATGAAAATTATGTTTCACTTTTCAATGCCTTAGAACAAAGATACGAGAATAAAAGAGTTATGGTAGATTGTCATATAAAGAATATTTTAAATCTTTATGTAATTAAACAGGAATCCGCTAAGGATCTCCGCATTTTATTGGATAACGTGAAGAAAAATTTAAGGGCTTTAAAGATCTTAAAGTATGATAGAGATAATTTCTCGAACGCAATTTTGCTGAATATTATTCTAAATAAACTAGATAACGAAACTCGTAAACAATACGAACTAACATTAAAGGATAATGAAGTGCCTAATTTTGATGAATTTTTAGAATTTCTTGAACGAAGATGTCAAATCTTAAATAGTATAAGTTCTAACGTATCCTCTAAATATACTGCAAAATCCTTATTCATAAAAACAAGCAAATCTCAAAGTAAATGTTGCGTAATTTGTAAAACCGAAAACCACCCCTTATATCATTGTGTTAACCCGCGAGTAGTCGCGACTTTTTTCACAACGTCATTAGTCGCGCTCGGTCTTTTCGCCGCTGGCCCCTCGCTTACCAAATAAGTAAAATAAGAATTATTTTTCACCTAATATACGAAAATAACATTACAACGAAGATAAAAATTTGCAGTTTTCTTAAATTATGCATGTTATTCATGAGATCTGGAGTAATTGGAAAAAGTAACAAGAACTGACATTAGTGATTTTTACGTAGACTTTTTCGCCAATTTGAACTTTGTTTCTAAAAATGTACCTGAAAGAAAAACAGAAGTGTCCTGTTACTTCATTAAGGTGGTCGAGAAAGCTTCAAAGTCAGCCACATGGTAGATCTCCGTTGTATTTGTAATTTGATATAAGTTAGGAGAAGATAAGTTATACGGGCGGCAAAAAGACCGACACGCGACTACTGACGGGTTAAATATAAAAACATGAAGTTAAGTGAGCGAATTAACCTTGTTAAGAAAAATAAACTTTACTTCAATTGTTTAAGTTCAGCCCACCTCATTAATTATTGTAATTCAAAAAGCACTTGTCATGTTTGCAAGAGCGCAAGCCACCATTCGTCATTACATAACTATACAACACCAGTAAACAATCCTATAAACAATCTCCCAATACATGAAACAATAAATAGCAATTTTGTTTCGGAAGATTTATCACAAAACGAAACTACTGCTCATTCATTTTTTTTCGTATGAAAATGATAATAATAAATCTGTTTTAATTAGCACTGCAATAATTTATTTGACAGATGTAAATGGCATCAAAATTCCTTTCAGGGCAATATTAGATTCTGCATCTCAGAATTGTTTTTGTACATTTAAAGCAGCACAAATATTAGGCTTGAAAAAAGAGAAAATAAATATTCCTGTAAGTGGAATAAATAAATTGCCTATTTACATTAAATCTAGAATCAAATCAAAGTTGTCAAATAAAATTAATAGTACCAGTTATGATATTGAGCTATTAATCGTTCCAAACATCTGTGAATTCACGCCCTCGAAAAAGATGAACATATCAGATTTAAAAATTCCAGCAAATATTTGTTTAGCGGACAAAAAATTTAACATTCCAAGCAGTGTGGAGATAATTATCGGTGCTGAACTGTATTTTTCTCTTTTAAATGAAGAAAAAATAAAGTTAGGCAATAATTTATATTTGCAATCAAATATTTTTGGATATTTAGTATCTGGGTGTATTTATGACAAAACAGTAAATAACAATAATACTAATTATTGTTTCTTAACAAAAAATCTTCAATTACTTAATGACACTTTGAAGTCTTTCTGGGAAATTGAAGAAGTACAAAATTTAAAACCCTGTAACAGTGAAGAATTAGAATATTGTAATGATCACTTCGATAAAACGCACTTCAGAAAACCAGATGGTAGGTTTGTGGTCACGATGCCGTTTAAACCACAGGTTTTAGAACCCGATTTGGGAAATTCCAAAAATCTTGCTTTGAAAAGATTAAACTCTCTGTGGCAACGTTTAGATCGAGATCCTGTTATGAAAAATTTATACACAGAATTTATTGAAGAATATAGAGATTTAAATCACATGCATGAAATAAAAGAAAACACGAACTTTAATGATGGCTATTACTTACCACATCACAGCGTTTTACGACCCTCTAGTAAAACCACAAAACTACGCGTCGTTTTTGACGCTAGTGCCAAGTCAACCAACGGAAAATCTTTGAACGATTTATTATGTAAGGGTGGAGTTCTGCAAGATGACCCTCTCGGTCTCTTAGGGCCAGTGATTGCTAAAGCAAAAATATTCATGCAGGAGCTATGGCTTCTTAAAATAGAGTGGAATGAGAGGCTGCCCTCTCATGTTGCAAAACAATGGAAAACCTTCCTCGAAAGTCTTAAAGAACTGGAATCCATTGAAGTGCCAAGATGCTTCCTAGCTGTGAACCAATCAGTGGTGCTAAATGGTTTCGCAGATGCGTCTTCCAAGGCTTATGGCGCAGTGATATACATGCAAACATCTAATTATAGTGAAACCATCAGTCATTTATTATGTAGTAAATCCCGCGTGTGTCCAACCAAAGTAATAACAGTGCCACGTCTCGAAATGTCAGCATGTCTTCTTCTGGCTAAACTCACTAACAAGGTCTTAAATTCATTAGACAAACAAGTAGTTTCAGTTAATTTGTTTTCTGATTCAACTATTGCTTTAGCTTGGATAGACACTGCTCCTCATCTCCTGAAAACGTTTGTGGGAAACCGCGTTGTGCAAATTAAGGAACAAACTAAGAACTTTCCATGGTTTCATATTCCGTCAGAAAACAATCCAGCTGACTTGATATCAAGAGGTGCAAGTGTGGAAAACCTGTCTTCTAACCAGTTGTGGTGGCATGGCCCGCCTCTTTCAATTCTTGAAGAAACAATAGCAAAAACTGACTCTAATATAAGTGACATTAAAGATGAACATTATTCTAGTGAGCTTAAAGCTCCCAGCAACTTGACATTCGCTATTCATAATGACTCTAATTTCTGTGATAATTTAATTAATCTTAGCAATAATTTCCAAAAATTAATTAGAATTTTAGATTATATTTTCAGATTCATACATAAATGTAAAAAAGCAACATCTGCAACCGGCCCTCTGTTGCTGGAGGAATTAAGAAAGGCAGAGGTTTATTTAATAAAAAATGAACAGGTAAAGTATTTCAAAAATGAAATTTCGGCCCTCCAAGCGGGATCTTCGGTTCATCGCGCAAGTAAGTTAAAATTCTTAAATCTCTTTTTAGATGGAGATAGCTTTTTTTCAATATTATCATAAACGAGATTTTCATGTAGGACCCCAAGCTCTTTTGAACACAGTGCGTCAAAAATATTGGCCGCTTGGTGGCAGAAATATTGCGCGTAAAATTGTACATGAGTGTTTACAATGCTTTAAAATTAAACCTATAACGTCTAGTCAAATGATGGGGGATCTCCCTCCTGAAAGAATAGTGCCCAGTTCCCCATTTTCAAATGTGGGATTAGATTTAAGTGAGCCTTTTGAAATAAAATATAAAGGTCAAAGAAAGGGTACTTTTCAGAAAATCTATGTTGCCATATTTGTATGTATGGTCACTAAAGCTGTGCACTTGGATTTTGTCTCAGATTTGACATCCGAGGCTATAATAGCGACTCTAAAAAGATTCTTCGCTCGTCGTGGGAAAAGCTCAGTAATCTTTAGCGACAATGCTACAAATTTCGTTGGGGATTCAGCAGAACTAAAACGTTTACGCAGACTTGTTACGAGTGATGAAGTTTCGAACTTTTTAGCTTCTGAAGGTATTAACTGGAAGTTCTCCCCTCCTAGGGCGCCAAATTTTGCTGGCCTTTGGGAGGCAGGAGTCAAATCTTTCAAATACCAAAAGAGCTGTGGGCTCAGCTCATCTCACGATCGAGGAATTCCTGACAGTTATCACACAGATAGAGGCTATTTTGAATTCGCGACCACTCTGTCCTTTATCAACAGATCCTGGCGATCTTCAGGTGTTGACTCCTGGTCACTTCCTCATAGGAAAGCCTCTTAATTTAATTCCAGAACCCAATTTAAGTGAGGTCAAAGATAATTTGCTAAATAAATGGCAAAGGACTCAAAAATTAACGCAGTTAATATGGAAACGTTGGCAGAATAATTATCTGAGCCAGTTACAAGAAAGAAACAAGTGGCTATTTAAAAGGCCTAATATTCTGCCAGGAATGCTAGTTTTGCTTAAGGACTCACAATTACCCATTTGCACTTGGTCACTAGGTCGCATTAATAAGGTTTTCCCAGGCGCGGACGGGATAGTCAGGGTAGTTGATGTTCATACCGCTAAGGGTAATTTTAAACGACCTATTTCAAAAATAAGTATATTACCCATTGAGGACAACATCATAGATCCTAAAGTTTAAATGTGCTTTATTATGTATTAATTTTTCATGTATTATTTGTGTTTATTTATTTTATTTATTTATTTGTGCTTATAATCTGTATCATGTTGTGTTATTACTTGTATTGCATATGTATCTTGAAATATAAAAATATTTCAACGCCGGGCGGGATATTCCGCTTCTGTATTGTGATCTTGTAATATCGCCTTGGCGACAAACACAGCCCACGCCAATTATACGCCAATCGGCAATTTAGTGTAACCCCTGCTCACGTGTTGTGTGACGCAGTGGATTGAGAGAAACGGTCTCTTAGCAACAAGCTCTAATGCTGCAACAAGCGGTGACTCTTAGAAAAAAAACATTCCATTAAATTTACAGTCTACTTGCTTTTTCTTTTTTAATTTAGTTTTTCTTTTTAATTCAGTACACCTCCGTACAGGCTCATTTAAAATGGTTAGTTCCATTGAGTTTTTTACTTTTGGTTATGATATATTTGCAACGATACCATTTTCATCAAAATCGATAAAACAGTTGTTTGCGGTCCCCCATTAAGTGTGCACTTGCACACTTAGCATGGTAGGCAGTAGCTACTTGACATAAATTATCGAATATCCCGAAAACGGCTGATTTCCGACGGGTAGTTTCATTGAGTTTTTTAATCCTCATGATATCTTTTTAACGATATCACTTTCGTTAAAATCTAGACTAAAATTTTTTGCGGCCCCCATTAAGTATGCACTTGTTAAGTGACATAAATTGCCGGATATCCCGATAACTGCTTATTTGCGATGAGTAGTTCCATTGAGTTGTTTACTGTTCTCGATGAGATCTTTCCAACGATACCACTTTCGTCAAAATCGGTGACTTACACTTCTTGCAGTTCCCTAGTGAGATATTTTGTTTAGTAGAGTGTAACAAACAAAAAAAAAATATAACGACTACATTGAGAGGTTCATAAATGTTATTATTATTTGCCTTTTACATAAAATGTCTTAATTCAATTATATTTTTTCGTAAGTCGTAAAATCGAATACAGGTAACTAATTTAATTAATTTATGCTTCACACATTTATGTCTTTCATATATTTTATGAGACATATTCATGAAAACTACAAATGGAAATTAAAATAAAACGGTTGAAATTATTCATCACAAGTTTTTAATTAATTTATTTTTTCTTTAAAAATTAAAGAAACAGGTTGATACAAAACAACCAAGTTTATTTCATTGACATTTCAAATTAACTTTATTCCAAAGTTAGTTTTTTCAAATATTCTACAGAGTAATTCATGCATTCGAAAAAATAAATGACACTAATAAAAAAGGAAGAATCATTGCAAAAACAAAGGAAATATTTAAAATTAATATTATTAAAGGGAAATGAAAATAATTTGCAAAAACTGTTATCAAGTGTCAGAAAAAAATATACGCATAAAAAAATCTCTAGATATATTTAATTTGTTTTCTTTTTTTAAAATCTGTATTTTTTTTTATAATCATATTTTATTATTCAACTTTAATTTAATGTAATAAAATGAAAAGCAATAGTTACTCATTTTTTTTTATTTTAGTTGTAAGGAAAAAAGACTAAAAAATATATATATTTGGGTCAAATGTTAAATTATAATACTCTTATTTTTATTATATAATTTTTTATGCATCAAAAATTATTTTTAGTTTTAGAAACATGAGGACAATATTCCGAAAAACCTCAAAAATGTAAACGCTGAAATCTTAACAAAAAAAAAAAAAAAAAAAAAAAAAAAATAGTACTATATACGAAAAACAATTTGCTAATGCTTATGTCACCAGCCAAATCCGATTTCAGACTAAACTAAAAAGACTAGAACAGAGTAGATTATCCAAATGCGCATTGAATAAAATATTTTTTCCTAGACTAAGCTAGTTCATCCAAACGAACACAGGACAAATTTGCAAGCTATGATTTGGTACGAACTGTTTACCCTAAGTCTATATAGTGTATCGCTTTACCAATTTAGTTTGGCTTGCTTTTATTATAAAGATGAAAATATGTTTAGTAACAGAACAATATTTTATTTTAGAAAATGTGTTTTCGTGATAAAAATAAGCTATTAAATTTCTTCAAACTTTAAGCATTATTGAAATAAAATATTTTTTCAAAACCGAAAAAAAGTAAATAGTTTTTATTTTTGGTTTAATTGCATGTATTTCGAAATTAAAAGCATTTAAACCTCCTAAATCTTTTTTCTTATAAAGCATTGTGTTAAATGGGACCAACCATCAAGTTATAGTGTTTCCTAAATCTAATTTTGGTTCCGCAATTTGATAATGCAAGGTTACCATGAAATAGCCTTTCACTTTCGAAAACCCAATTTATTCAATAGTATTGTTACGAATTTTGTAAATAGTTAGTGTTTGTACTGTAAAATAATGTAAATAATCTTATTAAGCTCCATTCCTTTACTAATATTAGTTTTTGTTACATTGTCTCTGTTATCAAGCAAACTTGTCTATTATTTTCAGTGTATGTCTACGGCAGATTGGCGAAATATTAAAGATATCGCCAAGTTGGCGACAAACTTGGCGATTGTTGGCGATGGTAACCCTTCCCTTTCTATGGTAACCCCCGCTTTAGATCTGCTGATACATTGAATGTTATTCCATGGGTTTCTGGATTTTTTGAGAAGCTTGTGGAAATTTCAATTGCATGCTGCGAGCCTATATAAGGAGACCGATACGAGCTGTTGTTGTTATTATTTACCAGTGAGTCATTGAGTGAACAAGGCGTTTGTTAAGCAAGTTTGCTTGAGTTTCATTTATGTTGTTTTGAATGTTATTAAGTGTTGAGACGTTGTATAAAGAGTCTCTAGGATCTAAAGCTGTACTTGTACGATAGATTTGAGCAGTTATTTTTGAATATCTAGTAATATTTGTGAGTTTCGAAGACTCTGTTGTTCTGAAGATCTGTAAATAAATTATTTTCTACTTTTCTAAGAGACAAGAGTTTGAAGTTGGCTAACCATAAGATCAAAAGAACCCTATGTACGCTGGAACAGTATTATACTTACAAATAAGATTGATGTATAAAAATATCCAAATTTTATGCTCACGTCACAAATGTTCTAAGTGTGCCCGCTTGGTCTCACGACACCCGTCAGGCGTTAGTTCCATTTAATCCACACATTTTGGAGCGTGTTACAAAGCGGTACCTTTTCGTACTGCCGCGCCGTTTGAAAGAAAGTTGCACTGCAATGACAGGTAATCATTTCACTTATTTTAGGACACATAAAATCTTTTAGCGCTTTGCCTCTATTTTATGAGATACTGAACTGAACTCCTTATGGAACCTGAAATAATGCTGCCACGCTTCATTGTATATTGTGTGATTATTTTTATATATCATACATATTTGAAAGTACAGGGTGTCCAACAAATAAGACCAGGATTCAAAATGAAATTTCTCAAAAACAAAGTTTGATAGAATTATGCGGTAGACGGTTTGTGTATTAGATAAGCGGTAAAAATCGTATGCAGAAATTTCGAAAGGTAGTTATTATGAAAAGATTGTGTTCTGATTTCAAACAATATTTGACTTGAAATTTTTCTTGTTTTATATTGCCTGGAGAGAATGTGATTTTCAGTGTACAGTGCAATATTTTAACGATTTTTCAAACTGAATTTTTAGAACTATTTATTCTAAAAATCGTTAAAATATGACATTGTAATCATCAAATCTCGTTCTCTGCAAGCAATATAAAACAAAAAAAAAATCTCAAGTCTTATATTCTTTGCCATCAGAGCACAATCTTTCCAAAATATTCATCGTTCGAAACTTCTGTATAAGATTTTTACATCTTACCTAATAAATTAACTGTTTACCGCATAATTCTACCGGTAATTGTTTTTGAGAAATTAAATTTTGAAATCGTGGTCTTATATGCTAGAAACCCTCTATGTACTTTTCAATAAATTGGGATTTAAAAGTGAATGTTTTTTATAGTAACCTTTTATACCTGATAGAAAATAATTGATGCTTCGTACTGATGCAAAAATTGCTGAGTTTCCTTTTTCTTTTTGCTTTGCTATCCTTCCTTTAAAAGATTGCACTAATAAATGATTTTGAGTTAACACCTTTGAAAGAAAATTTGAAGTTGCTCTTTCTTATTAGACATAAGGTTACACTACACATAGTTCAAAATAAATCTGCTTTAGCTTAAAACTCGTAGTTATGTATTAGAAAATACATGCGAATCGAGATTTGACGAATTCTAGATTTTCATCCATGGATTCAATAAGGTGATTGCCTTTACTGCTGCATCTAGTCTATCAGTTTTCTGTTATCACAGTATCAATTTTTTGTATCAATTCTCAGGTATATGTTTTTATATTGATAAAATATTTTTAGCAGACCAACGTCCAATAACAACAATATTAACATTGATATGAAAATTAAAATTATTTTATTACAATTGCATGAACTAATTTAGTTATGCTGTGAAAAGTGTTTGCTTTAAAATGGATAGAATACGGAAAACAGATATTCCTTGTACAGAGAACTAGTTTATGCATTGTTAAACCATATCTAAATATTCAAAAAATTACGGGCTACTAATGAAATTTTATTTTTGCAAATATTTCTTTAAGTTTTGAAAATGAGTTATTTTCAGAGGCTTATGAAGATGAATTAACACCTTTCGGAATCTTTGGTGACTCGAAAGAAGTTAATATACATTTGCGTTTGTAATTGTTGCACTGTAAAAAAAAAAAAAAAAAAAAAAAAAAAAAAAAAAAAAATCGTAAAATTTACGGCAATAACTGCTGCCAGTAATGTTGTATACATTTTTGTAGATTAAGAATTATCCGTTACTGTTTACAGCGTACTAAAATAATTTTAAAGTACTAAATAATTTAAAAATTAATATTAACCATATGGACAATATTTCATAACTACATTTAATGAAATGTTTTATAACAAGCATCGAAATATTTTTAAAGTTCATTGTATTTTTTAAAAACTAACACTAACCATATGAGACATGATTTCATATGAGGAAATACAATACACGACCTTGAATCACTCACAAAACACTTTATTAATTTTACTTAAAAAAAACGACCGATAATAACAATACACCTTCTACAATTTTGAAACATGCATTTTAACTAAATTTCCTAGAACTTTCGATCAGCAATCACACAGTCATTGCTCGGGTATTTTTTTATTGCCGAAATAACTTATTTCCTAACGATAGTTGCTCGATTACTTACGAAAGGTTTTATGAATTTTAACTAAAATGTGTATATTATACTTGTAACGTTTGTATTATTATTACCTGTCACTTTTAATTCAAGTTTATAACATGTAGTTTCTCATGTACACTGTAAAAAAAAAAAAAAAAAAAAAAATACGTTACATTTACGACAAAAAATGCTAGCAGCAACTTTGCCAGCTGTTTTTCAGATAAAAATTGCAATGAATTGTAATGTATTTTTTTATTAATTCTAAATTTACTGCAGTTTTTACGGCAAAAATAGCTGGCAACATTAGTGCCAGCAGTTTTTTCCATAAATTTAACGAATATTTTTTTTTACAGTGTAGAACATATTTTGCAATTGCCGATGGTGTTTAAATGGGGCCAATCAGGGGATAGTATCACATTCCCCTTTGAATAAAATTTATTATAAATTTGTGACAGCTATAGTACTTTGTACAAGATTGTCGTTGGACCGCTTATTGGGATCAATAAATGTATGGCAAACTGAATTGGTTTAATAGCATAAACTGAATCGACTTAGGATAAATCAGAAGATTGGGGACGGGGCGGTTGTTTGATAAATAAAAGCACGCCAAATTGAATTAAAATAGGGCGAACTAGATCAGCCTTGAACAAGTAATTCAGACCAATTAATAGCCATTTCATTTAGTTTGTCCTATGTTGGATAGGGCAAAATAGTTTTACCTAGAAAAAAAAAATAGTTCATCCTAGCAAATTAGTATAAACGACTTTGTATTTCGCAAAAATACATCATCCTGCAAGTGACAGGATAACTATGCAATATCTGAATGCACATTGCCAGAAAAAATATACACAAAATTTGTAGGACATTAGATGCATCTGTCAAATACTCTATCGTTACGTACACACATATACACTGTAAAAAAAAAGGTCGATCTACTAAAAAAACTTTAGTGATCCTTGTAATTACTAAAAAATTTTTAGTAATCTTAGTCGGTTACTAGAAAATCTGTAAGAATTACTAGAAAAAAGTTAGCAACGAATAAGAATTAATAGTTTTATATTTTTAATAGCTCTTACTAAAACTCAGTTGGTGTGGCCTTGATAGCATAATGGTTATAGTAACGGACTCCAGGCTAAAAGGACCCGGGTTCGAAACTTGCCGCCGCCAAATACACCCCGAATGTCTGTAGTGTCTCGTTAATAAAGGGATTATGAAAATCCTGTCGGAGCAGTTAAGAATGTGTAGTGCTGCCCTCTATTGAGGTTTTGCCGAAAATCTTCCGCTTCAGAAGTCTGGATGCAGCTCCAAAGAAACTCCTCCGCTTCGGTTGCACGTAATGGTTATTAAAAGTAATTTTGGAGCTATTACTAAAATTTGCTTTGTGGCTCATACAAAAAAATTTTAAGTTATTTATACAAAAAATTCTTTTGTTCAGTTTACAAAAGAAATGCTTGTTTCACTTGCAAAAAAAAAGTTTGTAATGGTTACTAAAAAATTCTGTGGAATACAAATTTACTAAGAAATTTTTAGTAACCTCTTGAATTTTTTTTTTTACAGTGTAAACACGTAATACGTACACACATACAGAACCAGCAGGCACGTTAGCTCTCAAACTTTGATAACCTTATTTATTTTTTTTTTTATTTACGCCCCATATTTATATGAGATTTGAAATTATTTTATCTGAAATAAAGTACACTTTATTCTTCAATCTCATATGTTTGAAAATTTATTTATAAATAATTGTTAAATTTTTTCCGATATAGCGTCTTTTTCAACGATGTATTTATAAACTTTGTTTCTTTTGTTTTCTATCAATTGAAAATTATACATCGAAATTAATATATTCGATTAGAATATTTGTTATTATATATATATATATTACCACGTTCTTTTCATTATTTAAAGTTTAATAATCTGTCAATTATTCATTGTCTTAATAGAAAGAAAACTTTGATCGATGTGCATATACCTAGCCAGAAAATTTGCATGTATCTTGGTGCAGTTAATCAATAGTGTAATCCATCATATATTCCACATAAGTTTAGAAAAAATTCTATAAAATATTATCTATAACATAAGAATTAAGAGCATCAAAAATTTTTTGAAGAAAATATACATACTGTTAAAAAAAAAAAATATATATATATATATATATGTGTGTGTGTGTGTGTAGAAACGTTGTATAGATATTACATCAACTTGAATTTCGTAAAATAAAAGAAAAATAAATGAATAAAAGGAAAGCCGACTCGGACATATGTGAACAGACAGACGGAAGGACGGATGGAATAAACGAAAATTATGCTTGTTACGTATTTACGCAGTTACGACCGCACCTAAAAATGGCACTAAAAGCTATTTAACAAATGAATAACTCATAAGTAAATTAAAATACAGTTTTCAAACAAATTGCATTTAAAATTACATTTATTTTTCCAATACGACGGTATAAATATTGAAAATGTGCAACGTTTAGGAGTTTTAAAATTCGCAGTAGTAAAAATTGCAAAACCCAGATTATTTTTCAAATTTCAAAGTGTTGCCATTCACAAAAGGACGCATGCGTTACACACATATATCTTTGGTCTTTATAATATAGATAGAAAGGGTAGATATTAGTTAAATTTATTTAGATTATCTTTCCTTTCTAACGATATATTTATAAATCTTGCTTTTGTCGGTTTATATCAATTGAAAAATATAAATCAAAATTAATATGTTCGATTTGTATATTAGTTAGTTTGATTAGTTACTTCGGTCATTTCAATATTATTTTTTTCCTTGTCGTACTGGAAAGAAAACTTTGAAAGTTGCTACTTGCCAAAAAAAATCGCATTTTTTGTGCTGTTAATCAATAGTATAATCCATCATATATTCCACAAAAGTGTAAAAAAAATCTTTAAAAAATACACCTAACATCAAAGATTAGAATCTGAAAAAATTTTGAAAAAGTTCCATGCTGTTAAGAAGGAAAAATGCTTCAAACTCTTGATAGAAACTTTGAATAGATATAAGGTATGTTAGAATTTCGTAAAACAAAAGAAAAAACCCGGAAAAAAGAAAGGCCACGATATTAATCTTTATTTAGCTTATTATTAATAATAAAATAAATAATAATAATGAAACTTTTCTTTTAAAGTTATACAATGTTTAGAAATGTACGTGATTTATTTTGTTAAATGATGTTATCTGTACATTAAAATATAACTTTTGGAAAATTTAAAGCATAAATCTATCATCGATGATCATAAATGTCAATTATTTAGCCACATCTCGAACAAGGATAATTATTATATATAGGAATATGATAATTAATAACTTCGCTATAGAATTTTCCTTCTTCGATACGCCGTCGAGCCCCTCTGGAACAAAATGGTCTTAATAATTTCCTGAAAGCATCTTTAAAAGAGTAGAAATTTTGGGGATGAAGATGATGCCAAAACCAAAATTTTCAAAATTCTTTTTCTTGAGATTACGGTAATTTTCCCGTAAGCTAAAGGTTAAATTTGTTTATTGTTTGTTTGTTTTTACAGAGTGCAATACAGGCATTGATACCATACATCCTTGATAGATGGTCAGGAACAAATTTTATCTGATGTATAAGCAATGGTCACGCAAATTCCAGATAATACGAATAAGCTGTTTTTTGGCTCTGAACTCTCGTTCCATGACATTATAAATCAGTTCTATCAGACTAAGATCCGTTGAGATGGGTAGAGGAGAGCTAAATGAAAATTGTATATTTTGTTACTGAAACCCTTTCAGCACAATTCTAGTTTTCAGGCATGGATAGTTGTCTTTCTCGAAGAGTCTATATTCACTTCAAAAGACAGATACCGTTAGATGACTAAACTAGAGATGTTCAGAAAATGCACGGTCTTCATGCCCTGTTTTACTACAACCACAGGTTTTAGATGACCGGGTGAGAATGTTCTTGGAAGCGTAATATCACCACCACTGCACTGTGTGAGACCTGCTGAATAAGAAAGAGAAACAGTTCGCCGGGAGACGGCATAACCTGGTATGGCTATCAAAGTGTTCAAGATATCCGTGCACTTTCGGGAGTGATTTTTTCTATTATTTTAAATTTTCTCTTGTTATCTATTTTTATAATGATATTTGCTTTAAAACTTTGAAAAAATAGCATTTACCTAGAAAAAAAAATTAAAGAGAAAAATAGTCAAAATTATGTCAAATTTGACATTTCTTCAAAACGTAATTACTCAAAAATAAAACAGTGTATTGTCATTTTGTAAATTGCATAATAAACAAATAACGTTCTCTGGGACTAGGATTACACATATTTTAGTCATTCATTACTACTGCTATAACATCTTTCTCAGATGATATGGCAGTACTAATTTAATGAGAAATTTTCAAAATTTCTCTCAAGTTTGACATTTATACCAGTGTAAATATAAACTATTTAATATATTTCCATGAGTATAGTCTACTCCCCCAAAAGACATTCTAAAAGATATACAAAAAAATTTGTGGCCTATCTAGGCTTTTTATTTTATTTTATTTTATTTTATTTTATTTTATTTTATTTTTTTATTTTATTTTATTTTATTTTTTATTTTATTTTATTTTTTTATTTTATTTTATTTTATTTTATTTTTGCTTTAGGATGTTTTACGTATAATAAAAATCTAAAAAGTATCACTTTGTGAAAAAACTAAATATAACTTTTAAATACAATTCAAAAGCTGTAACAGGTGTTACTTTAAACGGTTGTGCTTTGGTTATAATAAAAAAAACACAATTTAAGCAGAATTCGACAGATAAAAGAGTCGATTATAATAATATTGCATAAATAAAAACTCGAAATTTTGATCGAAAATTATATTTTAAAGTATTTTGGATACCTTAAGGATTAAAAATGACTCAAAAGACCGGGTAATATTTTCCAATTATCCGTGGATTCAGATAATATTTTGCTTGGATTAGGGTAGAAGTAATATCCGATGATGCGGAGTGAACAGAGGCACATGAGTGTGGCATTTGCAGCACAGTTTTATAGCTAAAACTATCAAATGAATTGTGTATTTCGAAACAAATATTTGGGCATTGTATTGGTCTGTCAAAAGATTCAGTGAGAAACACCGTTTTTGTTTTATTGAGAAGGGAGTAATCGACGACTTTTTTTCCTCATAACGCGTGGACATTCAGCGTCATGGCATCTACTGATGATTCACTGTCATTCATTTATTATTCATGAGATCTAAGAATGATGTGTCACGAACAGCTCACAAATCTATAAATTTGTAGATACTCGTTCTGAGCTGTCCTGTCATTGAGTTCTGCCCTTTATCAAAGTCGCGTAGATCAGTAACCTTTGCCATCTTATGCAGCAATAAATACATCCCTTAGACCACAATTCCTTCTACTGTCAAAAGTCACTGGTAATTATTTTCGCAATGATATTCAACTCTTTTGTCCTATTCTACATATCTCATCCCTACTATGATAACGGAATTTTTTAATATATAGGAAACAACCAGAAGCCGAATAGAGCCATGACTGATGATTAGAGAAAATGACGAACGAATGTAATTTTATATATTTCTAAGAAAGTCAGGTAAAAAGAAAGAACTGGAAAAATAATTAATCTTTCGATATCTGTGGAATCTGACGATTTTGTTAGCATTAAAAATCACCAAGCTTTTAGAACAGTTGAAGCACTGCTTTTATTAAACAAATTCTGAGATCTTGAAATTAATTGAAATCCGGTGGAATTCAATAGAATCGTAGATTCAATATTGCGCGTAAAACTTGGATACTTGTCAGACGCACCTCGTATATATCGAGTTTTTTATTAAGCACTGAGAAGGAATTTATGTGTAATAAACACAAATATTTAGGAATTCGTAGTAGTTTCATTGACCACACTATATTTTTCTTAAGAAGAGTTGTCTTCAAGCATATGAAATCATATAAAAATACTTACAGATTTCAGAAATTTAATCTGAATTTAAAATGTAGAAATTCAAAATATATATTAACTATTAATGAATATTCTTTCATAAAAATCTCCAATTTATATATTACATAAACACATATAAATTTAATATTTGTATAAAAAATGAAATGTGTGTATAAAATAATGTATTATAAACATATTTTTAACTATTACGTTCAAAGAATAAAATAATACTACTAGACAAAACAAAACCATTCTACTAAATTTTTTAAACGTTTTTTTATCGGCCAAATCTAATATCTTGGATGATTTCCTTTTATTAAAAAAGACAGTTTTGAGAATCATGTCAACGTTTTCGAGGCATCGTAAATCGATATTGTAATTCATCATTTCTCTGTAGATTTTTTTTTTCATTGTTATCTTAAAAAAAGGAATCACATAATCAATAAATCTGAAGTATTCTACAAAACCTAAAAGAAGAAAGTTTCTGATTGGGATAATTATATTTTATAAGACGTTAAAGTAGAATTAATAGTTGAGAATCTTTCTAAACTATCCATTTAATGAAAATTTTCTAAGCGATATTTAATGAGAGTAGATCACGTACGATTTCACCTTCAGTAATGATAATTTCAAAACATTAGCAAAACTTAAATACAATATTTAAATTATTGATAGCAAATGTTTTTGGCATGAATAATATCCATCAATCACGTGATGCATTATTGTGGGTCATTCCATAAACATTTAAATAAAGAAAATATTAAGTAAAATAGTTCTTGAATGAATATATTTTAAAGGAATTTTCGGTTAAAGTTTTTTGGATGACACGGATTTTATTTTCTGACATCAAACGATTACTAAGAAATCGTTTTTATTTAAGGCAACCAATTACCTGGTCGAGGGATATCGACCCTAGGGCAAATGCCCTCCATGGCGGTTTTTCTAAGAGAACATAGTTCGTATTTATGCAAGGCTCGAAGAAAACCACAAAATCTCAGAAAGGTTAGGCTAGCGGGCGTGATTAGGTTCAAGCCCAGCCCTTCCGTTTGGCAGGCTTGAAATCAGAACTTCTCAGCCACAATTTGACGCACTTAGAAATCGACAATCTATCTTTGTATAAATGGGCATGAAAAGTCTTTATACTGATTTTTGTGCAATTCAAAATTTCAAGTGAATTGTGTGGTACTGAAAGAACTTTATTTTTTCTTTAATTCTTTCTTGGCCGTATTTATCGCTGCCTTTTTTGATAACATGTCTTTAGTTACATGCAATGCTAAATATAATATAGTATATTTTCGTGGATATATAGGTATGTGTTGGACTAACAAAATATTTTATATTGACTATATTATAAATGTATATTAAAACTTTAAAAAAAATCTATAGATAGATCGATCAAAAATTATTTGTAGAAAAATAAATAAATAAAAATAATAAAATCTAAAAAGTTTTATTCGCACAAAGCAATTTATTTCATTATAGAAATAAGTGATACATATTATGCATTTCCCTTTTCTCGTTTATCAAAAAAGTAAGTAATGGATATTCTTATTGTGCCTTAGTTTTATGTTGATACATTATGTACTATCTCCGGGGAAATTTGAAATATAATCTGTTAAGTAGTAGGCTTTTAGATGATTTATTGTCCTTGTAACCTATTGTCTTACTTTCTTATTATTAGAATAAGAGTAAAAATATATTTTGCAGTTTGGTATCATAATGTTTTGAGATTAAGTATAAAAAATATATATAAATATTGTTAATTTCTATAAAAAGTTTGGAGTTATTACATAGATATTAATACAACAATATTATAAGAATAGCTATTATTAGATATATTTTAGAAGAAATATATCTAGTGATTATCCTGTTAGTGTTCAATACAATATCCAGTACTAACATAAAATAAAAAAAAAAAAAACATTAAAAGAAGAAAATGATTATTAAACATAATTTTAAGGAAAACGTCGATTAACACTGATATCGTAGACCTTGAAAAAAGAAATTTCAACATTAAATATAATTTATGCTTTATGCTATCTTTACAAAAAGAAAGTACTAGATTCCAGAAAATTTCCGACTACCGATTATCGACGAATTTATTTATTCTAAAATCCGACAACCAAAAACATATTTTTACTATATATCTGTATGTCTGTCTGTATGTAGTGGGAACTGGGGCACATTGATACAGCTTTTTTCTAAGAATATTTTTGGTGTTTAGAAAGGAGAAATTTCCAGTTATTTGTCCATGTGATGGCAGTAAAACTTATGTAGTGTATATTAAAAATGTACCTTCGTTGTTTTATATATTATTTTTGCATGTAATTTTTAAAAAATCAAAAAAAGTCATTTATATCAATGTGCTCCATCTCCGGGGCACATTGATACACCTCATGGGAACTTTGATACGTCTGGGAAAAATGGATATAAAATAACTCCAATGCATATTTTTCATAAAAAATTAGTTAGCAAACCATTTTATATTTATTTATAGAAATTTAAATCACCCATAATTTAGTATATATAAGTAATATTAAAGCAGTCAAAATGAAATGTATAATGACCTGATGTTCTGTCTGTTCCTTGTCTAATTGTTGGCTGTGGTAACTTTAACATATCTGGTATTTCAACCCCAGTATTTTTTCTTTCTTAGAAAAGATGAAAAATTACCAGGATTTCTGTTTATAAATCGGTATATAAACGAAAAATAAAAAATTATTATATTTGAAATTCTGTTTATAATATAATTATACTGTGCTGTTATGCAGCTTGTTTCTCTTACGTAACATTTCTCATGTCGAGAATACTTTTTTCTCTGAAGAATCGATATAAATTTGAGAATTTCTGGGCTTCCGTCTTTTTCTTTTGTTAGTTCTACTATGTTGGGTAAGTTCACTGACTTCTGTTTGCAAAAATATTATAAAATGTTCTAATATAAATAAATTATAGCTAGATTACTTCAATAAAAACTAATATTAGAAATTTTTAGTAAAAAACGGTTGGATTGAGGAGTATATGGTAAAAAAATAATATAAGGTATAGAAAAAATGAACTAGAAATAGGTTGTATCAATGTTCCCTGATATAGACTGTATCAATATGCCCCATACTGCTATTTTGAATAAAATGGCCTCAAATGCAACACTTCATAATTTATCTAAAAATAAAGAATTAGGAATTGATAAAGATTAGCCTTGCTTTTCAGGGAGAGTATTCTTTTCGGTCGAAAATACTGGAAAAATTCTATAATACCATGTCAATTGTACAACTCAAATTGACCTACAAAAACAATAAATCATCGTCCAATTTCATAAAACTGCTCAATCATTCCAAGACTTTCGGTATGTAGTTGTGTGCACTAGCATCATCTTTTTGAGCTGTTGTGAAACTTCCTGTATTGACCACGTGAGTAGTTGAGGGGGTGTATCAATATGCTCCGTGTATCAATGCGACCCAGTTTCCCCTATGTGACAAAATGCATGTTTGTTGTGAGCACTCTATCTCAAGAGCTAATGCAAGAAATTTCATAAACAATTATATTCATCTAGGTCCTCATATAATTTGGACGCTTACTTTTTGTTGTAAATCGTTCAACAGGTACCATTGTTGTGCTGCATTTTTCAAATTTTTCACAATATCTCTATCTCCAAAGCTACTGCACAGATTTTCAAACTTCATATTCAGTTAATCCTTGACATGAGCTGATGATTTCTACATTTTGGTATAAATTATTTTACAGACAGTGCTGCTATGCTGCTTTTTTCCCCTTAATAAGTCTTTATCAAGAATTAATTCACGAATTTTCATCAAACTTCAGATTCAGTTACTTTTTAATATGACTTTGCGTTGTTTACATTTTAGGGTAAATCGCCAAAAAGATCGTGTTGCAATGCTGCGATTTTCGCAGTACTCTATCTTGAGAGGTATTGCGCAGATTTTCATGATATTCAGCTGAATGTTAAATATAAGTTGCTTTAGAATACATTTCGGTGTAAATCATCCAGCATGTGAAGCTACTATAATGTATTCTGCATAATTTACTGGATTTTAGCGATAGTTCTAGCTCAAGATCTAATACACGAAATTTTATATCTTTAGAATATTTCTGATTGACAAAGATTGCCATTTAGTTTTGGCATTCTGATAGCGAATTTTAAAGTTTTGGCATGCATGGAATTGACGATAATTATTGTACTGCCATATCCAATATTTAAAAAGAACATAAAAAGACTAATCACATGAGTTTAGCCTTAAACTTTATTCTACATTATAGATGTTAATGCATACTAAAATATGCAGAGCAGCACCAGCAGCCAAAATAAGAGAAAAATAAGAGCAGCTCCAGCGGTTAAGTAGTTTACTCAAACTTTGTAGTTAATAAACGTATTATATTTACTTCTCAGTGAAGCTGAAGTTTCTCAGGTAGAGTTCTTGCAAAATCTTTAAAAAATTCTGCATGATATCGCTACATGATAGATGATGCACACCAAAAGCCATTCAAGATTAATTTTTAACTGGTACTAACTGAATCTGAAATTTGAAGAAAATATTTGCATTAGTTCTTTAGATATAATTATTGCGAAACCGTGAAAATGTAGAATAGCAGCACTATATATAAGGTGATTTACATCTAAAACTAAATAAAAGTAATTTGTAGCAGTGAATTACTGAATCTGAATTTTGAAGAAAATTCGTGGATTTGTTCTTGCGATAGAACTATTGCGATAATCATGCATAATCCAACATGGCAGCGTCACCTGCTGAGCGATCATCACTAAAAAGTAGTCAGTGCCAAATTATACCAGGGACTAACCGAATCTAATGTTTTATGAACATCCCTGCTTTAGTTCTTTATATAGTGCTAGTATGGAAATTTTTAATAATGTAGCTCAACAACGCCACCTGTTGAGAGATATACACCAAAATCTAATCGGCTCTAATTTATAGCAAGATCTAATTGAAAATAGTTAGAACTGAAGTTTTGTGTCAATCCGTGCATTAGTTCTTGGGATAGAGTGCTTAAAAGTGTTTTCACACATACACATTCACCGAGTGAAGACAGACTGACAGATTGGTATTTTCTAAAAATCCACAAATCGTGTTCAGAACCTTATAAAACATATAAATTTTTCGAAAACGGAAATCGAACATTTTCATAAATCTATTTTTTTATTTGTTTAAGAAAGAAGAAGTAATAACTAACGTCTAATTTTAAAATACAGCTTAATGCATTAATTATAACTGGAAATGATAGGAATAAAATAAAAAGATGATTCATAAGTAAAATTCATGGATTATCTATTACACACACCTATGGTTACTTACCAGTTGAATTAATAAAGAGAAACAGAAATCATAAATTAAACAATTAGAAAAAAAACTTTTCGAAATATTTTATTAGGCACAGCGTCACCTACATTAAGTAATTATTATTTAATTCACAACTGTTTATGCAGTAAGTATGTATTCCTGTAGTACTCCCGTTTCAAGCAATAATAGCTTTATTATTTATTTATCTAATCATAATCTCATCGTTTTAACCCTTCTTTTATGACAATGTATTATATGAAGAGATTTTTTTTTATTTGTGCAGTGAAAGACTGTGTTCGATTTTATATAACGCCTTTTTAAAGCTGTTTCATACAATACAAATTCAGTCTTTAAACAACATTTAACTATAACAAAAGTGTTATAACATTGAACTTTTTAAACAACATTTAGCTATTTCAGCATAAAAACTTAGTTTACATTGTTACATTTAAACTATTTATTAGTTACAATTTTTTTTTGTTTAATCTACTGAAAATCAGAACGGAGAACGGAGAATTATACACCCCCCCCCACACATTTTTTTCTCTTCCATGTTATTAAAAGTCTAAATAAATCAAAGTCTAAATATGTACGCGAACTGAATCTAAATGACAACAAACTTTTACAGAAAAGTCTCTTTTTCATATGAAAAAGGATCTTGTAAATGTAAAAGTAGATAAGAAAATGCCTTTTACTATAGCAATGGAAGACGTGAATAGAATTTCTTATTAAATGCTGATATCCAGATCTCAGTGTACAAGATAAGAAAGTGCAACAAAAACAGCTCACGATGCGTTTGTTTTCATGGTAATTTTAAATAAAATAATGTATTTATATGAAAATAGTGAAATTATTATGTTTTTTGGAGCTTTCTTCATTGAGTTTCATAAAATATAAACAATATCTCTTAGAATATTTTTTTACCATAAATACGAATTAAATTTTCTAATTAGTTACGTACATCGATTTACATGCCTTTAGTCTTAATAAAAGGTAATGTGGATGAAGAATAATAGTGAATTATGTTAGATTAAATATAACATTATGAAGACCAATTTTGAATTAAATCAAATTGTGGTCATTCCACATCAAATCAGGCAGTAAAACATAAATGTGTAATCCACCATCACAAGTTTTAATGAAACTGCGTATGTTTGTTCTGACTATTAAGAAATGATCACCAGTGTTTTTTTTACTCATTGGTGAAATAATTTCTGATAAGTGTATGTATATATATATAAATATATATATATATATATATATCGAAATTTTGAAAAACTGCCGTCTGTTATCATTCTTGAGTGCTCGGTTTTCAAATGTAGCGTGTCATAAATATAATTATATTATCAATATCTATTCGACAAATCATCTTCAAATAATTTGTGCATAATACATAGGGTACGGATCTTATACAAAAAAAATCATTTTATGCTTGTAACAATTTAAATTTGTATAAAAAAAATTTAAAACTTTGAATCGGGATTTTTTTTTTTTTTTTTTTTTTTTTTTTTTTTGAAAAATAAGGAAATAGCAAAATAACCATTATCGACAAAAGGTGCAGTTTCTATTAAAATTATTTTTGATGAAAATTATACTTAAAAGTATCCTTTATATGATTATAAAATAAAAATAGTGGAATTTTGGATGTTATTTGTAATCTTTCTTTTTTAAGAATATTTTGAGTGACATTCAAAATAAAATCAAGCAGAGCCATAGCAGGCTATTTTACCTAAACCACTGTCACAGATTTCAAAGAAACTGAATATGTTTACAACTTTAAATTGTATATGATATTATATTATAACTGAATTTGATATGAAAAAAGTGAGATTTTGGTTGTTTTTAGTAATGTTTAAGACATATTTAAAATCATCACTATTTTCAGAAATAAAATTTACTGAATGCACAAACATTGGTAATTCTTTTATTTACCCATCATACAAATTATTGGGTAAATCTTGTAATCGTTTTGAAAATCGAAAAAAAAAGATGACAGATTTACACATTTTAGAAACTTAAGATTGTGAAAAAGATATTTTTAGAGGAAAAAATGTCGTTTGTCTGTAAACTTTATCCCCCGGAAAAAATTGAGATAGAGACTTGAAATTATGTGTGTATTTAATATTTAAAATTAGAAAAATTCCTATTCAATATCAGTAACCTTAATTAATCGGAACTTTTTTTGTACTCTCGAGATACTCGTTCTGATAAAAGGTATGTAAAAATGTTCGATTTTTTATAAGGAGTGGCTGTAGAAGGCAATAAAATAACACAAATTTGCATAAAAAACGTAATCAATTAGATTATTAGTTGCCGAGATATTTGTAATCCTATTTCACACTCTTTGATTTTTCATGACCCTACATTTGATTCAAATTTCAATCTTTTCAAATTTCAATTTTGATTCAAATTTCAAGTTATATTTTAATTGGATATAAGTCGCTTAATCTGAAGCAGTAAACTGTTAGTTAATATGATTATTATTTCTGGGGTTATAAGGATTTTTTTTTTTTTTTTTTTTTTTTTTTTTTTTTTTTTTTTTTTTTTTACGCAATTCAGTATTACTTGAGTAGTTTGGCATTTCATATAATTTGCCGAAATTGGTTCGACAGAAGTTCATTACTAGAAAATCTCTATGTATTAAAATTATTTAACACGTATCAATTTAAAATCATATAAAAACATACTTTCTCTGAAAATATTCCTCCCAATAAAGTATCTTCAAAACTCTTTGATGCTGCGTTATGAGATTTACATAGTTCCCATCAGCCGTAAAAAATACACATTTTTTCAAGTCAATATTACTTAATCTATTCCATTTGTCACCATATACTTTATTTTTTCTTCGTTGCTGTTGTTAAGTAGGATGTCAGCTATTGCTAAAAGAAAAAGCAACTTGAATGCAGATTAATTGTCATTAATGCTATAAGTGGCTTATGTGGACGGAGCTGTGTTCTGTTTTAAAACAATTTGCGACAGTCACGTGGCTAACTAACTGTTACTACACGAAATATTTGCATATGATTAACACTCGATTTTATCACATATAATGAGTTGAGACTTGCCGGCTGTTGGTGATCCTTTTTTTGTTGTTGTTCATCAACGGTTGATAGTTTTATGATTATTTTTATGATTATTTTATTTTTTTCCAAAACGTGTCTGTCAATTTCACAAGCTATTCTTTCGTCCAACGATGCTCACATCTTTTCGCGAATTCTTCATTATTAAGGGAATTTATTCGTTTATTATAATGTATGATAAAATGCAATTATTTAAATCTCCATATTTATGCAATAGTAAGTTGTATTTAATTTTATATTTAAATATTTTAAAGAGTTTTTAAAATATGTTACATAGTTTGATAAAAACATGAAACAAATGATTCAAACTATCTATTTAAGAAAAAACTTTACTTAATGACTAACAAGGGCACCACCAAACATGGTGCTCACAGATTTTAATGATTTTTAAGTATGTTGTAGGGGTTATACCACTAATTATTCAGCTGAAAGGATTCTTTCAAATGGGCCTTGGTTTTTGAGAAATTGGGGGGGTCAAAGTTTAGCGTTTATTTTAAATACCTGTTAGTATTACCTTTGGTCAGCAGCTCCGTGGCTCCGAGGTAAAGTGCTGGACTCCAGACTCGGAGGTGGTGGGTTCTACTCCAAGCTGGACCACTTTTTTTTTTTTTTTTAATCTTTACATACTTTTTACATGTTACATATTTTAAGCTGAATTTGGAATTCTACAGCTTTGAACTTATTAACATTTTCTTATGTGGGTTGTTTATTTTTTTACTTTTATTTTTCTTACTTAAAAAAATATGGTTCAAATGATAAACTAATTCCACTTCAAAATTTATAAAATAAATAAAAAATGCTTATATAATTAGAATTTTCAAAAAGCATAAAAAATTTTGAATATTTTAAAATCCCTTTTACTTTAAATATTAATAATTTTGCTCAATTACTTTTTTCAGATTTTCAAATGAATATTACACAATACTGTGCATGGATTTTTAGACAATCTATTATTACATTTAATATACTTACATATATATATATTTATGTTACTGGTATATGCAGTGTAAAAAGATTAAATTTAACACATAACGCATCTTTATACACACTTTTATTTGGAAAAAAATATAATTATAACCTGAAAACTGATTACATGAGTATATTTATCGCATGTATAATACAGAACCAATATAAAAAAAAATCACCATATCAAATACAAAAAAAGGCCTTAGCACTTTTAAAACATGAAAGTGAAGAAATTATGCACACAGAAAAAAACCATTTAGAATCATCATTTGCGTAGGGAATTGCGCTGAATGTATTAACAAAATTTACAGTATCGCGTGATATATTTGTCGTGTGAATAAAAATAAGTAATTAAATTATTCACAATTTAACAGAATCTTACTTGATATTTAAGAGCAAATATTTGTTTTTTGATCAACTTTTATATAAACCTTTTCCTTAAAAACTTAACGTTTATGATTTTTTTTAATTAATAGTTTTTTCAAAACTTATTAATCTAAACGCAAATTTGAACTAATTCGTGACTGAAATCTCATCTTTTTAAAACTCGTATAAATTTACATAACCTATATTCCTTAACTAGTTCTGCAAAAGAAACTAAATGACAACAGCAAAAAGAATTTCTATTTTTGCGTGATTTTACCGAGAAAATAAAAGCAGACGAATAAAATAAATACATATATTTTTTTTTTATCTATCGTAAATATTATTTCATTAGCAAACGATTTTCCCAATTTAGTTGATTTTTTATTAATAGTGCTTTAATTTGTTAAAATAAAAAATATATGTATTATTTTAAATATAATCCTTCATTTCTTATTTGTGCAAACGATAAATGATATTGAGGATGAACTTTAGAAATAAATGTATTTAAAGATCAGTAAAAATTTGGAAAATATTTTAACACTACTGCAATAATATTTTATTAGACTTTCGAAGGTATGCATTATTTGAATTAACTAATCATATAAATGTCTGAGAAATTGCACCTGAAAATTATTTTGCATAATTTATACAAAAAAAGGATAAATTTCCGTTTAAAAAATTCCACAAAAAAGGCGATAGGAAAGAGAAAAATTATTATTTCAGAATTGTGCTTAATAAAAAAAGAAATTACGTAATAATTAACAAAAAAAAAAAAAAAAAAAAAAAAAAAAAAAAAAAAAAAAGATTTAAGGCATAAATTAGTTATGCCGTTTTGTCAATAAAAATATTAGTTTAAAAATTGCAGATAAAAATAAATTTCCATGAAATAAATTCGGAAATGTAAATTTACTTTATTAAAAAAATATCAAAAAGTTCAAAGCTGTAGAATTTCCAATACTGCTTAAAATATGCAACGTGTAAAAAGTATGTAAAGATAAAAATAATATGTAATTGTGTAATATTCATTTGAAAATCTGAAAAAAGTAATTGAGCAAAATTATTAATATTTAAAGTAAAAGGGATTTTAAAATATTCAAAATTTTTTATGCTTTTTGAAAATTCTAATTATATAAGCATTTTTTATTTATTTTATAAATTTTGAAGTGCAATTAGTTTATCATTTGAACCATATTTTTTTAAGTAAGAAAAATAAAAGTAAAAAAAATAAACAACCCACATAAGAAAATGTTAATAAGTTCAAAGCTGTAGAATTCCAAATTCAGCTTAAAATATGTAACATGTAAAAAGTATGTAAAGATTTAAAAAAAAAAAAAAGGTGGTCCAGCTTGGAGTAGAACCCGCCACCTCCGAGTCTGGAGTCCAGCACTTTACCTCGGAGCCACGGAGCTGCTGACCAAAGGTAATACTAACAGGTATTTGAAATAAACGCTAAACTTTGACCCCCCCCCAATTTCTCAAAAACCAAGGCCCATTTGAAAGAATCCTTTCAGCTGAATAATTAGTGGTATAACCCCTACAACATACTTAAAAATCATTAAAATCTGTGAGCACCATGTTTGGTGGTGCCCTTGTAAGAATAAGAATAGCGAAAGGTGAAAGAACACGCTTTTTTTCTATGGTATTAAAAGACCAAATGAATCAAAGCCATAATTCAATACGCAAACTGAATCTAAAAGATACCAAACTTTTAAAGAGACATTTATTTCTTTCCGAAGAAAAGAATCTTGTAAACGAAAAGGAAAAAAAATAATACCTTAATCTATAAGAATATTAGACGTGAATAGAGTTTCTAATCAAATCTAATCTTAAAAGTACTTGTTGGGAAAATACTAAAGAATCAATATAAAGTGTGCAAATTAACACAGTGCCTCTAAATTTAAATGGAAGAGTATTTATTGGAAAACTGTAAAAATCATATATCACATGGGAAAATGTTATAAAATCAATATAAAATGTGCAAATTAACACAGTGTCTCTAAATTTTAAAGGAAACTATTCAAAACTATTTCTTTTGATTTTATTAAACATTTAATCTATCAATAATTATATAGTTTAAATCATATATAAAACTCTATTTGGTAATTTGTTACTTAAAAGAGATTGTGTGACTTCTATATTTTTGAAATTTAATGATAATGAAATATATTTCATTGCAAAATACATTTAATCAATTAGAATGTTACAATTGGAAATTACGGAAAAAATGTTTACGAAATTATATACTGCTACAATTACTACAACTACTACTAATAATAACAATAATAATAATGAATTTACCAAGTTTATCGGCACAAATCTAAATGTTTTCATTATTATTTTATTAAATATTATTGTTAATTCCTTTTCGTAATTTTCTATTGTAATATTCTTACTTGTCAAGCATTATGCAGTTTAAAGAGAAGTTTTATTCATTTTGAATTTGTAAATGGAATACACGGCTATCGATTTACCAATTCAGTATAATATAACTATTTACAGTTTGTTCCAAAACATAATTTCCTATGATTAGTGCATATGTATTTATTGTCAGTGCAATAATTTATTAAACCATGTTTATAATAATTAACTTCATATACTTTTCCTCATGCATGAAAACGTTTACCATTTTTTATAGAAATATATGTATCGTAGCGTATATCTATGTATGTATGTGTCAAGTATGCGCAGCTAAAAATTATTTATAAATGGTAAACAATAACAGAATTAAAATTCAGTAAGGGACTGTTCAAAAATGATGTCATAATTTTTTTCAATATATCTAACTCCCCTTCATCTCTGTGTCATAAAGTGACACACCTGACCTTACCCCCTTTCCCCTCTTCTCATATGTCAGACTATATAACACTTACATAATCTTGTAATTCAAAAACAAAGTACTACGTTATAGATATTATTTCAAATTTTAATTTTTGTAATTTTAACTTAGACATTTGTGAGAGTAGCTATATATATATATATATATATATAAAATATTTGTTTTTTATATATATAGTTTAAATTTGTTTTTATATATATATCTATATACAGGGTGGTCATAATAAAACTTTGCCGATATACGGAGCTCTAGCGGCCAGTCCGCTCAACCGATCGAAATGAAATTTCAGATATAGCTATTCAGAGGTATGAGCTCGAGATTCTGTGAACGACAACAAAATGGCCCTCACGGTTTCGGTTATAGTTACAGAAACTCGAAAATTTCCAATGGCAACACCCATTTTTTTCATCGCAAAATGCTCTGCGCATGCGTAAAGCCTAAAGAGCGTTGGAACCGTTCGTGTATCGCAAGAAACGGACATGTTATGCACGCAGAAAAAACCGTTCTGCGAATCCTTCCCCCCATAAAAAAAAACTCGATTGGGGCGCAAGGAAGGAATTTGCATATGACACAGAGTCAGTACACTAATCTCTGATTACAATACAGATCGGAGAAACTAAAACTTTAATTTTGATTACACATTTTCCATATGGGTGTCATCACAGGCAATTAATGGTGATGGCACCCATGTGGAAAATGTGTAATCAATATAAAAGTTTTAATTTCTCCGATGTGTATTGTAATGAGAGATTAGTGTACTGTGTGTCATATGCAAATTTCCTCCTTGCGCCCCAATTCGTTACATTAGGGCCGATGTATAATGTTGTTCCAAATGATTTTACAATGTTGTTACACCCGTCTAAACAAAAAACGGCAACGATTAAAGAAAAAGTTACTCGCGAATTTGCCACAGATTCATATTTTTTGTTTCTCATTTAAATGATGTATCAGTTCTTTTCGATAAAATAAATGCAACAGTTATTGTTTTGGCATAAGATTATAATGAATATAATCTATGAAGTTTATTGTTACAGACAATTTTTTGAGCGTAGTTTTAAAAACAGTTTGTAATCTAACTTACGAGGCGAGAGTGCAATGCGCTATAAATGTTAAAGAAAAATATTATGTAAGAAATAATATAAAGAGTCTTAATTTTTCAATACGTAATGTGCACAATAGGCATTGCCATCAACCCTCTGACAGTCTTGCAAAAGGGCATAAATGTAATGTTGTTTTCTCAGCATTTTGTTTTAATTGCTAAAAAAATATGATTCCTTCAAAATTATAGAAAAATCTTATTTACGAATATGAATGTTATCCTTGAGTGTGTTAATCATTGCACAATGTATTAAAAATTCATTAAATCAACTGAGTTATATAATTTTAATTATTGCTTGCATTGCAGTGAAACCTGGAGCTTAGGGAACGTCTATAGACGGGCTTGTCAGTGAGAGGGTTAAAATTACTAGTCAGAATGTGAATGAAAAAAAAAAAACATCTTTTTATTTTAGCATGGAATTTTTTGACATTTTAGTTTCACGTATGGTATATCACTCTTTTTTATTATTTACAAAAGTTTATATGTCCTTCTAATTTTGTTTTTCTCAATGACAAATAACACTAGTCAACAAAAATTAACTATTATTTATATCACAAATAATTTTACGTCATTCTTGTTCTGTGTGCTAGAAATAGTGTAGAAAGTCAAATAAAACATTTGTATCACGTCACAATTTTATGATAAAGCAATATTTATTTTTTTACGTTATTTACAAATTTTAATCTTAAACTAATTTATTTCAGATAAAAAGAGCTTCCTTTTTCATTTTTTTGGTTGTCGATGATACTTTGCGTTCGAGGTTTCCCTTATTACTAACTGGAAATTTATTTTCATTATGCAGTAAAACTTTAACTTTGTATTTTTAAACTTGTCTTAGAAGAATCGATAAAAACTCGCCGTTCATTTGGTATATGCTTTTTGACCATCGTATCCATCAGACCGTCGACATCAGAACAATAGACCAACTCTCCATCCGTTCAATAAAAATCGAAAAAGGAATTGTGACGTTTGCGGTAAACACTGACCTTAACATCCAACTGCAGGAGATTCCAATGCTTCAATCTTGAACTTAATACTTCAGCTTTCCCTTTTGATAAATCTAAATCTCTAATAAAATCGTTAAGCTCAGATTGACTTATCAGATGTGGAATTTTTGAGGTACTTGAAACTGCTGCCTCCTCTTCTTTCTCCTCGTCATAAATTTCTTCATAGTTTTCTTCAGAGTCACTTGGAATCATTTAGGTGGTTTTAGAGAGGTTTTTGGTGGTATTAGATGGTTTAGATACTGGAAGTTCATCCGAATGTGGTTTTGTTCATCCGAATATGATTTTGTAACAGATAGTACGTCAGGGTATTTTATTGTATACTTCGATTTTCTTCAAAATCCTTTTGTATTACTGAGACAAATGTAGCAATCTCTTATATGATCTTTAGGCTCACGCCATATTACAGGTTGACAAAAAGGTGTTTTTTACATTTTCCTCTAAACCAACACGTCAATTTTGTAAAGAAGACAAGATATACGTGGCACCCAGGTTTTATCTTGATTATGAACATTCAAATTAAAATATGCACTATAGCACTTCTTAATCAAATGTCATTGCTTTTTTCTGACATTTTGGTGTGTTTAAACCACAAGTATAGCAAAAAATATCTAGAGAATTGGTACAAATGCGAGATATGTTGTTTGATGTATTAGGAATTAATTTTTGACAGCGTTATTGCAATAATAAATGCTTAAAATTTACATCTACCCTCAAAATAAGTTAAAAACGCACTTTTTTCGAAATTCAAATATTCTGCCAGTTTTAGATGTCATATAAAGACACTAAAATTTTTAGGGGTATAGTAGTGGCTATGCCTACTAAATATTCTACTCACTTTTTAAGATATATTTTTGGTGTTGACTAGTGTAGGACAGGGTGGTCATAAAAAAACTTTTCCGGTATATGGGGCTGTAGTGGCCAGTCCGTTCAACCGATCGACGTGAAATTTCAGACATAGCTATTTAGAGGCATGAGCTCAAAATTCTCTGAACGGCAAGAAAATGGCGCTCACGGTTACGGTTATAGTTACAGAAACTCGAAAATTTCGAGTGGCAAAGCACATTTTTTTTCATCGCAAAATGCTCAGCGCATGAGAAAACGCGAAAGAGTTGGAACCGTTCGTGTATAGTATGAAACGGACACGTTATGCACGCGCAAAAAACTAAAAAACTGATCTGCGAATTCTCCCCCCCCCCCCATATAAAACACGTATGGGGCGCAAGGATTAAATTTGCATATGACACAGAGTCAGTACACTAATCTCTGATTACAATACAGATCGTAGAAAACTTTTATTTTAGTTACACATATTTCACATGGGTGCCATCACAGGCAATTACACATTGCATGGTGACGACTGTGGCCAATACATCCGAACGTTGCATCGCATGAGGGATGTTTGCAATCTCACGTTTGTTAGAATCTTTCAAATCCGGCAAAGTTTGAGGATTGCACATGTACACTTTAGATTTTAGATATCCTCAGAACCTGAAATCCACAGGAGTGAGGTCGGGGGATCGCGGAGGCCCTTAACGTTACCAGTTAATGTGCCTCGTCTTTTCATTATATGCGAAGAGGTTGATCGTTATCTCCATCATATTGGATAAGAAATTCATTAACCAATTCTATATGTTGTTGATGGTCTCTCACTTCCAACATCTGGGCGCGCTGGTACCAGTAAAGAAACATGCGGATTACAGAGCGCAGTATCTTTAAGACCACTGATTTTGGTATATCAAATACACGAGATGCACCTTTTGTAGTTTGCATGTAGTCTGGTCACTAGGCGATGCACTTCCATAGCAGTATCCTCAGTAGCAGTTGGTCGTCCGGATCGCAGACTATTACTAGTGCAGCAAATTTCTTCGAATTTCATTACTAAATCACGAAAAGCTGGTGAAATGCATAGGGCAAGTATTTGGCTTTAATTTCGACGGTAAACGCGCCAGGTTTGTTTTCACAGCATTCATCTCATTTTGATAACAGTTTTACCAACTCACCCCGAACGAATCATTTTGTTGGCATCTGCGAAGTCCGACTGAAGAACTAACATTCCAACCCTACTTTTTATTAGTTTATTTGTTGTCTATCTGGCAAACGATGTTCCGTGTTTTGTATTTTGTCTCTGTTATATTCAAATTTTCTTCATGCGCCTTTGTCGTGTTTTTGGGGGCCGTTCTTAGAGCTGATTTTGTGCGAGCTTAAAGCGTCCATTTATTGCAATAACCATGCCATTTTAACGCTCTTTAGGGTTTTCGCATGCGCTGAGCATTTTGCAATAAATTAAAAATGGGTGTTGTCATTGGAAAATTTCGAGTTTCTATAACTATAACCGTAACCGTGAGCTTCATTTTGTTGTCGTTCACAGAATCTCGAGCTCATTCCTCTGAGTAGCTGTATCTGAAATTTCACCTCAATCGGTTGAACGGACTGGCCGCTGGAGCTCCATATATCAGCAAAGTTTTTTTATGACCACCCTGTATTCAAATACATACATAGAAAAATATATAGTTATGGCATAGGTACCGCAAAATAGTCTGCAAAACTGGAACTGATACGTTAACTATTTCTTTTGATTCGGTTCAAATATAAAACATTTTTATAAGTTTAAATTTGTTTTTCATATATATATATACATATATGCATTTTTAATTTGCTAAATGTGTTTATCCTTCTGAGATAATTTTATCTAAAATTTTATTCAGCAAGCTTTTTATAATTTTTTTCTAAAGAAACGAAATCCTTTCGTTTTAATTAGATATTTGCATACTCCAGAATAAATATATTATAAAATCACCTTATAGGTGAAAAAAAAAGTAATATTCCCGAAATTTATTTTCTTATCCCCAATTTACTTATCTTAAATGTATGGGAAAATATCTATTTGTTGAAACATAATGAAATGCAAAGTAAATATTGTTTTCAATACAAAGTTTTCAATTCAAAGTAAAATAATGTAGAATACTTATATCTCTGCAGTTCAGTTTTTGAATGCAAAATTAAACATTAAACACATTTGCTTTTTTAGCAAACAAAAAAAAAATCCCTTTCATGTGCAAATTTTAATGTATGTGCATTACGTAATGCATATCAGAATTCTGATTTGAACAAATGTTTCCAATATTAGTTCAAAGAAGTTTGGTGATTCTTTAAAGAAAAAAAAGATAGTAGGAAAAAAGAAAATCACTTGAAACATTCTGATTTCTCCACACATAAATATTTTAAAAAATTGAGTTTCTACAAGTGAAAAAAGTCTTTTATTGCAAAAGTAGTATTAAAAAAAGAAAAGAAAAAAAAGGAGAATACTAACTACATGAAGAATATTATTTGAATTCCTTTTAAGTAATGCTTAGTAGACGGATTTTTATTCATTTTAAGTATTTACAAATTATGTTAGAGGACTATTAAAAAAAGAAATGCATAAAAAAGATCTGTTTTTTATCTACATATATAATCTTAAAATATCTGATATGATAAAAAAAATGTCGGCAGAAGGAAAGATCTTACTAGTAAAACACTTAAAATAGACTGGAAAATAGGTATATTTTTTTAAGCAACAATATCCTTACTCTTCTCTTATATAAAATTCAAGATTGTTAATTGCCATCCATGTTTCAGAAATTATATAGTAAAAAATGACTTCGGAATTTACGAGATTTATATATTTATTTATTCATTTATATAACATAGAAGCTATCAATTATAGAGGTTTTTTCTCGCTTGTTATCGTATAAATGTCGTATTACATCCATTGTTAAACAAAACAGAGCAAAAAATTAAACAAAATAAATAAAAATGAAAAAAATATTAATTTAATTAAAAAATAATAATAAAGGAGATTTTTAACCTTCGTCTTCAAAAAGTGCCGATGAATGACTTACGAAAACGTTCAATATCCATCATTGCACTTTTGGCACATATTATCTTCTGAAAATTTTGAAAATAACAGTTTTGAATAATTAACTATATCTTTAGAAACTAACTGGGATATTGGTTTTTGTATGTATTAAATATGTAATTTTCCGATAAATATCAAAAACCTTATTTTAAAGGAAAACGTTATGTGAAAATTAGCGTGAATGACATTGAAATCATTTCATGTGATTTCAATGTAGCTGATTCAATAAATTGTAAGTGCACTCGGTAAAAATAAAACATTGTTTTATATTATTTAGCATTAACACATGCATAAACACACACACAAATAGATATACATAGAGCCTATCATGTAAATGTTTAATACAAATAGTTTAATCCAAGCAATAAAGTTATCTTTCCATGCGATTTAAATAAAATCAGTTTTAACTACTTATTTAAAACCCTACTATTTTTATTATTATATCAATTTTTATTTTGCAAGAAAAAAATTATATTTTCTTTGATTTTGTGACTTTTTTTCAAATAATAATTTTGGAGAAAAAATTCTAAATCGAAAAATAAATAAATAAATAAATAAATTAGAAGCCGCTAATTTTTCTACAAAAGAGTTTTTAAAAAGTAATTATGATATTTTAAAAAATACGACTATCAAAGTTTTTATATATATATATGTTGCATGATGCTAAAAAACAAATAAAAAAATTCTAAAGCCATTTCATTCACGTCTATAAAAGCCTTAACTTTTCAATGACATAAAAAATCTAAAAGGGGATAAAAAAGGAGAATTGAGATAAATACGTTTAAAGATTTTGCTTACTCATAATTGTATTGAATAGTAAATTTTAATGAGTTTTTTTATGTGAACAAATTAACGAAAAGGAAGATAAAAATTATTAAAGAGTACACATATTCTCATTTTACTCTTAACTAAAAAATTTTAAGTGAGTGATAACAAAAAATTACAATTTTAAAATGTTGATTTTTTTTTTCAATTTTTTTATTGGTTTTATATAAATATTAAGACTATTAATAGTAATAGTTAATACTACTCTAATTATCATGTATTATGGTTTTTGTTATACTCATATATTGTTATTGTGTGTTTAATTTATGTTAGTATCATTATTATTTTTAATTAGGTAACACCTGATAGATATAAAAATGTAACTTTTTACATATAATTGCATAGAAAATAGAAACAACATGAACCAAACATAAATCCTTCTTTTTAATTCTTAAAATATCCATTCTCAAATACTTAGATGCCTTAGTTAATATTATTTCTTCGTAATCGAAAAGAATTTCTCTTTAATGATTTTTTGCTTTTTTGTGCGCGTTCGAACAACAGGATTGCTCTTTATTGGCGCATTAGCGCAACTTCAGCTGCAATGGCGTTAATACGCAAGTACCAAATTTTCTTTCGTCGAAATTCAGCGGATTCTACTTTGTTATAAATAAAAAATATATTGAAATATATTACAAGTTATTGGGGAATATGAATTGCAATTTGCAAACACAAAAATATTCATGTAGATTTAAAATAAAACAAAATACGAGCTTTTCAGTAAAAAATATTTCCGAATTTGATGTTTGCATAAGATACATTAAAAATGCAGTTTAATTACGATAGATTATGTCCTTATAAATGATAGAAATGTTTTTTTTTTTCACTATAACATACTGCAATACCATATTTCCATTTACTGCATTTATTTTTATATAATGCAGAAAAATGTGTTCGACTTATAAAGTATCTTAGTTTATTTTTAAACGGGATTTACAATTATACTCCCTAATTTATAATAATGTTTGAATATATTATCTAGAACTGTTGTAGGGAACTTCTCAACAATCGTATTAAAAACTAAAGACCTGCAAGAATTTTAAGTACGTATTTCATGCTTAAAATAATTGGATGCAACCGAATTGTGAATTTTCATATCAAGTATTTTTTTCTGTGTGAATTCCCCTCAGGGGGATACCTTCTTTAGGTATTCACGGGCTTCACAACCCCGGGGCACCTGAGTGATCTTTCTCCTTTCCTTTTCCTCTTGCTCCTCTGGTCTTCCTTTCATCTTTGTTTCACTCTCATTGTGGTTTCATTTTCGGAGGTGAGGGCAATTCTGTATGAGCCGATGTCATCCTGTATATCGACTGATGGAGAAATGTAAACCACCCACGTGTTGGCCGTGCGTGGCGACCCGTGTCCCTGGAAAGGGGGATCCTGGCAGTTGAGGGAAACCAACACACTGTTTTGGCGTCTGCTTCAGGTAGACGGGAGGTTCATATTGGTCCCGTATGCATCAATCGGCTGGTCAGCTGACTTTTGTCACTGGCTTTAGGGATCAAGTGATCGAGCAACTACTAATCATCTCGTTAAGGGTGGAGACTGGCATAGGGTTGTCTTGTGACCGTATGGGCCCTGGTTAGCACTGGTGCACGAATGTGCATCCCCTTGTAGGGCTCAGGAGTGGGTGGTGCAGCCGGGGTCTGAATATTATTATTTTTAAATATGGATAGAAGCACTTCTTTTCCTTCTATTTCTCTCCCTAGTGGAAAGCAACAAACTACACTGTCTTTCTCATTTACTCGCTTTTTTATTGTGAAACGTATTGATAGTCACTCTGATTGCTCCTTTAAAAAAACTTCACCATTTCTTATAGCTAAAACATTCCAGTCTGTCTTGGGAGATGGTCATTCTCTAAAAAAATTACAGTCTGGCGATTCGTTGGTTGAGGTTTCTACAGCCAAACAATCCCAATATCTCTCTAATTGCACTACAATAGACACCTTTTCTGTTTCCGTACAAGTGCATAAAACTTTGAATACAAGCCGCGGAGTAATATCTGAACCTGATCTTTCATACTCCGCCAAAGATAAACTTTTAGAAAATTTAAAAGACCAAAGTATCATAGATGTACGCCGTATCACCATCCGTAAAAACGAGCAGATAATTCCCCCTAAACACATTATTCTAACCTTCAATAGCACTACTTTACCACCTAGATTTAAAGCAGGATATCTAAACTGTAAAGTCAGACCCTATATACGAAACCGTACTCGCTGTTTTAAATGCAAGCGTTTTGGTCATACTAACATAAATTGTCATGGATCGCTCACCTGCGCTCGTTGTGCAGAAGTCGGCCATGACAATAAATTATGTGAAAAATCCGAACGCTGTGCCAACTGTAAAGGAAATCATACAGCATATTCCCGCAAATGCCCTAACTGGAACCGTAAAAAAGAAATAGTTACTATAAAAATTACTCAGAATTTGTCTTATCCTGATGCCCGTTAACTTGTTGAAAATAGAACCCCATCTGTCGGAATTACCTACTCCAGCTTACTCAAGAAGCAATCAACAGCCGTAAGACATATGGCTACACAAACTGATCTCTCATATCCACAAGGTAAATCTACCGAAACGCAATCAACCAACACCCATTCTCTAAACCGGTTAAAATAATTGACCTAGAGAATAAACGACAAAAATTGACAGCTGTATCCAATAAGTCATCTCAACCCCAAATTAAGCCAAAAGCTATCACGAATACCAAAATAACACAGAAACCTGATACTCCTAGAAAACATAATCTAAAAAAACCGCCTATACAAACAAATAAAAAGAAAACCTCAACTCCAGCCTCTCTATAATGGAAGACTATGGGGAAGGGGAAGCAAAATTCTGGGCTCAGCTCAATCGTAAAAAACATAAAGGATCCAAAACAGCTACAAAAGTACGTGGACGAGGCTATGGACGAATCCTATAGCAATGACTCAGATATCGATGAAAATACTGTATTTGAGGAATTTGTGCCTAACTAACTCTATAAAATCACTTCTTTAATGACTAATATTATTTCGTGGAACTGCCGTGGTTATTATAATAAACATGACGAAATCCGAATTTCCCTCTCTGATCATCAACCTTTATGCCTAGCTCTGCAAGAAACTCATTTAAAGCCAAAAGACAAAGCAAAACTACGTAATTATGCTACATACAGATATGATTTTATAGGTAGTGATAGAGCCACTGGTGGAGTAGCTCTCTTCATCTCTCGCAGTTTACCTCACTCTCATCTCCCATTAATTACTAATTTACAAGCTGTTGCAGTCCGTGTACACATAAAATGTCTCATTACAGTCTGTACTATATATTTACCGCCTAATCAAACTATTCAATCAGCACATTTTGATGATCTTATCTTACAACTCCCCACTCCTTTTATTATCGTAGGAGATTTCAATGCTCACAGTCAACTGTGGGGTAATTCTAACAGTAATCCACGTGGTGATACTATAGAGAAATTCATATCAGACAATGACTTATACCTGATAAATAATGGTGATTACACATATTTTCACGAACCTACCCGTACTTTTCATGCATTAGACCTCGCAATTTGTTCCCCTTCTCTCTATCCGTTCTGGAACTTCTGGGTCTCAAATGACCTGCACGGCAGTGACCACTTTCCGACTTTAATCTCTTTGACTACTCCAGATGGAGATTCTAATAACTATCCCAAAAACTATATATAAGACAGAGCCAATTGGCCAGCTTTTACTGCACTAGCAAATGTAACAAGTAATATGATAGTGGGTGAAATCGACGAAGCACTTGATAATATAACCGACTGTATTATCAATGCTGCTGATGCTAGCATTCCAAAAACTTGTACCACACATAAACACAGAAAACCTTGGTGAAATAACGACTGCTAAAAGGCAAAGAAAAAACAGCAAAAGGCTTGGGGTCTATTCCGTAGATATCCAAGTAACAATAACTATATTGCATATAAAAAAGCAAAGGCTGAATTTAGAAAAGTGCGACGCAGAAGTCAGCGTGAATCCTGGATTAATTATGTCTCAAGCATAAAATCCAATACTTCAAGTAAAGAACTCTGGTCAAAAGTAAAAAAGTGAATGGGCATTTATTCAGAAAATTATATTTCTATTTTAAAACATAACGGTCATACTATCACATCTCCTAAAAACCTTGCTGAGACAATAGGGTCTACCCTAGCTTCTATTTCAAAATCAGGCGCATATCCAGAACCATTTTTATATTACAAAAGATGAACTGAAATGAAAAGGATTAATTTTAATACTCAGAATTCACTTCCTTACAACCAACAATTCATCATATCGGAGCTTTTAAAATGTTTGAAAGAGAGCCATGTGTCTGCACCTGGTCATGATAGAATCACTTACATCATGATCAAGCATTTATCTGCACATTTTCTTAACAATCTTATTTCTTTCTTCAACAGGATTTGGTTAGAACACACATTTCCTCGTGCTTGGTGCAGAGCTATTGTTATTCCTTTTCCTAAATCGGGAAAAGATGCTAGCAATCAAAGCAATTACAGGCCAATCGCACTGTCTAGCAACCTTTGCAAACTACTGGAAAAAATGGTAAATGGTCTACTGGTACATATTTTAGAGTCTAATAATTGTCTTGCTGCCTTTTAAAGTGGTTTTCGACGTGGTAGGTCTACTATTGATAACTTACTCCATCTAGAACATTACATTCGGACAGCCTTCTTAAAACGTAACCATTTGGTTTCAGTTTTTTTTGACATGGCGAAATCTTATGATAGAACTTGGCGTTATGGGATACTTCGTGATCTTTTTAACATTGACTTTCGTGGGAACCTTCCCATTTTTATTAAAAACTTCCTCGCCTTTCGAACTTTTCAAGTTCGAATCGTTTTTTTTTCTAGTTTCTATGTAGAAGAAGAGGATGTACCCCAGGGAAGTGTCCTGAGTGTCACTCTCTTTGCTAATTAAATAAATGACATCCTTAAGCAGCTTTCTCCCTCAATGAAAGGAGATTTATATGTAGATGACTTCCGTATCATGTGTATGGGACAAGATATCCGTCTTATTGAAAGACAGATGCAAATCGCAATCACTCATATTCTTAATTGGACTAATAAAAATGGTTTTATAATATCTCATGACAAAACTTCTTGTGTGCATTTCTGTAGACGTAGGGATCTGCATCCAGATCCTGAAATTTTTATTGGTTTTACCCAAATTCCTGTTGTGGACAGTGTTCGTTATCTAGGACTATTTTTTGACAATAAACTTAACTTCTTACATCATGTTTCACAATTACGGACAAAATGTGAAAAGTCTCTTAATTTACTAAAGGTGCTTTAAAATACATCATAGCGAGCAGATCGTACTTCTCTTCTTAAAATATATCGAGCCACGATCCGTTCTAAAATTGACTATGCCTGCCAGGACTATGGATCCGCTAGTAAATCTGTTCTTAAAAAGCTTGACACTGTGCACCACAGCGCACTCCGTGTTTGCTCGGGTGCATTTCGTACATCACATGTTTTAAATCTTTATGTAGACAGTAATGAACCTTCGTTACATCATATTCATGAAAAACTTTCATTAAATTTATATTACCGCATCCTGTCACATCCTCGCCATCCGCTACACACTTATGTTTTAAATACCAACAACGATATACTCTATCAGAATAGACCATCATGTATACCACCTTTTGGAGTCCGAATGAGAGGCATAATTAATAATAGCCTCCTGAAAGATATTAGGGTGAGCCCTTGTCCTTCTTATATCTTTTCTCCTTGGAAACCTCCTGTTATTACAACTCTCCATCCTTTTAAGGGTTTTGACAAAAAGACTTTCAAACCATCCGCCTCTCAACAATTATATGCAGCATATCGTGCAGCCTTCCGTAATCATACTGATATTTATACAGATGGTTCTAAGAGTGGAAATACTGTTGGCTGTGGGGTTTTTTGTGCTAATGTTTCTTTAAGTCATCAGCTTCATTTTTCTACATCTATTTTTACAGCTGAATAAATTGCTATAGAGAGGGCAATGTCTCATATCTCTCATCATCATAACACCTCTTTCATCATTTATACTGACTCTAATAGTTGTATTGATGCATTAAAATCTTTCAAAAAGCATGCTTATGTGTCTTTGATCCTGGACTTTTATAATAAATTGACAAATCGTGGATATAACATTAAATTTTGCTGGGTACCCGGACATACGGGTATTCCAGGAAATGAGAAAGCTGATGAGCCGGCAAAGCATGCTTCTATTCCATTGAATCATACTGTCTCACTCTCAGACGTTAAACTACTTATCAAGTACATTATTCAGAATAACTGACAACAAAGTTCGGATATGGAATACAACAATAAACTGCATTCTGTTAAGCCAACGATCATGGCTTGGCCTTCGATATATCCAAGGAAATCCGGTGTTATTCTAACTCGTCTGAGAGTTGGACACTCTAGAATCACTCATAAACATCTTTTATTACGGGAGGATGCACCCATGTGTCCACATTTCCATTTTGCTTACTTGACCATTCATCATCTTTTGACTGACTGCCCGGGTCTCCGGCACTTGTATCGAATCTATTTTAAAACCTCATCACCTATATTGACAAACCTCATTGGGGAAACACCTCATGGGGCACTCTTTACTTTTTTAAAACATTCGGGTTTTTATTTTGAAATATGAGTTTTTTATCTCTATTATTGTTTTTATGACTTAGACTTGCTTTGATACATAAACCACATTTGGATAGGAACTCTATCCAAGTGGGCTTTCTACTGTCTTACTTGTATATAACACTGTTTTATACTTGACCTGTTTTTAAGTTTATACACTTGCCTATTTATATCTGTATGGGATATCCCATACAGATATCCTGGTCTTATTTTTATTTTGCTTTCTATAATCTATGTTTTGGCGCAGCATATCTCTCAAGGGATTTTGTTCCACTAAATCCTATACAACCTACCAACCAACCGTCTGTGTGAATTCTATTAGTTACTAAATTTAAACTATATAAAAATATAATTTGACGTTATTTCATTTTTTAGTTAAAGTTTGTATAAAGAGAAAAATTGATGTAATCTGAAAAAGGTCGAGTAAATCATAAAATAAACATACATTCTAGCCTATCTCTAACAGTTAAAAATTGTTATGTATAAAAAAAAAAAAAAAAAACCCATAAGTTTGGTGTTCTTAAAGTCCAATTCTCAAAAAAGCATGTATTGCGAATAAATGTAAAACATCCTATAAGACAGTGGCTCCCATCTTGGGATACGTTTACCCTTGGTGATACGTGGTGGACCTGCTGGGGGTACATGAAAATAATATCATTAGACAAAGATCATAAAATGGGTTTATATGGTCGCAAAATTTGGTATTAATGTCAAAAAAGTTTGGTCGATTGGATAATTTGTATCGATTTATTAAATGTTTGTGATAAAAACATTACTAATGAAAAAAATAAATAAATAAAAAATGAACACTTGCGTTATTTAAGTTGAGTATAAGGGGGTGAAGTGGGCGTGTTTATATTGAATTGGGGTATTCAGAAATGAAAAACCCAAGAAAGGGTATGTTCAATTAAAAAGAAAAAATAATGGAAACTCGATGTTATTATGTTGACACCATTTTCATATCTGCATTTACCAGCAACTACCAGCTACATGTCCTGTATAATCAGTAAGTGAAAAGACAAATTGTCGAAAACTTTTGTAACCATAAGTTCCGTAAATATTTCCTATCTTCAATCTCTCACACGTAGTAAACACTTATCTATTCCACCAAGATTCTAACGAGAATAAACATTTTAGGTATTCAACTTCTAGTGAAATTTAGCATTTTGTTTACAGTGCGTCAATGAAATCCACGTTTGTACAGAAAAAGTATACTCAAAGGGTATCGTAAATCCTGATCTCTAATTCTTGTTCGTTTTGAAACTTTTATTTTCTCGGATGCAATAACGGAAATTTTAAAGCCTAGAAAAGTTGCATTTGTATTCATTTTACAAACCCAATGGAAACAATGTGGTATGGTGTTACACACTTATGTCTGTTCATTGCGGTTTTGCATTGAAAGTATCCCAGCTAATTAGAAAGATTATGCTTAAGCTTTACTACAATCAACATCTGCGCACTAAATTCCTTTTTGGAGCCTTTCCTCTTATACATGGTAACTCGGAAAAGTTTAGAGATGGGGCAGATTTTCTATGGTGTTTTATAATCTATATGGGTTCCAACATTACAACCTTTCTTTGAGCAATTTATATGTAATTTTGTAGCATATATTATTTGGTGGATAATTATAGCCATAAAATGGTAAAATGAAATTTACAATGATTTTTATTATTTTAAAAGACTATTGTGAAAAATTTTTATTATGTAATATATACATAATTTTAATTATTTTTTTAATTATATAATATTATAGTTTTACATACTTGATTTTTGTAAATTTCCAAAAAAATAATTGAAATTTAGTAGTTATTATTTTATTTCATGTAAAAATGAAGCCGAATATTAATAAAACATTCATGTATATTGGTCAAAATAACAAATAAATAAGAAAGACATATATAAATTCTACGTAAGAAAAATAAAAATATCATATCTCTGTAAATACTTTAAATTAAATAGAATTTGGATTATTTCACATTTTGTAAATTCATATATTAATAGCGCCATTAATGTATATTCTCAACTTTTTATATTTCCTTTTCTAAATATTGTGACACATAAAAGTTTCTTTTTAAGCTTCAGTACCAAAAGGTTTTCGCTTAATTAAACTTTATGTCATGTTTATGGCGCCTTGCCAGTCTACAGAGTATCCGATTAGCACGGTAAATTAAGTCATCTGTTTAATTTCAATATATTTGATTAAATTACATTCCTGGGAGATTCCTTGATCTTTAACATGATGCTGTTCTTTGATCAATTGTCTTCCTACTGGAAATAAAAAATAATAGATATATAGAGTTCTTAAAAAGTTAGAAATGCGTTACAAGTAAATTCTTACATTCAAAATTTGCTGATTGAAATTAATTTTTATTATTATTTTTTAATTAAATCTAAAATTTGAATACATTGAGAATTATAAATAGTATATTTACTTGTATTTTCAGTATGTTATATTGTGTATAGTTTTTTCGTAACGAATATATATATATATATATATATATATATATATATATATATATATATATATATATATATATATGTATATATATATATATATATATATATATATAAACTTTTGTAATTAAAATAACATGATAATGGTCTTATTTTTGGTATAATTATATGTGGATATGAAGAGTTTGAGAAATTTAAATCCCGTAACTAAAGTTTATGAAACATATAGTTTACTTTTAAGGGATCATGTACTTTTTAATTTAGCCATAATTTAATATTTATTTAAACACCTTATTATTAAATATAAGGCACCTGTGCCTAATATGGACACCCTAAGGAAAATTTATTTTTTTTACCCCCATGTACACGTGTTAGGGCCCGAAAATATATGACCATAATCCCTAGACTGTTGACTATCATTATTAAAATTAGCGGCCCTGTAACTATTCCGGTTTAAATGAAATGATAAAAACAAAAAATCTTCACGAATGTCAATATAAGGAACCACCAGTCCCTATTATGGACAGGTGGCTCCTTATTGACCTACTACACAGATGTATGGAAGAGCCACTCTTCTATGGAATTTTAGAGGAGAAGGGATAAAAAAAAAGATATCTTAAAATATTGCGGAGGAGGGTAAGGCACAGTAAATATCTTCAGAACATGCACTTTATAACGGGGGATCATTTTCGATTGTGGCTCATCTAAGACCTATGCAAAGCACCTCAGTTACTACAAAATATTATGGAATAATGTAGATGGTTATCTTAACTTTCTATTTTTGTGAATCTGAATTCCCCTGCTGTACTTCCGATGTGGACATAAGGTGTCCATATTGGGAATCGGGAGTAGTTTTATTAAATCTTGTAATAAATAAAAAAGAAAACTTTTAAAGCAATATATGCAATAGCAATCGAAAATATGTTTTAAAACTTTCTAAAACACTCCACTTTTCAATATTTAAAGCAATTTTACAATATCTAATAATAATTTAAACTTACCTGTAATTACTATCAGCACACCCGAAATAACAAGTTTTTTTTTATATGGCGAACAGCGCGCTTTTTTGTATTTTCCTGGCTTAATTATCTTTTCAACTGCTTTTCTTTACGGATATTTAGTGTGATCTCTCTATCGAAATTGTTACTTTTAAAAATATTAGGGGTGTCCATATTGAGAGCACTGTCCATATTGGGTACAAATACATTATTTCTTAAGGAACATTAGCTATCAAACCGCATTCAAAATTTCGCATTAAAAGAGAGGTTATGTCAGAAACACTTTCAGTTGTTTCTATGTAATGAATATGAGGATTAATCTTTTGATTCAGTTTTCTGGTCACGCCAATTTTTGTCATTGTGCGATCTTATTTGCGCGTATTATCACCACTTTCGAAAAATGGTTGCTTGAAGTTTCAAAAATTTATACTGGAAATATTAATCCCTTCGGGACAAGCGACCGGTATACGTGCCGGCGTCGTTTCCAATTACATCCCGCTCGACCGGTATACGAGATGGGACTTTTGGCACTCAGATCCCGAGCGACTGGTATTCGTGCCACCAGAGTGGAACGTTTTCTTTATATTATTTTTTTATACGTTATACTATTTCATATTGATCATATATGAATTTATATTTGAGTAGAACACATCCCTTTCTAACAAAGAAAGCAAATGGAGTCAATTAATATTTTTTTCATCCATATGATTTTAGTTTTTTGAAAAAACTACTGTAATGAAAAGAAAATGTGTTTATTTCTTCATCAATTTATGTATCTGATTTACGCTTAGGAAATGTGATTTCTTTCGATCATAAACCTTTTGCCTGCTTAACAAAACATTATTTTTATTTGTCACAAATTTTTCTGAAATATTTAGAAGGGTGAAAGTGCGTTTGAGCTTTAAACATAATAAAAAATCTGTATCATCTAACAGATTGCGTGTTTTCTATTACTTTTTGTGTGCTTTTATCTAAGTGTGAAAGATCGATGGGTACGTATTTTTTAATTTGTTCTTTTTTCTTTTATCTCCGTTTGAAAATTGATTATTTGAACATCTGTCGTTTTGATTAGACTAGGTTATGGGATTCTTTGTTTGAGAATAAAACAGCGACTCCATTTTAAAACTCTATTATAAACTCTATTTTGCTGCTGTAATTTCTGATGAGAAGTAATAAAATAAAGAACAAAAGAAAGAAAAGAAAGTTTTCAATTGTGGGATATTTGATTACTTTTTAACCTTTAATTGTTATGTATCGTTTCAAACTAATTCTATTTCAAATGATTTATCTCTATTTAAGTATCGTGTTTCTCAGTCTCTTTTTTTAAAATGTAAAAAAAAAAAAAAAAAAAAAAAACACTTTTTTAGAAAGTTAAATTTCTCAAAGTTTGTAATAAAAAAAAAAAACAAAAAAACAAAAAAACAAACAAAAAAAAAAACCGCTTTTTTTAGAAAGTTAAATTTTTCAAAGTTTGTAAAAAAAAGAAAAAAAAACACTTTTTTAGAAAGTTAAATTTCTCAAAGTTAGTGATTCTAACACAGCCATTAAATTCTGACTATTTCGATGAATAAGCGCATACATTAGCAAGCATATTTCAAATTAATAATCTGTTTTAGCTGTTATAATTGAATAGATTTATTTGATGTTCGGTTATGCATAAATCTTCAATTTCAAAAATACTTTTAACATTAATGGCATTTTTGATCATCATATTTAAAATTTCTGTTTAATTTCATTCATTATTATTTACTATTATTCAATACTTTTAATTTCATAACTCTATTTATAGTTTTAAATATTTTCTAATACATAAGATATAATTAAAGATATTTTACTATCAGCAAATTCTTTGATTAATGTATCTTAATTTATTATTCAAGTTTATTCTTCATTATCAAATAATCTTTATTTAATATTTCGGTATATCATGTATTACTATATATATCTATCAATATTTAACAACTTTAAAGAAATGTATATTTTATTTTAAAGTATAGTTTTACACACTTTTTACTTATTACTGTGCAATACTTTTTATTTGATGAATATTTTATGATTTATTAGATTTTTACATACAATTTTTGAATTTACAAAAAAATATTTTTAAAGAAACATTTAAAAATAATTTTTTGTATGTTTGTTTAAGTAATTAAAACTAACATGCAGAAGTTGTTCGCATGTTTTATTTAATTAGTCTTACTTGTCAATAAAACAGCTTCATTAAAATGCTTATTTTGTTTAAAGAATGTGTTAAGAATTATTTATAAGCAAAACTATTGATGTTTAAATAAAATTCTTTTTAAATTTAGGATAATATTTCGATTGTTGCTATGTTAAAATTACATAAATGATCGGTGATCATACTGTACTATTTTGAGAGTTAAACAATTTGTTCAAATGTCCATTTCCTATATTTAAAAAGTCATTTTTATATAAAAGTATCGGAGAAAATAACTCATTTTTTGTGTGAATATGCATAACAACTGATTCCATGCATGTAAATTTCAAAAGATAACATGGAAAAGTATATTTTTTTACAATTTTTTTAAGAACACAATATAAGAGTCAGGCTTAGCTTCGTAAAATCCTTTAGCCCTGAAGATAAAATAATCGAATTTCAGCAATCCGTCCTCACATGCGCCCTTCGAAATGGGCGCACCTTCGTGAAAGGGTTAAACATATAGAAGGCGTAAATGCCGTATTATTATATTTCTCAACTAAGAAGTTTAGAATTTAGGGCAATTTTTGTATAAAAATTGCTTTTTTTAAATTTGTGGGATTTAAAAGATTCATTTTTCCGTTGCAATCATTTTGAAATATGACTTATTATATCTGTACATATTAAAAAATCACGTTCTGATTTTGCCATTCAAATGAGAAAATTCTTGCACTCAATGCATGCCAGAAAAAATGTCTTTTTTTTCTTTTTTCTTTTTTTTAAAATAAATATAAAAATATTATACATATGGATACTTTTTTGAAAATTCTTATTGATAAAACAAATTTTTCTTATCATGCGTTTTTATGTTATTTTATAATGTAAAAACAATTAGTTATAGACTGACTTCAACTCCTACAGTTGTTATTTTTTTCTCGTTTTATTATTATTATTATTATTTAGTTAAAAATTAATCTGAGAATGTAATATAAAAAAATGTAAGCTAAATTTATCACAACATTTTCAAATTTATATTGCAAATTATTTCGTTTAAACAGCTTCTTGATAATTTAAATAATGGTATAGTTAATAAATTAAATTACTATTCAATACTTAATAATAACAAATATCGTGTAATAATAGTTAATTAATTATTTAGTAATTATTTTTATTTACTGATAGTTTATAAATCTATAATGGAAACATTTATTATGGAATTATTGATGAAAATATCGCTGTATCGTTTCAAATTAATAGAACGCTTTTTGTGCATATTTAAATGGAAATATATAAATATTTGAAATCAATTGAATCTTAAATATGTGTGTTTCGAAGAAGATATGGAAAAATGTATGTAATATTTAGTTAGATCTTCTCCAATGAACTTCTTTAATAACTATTCATTGATAAATACGTATAACAAATTGTTTCTTTTCTACTGAAGTCAATAATTATTGAATGGCTTTAATTATCTAAATCTGAACAGAACACTTTTCTTGTATTTATTTCACTTATATTCTGGACATTTTAATATTACATAGATCGTTTGTGTACTTATTAATATATGTTCTACATACTTTTTTTTTCTTTTTCTTCATTACAGTTTAAAAGGTAATCTTTTTAATTTAATCATGATTAAAATAAATGTGTAAAATCGTTAAGTTTATTTAATTTTGTTTTATAAATTAAGCAAAAGTATAGTAGTACACATAAAAAAAAAAGTTGCGAAAATGACACTAGAACTATTTGACTCCCAACACATGGGTTTTTTTATCATTTCCAAACACAGTTTTTTGTTTTATCTATGAAAATACACCAAATATTTATATTTATAATCATATAAGTAGAAAAAAAATAATTGTAAAAAAAAATCTGTCCAGAAAACTATTTACGTATTATTTCATTTATATTCGGAAGTTTTATACCTAAGAGCATCATTTGTGAGACGCAATAATTAATATTCTGCATGAAATATTTCTTATGTATATTTTTTTCTCATTGTCAGATTTCGAAAAATAATCTTCTTATAGTGATCATAAATAAAAATAAAATTGTAAAATCTATAATCTTGTTTAATTTTGCTTTTCATATTAACGAAAAAAAAATTATTTATGCATGAAGAAAAAAATGTGAAAAAGATATTTAAAAATACACGCATTATTATACTTCTTCATATCGATTTTTTTAACGTCCTTTAATGTTTACCTCACAAAATACAACGATTTTTTGTCATAATAATTTGTTGAAATAGGAATAACTTGCAAATGAAGTATTTTGTATGAATACATTATCTCGGAAGAAAGATCTATATACTAATAATAATATATATATATATATATATATATATATATATATATATATATATATATATATATATATATATATATATTTATTTACTAGTGTGCAAAAATTAAGGACGGAGTACATAAATTTGCATAAAAGCTAAAAAAGGCAACCGAACAATATTAAAGACCAATCAGAAGATAGGCCTGAAACTTTCACAGTAGGACATATCCATATATGGCATGTGTAGTTAAAACAGAAAAGGGAAAGGGGAAAAACAAACAATGCTGTGGTCGTTCAGAAAATTCCTGAAATCTATTTGGACTATATAAAGGGATTTCAACGACTTTTTTGATACCTACTAAGTGATATAACCAAGAGGAATTCCAGGAGACGGAAACAGCTGTACGAGCTTTCAGCAGTTTACGGTTAATAGAAAGAACAACGGCGGAGGACCGTTATAATGTCTCATAGGCGACAGACAACTGGAGAATGCACATGGAAGATGGGGCAGACTATTGGACGCTGGATATCACGCTTTACCTTGGCTAGGAGGCTCCACAAAGGTGATCTTTATACACGACGGCCAGTAGGTGTGTACCATTAATGCCTGCTCATCGGAGCCGCCAGTTTCTTTGGTATGAGGAACAAAAGAAATGCACACAACAGGAGTGGCTTCGAGTGCTCTTTAAGGGTAAGAGCCGATTTAGTATGACGAGCGATTCTGGACGTTTACACGATCTGGGAAGAGCAAGGAACACATGATATACAATCCAGCATCATCAAAAAAGACAATTCTGGATGTGCTGATTCTTGTTTGTAGTGATATCGTGCTTGGTAGCTGCACAATCCTTCACGTCTTCCAAAGAGTTGCAGTCTCTGATCCCGCTACTGTACCGAGATTATCTTGTCTAGAGGTGTTGGGGGCCGTGACTTCTTCTTAATGGACGACAACGATCCCTTCATCGTATAGCTGCTGTTGAAGAGCTGTTGGAGAGTGAAGATATTCAATGAATGAATTGACCTGCAAGGTATTCGGACCTCTTTTCCACAGAACAGGTCTGAGACATTCTCGGAGACACTGGACATCACGTGACCAAGCGTCAGCAGCCATCTCGGAGCTGTAATTGGCATTGCAAGAAGAATAGGACTCGATGCCAGCAGCTCTTAGACAACCTCATCCTCATGACGTTGTAAATCCTGCATCGCAGTCAGAATTGACCATATCCCCTATTAGAGACTGAATTTCTTCTGACAGGTGCCTGTAAGTTGAACGTTTCTGTGTTTTTGCGTTTACGCTCCAAGTGATCTTATAGGGATAAAAAAAAGTATTTTTTATCCCTTTGATTTTTTGTTTAGATGATTTTTATACTTATATAATTTTTCTATATCTTGAAGATCTTATGGTATGATTTTGGTTAATGTAAAAATCTTCTGCGCAAAGTTACATTTGAAAAAAACTCTCGTGCTTAATTTTTGCTCACCAGTGTATATATACACACATATTTCCAAATTTTGAAACATAAACTTCTTAAATGAACCATCAATAAAATAAAAGGTGTTAAATCATCAAGCTTATTCAATATTACTTTATATATTAATTAAATTATTTGTTTATTGAAGCATGTTTTCAAAAAGACATTTAAAAATATAAGCATTATTTTACTTTTTTCATATACATTCTTTTCATTATTAAATACGAACGTTTTATTTTTAGATTTATCTATCAAAATACACCAAACCTTTGCCATAACAATAATAAAATTATGAAAGAAAATTACTTGCAAAAGAAGTATTTCCTGTCAGCCAATCATTTCGAAAAACACTAAAGGCAGATTTCTAGATCCACATGATCCATACAATATGATGTTTCCCATGGAGTATTTTATCTTTTCCTATTAAAAAGCATAAAAAAACGATACCTTGAAAACAGCAAGTAGTTTATCAGAAGTTATAGTATCGCCGGAATTAATCATGAAATTATTATTGTAATTATTATTGTATAGTATTATATAATTATTGCATTATTTTTAGGACTTAAATGTGAAAGTGAGGTCATGAGTGGATTTTCATTTATCAAATATAAACTACCATTTTTCTTACACATTAGATTTTTTTTAATTTAATGTATAGAAATGAAAAAAATATCAGTCTTTCTATGATTCTATACAAATCTATAATTCGGAAACCGGAATTGCGAAATGTTACTAAATGTCTATTAAACCACGATCGTGACATCTAAAATAATTCTAAATCCAAATAATTTATAATTAATTTTTAATTTATAAAAAATCTCCAATTTATTAGCAATTCCCTATTAAATTTTATAATTTTTCGTTATAGCAGTTGCAAACATTTAAAAATCCGCTGTAAAATTTTTACCTCAGCAGTTACTTTTATGTGATAGATTTCCACATTAAAAAGCCACAAATAAATACTTCTGTAAATCGGCAATAAATACAAAGTTTTTTTTTTTTGAGAATCATTGAGCAGTTTGTGGTAGTGCACTTTTAATATATCACAATTAATTATCCATCCAATAGAATTACTTTTAATTTTCTGAATATTTTGCATTTAGGGATTTTAACAAAAAAAAAAAAAAAAAAAAAAAAAAAAAAAGCTCTTTATTATTTGCAATATCACAAATATATTTTTTCAAAGTCTGTGCATTTAAAAAACTAGCAGTTTTTAAATGCACATTAATGTTTTTAATCATTAATATTTTTAATTAATAAAAATAAATTAAATAAAATTTATAATAGTCATTTGTTTCGATATCTATACATTAATTTCAAATAAAATCTGCAGTTATTCAGCTTCCTCTTTTTTAATTGTATTTTCCTAAAGAATTATATATATATATATATATTTATTTATTTATTTACATATGATATAAAATTATTAGAAACATATTTCTCTATAAATATATATTATTGCACTGTATTAACATATGAAGTCTGAACCCTTTAACTTTTGAATACGGGACAAATTCCCGTATTGATAGCAGATAATGTCGTTAGTTATTTCTTTCTAATTTATTTTTATAAGCACGCTATAATTCACATCAACAGCAGATTTTAATTCTTTAAATTTGTGTACACTTAAAATGAAATAAAAGCCTATGTATGGACACGAAGCCGCAACAATTATTTGTATAGTGGTTTTGTTTATTACATGTGACAATGTTGTTAATTTTTTGAAGAATGTGTTCTTTGTTCCCCTGGAGTTATTTATAGCTTAGTTTAGATACTTTTAGTTTTCATAAATGAATTTTCTAATTAACATTAATAATTTCCTGTTACACGTATTAGAAATAACAATTCATTTCCTTTGTAAATAAGTCGTTGAAAGAAAGCAAAAATGCGTGTTTTAAAAGTTTTTTTTTTTTTTTTTTTTTTTTTTTTTTTTGTAAGTTGTGGATTTGGCGAGTGTTATATCAAAAGAAGTGTCTCGTATAAAAGTGCGTTAAACAGTGCAATAGATTTACCCGTCCGAATCCAAATGATTCCAATACACACTACTCTAACCATTTTAGAAATATTAATGCTAATTTTATTTCAACTTTTAGAAACTTTGAATATTCGAAATATACATTTTTAGGCATAAGTTTAAAATGAAATAGACAACATAATTAGTATCAAAAGATACTAAATAATTTTCATGGATGTAGACAGACCTATAATCATAAACAGCTAGAAACATTGTATCAGATGTATGTTTAAACTTCATAAAAACATGTAAATTCACACATTTTTTTATTTACGAAGAACAGAAATTAACTTGTCTTTTGAAAATGACTTACCAAGGAATATCCCCAGGTATAAGCTGTATATTTAGGTGAGTGTGGTATCAAAAAAAAAAAAAAAAAAAAAAAAAAAGATCTCTTCATGTACGTTAAAAGTGCAATGGAACTATTCGTCCAACGATAATTTTCGAAATTTAAAATCTATGTTTTTGAGACTTTAATAAACGTTGCTCTATAAACTTAGCTAACCCATAATGCATATTATATTTTGATTGTTTACACACATGCACAGTAAAAATGTTTTAGTAAACCTGCTCATTATTCATAATTTTTTTTAAATTCTGATAACAGAGTGTTTTGTGTACAATATCATGTGTAATGTTTTTTGAAAAGAACTTTTTTTAATATTAAGAATTCTGCAAATTGTAAGCAAAAAACTTTGAAAAATTGGGACTGTTTTTATGAAAACCTTAATATTTCTACGAGTATGTATGCTATCCTCATAAAAAATGAACACGGTTTATTACAATAACCCATTTAATCATAATCTACAGTTTGAACAATCTTGCACATTAGTTTTGGCAGGTTACTCCAAAATATATTCATTTTTTTTTCAATTTGTTGACGGTCTACTATGTGAATTCGGAAAATTTAGATATTTGCGGAAATATATGACCTGTACAACTGTGTTTACACACCTGAATTTTCAAGATAATTCCTCATGTATTTCTACAGATATTTAACGAAACGTTAAAAATCGCAAGTGGTCACATTAATATGACTAGACCCTGGATATACATTTTGATTTGTTATTTAAATTTAACCTGATTTAAATGATTACCTTATATAGAATAAATTGGAATAATTCAATGTTAATCCTGTCCAGTAAAAAAAAAAAAAAAAAAAAACTTTTGGGTGGAGTAATTATGACTACGGGTAACTTTGTCCACCGCAGTAATACAAAAATCTATGTATGGTAAAATTTTCTTTCACGCTTAGATGTTTACCTCATAATGCATTTTTCATTCTAGATATTTTGGTACAACTGGGTTATCCCGTCGACCTAAAAATTATCGCCAAACTATAAGATTAAATGCCAATAATGGATGATCGTGAACATCACATTCAATGACATTAAATACGATTCACGCGTTTAAAATGACTTTAACCTCTTCAGATCTGAGCATAAAATAACTCTACAAATATATATTTATGGCTTTTGCATAATCGAAATGACATCATATGTTACAGAAAGAGTCATTTTTATGAAATCAGTACTTTAGGGGATTGGTAATTTTGGTTTACAAATATGGATATAAAAGTACTAATCTCTTTAAAACATCGTTTTAATTATCAGTAATGTAAATTTTCGCAATAACAAAATAAACGTCTTTAAACAAGTAAATAATCAGCAAATCCTCAAAAATTTTTATTGTAAGGCATTTAAGTTAAATTATCATTAATATTTCTTACTTTTTTGGCCACATTGGCTTGAAAGTATTTTCGAAACTCGGATGAAAATAATATTTATTTTATGAGGTAATATTCATCAGTGCTGACATTTATTGGTCAAAAAACATTCAACTGTATAGAAGTAAAGTAAAAATGCAAAAAAATGGAACAGTTTAGTTTTTATGAGGAAAAGAATGGAGGTACACATTTGTGTACCTCAGGTCTGAAGAAGTTAAGTGATTTTTATTTCGATTTTTTATTAATATTTTTATTAATATTCTACTAATTATCTGTTTTTCGTTATTTAAAATACAAATTATGCCCATATGTATAATTTGGCAATTAGTTTGGCGAAATTGGTCGACGGGATAACAGAGTAATACCGATATTTTTTTATACTAGTCTGAAGCATTTTTGAGATCCAAGTCGCAATTTCAACAAAGTCTACTACATCTTTTGATAAACGGATTTGTCAGTTTGGTGTTCGAATGGTCTTAATTACCCCCAAATAAATGTGTGTAGGTAAGTATAAAGAAGAAATAAAGTGGTCATTTTTTTTTTACCACTACTGTTTATAATTGCCCCAAATTTTGTAATAGTGACTTTTTCATGGAGTAATTATAATCATCTTTTAACTTAATAAAAAGGAGAGCTATGAAAATTATAACTTTGAAGGGTGTTTCTAATGGGTCAGAGTTACTTCCTATTTACTGAAAACACCACTTTTCGTAATAGGTTTATAATTACCCCTTCTGACCCTATATATATAATTTTTAATTTAATTATCTTATTAATATTAAATATACTCTATCCTAGAGACAAGGCATTAATCAAATAACAAACTAAATATAGATATTTATGGATTTATAGCAAAGCAAAGAAAAGAGGCGATGACGATTTTGGGTAAAAAATTTAAATATTCTAAAGAATAGCGGTATATTATTTAGAAAACATTTATTTTCAATTACTAGATTTTGCTTTACACAGTCTAGTAAATTAATGAGTATCGACGTTCCCTCATGTTAATTTGCTATCTTATTTGAACAGACATTGTGATAAGTAACAGATTTGTCTGTCTTAAATTTTAAATAAAACATATATATTACGAGAATAATTTGCTCTGAAATTAATTTCCCAAATCTGGAGATTTGGCGTAAATGGAAAATTTTATTGCCCTTCTGGTCTAATGAGCCTTATTTTGTGCTCTGAGATTTACTTTTAAATGCCTATTTATTTTTCTTTATAGCCATTTGTTGTGTTTTTTAGTAGGTATTCTACAAAAAAATATATTTTTTGGATGGAAAATTTCCAATATATTTACCAAGATGATGTTTTTCAATTTAAAATTTAAACATATTTTTTATACTTGTATATTCATTCACTTACCTAAAAAATGATATATTCTAGAATTTTGTTCGTCTAAAAAAAGTTAAAAAGTTGATTTCTTCACATCATTGTAATAAGAACGTATAACAAGTTTATTTTGCTATAAATTATTGGCTGTATTTTTTATTTAAAAATAAAACTAAAATTTTTCATTTGAAGTTTTGTTTTATATATGAATGATTAAAACAATTTATTCAACACAAAACTAGCAATGGTTTGTTTGTATTTGTTTGTATTTATGTCGGCCAATCATCTACTCTGTGGGATATAGGCCCTAAGGGGTGGGATGCCCTCCGTGGGGGTCTTTCTTAGGGAACCTAACCCGTATTTACGCAAGGAACTAGCAATGGACTAAACACAGATATTCATAGATTAATAGAAAAGCGGTGGAAATTTTTGATGGCCATTATGGCTTACAAACCGTGCTACCTTAAATCTAAATAATCTACAGAAAAGCAAAATATTATTTAGAAATCAGTTTCCAATTACGCGAATTCGCTTTACACAGTTTGGTAAATTAATGAATATCGACGTTCCAATTTGTTAATTTGGTATCTTATTTGAATAAACATTGTGAAAATCAATATATTTGTCAGCCTTAATTTTCAAGTAAAACATATACATTACGAAAATCCTTATCTCTGAATTTAATTCCTTAAGCCTCGAGATTCGACGTAAATGGCAAAATTTATTGCACTCCTGGTCTAATGAGCCAAATTTTGCGCTCTGAGATTTTCTTTTAATTGCATACTTCATTTACTTTATAGCAGTTTGTTGCTTTTTGTGACTAATTTTCTTCAAAAACATTTATTTTTCGGGATAGAAAGCTACTCATATATTTCCCGTGTTCACTTTTTTAAATAAAAATTTAAAAATACTTTTTTATACTTCTAATGTGCATTTCTTCACCTAAAGTGTGATATTTTCTAAACTTTTTTTCGGCAAAAGAAGTTTAACTTTGAATTTTGGACATCGTTGCATTAAGAAGAAAATATAAATGTATTTTGCATTAAATTATTGACAGTATATAGTTCGTGTAAAAACTATAAGGAGAGTAAAAAGCATTAATATTTTGATAAATTTCAAAACAGATAAAACTTTATTCCTTAGAATATGTTTAAGCATGCTGAACAGCTAATAAACAAATCGAAACAATTCAAATGTGAAAATTTTATTACGAAAATAAAGTAATTGCACAAAACACCACCATTTTTGCCTGTGTAAAAACTATAAGGAAAGGAAAACAAATTCAATATAGTAACCGAAGAAATAAATATTTAATATATTATGCACCCATCTCTGAGTTTAATGATTGCAAATATTCCATCATTTCCTGACCCATTAATTTTTGGTACTGTTCGGGATTGATTTTGTGCAATTCAATTTGAATCATAGATCTGATTTCTGATGCTGAGGGAAAATGCTTCTATTTTTATGAACTCGTCTTGCTAGATCTCCCCATAAGTTATCGGTAAGGTTTAGATCAGGACTTCTTAGCAGCCATTGCAAAACTTCAATATTTTTCTTGTGAACTAAAGATTTGTCTCGCAGCTTGTGTGGATAGGCGTATTATCTCGTTGTTATATCTGTTTTTCTCTTGCTAGAAGTGTTGCAACAAATGAAAGATGGCCTGAAAGAGTTTGTATATATGCCTTTGAATTAAATTTTCCGGAAAGATAGACAATTGACTCCGTGTCACTAAACGAAAAGCATCTCCACGTCTCAATGAATTCATTAACTAACTTAAACGTTTTGAGAAGATATCTTTTTTCTTTTTTTCAAGTTATCACCAATAATATTTCCAGACATCAGGATCATTTAAATTAGTCGTTGAGCCAGGAGCTTGTGTGGTTTCATGTCTGGGGACTTGGTAAACTACATATTTTTGGATTCACCACAACAACAGGACCTCATTTATCCATGATTCTTTCAAAAGGAGGGAAGCTTTTGGGCTCCATATTGGAAAATGGCCACCTTCGTTGAGTTAAGCGGTCAGGTGGTTTCATGTCAGCGGACATGGTGAATCATACATTTTTGGATTAATCAGAACATCAGCATCTCATTTGTTCATGATACACTCAATACTAGGGTAGTTTATGGACGCCATATTGGAAAATGTCCCCGTCTTTGAAACAGGGACTCTTGTGATTTCATGTCAACGGACTTGATAAATCATTCACATATATTTTTTAGATTCACCACATCAGAATGACATGTATCCATATTTACAAAAACCAAGGTAGCTTATGGGCTCCATATTAGAAAATGGCAACCGTCGTTGAGCCAGGGGCTCGTATTTTCATGCCAGTGGACTTTGTAAACCCTACTTTTTTGGATTCACGACAATATCAGCCACAATATGACATATGATATTTTCAAAAACAGAGAAACCAATGGACGCCATATTGGAAAATTCTGCCTATAAGCACAGGGATAGAATTTTACTTTTTATTTTACATGCTGTAAAATTAACAGGACGATTAAAGAGACAATTAAGTAAAGACACGCAGTGGTCAAAAACTACAACAAAGTTTAGTCAAATACCTGCCGCAGTGAAAAGGTATGATACACATGATTCGTAAAAGAGCCAAAATCAGTTCTTCAGAAAAGTCTATTCTACATCAATATCAGTCTTTGACAAGATCCAGAAAGACGAACGTGATGTCTCATACTTACACAACATGGTTATCAATGAATAGATAAATATAGGCAGGCTAATAGAATCAACTAGAGCAATTACTACTTCAGAAATTGTCGAACACATGATCAAAGCTCATAAGATGACTGGAGAAATTTATCAAACGTTCAAGAGAGAATATCTGTCTGAAGACTCAAAGGCAGAAGGATTTTTCAAGCCTCCAATAAGCTAATCATAATTTGTAACTTTAAAAAGAAAGAGAATTTGAAGTTAAATAAATCAGAGTTTGTTGGCATGACAAAAGAAAATCTGTTTTCTCAGATGACGATCCTTGCAGAGTAAAGAAATTTGGATATAAGAACTGTCTTGTCCTACCATCTAAGGCTTCTTCAATAATCCTAAGAAACACTTGATGGTTCAATATGAAAAATTGGAAAATCAAACTGATGGATGTTATGACAACATTTTCACTGCTAAAAGAATGCGAATGCGGTGGTGTTGTTAATATAAATGACAGAATGTGCTTTGTTCAAAGCTACCATGGAGCTACAATCATTTGGACAACTTGCAAAGAATCTGTATTTTGAAATAATAAAAGATTATACATCCTCTCAAAAAATGGATGCTGTATTTGATACATACAGACAGATGTCAATAAAAATAAATGAACGAAAAATATGAACTGTTAGTGATGTTATAAAAATTATATACTCCTAGACAAACAGTACAAAACTGAAGCAAATTTTATCTGATGAGGAGAACAAGAAAGAACTTATGCACTTCATTTCTCAAGAATCACAAAATGAACATTATTTGAAATAGTTGAATACACAAGTGTTGTACCTTATCTACGGGAAAAGTATAAGAAATTCAAGGGAAAACTTGTAGAAGAATCCACTAAATTGACCTGCTTCCAGGAAGTAGTGGTACACAACTCACATTTTGCATACACCATCTTTAGCGTCTGGATTTATAAATGTATCATTATCTCAACATTGTTTTCTTTAGAAAACGATTTGAAAATCTAAGAAGGATTAATATTTGTGAAATTTGAATCCAATGACAGGGTAAAAAAAAAAATACTGCAATTTGATTGAGATGCATGGAATTCTATGTGAAGAGATATATAATGCATCCCTTGAAATGCATTCACTGTCAGTGCAATAAGTGATTTTGCAGACAAGGGAAAATGATGAATCAGAACACAAATTTCAAGATGCGCTTAAGGCGTTTGATACTGAAGCTGATTTATCAGAGGAAATAAAGATCGAGTCGTAATTTTAAAATATCTATTATGGAAAGCAAATATACTCAAACATCAAGGAATTGCGCTATATTCTATATATTTTTTATGTAAAACAAAAAGTCTGTGGAGACGCATTGCCTTTTGTCATGTAGTAATACACTCTACTTATAGATAATGCAAGCCAATTACCAAGGTCTTGATTAGAAGAAGTGCCCACAGGCCTTGATCCTTATCTTTCAATCCCAGATAAATATGGTTGGATTTTTGGAACAGATAGTGAGGAAAAGGGTCTCTAGAGATCCAGTGGAATGGCAATACTCTTGCTCCTGAAGCTGTTTTAGAACTGGTGTCATATATTTGTTTATATATTTGTATTTTTTGCCACACTACTATGTGTGTCTATTTAAAAACCTAATATACAAGCATATTCAGAACTTAGAACTGTTCTATGACGGTTGAAGTTATTTGGATACAGAAATGTGAACCAATCATGATAGAAATGCAGAACACTAAAATTTCTGTTATTTATTAACCCGTACAAAAGCAGCATCATTTACAATAATTTAATTTTATTGACACAACTTTTTGTCAAACAATTAAATTTAGCTATCAAAACAAGATAATGTCTTAATTAGATAAGGAAAATTTTACTTATTTAACACTAGAACGCCCGGAAATTCTACTCAAGTTTGAAAATAATATTTCTCACCAGAATTTTTTTTCAAAATTATTTAATTGATTTATTTAACGTATATTTGCGTGGATTAGATTTAAATTATTTCAAGAAAATTTTTCTGGTTCGAATTGAAATTTAGTTACATGATTGGAGTCGAATCGACTCCATCCGGGCTTTCTAGTGTTAATGGTTTCAAAAACAAGCGATGGAAGCACGTTTTGAAGTTGCATATACGCAACCGTGGTCCCGAAAGGGATAATTATTTACAGACTGAGTACAATAGTTTCACCAGTACTACTTGTTTTTTTTTAATTGATTTGTCTTATCCACATGAAAATAATAAGCATTAAAAGTCAAATCATGACTTTGATTTTCTTTCATGGCAAATGTCTTTTGATCGGTTTATCCAATTGAAAATATTAATAATCATATTGAAATAAAATCTTAACAAATGTATAATTTCTATAACGTTATATGTTCAATAATATTTATTCTCTGCATTTTTTCATTTAGATTTAATTATGTGTTAATGTTAAAAAAATCATTTGTGTCTATATGCGATACATGGCGCCCATTTTTTCAATATGGCGTCTATAAGCTACCAAAAATTTAATAGTATCATCATAAAATGAACTCCTTGGACCATTGTGAATCCAAAATGGTATATATCACCAAGTTCCCAGAGATGAAAACAAAACCCCTAATTTTGGCTTCTGGCTCAAAGACTAAATCTCATCAGAGAAATAAACCTTATCTCATCAGAGAAAAACCTGCAGCGGTTTGGCATTCCAAGTCAACACTTGTATGGCTGGAACAGTTATATGGCGGATTCATTGCGACGTGGGACTACTTATTTTTCAAAGTTGTTGTGTCACTTTAATATCTTACAGGAAAATTGAATTCAAAGACACATATGCAAACACTTTCTGATCATCTTTAATTTGTTGCAACATTTCCGGTTGGAAAAACTGATATAACAGCGAGGTAATGCGCCTATCTACACAAGCTGTGAGACAAAATTTTAGTTCAATGAGAAAAATCTTGACGATTTGCAATGGCTTCTGAAAATTCCTGATCTAAACCTTACCGATAACTCACGGGGAGATCCAAATATACATGTTTATAAAAATGGAAGGCATTTTTCGTCAGCATCAGAACTCAGATCTATGATTGAAGTTTAATAGCACAAAAAGAATCCCAATGAGGGGCAAAAATTAATTATGTCTTCGAATGACACAGTAAAAAATCACAAATCAATTAATCTGAGGAAGAAAAGATCACATTACAAAGTCTCGTAAATTGGCGAAAATCGTTGATTTCTCTTGACAATTTGCTATCGTATGTAAACAGACATGTAGTAGGTAACAGATTTGTCTGGCTTAAATTCCAAGTGAAAAAAAAATACAAAAATCATTCATTGAAATGTATAAATGATTTCATGATAAATGATGATCTTCGAAATTTGATGTTAGTGGAAAAAGGTATTTTCGGTAATATATAATGAGCCTAATTTTTCGCCTCAAGATTTTATGTAAAGTGCATCATTTCTTTATTTTTTGTGATTTATGATCTCTTTATAGATAATCTTGTTCGAATATTTTTCTCCTATTCGGTGAGAAATAGCAATGATAGGATTATTTTCCATCAAAAACTAAAAAAATATATATGTTTATGTATTCAATCCGTGCTTCTTCGTACTAAATATTTTACTTATAATATTTTTTTCAGATATAAAATTTTAAAGTTACTACAATAGGGTATTAAGCGAAAATGATTAAGGTATATATAAATACGTTGCATATTTCGAATATTTCTTTTCATTCACTTTTTCATGTTTTATTGATATATATCGTTTTACAAAAAATGGTTACATTTATATATCTATAATTTCAATTCAACATGATCATTCGCTGCACCACTGGCGCTAAAAGCAGCTCATAAATAATACTACAAATTATGCTTTATATTTTAGAAATGCAAGTATAAAAACCCAAGGGATAGAGTGCATATCTATATGTGAACCAATTAACAATAAACAATTAACTATAAACAAGACACAGGCAAGAAAAAACAGTCTGTTCCCATCAAACGGAGGAGAGACAAGTTTAAACCCACCCCCCTTTTTTTCTAAAAAAGTTTAAATTTTTGCAGGTTTCTGAACGCCTGCCAAACCTGCATTCAAAAACAATATATAATAACAACATGCCATTTTTTAATAAGAAAAGCAAACTAAAACCGATTTAATCAACATAAAAATATAAATTTTAATTATATTGAACACAACAAAAACAAAAATTAATATAAAAATAAAATGATCTGTATAATATAAAGAAATCTATTATAATTGAAACATTATCAAATAAAATGAATGCAGCATTTGCCAGGATTCCCCCTTACCTGAAGCAAACACAAAAATTACGAATAGTAATACCTTTTAAAATATCTCTTGCCTGTAAAACTTCAAATTAACAAGGAAGCTTCCTCCATATCCATTTTCATATTCTGTCAAATCCTAGTCTGCATGCCTTTTTCACTCTCGGAAATTCAGGCTATACTCGTTCTGTAATAGACTTTAGAATATAACCTTCATAACCTTTTTCCTCTTAAGGATTGTATAATTTCAACAGTTTCAATTACTCTAAATCAATCAGTAGTAAGATTTATAATTACAGACAAACTGCTTTGTTAGAATTTGACAGTTCTTTAGATTTTTTTTTTTTTTTTTTTTTTTTTTTTTGTAATGAATGAGAGTTTGTAAATTTCATTGAAAATCTTTATAGTCATGTAAAAACAGACAATTTAGAAGTTCCAAGTGAAAAGAAGGAATGAAAACTAGGCTTTTGGAAAAAAAATGAAATTGGATATGGAGGAAGCATTCTTGTTAATTTGGATTTTTACAGGCAAGAGATACTTTAAAAGGTATTACTGTTCTTAATTTTTGTTTTTGTTGCAAGTAGGGGTGGGGAGGAGCCTGGAAAATGTTGCATTCATTTTATTTGATAATTTTTAAATTATAATAGATTTCTTTATGTTATAAAAGTTATTTTATTTGTATATTATTTATTTATTTTTTTTTGTGTTCAAATATATTTCAAATTTATATTTTTATGTTGATTAAATCGTTTTTAGTTTGCTTTTCTTATTAAAAACTGGCATTTTGTTATTATATATTATTTTTAATGCAGGTTTGGCAGGCGTTCAGAAACCTGCAACAATTTAAACTTTTTGGAAAAAAAGGGGGATGGGGTGAGATTTGTCTGTGTGAACCTCTGATGGGAACAGACTGTTTTTTCTTGTCTGTATCTTGTTTATAGTTAGTTGTTTATTGTTAATTGGTTCACATATAGATATGCACTCTATCCCTTGAGTTATATATATATATGTGTGTGTGTGAGAGAGAGAGAGAGGGACAATCTAAACATAGATTATTTAAGTAGAAACTCTCAAAATCTTGAGTTTTAAAAATATTTAATGAATAAATATGGGCAACTGAAACAAATTAATTTAAACTTATTTATCCTGTTTATCCTGTTATAATTTGCTTTCAATAGGTTCATTTTTAAGTACATCAACACACATCAGCATTTGATAAATTTAAATGATCGTATATAAATCAATATTTCCTGTTTCTAAATGTGATATACAAAAGCTAAATTTTGTTGTTGTTTTTTTTTAATATAAAAAAACGCTATTTTGTTACTCATTAATTATTAATACTACTTTTTGGATAAATAATTTACATTTAATTTAAATTAGAAGCTTATTTTTTATCATATATGATTAGAATTTTTTTCCTTTTCAATGCCTAGATAATAAAAAAGTCTGACTATAAATAAAATAAAAAAATTACTTTTTTTTCATTCATTTACAACATTTACTATTATTGTTTAGAAATTATGCTACAGTTTTTAAAAGAGTAACATAATACATGTTTTAAGGTAAACATAAAAGCGAGGAATATTGTCAGTAACAACATTGGAATAAAAATGATGCATCTTAATTCCATGAATATGTTAGAGAACAGAGGTATATTCTTTACAAATTTATTATACATAATTATTAAAGGTCAGATTACAGTTTCTTGTAAATTGCCGAACACCGATGTTTCCTTTAGAAAATTCGGCATCTTATTTCACCTGGCATTGTGATAGATAACAAATTTGTTTGTTTAAAGTTTCAGTAGAACACATAAATTACAAGAATCTTTTGCCCCGAACTTAATTTCTAGAGGCTCGAAAAGAGACGTAAACGGTAAAATGTTTCTGGCCTAATGAGCCTAATTTTGCCCTCTGAGATTTCCTTTTAAGTGCCTCTTTAATTTTGCTAAAGAGGTATATTCATTTTCTGCATGATATTTAATAAATAATATCTATTTCACCGAAAGGAAATTTATCTATTTTTTCCGGAATTATTTTTTCGCCGAAAATAAAAGCGTGTCTTATAAATTTTAAAACTGAAATATGTTTTGCGTCATCTACAGTTAATTTATATTTTTTTTCTATTATTAAGTAAATTCTTTTCATTTTTTATTTCAAAAAGAAATCCAAATTTATAAAATCATTATTAATAAAAATAAATAAACATGTTGTGAGAAAAAGAAAACCGCAGAAGCCGCTTTATTATTATTATTATTATTATTATTATTATTATTATTATTATTACTTTAAATATGGATTTTGTTTAAAAATCACAAATTTTAGGCTTTGAAAATTCGCTACGTTAGAGCATGGTTTTATAGATACCAAATAAAAGAAATGCGTATGTGAAACTGATATTATTTTACATTTATTTGCATACATGTATTATAATTATTAATTAGATATTGTCCTAGATTTTTTAAGCGAGTAACATAATGGATGTTTTCAGGTAAATAGAAAAGCTAGTAATATTGTCAATAACAACATTTGAATAAAAATTGATAATAATACTATGAATCTGTTAGAGAAGAGATGTAGATTCTTTACAAATTTATTATACAGAATTACGAAAGGTCACATTCCAGCGCCTTGTAAATTAACGAACGTGGATGTTTCCTTTAGGAAATTCGGTATCTTATTTCGGAAGGCATTGTGATAGGTAAAAAATTTGTTTCCTGTAAATTTTCAATGGAACACATAAATTACGAGAATCTTTTGTTTCGAACTTAATTTCGAAAGGCTCGAAAAGAGACGTAAACGGTAAAATGTTTTTGGTCCAATGAGCCTAATTTTTCCCTCAAAGATTTCATTTTAAGTGTCTCTTTAATTTTGCTAAAGAGGTTTATTCATTTTCTACCTGATATTTAAAAAGTAATATCTATTTCACCGAAAGGAAATGTATCTATTTTTCCGGGAATTATTTTTTCTCCGAAAATAAAAGCGTGTCTTATAAATCTTAAAACTGAAATTTATTATTTTTTTTCAATTATTAACGAATTTCTTTACATTTTTTTATTTCAAAAAGAAATCCAAATTTATAAAATCGTTGTTATTAATAAAAAAAGTAAACATGTTGTGAGAAAAAGAAAGCAACAGAAGCCGCTTTATTATCTTCTTATTATTTTAAATATGAAATTTGTTTATAAATCTAAAATTTCAGATTTTTAAAATATCATTTTCAATTTTTTCTTTTTTTTAAACACAGCATCGCTACCCTAAATATGGTTTTATAGATAACAGTTAAAAGAAATACCGTACGTAAAGCTGAGATTATTTTACATTTATTATTATTATTTAAATGTTGTGCTAGATTTTTTTTTAAGGAAGTAAAATAGTAGATGTTTTCAGGTAAATAGAAAGCTAGTATTATTGTCAATAACAACATTGGAATAAAAATGCTGTACTGATGAACCACGTTTGAGAGGAACCTGGACAGAACTGCGCATGATCGAAAAGAGAGAGTCCATGTCAAAAATGGGGAAGTTAGCACCATCTCGAGATGAGTTTGTTTATTAAACAACCCTAAGTTTTTTTTTTGGGGGGGGGGAATACCTTTTTGTTTCTGTAACTGAATTATCTGTTTTTAAAATTACATTGTAATTCTGTTACACGAAATAAGTTATAAAAAGACAAGCATAATAAAAAAGACGATTTAAAGGTATGATTATTAAACTTAGCCTAATAACTTTTCACTCGGAATATAGCGCAACTTAATCTTTTTAGAAGTAACGGCAACATGGCTTGATTTTAAAACATACCAGATTAGCGATTTTTTATATATGTTTCTTTACATTATTGTGTACATTATTTATTTATATTATTTGCATGCATTTGATATGAATATGGCGCAGATATCATATACTTATAAGGTTTGGAACAATTTTTTTCCAACGTCAATTTGGCGAAAACCTCATTTTCGAATACTGGTTAAATATGCATCTTTAAATTATTTTCTATTATTTAAAAAAATTACAATAAATAAAACAATTTTTAAATATATTAAATTTTAAAAACTAATAACTATACAACAAAAAACATTTTATATAATTTCAATAAAAGAAAAATTAAGGTAAATAAACAGTTTATAAAAAAATAAACAATATCAGGGTTACCATATTCGGCAAAATAATGCCATTTTGGCATCAAGTAAATCCCAGTGAGAATATGATATACATGTGCCCTGAATATTTAGGTTGTTAGAATTGGCGAATTTCTTGTATAGCCGCCAAGTCAGATGCCAAGCAATCGTTAAGACTGCGTTTTAGCCATAAATATAAATGTAAAAAAAAAAGAAAGAAAAAAAAACATGCTTTTATTAAATATTCACAAAAATGTAAGAGAAAATATATATATAATTGATAGAAGGTGCACAATCTATTTAATTTAAAATAAGATTTTACTCAGAACAAAAAGTAGAAAACAATATTTAATATCATTTCCATGAATACGTAGAAGTAATTTCGGCCTCATAGGCTGTTCTCCCCAAAGTCTCAATGGAATCGGCTTGACATTCTGCCAAGTCAGGACCTTACATGAGTGGTACATCAGTATCTTAATTCCATGAAAATGGTAGAAAACATATGTATATTCTTCACAAATTCATTATACAGAATTACAAAAGGTTACATTCCAGTGCCTTGAAAATTAACGATCGTGGACGTTTCCTTTAGGAAATTCGGTATCTTATTTCGGAAGGCATTGTGATCGAAAACAAATATATTTGCTTTAAAGTTTCAATGGAACCCATAAATTACGAGAATCTTTTGCACCGAACTTAATTTCGAAAGGCTCGAAAATCGACGTGAATGGTAAAATGTTCCCTTTTCTCGTTTAATGACATTAAATTTACCCTCAGAGATTTCCTTTTAAGTTTCTCTTTAATTTTGTTATAGTGGTTTCTGCATTTTACGCCTGATATATGTATAAAATATATCTATTTCCCCGAAGGGAAATGTACCTATTTTTTTCCAATGTTAGTTTGTTTTTTATTTAATAATTAAAAAAGAATTATTAATTTTTCTGTGTGCATTTCGTTAAGTAAAATTTTACTGTCTTCTAATAACTTGCTCAAAAATAAAATGTTAAAATATTGTTTATTAAATAAATTAAACAATATTGTGCAATGAATAAAGAAATAAATATATAAAAATCAGTTAAATTTACGGAGAAAACTGCTGGCAGCAGTGTTTTTCGTAAAAATTGCTGGTAACATTGTCGCGCCGTAAATTTAATGGATTATTTTACAGTATGTTGAATAATAATAATATATATATATATATATATTTTAAATAGAAAAATTAAACACGTAGATTTTTGAACTTATAATTCTCATAATTTTGATTTATTATTATTATTTAAGAATTTTAAATGACTGATTAAAACAAGTTGATATATTATTTATTTAAGCCTATTCAGTTTGTAATCTTCAATTGGTAATCTACATTTCCATATGTGAATGTATGAATAATATCCACAGTTAATAGTTTAAAATGATTGCAAATAAACAAATAAATATATAAATACCTAAAATTACAAAAATGTAAAACTATTTTTTTTTTTTTTTTTTTTTTTTTTTTTTTTTTTTTTTTTAGCCTCAGATGCTATTTTTTTTCAGATAAGCTAAAAATGTCGTGTCATCAGCCCTGAATTTTCTACTGGACCGATTTTGATAATTATTTTTTTAAATGGAAGCTATTTATTTGTAGTTGTGCCCATTTTAGCTATTTTTTAATTTATTTCCATTTTTATACTTTATTTTTAATTTTAAATGCTTTTTTACGATATTTCTTCAAAACGGTGGCAACTCAGTTTAGCTTTTCTCTCGATAATAAAAATTTATTTTCCATTATTAATTTCTACAAGTCAGAAACTGTATGTCATCAGTGAACATGTCCTCGCATTTAAAAGAAAAAAGTTAATTGTTTTCGTAAAATTTAACTACAATGAAATGATTGCATATAATTATGCACTAATTGAGGTAAAAAAAAATATATTTACTGAGAAATAATATGAATAATGTAAATAAAATAACAGAAAAAAATTTATGATAAAAATTAATGTATAAAGCAAAGTAAGAAATATTTCAAATGAGGAAAATGATGGCATTCAGCAACCAGATAAAATGAATTTACAGTATTATTACGGACGCCTTTTTCATATTACTAATAACAGTAACTTTTAAAAAACATTTCAAGAGAAAATGACGTCACTATTTAAAACATCGCATTTTTACTCATAACGATATTACATTTCAGTATTTCTTTTTATTATGGACACTGAGATTGAGATTTTACTTTCAGATGACTTCAGTTAGTGAAAATGATGTCATAGTAAAAAATAAATTAGTTTTTTTTTTATATATATATAAATCTATTTTTCTGTAGTGCATATAAAGTAAAATTTCTGGATTTCGCCGGCACTCAGATTACAATTTTAACTGAAGATGTGCAAATATTTGCATGCAAAATTGTAACTGGAAAACTTGACATTAAGTTTGGAAATATATTTATTATATATTGATTCAAAAATGTAATTACTTTTGCTTTTTTTTAAAGCCAAATCGATCGGGTCTTTTAAACATTTCATTCGTCGAATTCGACGGGATTCCACTCGTTTTATTGTTAAAATGCATTTCCTTTTTCTCAGAGTCTATAAAAAAGCGTTTAAGCTAAAGAAAAAATCCGTTTTTGATGAATCTAGTCAATGAAGAAGTAGCACGTCAAATTATATCTCTTTATTATTCTGCAATTCCAAAGTCTCAGAGAGAAATTGCTAATCAGCTGGGTTTTTCACGCCGTTCTGTTTGCTATTATATTGATAAACACAAGAAAAATGAAGTCAGTTCATTGCATTCTTAACGGGGTCGCCCTTCTGAACACCTCTATCGATTTTTTTTTCTAATCGGAGGCGAAACTGAATTCTACAAAGGCAGTATCTACATTCAACTTGTTTTTTTTTTTTTTTTTTTTTTTTTTTTTTTCAGAGAATAATTTTGTTTTAAAATCTTTTTTAAACGGTATCTTTTTCTTGGGGAGATAGATATGCTGAATTTGTATTCGATACGTTTTTGATATGTAATTTATACAATATGGTTCTGGAAGACGATGATAAAAGTTTTTTTTTTTTTTAATTAAACGCATAATTTTTTTTAACTTTCAATTCTTAAAACTTTGAATTCATTTTTTAAAAGAATTTTAAACGACTGATTAAAACAAGTTAACATATTGTATATTTTATCTTATTCAATTTGTAATGTCTTGGTACAATTCCATGTCTGAATAAAATCCATAGTTAAAAGCCATAATAATGGCCATGTAATTTTTATTGCAAATAAATAAATAATTTAATAAATAATTGAAAATTCCCATTTATACAATGTAAAACAAAATATTTTTTTCCTTTTTTGGAAAAAGGATTTTGTTTTTTAAATCTTTTTTTAAACCATTTCTTTTTTAGAGGGAGATTAATATACTGAATTTGTATTTGATACGTTTTTGTTTATCTCATATGCTTCAATCTTTCACGGTTCAACTGTACATGTTTATAAAATACTGAGAGTAAATAAATGTACAAACAAACGTTTTTTTCATTCACTTATTTTTGTTGTTATGAGCGAAAATCAACATTAGTTTGGTAATAAGATTTAATTTGAAAAAATCAATCTAAATGATTGCATGATTTTTTTTATGGCAATTAAGTGTACAAAATGAAATCACATAATAAAAATATAATCGCAAAACAATTATTACCATGTATTTTCAAACATATAATAAAAATTTCCCAATATGTTAAAATAGTTTTAAGTTCCCCCAATTCATGCGAAAGCAGCAATTAGTAAGCTTCATTTTACATGTAAAAATATTTAAACAATTACCTTTAGTTAATTACTTTCATTAAATCTATAACTACATATATTTTGTATTTATTGTCTAATATATTTTGTGTACGCTATAAGGAAAAATTTTACGACACACATTGTAATTTTTTATTTGTAAACATTTTATAATAACGTTAAAAAATACTTATTTATTTTTAATGTAATGCAGAAATCAATAATTAACTGACAGGGAGAAAAAATACAGTTCTAAATGTTTAAAGAATTTGTGTACTCTTGAGATATTTTTTAATTTTGTAAACATGAATAAATTTACATTTAATTTAATTTTACACTTTAACACGTTTTGATAAGCTGGGTATAGAGAAACTGATCCATAAAATTTTAGGCATTCTTGTAAGCATTCTTTTTAAAGTATATCACAGAATTTCGTATTTTCAAAGGAAGGCTTGTATAAGTAACTTTCAAATTATATATATAGTACATATTAATACAGTGCATTGTAGAAAATATAATAATTAAGGTACTTGTACCCAATATGGACAGTTCTTCTATTATGGACACCCCTAATATTATTTAAAGTAACAATTTTGATAGAGAAATCGCGCTACTTGTCCGTGAAGAAAAGCAGTTAAAAAGTTAATTAAGTCAGGAAAGTACGAAAAAGCGCTCTGTTCGTCATTTAGAAGGAGACTTGTTCTTTCGTAGTGTGCTTAACGTAAATACAGGTAAGTTTACATTCTTTTTAGACATTGTAAAATTACTTTAAATATTGAAAAGTAGAGTGTTTTAGAAAGATTTTAAAACATATTTTCAATTTCTATTGCATATATTGCTTAAAAAAGTTTTCGTTATTTATTTATTACAAGATTTAATAAAACTACTCGCGATTCCCCATATGGACACCTTATGTCAAAAATGGAAGTAATGCAGGTGAATCTTCAGATTCACAAAAATAGAAAGCTAAGCAAAACCAACTACCATTTCATAATATTTTGTAGTAACTGGAGTGCTTTGCATCGGTCTTCGCAGAGCCACAACCAAATATGACCATCCGTTCCTAGGTGCAGTTTCTGAAAATATTTACTATACCCTATCTTCCCCTGCAATATCTTAAGATACATTTTTTATCACCTTTCCTCTAAAATTCCATTGAAAAGTGGTTATTCCGTACACGTTTTGTAGTAGATCAATAAGGAGCCACCTGTCCATAACAGGAACTAGTGGTGCCTTATATGGACATTTGTAAACATTTTTTGTTTTCATCATTTAAATTAAACCGGAATAGTTACAAGGGTGCTAATTTTAATAACAATATTCAACAGTCCAGGGATCATGTTCATATATTTTTGGAGTCCTATTACGTGTACATGGGGGTGAAAAAAATGAATTTTCCTTAGGATGTACATATTACGCACAGGTACCTTACATTTTAAAACGCAATAAAATTATGAAGTATCAAATTAAAACCTTGCATCATTTTTAAACAATACTCTTTTTTATCATTTGCATGCAACCAAATTGTTGCCCTAAATCATCTTTTAATGTTTTTTTTTCTTTTAACATCTTTTCAAAGAGTTAAAGCTTAATTCCTTTTTTGGGGGGGGAAGGGGTCCGCACTGTCCATTGACACGCGTGTGCTATCCATTTTACGCCGATACGCGGCTGTGTCGCATGCTTTTCATAACTCTTTCTCTTAACTTCTTTGCTGATCCTGTTATGTTTTTGATCAATATAATAAGCTTCCTGATTATTGTTTATATATATATACATATATATATATATATATATATATATATATATATACGAGTGTGTGTGTGTGAAGAATGGCAAGTATGCAATTCTATTCCTTTAAAAAATTCCTTTATCAGGCATTTCTATTAAATTCCTATTATGGCACTACTTGCTACCAGTATGCTTGATAAGAAATATTTGTTTATCTTAAATAGTAACAACAGTATTTTCGAAATATTGTACGAATATTCAACAGCACACGTCTCCAAACATTTCCTTTTTAAATAAAATTAGATTGACCGTCTTTTCCTTCACACTTTTACTTACCTCACACTTTTACATTTTCCATATATTACACTTACTCGGTGATGATTATTTTTTTTTTATCTTTGTTCAAACTTGTCATTCAAAATGCACACTTTAAAAATTATTTTGCAATTGTATTAGAAATACTGAAAAATAAAATTTAGTTCCTTTATTTTACTTTATATATTAATTTATTTTACGTTAGAATAATTTATAAAGGGAAGAATCTTCTCCTCGGTGTTAGCGGGGTTTTTATCGATTTTTACTCGGTGAATCATTAAAGACTTATTTTGAACAGAAGCTCTTATACCTCAGGCAGTAGAGTGTTCTTCCACTGTCAAGAGGTCTCGGGTTCAAACTCCTGACGGCTGTTAACAAGTTGTAAACAAACGGTTGAGATAAATATTGGAGAGCTTGCAAATTTCTCAAAAAATCCAACTTCTATCTGCCTCATTGAAGACTGAGTCACTTACTGGACATAAATCTGAATTAAGTTATTATCAGAATAAATTATGTTACAGTGCCCTGTGCATTTTTAACAATGTTAATGCACAGTCTATTTTAAGTTTACCAAGTAATAATCCTTTGATTTAACAAAATCTCTGTTTTTCAAATCTCTACAATTTTACATAAGATTTAAGTTCATGGATTATCCACAGATTCATTGTAATTTTACAGATTTTTTTAACAGTGTGGTTAATAGTCAATGATTAATGTATATTCTATAATATTTGGTGACGTCAGTCCACCAGCATAACATCTTCAACAGCTGCAGGTAACATTTAGCTGGAAGCCCCTGCAGTGATCCTATAGCTTCAGAACCCATTCCGAAACTTTTACGTTTTTGGAATCCTTCAACTTGATAAATTCCCGTTGAAATTTATCCGGTTTCATTTTTTTTCTTTTCTTTTTAAAAATTTTTCTTTTATTTATTGATTTATTTATTTATGGATTTCGTCAAGGATTCGGCCTACGAGAGGTATTGGGGAGAGGGGGGGGGCGCATAATATATTCTAGGCCTTAGAAACTTGTTTGAAAATTCTAATACCTACAAATTAAATCTGGAAAGAAAAATAACAGCAGAAATAAAATAGGTACTTGTATCTTAATTAATAAATTGATCGTAAAATGTATATTGAATGTAATTAAAGCCATTACTTATAACCGTTCAACTTGTACATATGCATTCTTAAAAAAATACATAACATGCATTTTTGAAGTGCTCCTAAATCCAATATTTAAAATTTAACACATTGAACACGCATTAAGTATTAACTGCTATTTTAACGACCTTTTATTAATTATGATTAAATTTAAACAGCGTGATAAATTTTGAACATTTTATTAATTAAATTTTCCATTTAAATATGTCAGCAAGCGAAAAGCACATGTATGATTATGTATAGAAATTTTTATATACATATACAGCTTCAATATTATTTATAATTAACATAAGAAAAATTATAAACTTAAACTGATGCATCTCTTGAATTATTTGAATGCTCCACAGCACATCTTTTAAAATATCAGATACGAAATGTGATGAAAGTTAAAAAAACTGTACTTTAAAACACATTGAATATACTGAAATCCAATAGTATAAACTATTAATCTTGAAAAGCACTAATCGATTTTTTGCGTTCCTCTCAAATCCTAGATTCAAAATTCTATCCATTGAACATACATTAAGGATTTACTGGTATTGTTACGACATTGTTTTCAAATAAATTTATAAAAAAGTTATAAATTTTCCATATTTTATGAATTAAATTTTGCATTTAATATAATAGCAAACAAAAAGCACACGTATTACTCTATAGAAATGTTTAAGCGCATAATTTTAAATTAATATACGAAAACAACATATAAAATTGAACTAAACCACCTCCCGAGGTTTTTGAATGTACCAGTACATCGATTACAGTACTATTAAAATATCAGACTCCAAGTGTGAAAAAAGTATTAGAAATTCTCTTCTTTAAAACGTACTGAATATAATTAAAGCCAATAATTATAACTATTCACTGTGTACCTAGTGTTTATTTTTTTTTAAAAATGGCTAAACACATTTTTGCATTATCTTAAATGCTACATTCAAAATTTAATAGATTGAACACGCACTAGAGATTTTCTGCTATCGTCACGACATTCTTCTTATTATTTTTTACTATACCTTAACAAAGTGGTAGATCTTCCATTTGTATCAATTGAATTTCGCATTTAAAATAAAAATGAAAAACACATATATGCTTCTCTATTTAAATTTTTAATTATATGTACAATTTCAACATAATTTTAACGTAATATATGGAAATAACATGTAAATTACAAGAAGCTGAATGCCCAAATACATCATTTACATGAATATTAAAATATCAGACGCAAAAATGTTATCAAGTTTTTAGAACAACATTATTTTAAAAAAATACATTTATTATTATTATTTTTATTATATCTATTTGAAAAATCAAACATTCAATGACTCGACGAAGATTGTATTATTTGACTTTCGATTTTAAAGTGCAATTTTTTTCGAGATGCAGTTATTGAAATCTTGTTCTCCTAGATTTTGTTAAAAGAATAAATAAAAAATCTATTATATATTATATTTTTTAGTGTTTTACACACAATGATTCTATTTTTTTATTCAAAATTATAACTTGTATCGATAATCCCCTTCCCTCCTCAAAAAGAAGAAAAAAGAAGGTCACTGACTTGCACGCGATTGCGAAATTTTCTTATCGCAGTTAATCAATAATGCAATCCATCATATATTCGATATACATTTTTTAGTTCCATCCAAAACACTATCGTCAATTAATGGATTTCTACTCGAAGAAAGTTTAGTAGGTAAGATATACTGATAAGCAGACGAAGCCTTGACAGCTAGTCTTAGGGAGGGGGGTGTAATTTTGCAAATCGCAAATCGTTTTGAAAAAAAAAATTCTAAAGAAAATTAGAATTTTATAATTATAATAATTCGTATTATTTTATTATTAATCTATTAAAAAAAACATGGTATTTTGCAAAAAAATTAGTTTATCATTAAACTGTTTCCTTTTTCGTGATCGCCGCATATTTTTATAATCAGTGGGATCAATTATCTGACCTCATTTGTTTGCTTTAAAAGACGATCTTTCATACGACTTTTTTTTTTTCCATATTTCATACTTTGCGTCTTCTTAAAATTTCTTCTAAATGTAAAGAGTTTAATAATAATAATAATAATAAATATCATTTTTATGATAATCAAAACGTGGCTTGAATAATAGCAGAGTCATATATTACTTACGCCATGGATTAAACATTAGTATTCCTAGACGAATCATAAACAAGTTTTAAATGAAATTTCAAATTCGCAATTTTTGGTATTGCAAATTTTTAAACTTTTAAACGACGCACATTTTCAATTTATATACAGTCGTATAGGGAGAAATGTACCTTTAAATTCAATTTGTTTGGAAGCTGTATCTCAATTTGATTTTGTGTTTTTAATCTTTTTGTAGTTTTTTTGTATCTTTTTACCACCGCGGCAACAAAGGTATTGTATTCCTGGACACTAAACTTGGACCAATTAGAAAACGAGTAAAATCCTAGCATTACAAGGTTTAAGATATTCTTATGATATCACACTCTTAATCCTCAAAAACGACCATTATTTAAATGTCTTGAAAAAAAAGGAAATGTGTATGTATCTATTGTAGGCTAAATGATCTCTCTTTTTTTTTCAATCATCATCGCATTTTTGAGGTTCATTGCGAAGAGTATAAATAGCTTTGAGGTTACTCAAAAAACAACCAATTGTTTCTCACCCCAAAAGAAATTTCCATTCTTACTGCAATGAACGTTTTTTTGAAAGTAACGAACTGTTTCTCCAAACTACATTTTGTATCTTATTCAAACATGAAAATTCTATTTGAAGCCAATCCGACTTCGATTTTGTCACGAAAAATATTTTTCGCCAACACGCAACAGAGCCTAACCTGATAAATATATATTAAGTCAATTCTCAACCAAAGGCGAAAACAACAAAAAATAAAAAATAAAGTAACAAGAAAGAATAAGAATAAATAAATAATAATAATAAATTTTCTATGACTCCACATTTATTTCCCAACTCTTGAAAGTAATTTTTGACGATATGCAATCAGACTCGAATTTTAAGATTCCATTAAATGTCAAACTGCGCCTCGATATAAAAAATTTAATTCAACATTAACCTGATTCGAAAACCACAAAGTCATTTCCGTCGACATTCATCTAGACCCGAATCTAAAAATTTCAGTTTATATGACTCCGATCCGGATCAGAAAGAATAATTTCATGGAATAATATACCGATTGGGACGCAACAATGTGATTTATATCATTACGAGCCACATAATTTAGACATTGTTATTGATAACGTAATACAAGTCCAATGAAAAAAAGTTTGAACGAATAGTAAACTGACACGATCATGATAAAACAATTTTCTCCGAAAATCAATTTGATCCTAAGCTGAAAACTGCATAAGAATTTAACCCACAACGCGACTCCAATACAAAATGAAAATTAAAATATTTCGCACAGTATTCGAACTTGAACACGACAAAATGAGTTTGATCCATACGCAACTCGAGCATTGCTCAATAAAACAGTGGCTTAAAGATGAAATTTTTTGTACACTGTTCTTGACTTATTGTTCTTTATTCGCTAGTTGTTTGAATAATCTTTTGCAATTGATCTTTTAATCACTCTACAATTTCTGTTTCTCGACCATAATGTGATTTTATTGCTTATCACATATTCATTTTGCAAAAGTTCCCTCTTATATGCGCGATCTTTATTAAAATTGTTTTGGTATATTTTACACTTTGTGATTCCTAAACAATACAAAATGTACTGTGTTGCGTGAACTTAAATTGCTAATGCTAAATCTTGTGTCATATATATTTATAAGTCATTTATAAATTATCCCAATTGATACTATAAATTTGTATATTCAGTATTTTTAAAGAACACTCTTTTGAATATATAAAGAATATAAGAGTCTTACAAAAATTTTCCATTAAGAAAAGTGCATTGTAATCATTTACATTTATTAAATTAGACTACTTCAGAGTTTGAATTTCCCTTTTTGAAATTCAAAGTATCTAATATGAAAGTCCCATTTTCAAAAATATTCTTTTGTAAAAATTTCGAAACTCATAAATAAAAATATCAATGTTATACAGACTGTAAGCAACTCACAAAAGAATTTTATCGGAAAATAACGGAAATTAAAATCTCTAGTTAAAAAATTGTTTTTCAAAAGTAACCATGAACAGATTTCTCGTATTTATCTATTTGGATGAAACACAAGTATAACTCTTTTTTTGGCACATAGCCAAACCGTTTTCTGAATTGCCTTAATTCTGATAGATTCAGAGACCATCAATATTACTTTGCAAAGGTGACAATGATAAATAAATATTTTCACGTTCTCGATAAAAGTTAAAAAATAAATACATCTCACAGTAGGATGTGGTATAGTTGTCTGATTCTAATAAAAAAAAAAGACTATTGAACGATTTCTGTGTTTATATTTTTCATTGTTACATATATATATATATATATTTTAAATCAATTAAATATAGTGTAATTTGTGATTATGGAATTGCCTTAATTTTGATAATAAATTGGGCATGAATATAACTTTTGAAACATGAAACTAGAAAAATTATTTCAACGCATTATTTCATGTAAAAATTCGTTTCCTCATAAAAATTGATAGGTGAACATAGGGTAAAATTGTATAGTGTGTGGAAACCAAATATCTGTCTTTTGAATCGATTTATGCAGCTTTCTATCTGATAATGGTGAATATATTTAACTACAGAAAAGAGATTAAATAATAATAATAATAATAATAATAATAATAATAATAATAATAATAATAATAATAACTGCCTTTACGATGTTCCGTACCTGTATTCCAGTATACACTCTCAGAATATATATATACTTTAATTCACGGAAATATTCCTGGCAGCATTGCCACGGAAGTATATCCGAGAATTAGGGAATTAAACGAGTATGTCTGTTTATTTTTTTCCTCTGACAAAAAAAGAAAGTATTCGCCAGTTAACGACTTTTCTGTTCTATGGCAGTAATTCGAATGTCTGTAATCTCACAAAAAAGTTTTCACAAAGTACTTTTATCGTTTTTCCATGGATGCTTGGATTAAAATGCGTAAACCGCGTTTGTAATTAAGCTTCTGAATCACTACGCTAGTGAGCGCTTTGGAGAGACCAAGTTTAAAATGAAGATAATTAATTTATCCAAACGGGGGATTGATAATTCTTATTAAATTTCTTGTTCAGATAATAAATATATATATATATATATACTTAATTGAAAAAAAATCCGTCGTTATGAAATAATAGTTCGTGTTTTAACGTTTATAAAATAATAGATAAAAATTATTACATATTTAATATATTTTTTAAAGGCAATTTCATTCTTGTATGTGAAGTATGAATATTAAATTTTTAATTGTTTGATTTGTCGTCTGAAACCTATTTTTTAAATTGATTGAAGTAGTATACACATATATTTTTCTATGTTCTCTCAGAATATGTTTTGCCTACAAATATGTTTTAGAACGAATTTTTGAGCGCATATGTTTAGAAAAAAAAAGTCTGCTGAATATCCTGTCTTTTGTGGTAACGCATGTCGCTCAAAGCTGTCCCGAACATACCGCTGGTTTGTGAACTGTCGATCAACATTAGAGATGACCAAGTGTCGTATGTGATAGCACTTCATAACATCATGCTAAGTGTGAGAACGGTGTACCGCTGTAAAACAAAGAGAAAAATAAGTCTTACACTGCAGGACCTCACGCATGTACACGACTGCAATCAATGATTCAAATGAATATTTCTTTCTTTCTAACCGATGACCAGGCCCCTACCTGCCGAGTTTTCTCAGCTTAATGGGTTAGATACCTGGTATCGGGGAGGACGACAACCTAATTGTCACATAGTGGCAATAAACTTTGCTTCGCATGCCATCATTTCTGCAGTATTTGCTTGTCGTTGAGCATACTTTGTTTCACTTGTTAATTAATGGTACATTCTGTTGTTTGAACTGCAAATGGCTTCGCAAGATGGTTTCGTAATTTAGAGCCTTGATCAGATGACGAGACCTTCACCTGACAAGGCACCTCCAGAGGTATAATTTACAGGTAACTTGGAGGACGTTGCACCCACGGCGGATTTTACATGCACCAGGCGTCATTAGCGTACATGATGGAATTTTAGCCGCAAAGTGGGGACGATCTACGCAGACAAGTGCCGAGGTCGGCTGATTGTAGCTAACGGTTGCTGGACTGAATAGTTTATTGCCTTTGCGAATGTATTGAGTTTGGCGCCGCACATCACTCCCACTCGCCGTGCCAAGTAAAATGGGGCTGGAGCTAAACTTTTTCTTCAAATGAATCTTGATTTGTCACAGAAGACAAATTGGTACTATTCATTTACGGTAAATTTCCGTCCTTGCAAAAGCATTCTAAATGTAGGAGTGAGCATAGCGTGAGAGTGAGAATGCAATGGCACCGGTATTTTGAGAGCAGCTTGTTTTTTAACTTTTATAATAAAAAGCAATAAGAGAAAATTTATGATGTTGGTAAATTGAACTTAAAAATTGACATCTGAGAATGTATATCTATACCTATATTATAAAGAAGAAACGTTTGTTTTTATGTAGGGGATTGTATTAAGAAATAACGAACCAATTTTAAACATAGTGGTATCAAATTGATTGCGTTTGCTCCTGTTCAAACACTGGCTGTATTTGAAGTCAAAGCCAGAAATTCAAAGAGGTGGGAAGAGTAAAACACGTTCTAAAAATACGGTGTTACTGTTGGGTATAGAAACATGAAATTTAAAATTTAATTAAGTATAATATATAAATGACGTCTAAGAACATTTCCTAAATGTGTACGAGATTTCAAAGGTGTAAAAGTGCGTGATATGTTTTCTAAAAACGTTCTAAACTGCGTTTTTTAACCACTTAACCGTATGCCCAACAATGTCTGGAAATAAGTAACTGATTTTAAGAAGAATGATATCAATATGATGATGGCAGAGTCCTTGCTCAACCATAATTTATATTTATGTTGGTTTCATTCCAAATGCAGTGCAGGACTAAAACAATTTGCAAAAATTCGACTTTTGTGCCAATGAAGTGCGTAGAGACATAAAATTTTGCATATTAATTTATCAAACTATATCAATCAGAACATTTCCTAATCTATTAGAATATTTCCTAAAAAATATCAAATTTAAAATCGGTGAAAATTTGCAAAAAGCAATCGAATATACATTCTAAATTGCAATTTCTAAGCAATCTCATGAAACACCAAGTCATTTAAAAATAATTTTATCAAAATGACGATGAATGACAACTCTTGCTCCATGGCAATATTTATATGAGTGTTACTACCAACTGGGGATTTCAGGAACTGTTACAGAGGGGCCTAGAAACATGAAATTTGGAATGATAGTAACTTATAATAAGAAATCTCTTAGAACATATTCTTGGAAAGTCAAAATTTATATGGGATGGAAATGCGCGAAAAGCGCCCTAAATTGCTTTTTCTCCGAAATTCCAGGAGGTACCATACCAATTAAAAAAACATGGTATCTTTATGGCAGAGACAGCTCTTTCCCCAACATATGTTATATTTTATTTGGGTGTCAATACAACCTGTTACAAACCACGTGTGAACGAAGAAAAGGCGCCGTACGGTCGGCGATGGAAACGCAGTGATGCAATATTTTGCTAAAAAACCAGAAGTTGTTCCGAATTCATGATGTGAGGAAGAAAATGTTTCTTCCTCGTAAAAAATATATCTTTGTTTTATGTAAATAGTTAAGTGTTAGTGTATGTTCAAATATATGTGTGTGATGTGAAATAAAAAGAAAAAATGTCACGTGGATTATCATTTAAAGAAAACAATCACGAACTATATACTTCGAATATAGCTTCTAGGATTAAAATCATTCTCCAGAATTTTCATTTTCGTCACCACCTGGATGTTGCAAGAGGATAAAACATTCTAAATTTACGGTTTTGTGTTAAGGAAGGGCCTAAAAAGGGCCTAATTTTGAATTTTTGATTATTTAAAAGATACAGTAAATCCTCTGAATAGCGGTCGCCATTGGAACTGTGATAAAGTGACCGTACCTCAAAAGTTCCCGTTATCCTGGGATTCCACATTTTAAAAGCTCAAATTTAATTTGCATTAAAATCAAAAGAAACCTAATTTATTTTACAAACCTAATTTATCGCTTTTACCCTTTTTAAACAAATCTAATTTATTTTTACAGTTAAAATATATATACAGGGTGGTCATAATTTTTTTTTGCCGATATATTGATCTCTAGCGTTCAACCTATCGAGGTAAGATTTCAAATGTAGTTATTATGAGATATGGGATCGGAATTCTGTTACGGTAACAAAGTGGTGCTCACAGTTACAGTTATAGGTAGAGTATCTCGAAATTTTCCAATCGCAACGCCCATTTTTTTTCCGTCCAAAAATGATCAACGCATGCGAAAACCCTGAAGAGCACTGGAACCGTACTTGTATCGCAAGAAACGGACTCGTTATGTACGCACAAAAAACAGCTCTTCAAACGCCTCCCCACCTAAAAAAAATGGATTAGAGCAAACAGAGGAAATTTGCATATGACACAGATTCATTACACCAATCACTGATTACAACACTCCAAGCCTGTTCGCTGCAGTAATTCTGGTATGACGTAATTTTGCAGCATTGCCGTATAGCGGGAGCCTGTTACAGAACAAGTTACAAATCCCGTTGGTATCATTTCCTAAAAAGAAATACGGTCCGGGAATAACTTTGCATGCAATTCCGCACGACGCAGTAACTTTCATGTCCTGTAAGGTATCGGAGACACAGTGTGGGAATTCATGTTTGCCCACTGCCCACTATTTTTCGTGTTGACACTGCCAGTTAAGGTGAAATGTGGCATGTCTGTCCATTATTAGTGAAGAGGCCAGTCCTTATCTCCATCATATTTGATAAGAAATTGATTAGCAAAGTCTATATGTTGTTGATGGCCCCTACTTTCATCATCTGGACGCACTGGTGCAAGTGAGGAAACATGCGGATTAAAAGTTGTGCCAGCTTTAGCACCTATGATTTCAGTGTATCCAATACAAAAGATGCACCTCTCACCGTTTTGCGTGTGTCCTGCAGTCACTACGTGACGCAATTCCATAACAGTATCCCTAGGAAGAGTTGGTCGTATGGATCGCGGTCTACCATAGGTGCAGACAGTTTTTTCGAAATTATTTACGAAATCACATAGAAATTTTGTGTTACATGGGCAAAGCATTTGGCAGTGTTTTAGACGGTAAACACGCAAGGTTTTCGCAGCATTCATCCCATTCTGATAATAGAGTTTTACCAATTCACCATGAAATTTCGCTGGAAGAGTCATTTCGTCAGCTTGTGCAGCTCCCGACTGAAGAACTAACATTCTCATCCCACTTTTTATCCATTTTTTATGCTGACTATCTGGCAAACGGCGTTCCTTAATTGGTGTTTTGCCTCTGTCACACTCAAATTTCCTTCGTGCGCCGTGATCGTGTGTGTGTGTGGTTTTTTTTTTCGTTCGCAGAGCTGTTTCTTGAGCGGGCATGACGGGTCCGTTTATTATGATATGCGCACCGTTACGAAGCTCATTAAGGTTTTAGCATGCACTGAACATTTTGCGAGGGAAAAAAATGGGCGTTGCCATTTGAAAATTTCTAGTTACTGTCGCTATAACCATAACCGCGAGCGCCAATTTATTCCTGGAGACAGAATATCGAGCTCATACCTGTGAATATCTATATATAAAATCTTATTTCGATCTGTTAAATGGCCAGGCAGCCAGAGTTCGATATATCGGCAAAGTTCTTTTATGACCACCCTGTATATATACTACTAATATAAATATGTTAGTATTTTACAATATAGAAACCCCTTATTCATAGGTTTTCTTTTCTTTTTTAAGCATATTATTTTTTTTTAATGCATAATAATTAGCACAGATTTTTTGTAGAATTCGTTATCAGTTTTCTCGACCACAAGATTTTTAATTTAAAAATTTCAGAGGCTCTTTTTTTCTGCGAGAATAATGAAATAGTTTTGAGATTTTTTTCCCTCAACAGTTCGGATTCATTCTAATTCCAATTTGTCAATCTCATTATAAATCGGTTCTTCGGAGATTACTTTCCAAATTTTTACTTTGAAACATTTTTTCTAAATAAATTTCACTTTTTTGCTGTATGCCATCGATTTGGGAAATTATACATTTCAGTTTACTTTCGCGCACTTGCACGTATTTTGCTATCCTGATTAATTTTCAACTTAGTACTTAAAGTTGAAATTTTCATTTTGTACTCATTCCTTTAAAGAATGAAACATGCTACACATAAACAAGTAATAGCATTACAGTATTCAAAAGAATACAAACTACTATTGTTTGCTCACACTTAATTTAAAATTCGTCTCCCCAACCCTCCTCTTTCCACAGCTACTTTTAAATAAAATTTTGCCAAGCAATCGCTAGAGATTAGGACAGAAATTGTAACGACGATAAATAAGAAAATTCACCTTCACATTCTTTGCAATCCTATTTTTAGTTAAAACTTAATATTAAAAAATTCTGTAGGGTGGCCGTTGTTCTGAGGTTTAGAGTAATGATATTTTTATGGAAGAGATGTAGTAACACATAACATGACCGGTTGGTGGGGCTAAATCACAAATTTAAACTTTGTACTGTCAAAAAATGAATAAAATTTCCTTTTATTCTATAACTTTTGTCAAATCGATAGACTATCAAATGGACTTCGATCGTCGCGTCCGTAGGAAAACACTACATTAGGTTTACAGCTTGGAGCAACAGTTCGGATTTCCTTTCTTCCTTCGTTCCCCCTTCGGAGAATAACGCTGTTCGGAGTGACTGTTGTAGGAGGTTTCACTGTAAATAATCTCTTAGAATGTTACTAAAAAAATCAAAATTTAAAATGATGTCAAAAAGCGCGAAAAACGTTCTAAAAACGTTTTAATTTAAATTTAAAAAGCATTTTAAATTTCAGGAAATATCAAACGAGATAACGAGATAACGAAAGAATAACGATTGCAAATTGATGGTGACTGTGCCTGCTCCTATATAGTCTATACTTTTATTGTTGTCATTACCACCTGGTGGTTTCTAGAGTAAATTAAAGGTGTAAATTGTGTTTTTTTGTATAATTTAGGGGGGGGGGGTTCATTTTGAAGTTTGGCATGGTAATTGCTTAAAAGATGCAAATGTTTTCTGAGAACTGTCGAAAGAAAATTGTGATGAAAAAGAAAGATGTGAGCGGAAAACGTCTGATGCGTTTAAATTTCAATTTTTATTCTGTTGTTTCAAACTTCAAATGAATTTTTAAAATAATGGTTGCAAATTTGTGGTGATAGAACCTGCTGAATGATAAGCTATACTTTGCATTAATGTCATTACCACCAATGGGATGCAGGAAAAAAAAGAAAAAAAAACCGATTTCTTTCTAATTAAAAAGTTTACAAACTACATTGAAATTATTTATAAAATATAAATGCCGTAGAAATAAGTGAAATTAAATTTGAAATCTGAAAGGTACAAAGGAAACGAGCAAAAAACATTCTAAAAATGTCCTAAATTACGATTTTAAATAATAATAATAATAGGTTGTTATTAATAATTATCAAATATTATTCAAATAAGCCTGTTAATTTGATTAATTTATCAGAATTTATCAAATTAACTGATTATTATTAAAAATTACCAAACACTTTTGGTCAATTTAATAAATTTCATCTAATTTAATTTTAGATTTTCATTACGAAAGTGTTCATCTATTCCGTGTCAGTGCGTTATCATTGCCAAACGTATAACAGCAATTGTTATAGGACATGCTTATTTAGTATGTCGGCAAAAAAATTGACGATATCAGTTGATTATTTAGTTTAGATGTAAGAAGTCATAAATTTTGAGATGATAACGAATATTTATTTATCGCCAATTTAACTTGTTTTGCATGCTTGTATTAATATGAGGTTATATTTGTTGCAAGTTCGAGATTTATTCAAGAATGTTTAAAATAAAACCAGCCGAAGAAGTAGAAGATTCCAAAACCAAGGCCTTCTAGCTTATCTGTTTCTGTATTTCAGTATTAAAATTACAAATATAAAAAAAATAAAAATAAATAAAAATAATAAAAAATATAACTCAAGTTGCTGCAAAATTATTTAAAAAAAATGAATTACACTTTGTAATTCCAAATGCCAAAATAAATATATACATTTTTTGGAAATGCAATAGTAAATTATTTCTAATATAACTTGTTTGCAATTTGCAGGCTTTTATAAAAATAGTATTATAGTATTTAGAATCCATAGTCCATCTTTCTTACTGACAAGATATATTTTCTAAGACTCTTTGATGGCCCTTTGATTTGGCACTAGGTACATATTACCACCTCTGTAGTCCTTTATTTTATTCTATTAGATTGCTGTTAGAATTGTTTTATTCTAATTGAAATTTCTCTGAATAGATTCGCTTTATTTTAAAATTAATTTAGTGCAAATCTAAATTTAAAACTTTTTACTTGCATTGCATTATTATTAATCTTTTCGCAAATTCTTATGCATTAAGATTTAACAAATATTTTTAAATGGTTTAAATTTCATAATTTTTGGTTCGTATTTCGTTGACATATAATTTAATTATTTGTTTCTTTTGCATAAATTTTTTATTCATGTAAAATCTTTGCCTTCAGTGACAGATTATTTGAAATAAAAGAAAATATATATTTTGATGTGATTTTTTTTTGCCTATTGTAATAATTCTGCGAAATTTCATAAATTTCCAAGCATACTCGTTCATTTTAAATTCTCCCAATATTGTTGTCCTTATCACTAAAGTTCCAATTATGAGCCAATTAAAATTGTCAGACTTTACTAGTTTTAGTACTTTACAGCATTTATTATTTTTTTTTTAGTGTTTAAAATTTTTACTAATTTATTCAATAATTGTAGAAATATTTATCTTTAATCCATTAAGCCTTAGCGTCATCCAAAACACTTTACGGATAGAAAAAATCTAAAGAATGATAAGTTGCCGGAAACTTTTGAAAACATGCGTTTTCTTTTATACTTATTTTGTCAATTAAATTTATTGATATTTACACGTTCTTCTACAAGTAAGTTCCTAGCTAATATGTCAATAATATGTATAAGTATCGCTTTGAGATTCCTCTTCATATGGATATATTTACAAATTAGCTGAAAAATTTCTGCATGCCGGAAGCTTATGACCGCCACTGTACATCTGGGTATTTAACTGATGCCAAAGTGTCATTATTTTGCTTGATAAGTCAACCCGGATAATGTTGTCTATTTATCAATAAATAATTAATTTTTTTTCTTTTTTTTAATTACTTAAACTATTTTGATCTAGGCACATTTGCACTACATTTGCAACTGCATTAAAATGGCGATTTTACGGCTCACATGGTAACGCGGCTGTGGTTGTTTTTTTATTAATCAACTGTTTATTTATTTTTATTTTCTTTTTTTAACGAATATAAATAGGTTTTTTTTATAATTATTAACTAAACTTTTTTTTTATTTATTGTTATTTTCTTTTTAAAATAATAGAAAATAATTGAAAATTACATATGTAACTGGTATTTGAAAGCAAAGTTTTCGCCGAATCAGTATTAGAAAAAAAGCGCCAATGTGGTGTGTATATGATAGCTATACCCTTTTTTTTTTTTTTTTCACAATACTACAATAATTAAACATGCCGTATAAATAATGATTATTGTTTTTTCCAAACATGGAAGTTTTGGCACAGATTATTTTTTTCTCGACAGAATAATAGGAAAATTGTATAAACAACAGTTAATATTATAAAAATAGAGTTAAATATCTAAATTTCGGTGCAAATGCTCACATCCATGTTGTAAGAAAGAGGCACAAATATATGCATCACATTGGCGCGATATATTTCTGGCGCCACTTTAACGATTTTTTTTTTAAAGACAGTTTCATTTCTAATTTTTAATTATTTTCTATAACAGGGAATAATAATAATAAATAAAAATGTTTAATTAATAAGTATAGCGCATAAAAATTTGTATCATTTTAAAATGCAAAAGAAAGTAAATAAATAGTTTATTAAGTTAAAAACAAACCTGCATTACCATATCAGGCATGAAATAGTCATTTTGTTTCAATCGCGCCAACGTGATGCGTATATGACATCTGTGCCACATTATTTTCACATTAATTTCACATTTACACATACAAAAAACATTCACCTTAATTTTCTAAGGAAAACTTTATTTATTGTGCTGGATTCCAAAGACGGAAAACTGTAATAGATTTGTGAAGAGCAGATGTGCGTTGCGAAATATAATATTCAGTGTGGAAGAATTAAGGTTTCTTCCGGTTTCCATAGATACCCATATCGTCAAGTTGAGAGGTTTAGAGTTCAAAAACTATCAAATGAAAACGAATCACTCGAAAATTGTTTAAACTCAATGGTCAATCTCTGCGATCATAGTGCTCGCTATTTTAGAAGTATGGTGAAAAGACAATATTTAAATTGCTGTTTTCATAATTGCCTGATTTATCTATCATACTTTACAATAAATGATCATCTGAATTATTTCTTTCTTAAAAGCCCAAATTTTGTCAAATGCATAAGCTGATACAACAATATAATAGAACAACACAATATTTTATTATTATTTTAATATATTTGGCGTCAACGGGCCTTGATTCCATTGTTGGTGTTTCTATTTTTGGCTCACAAAAAAAGTGTCCATATGGGCTTACTCTGAAAAATCTGAAAAAATTACAGAATGTTCTTTCCATGAGGATATATACGTTTATAAAAAAAATTCGGCGGAACCTCCGTACCCTGACCGTAAAAAAATAATGAAAATTTCGTTATTTGGCGATTCGTTATTCGATTTATCATCGGTTGGCAATGAAGAGCAATTTAAAAAAAAAGACAATATTATGTCAAATGCATTTTAAATGAAAAGTTTCATGTTCAACTTGTTTAGATAAATTAAATATCTTTGGCTTTATCAGCTTTAGTTTGTTTTAAGTATAATTTAGTTACATTGATATTTATGTGTATTTACATTCACATTTAACCATCAAAATTTGAGATTTAAAACTAAATTAAAATTTAAATTCATTTAAGTTGTTTCAAGTTCAAAGTCCAGTTGAGCATTGTCAATTCGATTTTGTTACTATGGAAGCATCTGGCTTTTATTTTTAAGTACGCTTAAATGTATGGCATATATATATATATATATATATATATATATATATATATGTGTGTGTGTGTGTGTGTGTGTGTGTGTGTGTGTGTGTGTGTGTGTGTGTAAATAATATATTAAACTCTCTCATTGTTTAAGATTAAATTCATAAAATACCATTTACACGGATTCTAAAAATCCAAAAGTTTTCAGTTGCATTAAAATCGTTTACTTTTGGCGGGGAAAAGTGCTGCTCGACAAATCATGAGACACTTTCGTCTTTTCACGCCAAGTATTCAAAAGTATTTAATTTTTTACATGTTTTCTTCTGCAATTTTGCCGCTAATTTTCACTGATCCTTTATTCCATACATGAGTAGCTTAATTAGTATTTTCTTTTTTTTTTTTTTTTTAATTGAGTATGCCTAGTATGGAGACGTTCCTTGTCAGTTTTGTTTTTTCTTGCTCGCTGAGTTTTGCCCTGATGAAGAATCTCGATAGTAGATTCGAAACAGCTGTTTGCTACTTTTTCATGCATTACAGTAGAACCTCGATTCATCGTTTTTCACGGGGTGCTAGAAAACAAACGATGAATGAGGATTAACTTCAAAACACACAAAAAAAAAACACGATATTTATGCATTAATAATACGTGCAATGCATACAATGAACTAATAAATACTAATTTGTCGTTTACTAAACTGAAAAGAAATAAATAGAATTTATATTTCTTTTAAAAAATCAATATATATATATATTACTTTTCTTAAATCAAAAAATAAATTTCCCTAGTTTTTTTTCTGTAACTTTATATACATATATAATAACTCACACAGTTTCAAATGCATCAGACTGACTTTGCACTAATGGCTCAGCTTCATAGGCATAAACGTTAACGTCTGCTTCATCACTATTATTTTCATTTTCTGCATTATCCCACATCTCTCCTATGTTTAGTTCATCTCATATCGCTAGATCTAGATCAATGAAATAGCGCTCAAAATCGCTCCCTCTGTTACATACAACCATTCTTCATCTGCATTATTGTCGCCATTATCAACACAAGCTATACAAATGAGTTATTTTAGGATAAAGACGTATTTCAGTTTGTATGTCATACGGATTCGTATGACTTTCAATTTCATTTCAGTGAGCAGAAAAATTTTACAACGATGAATGCGGGAAAACAACTTTTTGATGAACGATGCTTGCGGGTTTCGTTAATATTATTTAAGTATAATTTGTACAGGGACCGTAGAAATAAAACGATCAATGCGGGAAAACGATGGATGCGGGAACGATAGATCGGAATTTCACTGTATTTGTGCATTTATATAATCGTTGGTTTTCTACCTATAAATACAACGGCGTTTGCATCATTTTCAGAAATGTAATAGAGCATTCGAGGTGAAGTTGCTTGAAAAAACAAAATCAAATTCAGTATTTTGTTTAATTCATGTTTTGTTTTGAAAAAATAGACCAGCGCAGCGGGCTTAGCCTCTTAATATGATAGTAAAATTAATTCTTGTAGTCGGTACCAATATATGAAATATTTATGAAAAATGTTTAAGTGAACACTCTTCCCGTTTTTTTAACATATATAATAATATATACATAAAAAAATTTATTTATTTTTTTAGCATTTTTGACGTCAAAACTCATTAATTGTATTTCGGTTTTATAATTTACAAAGTATTCATCATAAAAGCACATCCTTTTATTAATTTATATATATATATATATATATATATATATATATATAACAATTTGTAAAGTTTTCGCATTTTTTCAGAATCCACAACTCAGCCTTCATAAAAGTGTTTCCGATATTTTTATGTACATATTAAAGGTTCATATTGATAAAAAGTAGTAAAAGTAATTTTAAAAATTAATCCAAGCTGTTGTAAAGGAAACAGTTTAACTGTAAGACAATGTTCATTGTTTTAATTTAAGTAAATAGGACGTATGAATTGGAAGGAACATAACCAGTTGATACAATGCCTATGATAAAGAAGAATATTTCTATAAACTGAGATATATAATGAGGAATTAAAGTTTGTAAAATTAGTTACACTAAATAAAAAAATCATTGCGTTTATCATATATGTTAAATGTTAGGGGTTTGGTAGGTAAAATATTAATTTTAACATCCATAAATATAATACTAGAATTATTCCAATAAAAGGTACTAAGCTCTAAATTAGAAGGATGCGTCACAGGAATGTATATAGAATTATTATCTTTAACAGAAACAGCAATTATACCATCTATGCATTTGCAAATCAATATATTGTTGTTAATAAAATTTCTTTTATATATATCTATATATATAAGAGAAAGTCTGGCTCTAATTTGGCGATGTCTTCGGCGCAAAAATCTGAAATTTTCAATCCTTATCTATATATATAAGAGAAAGTCTGGATTTCGTATTAATCACAGCAGAAAAAAATCGATTGAACCAAAAATGTTGAAAATTGGGGTAAAAATACTTCTTATAACATCGAGTGCCGCTAAGAAGGGATTTTCAAAAATTCCATTCCTAAAGAGAGTAAAAAAAGGAACAAACTTAAAAAAAAATCCTTAAAAATCAGCTTTTGTAGTTATTTTTCAAATGATAACATACTTTAGTGTATTATTTCATGCTGAATCGAATGGTACTAAGCAAATTATTTTAATTCCAGTAGTTCGTGAGATACGTCACATTTTTCTAATTTGGCGATTTCTTCGGCGCAGAAATCTGATATTTTCAATCATTATCTATATATATAAAAGAAAGTCTGGATTTCGTATTAATCACAGCATAAAAAAATCTACCAAACCAAAAATGTTGAAAATTGGGGTAAAAGTACTTCTTATAACATCGAGTACCGCTAAGAAGGGATTTTCGAAAATTCCACTTCTAAGGAGGGTAAAAAAAGGTACGAACTTTTAAAAATTTCCTTAAAAATCAGCTTTTGTAGTTATTTTTCAAATGATAGCATATTTTAGTGTATTTTGCCATGCTGAATCGAATGGTAGCAAGCAAATTCTTTTAAATCCAGTAGTTTGCGAGATACGTCACATTTTCCTAATTTGGCGATGTCTTCGGCGCAGAAATCTGAAATTTTCAATCCTTATCTATATATATAAGAGAAAGTCTGGATTTCGTATTAATCATAGCAGAAAAAAATCTACTGAACCAAAAATGTTGCAAATTGGGGTAAAAGTACTTCTTATAACATCGAGTGCCGCTAAGAAGGGATTTTCGAAAATTCCATTTCTAAGGAGAGTAAAAAAAGGAACAAATTAAAAAAAAAATCCTTAAAAATCAGCTTTTGTAGTTATTTTTCAAATGATAACATATTTTAGTGTATTTTTTTCATGCTGAATCGAATGTTACTAAGCAAATTCTTTTAATTCCAGTAGTTCGTGAGATACGTCACACTTTTCTAATTTGGCGATGTCTTTGGCGCAGAAATCTGATATTTTCAATCCTTACCTATATATATAAAAGAAAGTCTGGATTTCGTATTAATCACAGCATAAAAAAATCTACAAAACCAAAAATGTTGAAAATTGGGGTAAAAGTACTTCTTATAACATCGAGTGCCGCTAAGAAGGGATTTTCGAAAATTCCACTCCTAAGGGGGATAAAAAAAAACGAACTTTAAAAAAAATTCTATAAAAATCAGCTTTTATAGTTATTTTTCAAATGATAACATATTTTAGTGTATTTTTTCATGCTGAATAGAATGATACTAAGCAAATTCTTTTAAATCCAGTAGTTCGTGAGATACGCCACATTTTCCTAATTTGGCGATGTCTTCGACGCAGAAACCTGAAATTTTAAATCCTTATCTGTATATATAAAAGAAAGTCCGGATTTCGTATTAATCACAGCATAAAAAAATTTACTGAACCAAAAATCTTGAAAATTGAGGTCAAAATACTTCTTATAACATCGAGTTCCGCTAAGAAGGGATTTTCGAAAATTCCACTCCTAAGGGGGGTAAAAAAAAGACGAACTTTTAAAAAATTCCTTAAAAATCAGCTTTTGTAGTTATTTTTCAAAGGATAACTATTGTAGTGTATTTTTCATGCTCAATCGAATGCAAATTCTAAGCAAATTCTTTTAAATCCAGTAGTTCGTGAGATACCAGCGTAGTTCTGACCAGCATAGCGGGCGAAGACTGCTAATAAAGATATAAACTTGATAACATGCTTAATGAAATACCTCATATACATATATAAACGTATATAAACTTAATAAATTTTTTAATTTTATACAAAAATATAAATTCATATATATATATGTATATGTTCTCTTGAAAAAATGTTGTTGTGTTATGCAATGAACAGCGTCATTAGTTTAGTTATAAATATTCAACTGCCTCATTAGTGAAACAGACAGTTTATCGCATTTTGTTTCCAATTACTAAGTATCGACAAACGCAAAATACTTTACTTATTTTTAAACATTTTCTATTAATTAGGATTGCGCATAACAAAGCACCATTTTAAAACGTCAATTTACTTTTTAAATAATAAAGATCATAAACATATATATATTTTTTTCAAGACAGAGAATTTAAGAGGCAAGTACAAACTACACTAAAAATATCTTGTTGAAATTCCTATTTTATCGCAGTATTTGTATGTATTTCGCAGTAATTTTTAATTTTTTTTCATAATATGTTTATTTCCATAGATTTTAATAATATGTATGCTTCAAAGCTAACACAAGTATTAAGGCCCCTGTCCTCGCTCGAGGAAACGCTCGCAAGCTAATGCTATTCCTATGAGGAAGCATTTTTCTAACAACTCTTTCGCATTTTGACTTTTTTTTTTTTTTTTTTTTTTTTTTTTTTGCATTGGATAGCTGAGGTGCATGCGGACAGCGCACCTTTTTTACTTTTTCGATATTTTGGTTGCAGATATTTTTTACAAAGTTAGTTTCACTTTCAAAACCGGTTTTGAAACAGAAAGTGCTCTTTAAAAAATAACTGCAACCAAAATCGAAAAAGTAAAAAAGGTGCGCTGTCGACATGCACCTCAGCTATCCAATGCAAAAAATATTATTCAAAAAAGTCAAAATGCCAAAGAGTTATTAAAAAATGCTTCCCCATAGTAATAGCATTAGATCGCGAGCGTTTCCTCGAGCGAGGACAGGGGCTTTAAGAGAAAACTTTTAAAGAAATAGAAGTGTGTATGAATACAACACATTCGTCATAAAGGGATATAATTTGCAATTTACTGCAGGGATTTTTTTGATTTGTCAAGGAAAAAATGAAATCGTATATATCATCAAAAAATGTATTTTGAAATGAAATGTATATTGATCTAATGAAGGAAAAAAAAAAGGAATTAAATTCCAAATTTTAAGCTACAATTTGATATTTTATGTTGCGTGCCGTATGTAAACAAATAGGGTTTGTATTGCAATACTTTTAAATTAAACGAGCAAAAAATAGTGAACTTTATTAATTCCTGAAAATTTATTAATTAATATTTTTGCTACTTCTAGGTTATCCCGTCGACCAATTTTGCCAAATTATACAAATCGCCAAACTAATAGCCAAATTATACATGTTGACATAATTTTTATTTTAAATAACGAAAAAACAAATAATTAGTAGAATATTAATAAAAATATTAAAACAAGTTGAATGTAGATTCTGCCATTGCAGAATTCAGTTTCGCCTACGGGAAAAAAAAAAAAAAAAAAAAAAAAAAAAAAATCGATAGAGGTTTTTTAGAAGGGTGAATCCGTTTGGAATGCAATGAACTAACTTCATTTTTCTTGTGTTTAGCAATATAATAGCAAACAGAACGGCGTGAAATACCCAATTGATTAGCAATTTCTCTCTGAGACATTGAAATTGCGGAATAATAAAGAGATACAATTTGACGTGCTCTTTCTTCATTGCATAGATTCATCAAAAACGGATTTTTTCTTTAAACTCTGTGAAAAAGAAAATGCATTTTAACAATAAAACGAGTGGGATCCCGTCGAATTCGACGAATGAAATGCTTAAAAGACCCGATCGATTTGGTTTTAAAAAAAGCAAAAGTAATTACATTATTGAATCAATATATAATAAATCTTTTTACAAACAAATGTCAAGTTTGCCGGTTACAATTTCGTATGCAAATATTCGCACATCTTCAGTTAAAATTGTAATCTGATTGCCGGCGAAATCCAGAAATTCTATTTTATGTGGACTCACCGAAAAATAATTTTATTAATATATATATATATATATATATATATATATATATATATATTTACTGTGACATTATTTTTACTATCTCAAGTCATCTGAAAGTAAAATCTCAATCTCAGTGTCCATAATGAAAAGAAATATTGAAATATAATAGCGTTATGAGTAAAAATGCGATGCTTTAGATAGTGACGTCATTTTCTCTTCAAATGTTTTTTAAAAGTTACTGTTGTTAGTAATATGAAAAAGGCATCCGTAATAATATTGTAATTCCCATTTATCTGGTTGCTGAATGACATCATTTTCCTCAGTTGAAACTTTTCTTATTTTGCTTTAGACATTAATTTTTATCATAAATTATTTTCTGTTATTTTATTTACATTATTAATATTATTTCTCAGTAAATATGTATATTTTTTTACCTCAATTAGTGCAGAATTATACGCAATCATTTTTGAAAATAAATGTTTTTTTACCGAGAGAAAAGTTGCCACCATTGTTGAAGAAATATCGTAAAAAGCATTTAAAATTAAAAATAAAATATAAAAATGGAAATAAATTAAAAAATAACAAAATGGGCACAACTTCAAATAAATAGCTTTCATTTAAAAAAATAAATATCAAAATCGGTTGAGTAGAAAATTCAGGGCTGATGACACGACATTTTTTAGCTTGTCTGAAAGAAATATCATCGGAGGCTAAAAAAGTTGAAAGAAAAATTTGTTAATAAAATTGTTTAAATACGTGAATCGCATTTGATTTCACTGAATGTGACATTCACAATCATACAATATTGGCATTTAATCTTATATTTTGGCGATAACTTTTTGGTCGACGGGATAACCATGAAGTACCATATTTTTAAATATTCAATAAAAACAATAAAGGGAAATCTTACGTTAATAGCTTCATCGAAAGGATTAAATTTTAGTTTTTAGACATGTGCAGCCATCTGAAATGGTAAAAACAAGTATTATTCAATTTTTTGAATTGTTTCTGATTGTATTTATAGATCATATTAAACAAATTGGTAGCAAATAATGAAATTTATATTGCTTTTAGGTCCGTACCAGATGTGGCACATGGTGATGTAAAAGGTTAACAGAGAGGTTCAAGTAAGAAGAGTGAGGATTTATCTAAACATTTTTAAAAATATGTTACCTTTTGTAGTTGGAAAACAGAACCAAAAAAAAAAAAATGCTATGAAATGTTTTCTTTATTTTATTAGTCTTCATGCATGCTGAATAGATAAGGTAACTTTAATGTATGTATAAAAAATATATTTTGTGCTTTTAGATATATTTCCTTCTATTAAACATTATATATCGTATAGAAGATCTTACTAAAATTTATGGATATTTTTCTTTCTGGGATTGAAATTTACTTTCTAATCATATATACAATAAAAATGCTTAACAACCATTCTCCGAGAGATAAATTTCCCTATGTAATGCAATCTTCAGCAATCCCATAAATAATCAAATAGGAGAATTCCAATTTTAACTGAGATGCATTTTCCTATAAAATAACTTTTTTTTTTCAAGGTTATTAAAGCTTTTTTTTTATTAAATTACGCTTTGATTAGGCTTTTGCTGATTTTTTTTTTTTTTTTTTTTTTTTTTTTTTTTTTTTTTTACAAAAATAAATATTTATAATGCTAAACATCTGTAGAAAGTTCATTTACTTTTATATCATTCATAATTGAAATTCCACGAAACATATTCAGGACGAAAAACTATTTACATAATTGCCTTTCGTACTTAACGTCTTTGCTGAAATAATAAATAACTATATTAATTTATTATAAATTATTCATTTGAAATTAAATTATATTTAAAATTTATGTACAATATTATACCTTTTTACACTTTTTATGTACATATATTTAAATTAAATTTCAAATATACAACATACATAATTATTCAGATTTTTTATTCGTCATTGTACCATCCCTTGCTTATTGGTTGAATGACAACCAGTATAATGAAGAAACATAATTGTTTAAAAGATGGGACACATTGTCTAACTTGTCTTAGTTTCTCTAAATCTTGTATTAGTTTGAACCAAATTTTGGTGCTTAATAACTGCTGCTGTAAGAGGGTGAAATCTTGAACTAATATCTGTAGGCTTTTTTGAATCATCGGTCCAATAGTTGGAACGTGGTTGAAATAAGGATATCCTGACGTTGGTAAGGGATCTCACCATCTTATGGTGGCAGCTACTGAACACCAAAATTTATTTCAAAATAGTACGAAGTTTTTAACAGTGTAACTTAGATTTCAAATAGAAAATGTAGAAGATATTTTATAGTATAAACTATCGTCTACTCACCTAGAATTATTTGTAAATGCAAAGAAAAAAAATCATTTTAAACAAAATTCTGAAAGCTAACATATTATGAATTCCAAAAAAAGAGATAAAAACTGAAATGAATTTCTTTCACATAATATTAATATAAGAAAAGTTCTAGCATTAGGTAAAAAAAAAAAAAAGTAAAGTGAAATAAAATAGAATCCAGCGAACAAATTTAAGAAAAGTAATGAGTGTAATGCAAATAGCTAGCATCATGTGTATGATATTTTTTATATTACACATACTATATATATTTTTTATTGTGAAAAAAACATGGAAATTAATTGAAAATTTTATCGTAGAAAATTAATTATTTAAATGTATTAAAATAACTCTTTGTTTTAATTTTGTTTTCAAATTAATTTATTTAGCATTCACAACAGCATAAATGGAAATAGTTACAAGCCAGGATAATGCCATATGATTTTTTTTTTTTGTATTAGTTTATAATTTTTAATATTTTTAATAATCTTGATAGCTTACTTTTATTAGTTTCATTTTTAAAATGGTTATATATATATTATGCAAATCACGTCAAATTATATTCCGTTTCAAAAATATGTATTACTACTGGTGTATAATTGGATTATTTGATATATTAAAGTTTGAAAAGTGGTCAGAATCGATTTTTTAATTACCTAATATTTTTTCCTTTTCAAGTACCAGTTTATATTTTTGATGAGGGTTCTTAGTTTACACATTTGGAAAAATACATTTAATTACAATTATTCATTATTGTAGAAAAAATACACATATTTATGAATTTTCATAATAAATAGGATGTGCCTGAATCAAAAACTTTAGATTATTTGAGTGTAAGCACATACAAAATCGTTCTATAAGACGAAACAAAATAAGTATGAATTTGCTTATTTTTATACTGTTTTCGCAGAAGTAATCCTTGGAAGCAAGTACTGATTGATCTGACCAATTCGGCTGACAGATGATAAATGTTTTCCATTGAGGGTTAATATAAGGAGATTAGACATTCAATGTAAATAAGCAAAAAATATTTTTCATGAATCTGATAGATAATGCCTGTTTGTTTGCAGTATTTTTTATTACTAAATGTCAATCTTAATTTTACTTTAAAATTCGTTTGATCATAAACATAATAAAAATATACATGGGATTCAAAGTATTCAGAAATATATTTTTAAACTTTAAAGCATTAAAAAACAGAATATGCATTTGTATATCATTCAATGCGAGTGAAAAGAATGACTTAACTTAAAGAAGAGAAATATAGTTCACATATTGAATGAAGCAAAGTATTTCAAACGTAAAGTTATATGCAAATAATTGTGTATCTATACTCCTCCCAAGCATTGATTTGGTGAAAAATCCCTAAGATATAAGAAATTAAGATTAAAAATAGTTAATTTCCTAACTGAAAATATATAGCACAGGACACAGAGTTACCTTATTCATATAAAAACATCAGATTCGCGGGAAATTTTTATACGTAATCAGTCATCCTTTTAGTATCTTTCCATCTGGAATTCCCCAGGTCAAAATATATGCTTGCACCAGCAACAAAAATATGCTAGTTATTGCTAGGTGTTGCTATGTCTGCTAGATTTCCATGCTATTATATGCTAGCTAGCATCACATTTTCTATCGCTAGCTTGCGCAACAAAATCATAACAAGCTACATGCAAGTATTTCATGCTTATTTACAGCAAAGTGGGACAATACACAGCATGAATTGCTGGAAATTCTGCTGGAACCAGCAATGTGTAATGCTAGTTTATGCTATTTTACTTGTTGGGTTATAGCACTTGGTGCTAGCCTAGCAAACAAATACCAGCATGAATTTCGATCTGGGTCTCCTTGATATATATGGTGTTTATTTTGCTTTCCTTTCATTCTGTGCTCTAAACATTTATTCCATGGAATCCATATGATAAAGAGGTGATTTAAATCCCAAAAGCGTCTGTTATTGATTCGAAATTTGATTCAAAAATGATTCAAATTTGGTTCGAAAATTGGCTCGAATTTTTATTCTAAAAATAGTAGTTACCTGTTGTGAAGCGTGTTTGTTTGTTTTGTTTGCTTTTTCTAATGAATTACATTTTCGTTATTACTTTCTTAGTGTATTACTGCAGATATTGTTTATAATCAATTGATTTCTTTCTAATTTATAGTACATTTTAAGAATAAAACTGATTTTTGTAATATAATCATTTTCCAACGTCATAATGGTGCGCGCTTTCTGCCGAGGGAAGAATGAAATATAAATCTTTGGATATATAAAAATAACAAAAACTTTCGCAACTAAAGAGATGTTTTTGTAAAAATGCTGTAGTTCAGAAAATGTAAAAACCTATAATATTTCTTAGATTTGACAGTATGCTTTATTATTGTTCATCCAGAATAATGCCAAATTCGTAAAAACACTAAAATATTTATTCTGGAAAGAAAAAACATTGTTTCAAATTTTGAATGAAATCAGTTCGAAGCAATTAAAAAATATTGTTAAAAATAATTCTACAATTGTATAAATAAATATGCAATTGTATCTCCATGCCGATGTAAAATCCATAAGATGTTATTTCAGTTCATGACAAAAATAAGTTGAGGAAAGTATTCAACAACCACAATAGACGTACAAGAAAACATCGCTACAAAAAGCGAAATACTATGCACAATACTTGTAGAAACTGAAAGAAAAAAATATCAGAAAGTATTCCATAGGGAAAAAAAAGTTAAAAATCATCATCAAAAGAGCAGCATTCCAGAAGTTGTTAAACAGAAAAAAAAAAAACCCATTTAAGATAAGCATTATATATCGAATATTACAACTACAAGATTAATCATGGAGTAACAGGAGTAAAACATATAGACGCATTTGTGCTGAAATATACCGGCCACAAAACATCACTAAATGTAACTAGATCACAAGCAGAATTAATGAAAAGGATATCAACCGCGAAAATGTTATATGAATCCATAAAAAGGAACGCTATTTAATGTGGGCTTTTACGATAATTACATGCATATTGTGCATTCAAGCATGGAAAAAATTATGAAATAACAAAAGAAATGTAACGTGAAATTACATAAAAAATAACGATTGTACTTCACTGCTTCAAAGACATGTGAAAAAATGAATCAAAAACATTACATAGTTTCGGGCTTTCTGTACATGGAATCAAATGCAGACTGAAATTTAGACATGTATCGCGTGGAACGTATCGAGCACACGATATCACTCACATAGAAGAAAATATCAATATATTTTAATTATAGTAGATGCATTTAACTAATTTAAGATATTTTCTACTAAAATAATCATTGGAAAAGGAAGTTATATGTACATCTTAACACAGACAGAGGAATATATGTTAATTCAAGGGTGTGCACAGGACAATGTACACTGCACATAATCGAGCGTCTAATATAATCAGATGGGGTGCCAAGAGAAAAGAACAGGCTTAAAGGATACAAATAAAATAGCACGAGGATTACTCACATTTTCTAACAATGAAAAATTAAACTACTGTTGAATATATGCCAATATTATACAGAATTTTCAATAGCTCAATAACCCGAATCGTCAGGTAGAGTCAATTTAAATTAAAGACAGATCATAAAATGAACTACAGGGACATACAAGACATCAAATTAATTTTTGAAGAAGAATATACGGAGTTTATTTTGCTAGAAAGTACAATCATGAGTAACAAAAAATATGAAAAATATACCGAAATTACAGGAATAAAACAATATGCAATTAAAAATAAATTAAAAGAGTCAAGAACACACGAGTTAAGAGAAACACTGTCCTTTCATTATTTTGACGAGAAATTTATACAACTATTGTATATATAACGATATGTATGTATATATATATATATATATATATATATATATATATACATAACTAATATGTAAAATATCAACAAAAAACAAAATGCATTCATAATAAATTGCGTTGAAACGCTGCAGTAAAACACAGAAATTAAAAATACACCATCAAAATAATTAATTTAGCAAGAGCTAGCAAATACCCCCCTCTCACAAAACAAAAACTCCTTTAAAAATTAAAAAATCAACAACAAAATTACAAAACAAACAGGCTGCTGCTTCGTCAGCGGTGGGTTTTATTGCAAAAACGCAGCCGAGCATTCAAATTTACAAACGAAATGAATTAAAGTGGCAGTGGATTTCGGTCAGAACGGTGAATAGCAAAAATCTGATGTTAAATTGTTATGGTCCGGTGGGGGAGCATGTGAAATATAACCATCGGATGTTTTAACACCTGATTTTTACAATACGCATATATATATATATATATATATATATATATATATATATATATATATATATATGTGTGTGTTTGTGTGTGTGTGTATAATTGATTTATTTTTAATCACATAGACATATACTTACATATGCATATGTATATATATATACATACATATTTACATATATGTATGATTAAAAATGAATCAAATGTGTAAAAATAAAAGAAAGAAAGTTGCAAGAGTTAAACCTGATCCTTACACACCACATATGTAATCGAAGGAAAATACAACATAAATAGAAATTAATGAATAAAAATGAAGAAATGAGAAAGTATCAGTATCGTTTGAAATTATCATCTGTACTTATTAATATGTATCTGTTACTTGTAATATTATCTTATAAATTGAAATGTTTTTATTATGCATGAAATTTCGAATTAATCGAAATGAAGATTTTTTAATAAAAACAAAACAGTTTTTGTCCCCTATTTAATATTTCATATGATTGCGAATTTTATTTTTTCAAGTAAATATTATTAGGTGTCACGATCTTAGAACAAATACTGAAAATATTTTGAGAAAAATATAATATCATAAAATAAAATATGAAAATAGCAGAAATAATTCATTTAGCAAAGAAAAAATTTAATTAATATTGGAATCATCTATTTCTAATTTAACATTTACTGACTGTACTATATTTTGCAGAAGTTTCTAATTTCAATTTTGGAAATATAATCTTAATTTAATCCATCTTCATACTTTCGTGAAACTTTCTCTAATATTTTTTATTATTATTATTACATCGTCTAAGATCGTCATTAGTGTCTTATCATGTTCATCCTTCGTACATTTAGTATTTCCCTTAGCATTTTAATGAAAATGTATTCTGTCTTACATAATGACATTCTACACGCTATATAATGAAGCCTATGTTCGTTTATTAACGTAGAACGTGCTGCATCTCAGCTAAAGTTCTGTTTATTCCAATTTCATTTGCACAGCGGTCTTTACTGTTCATTAAGGCTACTTCATTTAATGAAGACTTCAACTACAGTATCTGATGAATTCTAATTTTGCCTCAAATCGATAATATTCCTGTTCGCATAAAATTAATGCGATATAAAACATGTATTGTATTCTGTATCAAATACTTCCAAATAAATAATCCAAGTTATTTAGAAATTAATTATGAGAGAAACTGTCTTTTATCATTAAATTTTGTATCGAATTATACTGAAAATTCTAATAAAGAGTCGAATCTATGAAACTGGAATTTATGATACTTTTTAGAGTTACGTTCATCTGACAACGTCTTATTCGTCTAAGTCCTTGTCTCTTTGTCCGCCACAGAGTCCGTACACAAAAAGAATGCATAAATCACACACTTCAAATTTTACAGCTCAATACCTCGCGTCATATTGCAAATCATAAAATTTTCAAAAAGCTTATCAATTCTATTTATGTCATGCATTGACTTCTGTGATTTAATAATAAAAAAAAGAACCTTAATTTTACTGTTATTCGTCCAGACATAATAGCTTGGAGGTATAGCACCCTCAAAGCAAACTGGTGATTCGTAGATTCAATCTCGGTGCTGAAACTAGAATTTTTCATGCTAAGGGGGCATAGATTTAATTAAAATAAATTTTGTATTATTTGCCAATTTAAAGGCTTCTATATAAATAGATACATATATTATGACAGAAATTCATAATTTTTTTAAATCGAATTTTCTTTCTATTTTAAAAATTATTGCGATTTGTTAATTATTCAGCATCTTAAATTTCGGTTAAATTATCATTTTCGTGTTTAAAAATTTTAAATATAAATATATATATATATAAGGTGGTCTGGGGTAATAACGCCAGTCAGGGTAACAACGCCAAGTGCTAATATTTTGCATAATTGTGAAATAATATGATAAATGACACACATGTGATCTGCGCAGAAGGGCTTTGAGTCATATAAATCGCAAAACACATCTTCAAGTTAATTTTTTTCACTTTTAGGTCTTATTGTTTTTACAAGCAACTAAAATTAACGCTTGATCTAAAATTTGCGAGATGCGTTTTGTGATGTGAAGACTATTTTTTTTTATCCGGAAATACTTTGTTAATTACATAAATTTGTAGTACATTTCATGCACTTTCAGAATATTTTTAAAGATTTTAGATATCTTCTCGAGATAATTTGTAATTTAAAATGTACAGCGCAATAACTATAACGGGGTAATAACGCCAATCCTTGGCATTAATACCCCGGTTGATTCCCTACAGTGGCCGAGCTACATCTAAATACTGATTCAAATAAACACAGTTAAAACTGTGCAATGATTCTAATAATTCTATTTAAGCGGTCCTTTTTAAGCAAAAAGAAGCTCACGGTCTGATATTATTTTGCCTCATCCTCCCCCCCCCCCCCACACACACACACTCACCGCACCTTTATTTTTCTTACACTTTCACAAAAAATTGAACATTTTCAATACCTTAGAATGCAATTTGTCAATTTCTAAGTTTGTGGAGTTAGTATTTTTAGAATTGGGCAATCTATATGCAATTATTCCATCTTATTTCATAGTTTTGTTTGCAAGGCGTTATTACCCATATAGGTGGGTAATACCGCCAAATAGCATTGGTCAAGAAATCACGCCATTACATTTTATGAATACATATCTGTCAAATTAATTTTTTTATACAGATAGTCAATAGTTGCTGTATCGAATCATATATTTGTTTGAAAAATACAAACTAAAACTGATCCATGAAAATTGGTAGAACCTTAACGTGGCGTTATTACCCCAGGGTACCTTATATGCCTTTTATTTCGGATTTTAAAAAAATTAAATTTTGGATTATATTTAAATAATTTTATTTGAAAGCTTTAGCTTAATTAAACTAAAATTTTCCTTTTATATTTATTTGAAAAATTAAAGTTATTGGTGCCACCATCTAATATAAGAATTTAAAAATTGTGTATAAACAAATTGGATTTATTTATCAAAGGATAAGTTGTTTTAAAGAAATATTAAACAAAATCACCCATATTACCTGCGATCACACTTACTACCTTTTTTCATTTTTAATAATATAAACTTCAAAATATTTTACAATAATTATAATATAAGATCTAAGAAGAATGTAAAGAAGATTTTATATTATTGGTATCTAAGAAGATACCAATTTTTATGTTCTCAAAATTATATGAATATTTCAATTATTCTTATCAAAAGAGTAAAGTTACGGCAATCATAATTTGAACCTGGGAAGTTTGTTTGAATTTAAGAATAAAATAGCTCTTTGAAATATGCTTCCGGGGCAACTTTGATTGAAACGATTCATTCCCATTTTGCAAAGAAAGTCTATATCGGGTAACTCGATATTTTTTTTGAAAAAGTACAGAATTTTCTTTTCATGCGGATATAAATTTTCATACAAAAATTACCGCGGAACTTTAATAAAGCGTCCATAAAAAATTATGAAACTTTTGTTTTATGGCAATTTTTCATTCATTGAAGATGGAATACAATTTCAAAAAATACTTTTTTTAAATTTCAGATACACTTTAAGAAAATAAAAATGTTTAATTTTGAACTCGTTTGAATAAAATTAATTTGAAAAGCTTTAGTCATGCTTCAGCATGCTTATTATATATTTATCTCTAAAACGAGCAGTTTTTAAGTTTTTTCATGTAGCAGGTTTTATAGTGGAATGATTAATTATATAATACAAAATGTCGCAATGATACCTGACACACTTTTAAATTTGATATAATATCAAATAATTGTCATTAGGGTGTGCAGATCTCGTGTTGCACAAATGACGTCTCCACGCGAAAATAAAATTACACATTTTGATACTTTGAGACTAAATCGAAAATAAATAAATAAATAAATGTTTTAAACTATTAAAACGGACAAGTGAGATCATCTGTGTTCGATGTCAAGATCTAATAATTTTCATGTGCTTGAAGAAAACTTCTCATAATGGGAAGCCATTTTAGTTCCAACAGCAGTATTGTACAACATTTATTTGATTTTAAATTAAATTTTAAAAAGTGTCAGGATGAGATTGTTTTTTTAACTGACTGCAAATGTGCGACATAATTAGTAATTAAATGCTTCTAAATTAATTGTCTGAATAATTTTATAAATTTACCTAAAGTAATTTTCCAAATAATAGAAAGATAGTGAAATTTATAAAGGAAACTTTAAACATATTATTTCGGCCATTGAAAATTTCTTTTAAAAAGTAATTATAACTTGCACTTCATAATTTTAAATATGTTAAATTTTGCGTACAAACTTCTTAAATGTATTTGAGTTTAATTTGGTTGAAGATTAGAAACAGATAAATATGATAATGAAACTTAAAATTCGTATTTTATAAGCACTTTATTTTTTTTTTCAAACATGAGAAGCATGAAATATCCGTATTGTTTAATTATTTTATATATTCTTTAAAGTGGTTATAAATGTTTAAATGTATATTAACTGTAAATATAAATATATTTATAATATCCTGTAATCCCTCTTTTTCATTATATTTAATATCCAATTATTCTTATTCTTATTATTTTTTTAAAGAATTATAAGCTTTTCGAATAAGAAACATTTGCTATATGAATAAAAATACTTTTTTCACTCTAAATATTTTACGCTTTCAAATTTATAATATAAAATGTATTTTATATGTTAGAAATAAATTTACAGTATATAAGACCATTTAAAGTATTAAGCAAGAGAAGACAAAAGTTATTAATTTTGCTTTAATATTACAAACAGATAAAAATGAAAATGAAACATCGAGCGCGAAATTCGTATTTTATATCTAAACATTTTAAAAAGTTTTCAAACAATGTTTTATTTTATTTTATTATTTATTTATTGAATTATTAATTTTTAACGATTAAAACACATTTGCTACTTTAAAAAAAGGGATTTTTTTTTACTCTAAATAATTTAACCAATTTTAAAATTATAATATAAAAAATAATTTCTAATTTAGAAACATGCATAGAGTATATAAGACAACTGAACGTATTAAATAAAATGAGAAATGAAAACTATTAAATATATGAAGTTAATAAATATTAACACTATAATTAATAAATAAATAATAAAATGTGAAGTAATTTATTGTATTTTTTAGCAGACACTTGTTTAAAAAAGTTGTTAATGTAAATCATCATCAAAGGAATTTTCATTAAAAGAAAATTTTTATATGAAATGAAATGTACATATACAGAAACGAAAGGAGTAGCACAAATACAATTTTCATAAAAGGTCTGTTTTGAATAGAACAAAACCTTATCTTGTCTACAGTAACATATTTAATATTCTTGATAATTAATTTTTCGAAAGATTTATATTTTAGTAAGAAATACAATAAAAGAAAACATGAAATTTAACAAGATTTCATTTTGTTATTAAAGATACAGTCGTGGAAATAAAAAGATAAAAACCCACTTCTAACTCTGAAAAATTTTATCATATGAGAAAGTTACTAGTACCAAAAGAGTGGAAATATAGTCTATATTTTAAAGATGGATATAAATTTGGCATAGGGATAATCTATTCACGAACGAACAATGGAAACAAACGCTAACTTTGTTTTGTTAATAGCAGTACTAAGTTCTGACAAAATAAATGAACTGTATTCCTTCAATAAGACTAAAAACAAATTTTCATGCAATTCGGACAATAAGTTTCCAAGAAATAAATCATTTTATAATGAACATATATTTCAGAGGATGTATCCAAAAAAGAAGTTCGGTACTCGATTGTTGACCGAGGAATTAGCCATGTTTATCAAGGAATCCTAGACGCCACTCAAGACAGCTAGATTAAAAAGTGTCATAAAATTTTCGATATATCTAAACATTTATATCGTAGACGGCACCTTAAACCACCATTTTGCCATTTTTAAGCATAATTTGAAAATTACTTGATTTAAAACTTGTAATTTTGGTTTTTCATGGAAAAAGATGTAAACTGCACTTCGTAAATATTTTAATATTAATTTCAAAATTCGTAATCCATATAATAATAAAACAGCCCCCCCCCCATTTCCCATTTTTATACTTAATCATTTTACTCTCTAAGCTAATCAGGAATATCTTAATCATATAAAAAATCTACATCGAAAATTCAGAGCAAATCGTAAAATTCTCAATAAAAACCCATTTATATAATTTAAGAGGAGTCATCCCCTCTTTTATATCTAACCATTAAACTTCCAAAACTATTCAGAGATTCTTCTTATTAGAAAAAACCTACATTCAAAATTAAAAGCAAATCGGCTAATTCTGCATAAAAACCCATTTATCAAATTTAAGGGGGATAATCGCAAGTACCTCCATTATACTTAACAAAACAAACCACAAAGATAATTAGGGAAGTATCTTATTACTGTGAACCTGTATCCAAAATTTGAAGCAAATCGGTTAATTCTGCGAGAAAAATACATTTACCTAAATTAAAAGTGGCAATACTACCAATTCATTTATACTTATCCAAAGAATTCTCGAAACCAATCAGGAAAGCTCCTTATTAGAATGAACCTATATCCGAAGTTTGAAACAAATCCGCAAATTCTGCTTGAAAAACCCATTAACGTAAATTAGGGGGGTTACCTCCCATTTCCTTTCTCTTAGACTTAACCAAAGAACTCGCAAAACAAAACATGGAGATGCCCTCATCAAAATGATCCTATGTCCAAAAATTGAAGGAAATCTGATAAGTCTGCATGAAAAACCCATTTATCGAAAATAATGGTGGGGGATTAGTCCCCATAGCTCTTTTTAGACTTATCAAATGAGCTCCCAAAACTAATCATGGCGGTGTCATCATCAGAATGATCCTATGTCTAAAATTTGAATGAAATCTCACAGATTCTGCATAAAAAAAACCATTTATATAAATCAAGGGGAGGGGCCCTAGCCACTCCCCCCCGTTTCCTTTCTTTATACTTATCCAATGAACATCTAATACTAATCACGGAGGCGCATCATCAGAATGAACATATATCTAAATTTTGAACGAAAACTGCTAATTCTGCATGAAAAACACATTTACATAAATTAAGAGCAGGGGAGGGGCATTAGCTCCGTTAGACTTTTTATACATATAGAATGAACCCCTAAAACTAATCAGGAAAGCGGCTTATCATATATACACTGCAAATCTTAAAACACTTTTCAGAACACTTTTTAGAACACTTATTTTGTCTCCTTTTTTAGAACACTTTTTTGGAACAGTTTTTAGAATACTTCTCAGAACACTTAAGGAACACATTTGAGAATACTTTTCAGAACACATATTTGTCTCCTTTTTTAGAACACTTTTTAGCACACTTTTCAGAACACATTTTAGAACACATATGGAACGCTTATTTCTTTCCAGCGCACTTTCTAGAACACATGTGAGAACACTTTTTGGAACACATTTTGTCACCTTTTTTGTAACACTTTTCAGCGCACTTTCTGGAACACTTTTTATAATGCTTATGGAACACTTTTTAGAATGCTTGTGGAATACTGATCTTTTTCTAGTACACATTCTAGCACACTTTTCAGAACATATTTTAAAAAATTTTCTTTTATACAATTTTTTACATAGTTTCTGCAGATGCACATATATTTTCAATGAAGTTTTTTATGACCAAAAATATTTACACATTAACCATTTCAGACAATTTGTTTATTGAGGTGGGCATTACTTTTAAAAGGACAAAATGTTGCATGCATTCCTGTTATTCTCCAATAAAATAAAATATTTTAAATGCTCAGACAACTAATTTGAGATTAAACTGGAAAAGCCTGATGTCAGTATGCAGTTAAAAAGAATATATATTGTATTGTCTCTGTCAAATTGGCCAACACTGAGGCTGAAAGATTGGTGGATTTTAGATAATTTTGTTTATAATTTTTTGTTTGAATCTGATTATTATTGCAAAAATTTAAACTGCATTGTGAAAACAATTTAATAATTTACAGCAAAATTATACACAATATAATTATTAATAAAAGTTTAAAATACCGCAGGAAAATATAACATACAAATAAAACATTAAAATTAACAATATGTATTGTCGAAATTAATAATTTATAGAGAATTAATAATGTAAAAAAAAAAAAAAAGTTTATACAGAATAATTTTACTGATTGTTTAATTTCTTAAACACAGAATCTGCTATGCCATTTAGTACAATCTATTTATTGGTTTTTTATCACGAGCTTCAATATAAACTGTTCTTTTAAATAATGAACTGCATTAGAAATCTTAACTAACCATTTCTTTGAAAATTCACTAAATATGGATTTGCTAATTTATTATTTTTTTCTTACAAACCTCATAGAGCAATTTTTATTTGTTTAAATCTGAAAAGAAAGTGCAGATGATAGAGAATTGGGAATAATGCAGATTTAACAATGCCAACAATAGAGGGTTGCCACTCTAATTTTGAAAAAAAAAATTCCCTGTGTTTTCCCTGTACTGCAAAATGTTTATTCTATGTTGAGTAGGCAAAAATATATACGTGTATCTATGCTAATTAGACATGTTATAATTTACCATTACCCAATTAATTGAACAAATATAATACTTATGATATGAGCAAATGAAAAAACTTTTTAATGTTGTTACACTTATTATTAAACCCCACATTTTGCATTAATAATAATAAAAACAGTAAAGCAATACTCAAACATTCTGCTAAAAGATACTTTGAAATACTTGTAAATGAATGTTAAAATATCAACAAACTTTGTATCTAATAATTTAAAGAATATAAAATTTTAAAGAATCTTACCTAAAAATCAATTATCTTGAACATAATATTACAAAAATTGCAGAAATGAAAAGAAAAGAGGAAAAGCTACTTACTTTATGCATTCAAATTAATATTTACATTAAAATATAGAACACATAAAATATAGGATAACTTTGATACACAACACTGTTTATCTTAAAAAATATCATAAGATAGTATTCAGTTTTGAAAATGAAAGCCGAAAAAAAATAATTTACATTTAGATATAGTAGGGAAAAAAAATTCCCTGTGTTTTCCAGATTTTTTCAAAATTCCCTGGATTTTCCCTGTTTTGGGAGGGGATTTTAAAATTCCCTGTGTTTTCCCAGTTTTCCAGGTGGCGTGGCAACCCTGATAACATATTTTTTTAAGAGACAAATGTACATCCAAAAGATTTGCATATCCTGTTGCAACTTCTAGCTTACCTGGTGTCAACTCTAACACATGGTGGATATATGTCTCTAACACATAGCTGAATAATGCAAGCTTGTATATCAAGATCAAGGTTTATTCTTTTAAAAGAAAAAACTTACATTACAAATATTAGAGAAATAAATAAATTGTAAAAAAATGTATAGTACACAGCAAACTTCGTAGATCAAAGTTCATGCAACAGAGGAAAAAATAATCTCCCCCCTTCCATAAAAACAATAAAAATGTTCACAGTCAATCACTCTTAAAAAGCTTCAGGATTTGAAGAATTCAATGTAAGCAGAACATTGAGTTAATTGGGTTAAAGTTGACTTTGAGTTTACTCAATTCATAAATTGTAAAATTTGAATAGCTGTTTAATTTGTGGTAAGCAAATGTAAACCCAAAATCAAAACATAATAAATTTACTCTTAATGCTGATAGTAACAAGCAATAAAAATTATTCTTATTCTTCTGATATAATTTCAATTAATTCACCATGATGCTATGTTTAATTTTTGGTCTATCAGATGGTTTTCTATTTTTTTGCCTAATACATGTGAATATTCACTCATAAGTCGAATTATAAGCATTTACTTAATCATACAAGATCTGCTATTTACCAACAAGTACCAGAATTGAAACCTGAAGGAATTTTTTTTTTATGTTACAATTATACAAATCTTTTTGTTAGATCTATTAGTTTATATATATATATATATATATATATATATATATATATATATATATATATATATATATATGATCTTTCAAAACCCCAGATATAATTATAAATCTTCCTAAAGATCATACTACATGGATTAAGATGTAAAAAATTAAGAAAAAAATTAAAGATATATGACATAAAAAATAAAATAACACACATTTTCACAGAAGTTTAATAAAAATATTGAAGATTTTTTTTTTATTATTACTTATGTATAAAAATAACAACAACGGAAATTTAAACTTTAGCCCATTATTCAAATTAGTTCAAAACTTTTATTATCTTTAAATAAGATACATTCAAACTGTCTCACATTTTATCTTTTGAAAATTACATTTTAGCAGGGCTAAAACAATTATGGCTTTATTCAAAGTTTATAATTGTGCTGGTCGAACACAAAAACTCCTAATGGTCCCATTGCTTTCACATATATTGCAGAGGATAATTTAGTTTCAAAATGTAATCGATCGATAACAGTACAGTTCATAACTCCATTACACCTGCTGATGTTTCACTTAATAACTGCTAACAATACAGGACAGCAACATAGGCGATTAGCATGCCTTTAATGAATACTACTGCACTTGGTGATCGAGAGGCTGGCACATTCTTCAGTTTTTGTCTGAAATTTGTCATCCTTCTAAAGAAAAAGAAAAATAATAATCAGATACATAATGTATATATAAAAAAAGTTAATGACAATTTTAAATTTTACTTAAATATAATAAGTATAGTTTCGACTCTAAACTTCTTTAGCAGGGTGCAGCACCTGACAGCCTTTTGTATTTCTTTTATGTACCTGGTGGCCAGGGTTGGCGAGTTTTTGCCGAAGGTGGAAAAAACCTGGTAAAGACCATCCTGGCAAAAATAGGTTTTTGCCAAAAAGGTGGCAAAAATAGACTGTCCATTTAATTTTTTCCCCAGAAAGAGAAAAAATATTTCACGAAAGAAAAAATAAACTGCATACTTAATTGAAGAATCAATATTATTCTAAATTTATTTTAACTTTTAAGTTAAATAAGAATAATTATGCACTTTATGAAAGAATACTAACTTTTATAACAAGATTATAAATGAAATAAATTTCAATTTTATAAAAATGAAAAGAAACTTCTTTATTCATGTTTATACAATTATTAATAATTTACATAATAGAACTGTTGAGACTGAGTAAACCACTTATGTTTATAGTTTATATATGTTAGAAATTCGAAGAAACAGTTATAGTAACCTAAGTTTAATTTAATATAAAATTATATTTAAAGCAGAAAACTATTAAATTTCAAATTTTTCAGCAATATCTTCCTCAAATTTTTTACTGTTTTAGTATGGCATAGGAGTAAACAAGTTTTGAAAGAGCATCTGTTGATAGCTTATTTTGAATTTTAGTTTGCACAAATGAAAAATTTGAAAACAATCTTTCAATAGCAGCACTACTTGCTAGCATATTTGAAGGTGTGCTACTAATGAACAGAAGTTTTTTGAAATTGCACAAGCTTATTCAATACTTCTCTACTAATTACATACACTGACACTATTAATCACTTCTGCAAAATATGAGCTAGGAAAGGGTTTTTCTCTGAGCTTAAAATTAATAATATAAGATATAAAATCAGGATTGATTTTAGATAACCATGCTTTACAGCTTTCTTTTTGTTCATAATTTAGAAGTTCATCTCTGTACTTTCGATGTAACAAATAGGCTACAAGATGACATGGCAAAATCGCTTGTTCAAATATCTTTTTTAGTTTTGAAAAATGTGGTTTTAAGTTTTAACTCTTCATTTTTAAAAAAATTTAGCCATACATGACAAGCATCTGCTATGGTGGGGGAAGGGGGAATATAATACAAAAAGATAAAGAGACAACAGTCTACTTACTGAAAATAAATCTAAATAATTTAACAGTTTGTTCTTTTCTTGGAGAGTAAAAGAGACAGAAAAAAAATCTAGTTTCCTAATAAGCCATAACAGTTTTTTCAATACAGAATTTTCAATTTAATTTACTTATTTTATCTTTAACAAACTAGTTTCATCAGATAAATAGCTATAAAAGAGTACCAAATACTTAAATATTTACATTCCTTTAAATGATTAAATTTGTGAAAAGTTCAATTTGAAGGTGAAACGTCTATTTCAGGGACAAATAATTTTATGAAGGGTCCTGTTTGTGGTTAAAGAATTTTGTAAAGGATCCTATTTTAAAATAAGTTAGTTTATGAAGGGTCCTTTAAAGGACCTAAAATTTTCTTAAACATATCCCTGATTTAAGAAAAAAAAATTAGGTATGTAATTTTTTATTTTGTTCTTAAATTCTTAAGTAAGAATGAATCCCACCTATTTTTTAAAGAGTTAAATTATTTAATATTAATTAATTAGCAAATTAAATTAAAATATTAAATAGTACACTGTTAAATTTAATTGTTTATACCATTATTATTCTTATTAGCATGCAGATTTTATTACACATTAAAGACAAATAGGTTTTTTCCACTGTCCTGGCAAAAATGCCAACCCTGCTGGTGGCTCTTTTAAATCCTTCTTATGCACCTGGTGATCTTTTTTAAAATTTCATTTGCGCTCAGTGTCAAATGAATAGATCATGGAGAAATATGCAAATTCTAGGATATTCTAAACAAACCAGTTCAAAATATTTTGGATGAACAAGGTACAAGTGTACCCTTTTTACAGAATAGTGTCCCCTTTTTAGAAAATTCCCACCCAGCGGCCCTTTTTCTTGAGTCAACAAGAAAGCATTAAAGAAAGAGGTATAAGATAGGTACATCATCAACTGCAGTGATATAACCGAAAAAAGATACGTCCAAATATAATATTTAATTAGATTGTCAAAAAATGTAAGTGTTTGAAAATTATAAACGGCTATATTATTCCAAAACTTAACCATGCCTAACAACATCCTGGGTCCAAAAGCGTTGAACTCTGATACTCTCACAGTAGATCACATTATATATAGTGTTAACACTAAACCATTTTATCAGGGTGCAGCGCCTGGTGGCCCTTTTAATTTCTTTTATGGGTCCGGTGGCTCTTTTAAACATTTCCAATGTGCCCAATGACCCTTTTTAACATTTCCCGTGTGTCTTGTGGCAATTTAATTGATTCTGGGAAAATATCACAAATTATAGGGGACTCTAAACAAAGCAGTTCAAAATATTTTGGTGGAACAAGGTACAAGTGTGCCCTTTTTTTAGAAGTATTCCCTGTTTGAAAATAAATGTACCCTTCATATAGAATAGTGTTGCCTCTTTGAAAAATTCCTAGAATTGTTAAAGCAACATTGTTTCTTGAATTGTATGCATTTCAATTTGTGTCCCTTAAAACCTGATGAATTATTTAAATGGGTATAACTCTGAGTTTTGCAGATATGAAGATACAATTTTTTGTGTATAATTCGGGACTGAATAAGGGAAGTTTCCCTAATTGGAATTTTTATCCTGGGGGGGGGGGGGAGATATTAAAATTTAATCTTCGTATTTTTTCAAACAGACCCCCCCCCCCATGGAATTGCCACTTATCCTATCAAAATTTTCACATTATTTTGAATGAAATTAGCAATTGGAAGTATTTTACTAAGCACAATATTTAAGAAGACAGCATATTGTTTCGATAATTATGACCCACTTTGGTACATATTATAATGCAACATTCATTAATATAATTGCTCAAATATAAGGAAAAGTAGTTAAGGAATAGACATAAATTAGTTTTTACCAATAAGCTTATTAATTATTATAAAGGTAATGGCCAAAAATAGAAATAAAAGTAGCAGAGATTTGCTTAACAACATAAGTGTATACAGTTTAAATTTTGACAAAATCTGATATAATCTAAAAAATAACTTTAATAAAGAATTTAAAAATTTATTGTACATTAAAATACTAAAAATATAACTATGCATACTCATGTCCAAAATTAAGGTCATAAACATGAAACTGCTGAATTACTGACACTGTGTTGCTACAAAATTTGGCACAGAAGTACATTACAAAGGAAGAAAGAATATAACATAATACTATGGAAAAAAAAATAATAATAATAATTGTAAATCAACAAACAGGCTAATGTAAAAAAAAATATTAAATAATGAATCAGAGATAAAGCATTTATCTCAGAAAAAGTTTGTCAATATAGAGTGTGACGACCATGCACTGTTGTACAAGTCTCACACAACAAGCTCGCATACTGTTTATGAAGGTGTTAATTTATTGATACTCTCATAAACAGTACGAAAGCTCATTGTGAGGCTAGTATAGCAGCACATTGTAGTCTCACGTCACACTTCATATTGGACAGACTTTTCCTGAGATAAATACTTATTTGATTCTTGATTTAACACTTTTTGATATACCTTGCTCAGTTGTATAGTGAAAGCTAAGGGGGGGGGGGGGGGTAAGATCATCTCAGAGCTAAAATATAGCCTTTTAAATGAATCACTAGTTAAGCCAATTAGCCTCTTTTATAAATCAAAATCAAAGTTAATATAAATTTTTTTTTTACTTACTTGGAATCTACGATTTTGTTGAATAAAATTCTGCTCAAGAAAGTGATTCAGTTAAAGGGCAAATATTGTATTTAAAATTGTGAGAGCAACTATTGTATGCATTAGTTAAATGAAAACTGGTCATTTGTTTTGAAAAAGGGCAGCAATTGCACTTTGAGACATCTTAGGCTAAAAGAATGGTCATTTCATGCAGCACAGATGGTTTAAGTTTACGGTTTTTTAATTGCATTTCTGCCTTTGTTCTAAATTCAAAACAATTATGAAACTTTAAATTTCACAGAAAAATGTAAAATACACACTTTCTAGATTTTTCAATCTCAAATGCTCAGTTTTGTATTCTTGCTGTCAATTTAAGAGCATAAATCAATCTAAGACCAAGTTATGTGTGTTAAAATCTTTGAAAACATAATACCGTATTTTCAGCTGTATAACCCGCACCACTAAAGCGGCCAGTGCAGTAAAAAAAGTTTTTGTATAACCCGCAGAGATGCATCGGTGTATAGTTTGCAGGCTATACACCGTTTACAAACTTATATTTCGATCAGAGTTCGAAATTAGAAGCCATTAGTCTTAATTTTTAACACAAATTTACCAAACTTTTTCCTGATGCATAATACCTACAGTAATTCGGCTAAAAAATTAAGATTTTCAGTAATGTAATTTTCGGAAGAAACACAGCAGTGTTTACGTGTTTTAAAGCTATTATAAATTTTAGCTATTTTAAATTTCAAGCTATGTGGCATTTACACACATTGTTTTTTTTTTTAACAAGTGTGATATTTTTTCTGAAAATTAAAAAAAAAAAAAAAAAATCTGATAAATTCAAAATTTCCGACTCAAAATGTATATGTATCTTAGATCATTGGTTAACAAAAGGATCGAATCCTCAGAATCGGTCCGAAATGCACCAACTCTGAAAATTAACGATTCCTCGGACTCTTCTGAAATTCGGACGATTCCTTGAACTCGTTCCGAAATTAAACGACTCTGTAAAGGAACGATTCCTTGGAATCGTTTTGGAAAAGATCGACAGCTCTGAATCGTTCTGAAATGACATAAATCATGCACTTTCTTTTGTTCTTTGCAACAAGATAAAGTAGTTTTTTTTTTTTTTTTAAGTAAACTAAATCTTAAATTATGTTAAATTCAGAGTCGTCGAGGTTGGAAGCGTTCTGGATTTTGGATTTTGTACTCTACAATCACAATGGGGTGCTGCAGCACCGATTCGCTAGCAAATTATTTTCTGATATTTTATTTATAGTTTTTTTTTTAGGTCTCGCATTTAAGTCAACCCCCCACTTTGATGTTCTTTTTTTTCTAAAATTTCATGACCTATACGCTAGTATATATGGTAGCTATTATAGATCTATCAGTGCAATACTAGGCAATAGTTGCGACAGTTCTTCCAAACCCAGAAATAAGTAAGCAGTAAAAAAAAAAGCCTTTACAAACATGGGAAAACTCTCTAAATTTTGCGGCATAGCGAAAAAAATTTACAATTTTTGATGTTTTTTCAAATTTTTTGAGGTTTAAAAGTTGCAGAAAATATATCACGATTTCCAATAATAATTAAAAAAAAAAACATCTTTGCATAACCCGCAACCATGTATAAGCCGCAGTGGCTTTTTGGAAGGTTTTTTTTCTTGTATAAGCCGCGGACTATACACCCAAAAATACGGTAATTATAAAAGGTACTATAAAGAAATTAACATAAAAAAGAATTTTTTGATTATGATTGAATAGATTATTGCAATAAATGTTTATTTTGAACTGTTTTTTTCTGTAGTGGAGGTACATAAATATACAATCGCAATTTATAAGTTGGTAACATAGCTTGAAATTTTCCTCAAGAAATCTTACCATCAGGGAAATTACTGCCACTTGTTGCCCGTAAAAAAATTGGAACTGCATAGACTTTTAAATACATGCCTATGAGCAAGATTTTCATAACAGAGACAGTAAATGTGCAGCATTTTTTAAAAATAAAATACATCAACTAAAATTAATAAACAATAAATTAGCTATACCTTAATCGTAAATGATGCTATCTGCGTTTTTTTTCGCCTGTTTTTCTTTGGTCTGGAGTAGGCACCACAGATATCTACCATAGGAAACAGAAAATCCTAAAATCATTAAAAAAAAAAAAATCAGAAAGAAAACATACATTTTTTTCTTTATTAAAAAAAAAAAAAAAAAAACTGACATTCTACAGGGTGTTTAAAAAAATGTATGACAATGCTTAAGAGTGACAGGAATTAGCAACAATTGTGTAGGAAATCAGGTTGAAAAACATTTATCCAGTGAAAAATATAGGGTACTAAAAATTCAAAAGTCACTAATTAAGCCACAATTTAATTAAACTTTATTACAGCACTACATTAGACAAAAATTAAAGCAAATTTAAAGAGAAAAACTAATTCTAAATAGGGATGCACCGAATATTCAGTATCTATTCGGTATTCGGCCATGTTACCCAATATTCAATTAGGCCAAATATGAAACTATTCAGTTAAGCCGAATATGAAACTATTCGGCCTGCCGAATATTCGGTTTGGCCAAATATCAAAGTATTCAGCCGAACCAATACTTAACAAAACCTTTTAAAAACTTTTCACAATTTCTAATTTTAACTGTCAATTTATAAATATATTTAAAATAATTAGAAAGAAAATCATATTTAAATAAAAAAGAATGTTTTTACATTATTTATTTGTTGTTTGTAAAGTATAACTTAAGGGTGTATTCGAAAAAATGATTTTCCACCTTCAACAGCTCAAAATTTTCAGATTCATTTTCAGGCTCATTTTTAAAGTAGAAATACAAAACTTGCTGAGAGAATTTTTGGAGTGATGTACAAGGTGATGTGTGATGTCATTTTGTGCTCCATTCATTAGAATTTGATTTATAAGCAATTATTTTCTCAGCATGACCCTTTTTTCGTTCGAAAATCTTTGGAATCAAAAGATTTGGTCCAAAATGCCGTTTGACAGCCTTTTTTTGCAACATTTTCTACATTTATCAAAAAATCAACAATCACGGCACCTTGTGTAGTTTCTAAATAAGAGATTTTGAAATTTTGGTGCATTCCAGAGTAAAAATGAATTTGAAAATAAATCTGAAAATAAGCAGTTTTGAACAGAATACACCCTTAAGAAAATTAACCATGAGAAGGATTAAAATGGTAAATTTTATTTTGATTCTCCTTTGCTTTTCCCAAATAAAAATCCTTAAACAAGGAAGAAAAACTTTTGAAAATAGTAATAGCTATCAAGGCAATTTTTGTTCATGAAACCATAATCATAATTAATTTTCTGGGTCATAAATACATTGCAATTTCATGTCACTTGTGCTTTCATTTGTTGCATTAACATATTTATTGTAGCATTATTTGCAGGTTTTTTTGTGACCATTTGACGATAACAACACTTTTTTCCACCGTCTTTTCACTGAAATTTTTTCTTATCTATGATCTTTTAGCAAAATTCCTGGTTTTTCACACTGCTTTTTGAGAAAATTCACATATTTTCTGTGATTTTTTGACAAAATTAACATATTTTCCACGATTTTTCAACAAAATTCGATTACTATCCACGACCTATCGACAAAATTTGCATATTATTCACGATCTTTTGACAAAATTTGTATATTTTTTCCCAGTTTTTAAACAAAATCTGCGACATTTCTCCGATCTTTTGACAAAATTCGAATATTTTCTGAGTATTATACAGGCAAAACAATCGTGAGTTTTGTCAGTTTATCAGGAGAAAAAAGTTGTGAATTTCATTTTGCTGGGATAGATTTTGTCAAAATTGTTAAAAATCATGATTAATTAAGAGAAAGAGCATAAAGAGGGCAAATTTTGTCAATTGGACAGTGAAAATTTGCGAATTTTTACTGATCAGATTCTGAAAAGTTGGATATCTATTTGATCGGACACCCGCACTATACTAGTGATCGTATAAGTGAACCCAGGGAGAGAAATCGAGAGCGCATAGAAGATGAAGAACACTCCAATTCATATACTAGTGATCGTATAAGTGAACCCAGGGAGAGAAATCGAGAGCGCATAGAAGATGAAGAACACTCCAACATATTGTAGACAGAATAAGGTGTTTATTTAGATGAACGATGGAAGGTTTACAATACTAAGACGCTAGCAATACGGGAAATCACATCCTGTGCCCGAAGCACGGCATTAGCCGGAGAGGGGCACAGCGCCCCTTTTTTGCGTGATGTTACATGGCCAATGGTCTGAGTCGAAGTGAGAGACTGCAGCAGGGAAGATGTACAGCGTCAAGGTTATCAAAAACCGTTAAAATGCTTAGTAACAGAAAAAATGCTATCGTTGGTGTAATACTGAAGTCCTGTGGTTTTTAAGGAGTGTCGATTGCATACGCACGTGTGATTCCAGATACTGAAAGAATTACATGCCGAATGATTCATGACATCTGGGAGATTTTAAAGATTAGCTGAGTGCATGAGAATGTTAACGGATAAACTTATTATAAACTACAGCTGGATCTATTTAACATGGGAAAAATGCAGAAATGTGCAGATCTAAGGAAGACTGACATTCGGTTAACTTTTATTGTGACGAGAAAAGAATTAACAGATCTTTTTCAAAGTGATGAAAATCCAAAACAAAGAGTGGGAATGAAATGGTGTTTTTTTATCATATGAAAGAGGGTTTGTAAAGGAATTAATTTCACCTACAAAGTTATAAAACGGAAAATAACAAAGTACAGCATTATAACCTTAACTGTAAGAATATTAACTTTAAGTATTTATTTAAGGGGGGGGGGTTGTAATTTCCAGTTAAAATTTTGAAGTATCGATTTTACCTGTTCCTTTTCTAAAAAGGGGAGAAGACAAGATAATATGTGACAGAAACGCTGTCACACGCACATTCCATTTATTGGGCAAGAAACAATTGTCAATTTTGTTGGTGATGCATGAAAAAAATTGCACATTCACCAGCTACAGAGAAATCACAAGTTTTCTCGGTTTATGGCATGGAAAAAAAAAAAAAAAAAAAAAAAAAAAAGGCAAATTGCGTTGATTGGACACGAAAAAATTAGGAATTTTGTCGATCACGGACGAAAAATCGCGAATTTCGTCTTTAAGTGTAGAAAAATCATGAATATTGTTGATCAGGCACTGACAGATCATAAATTTTTGCAATCATCTTTGATTTTGCATGTTTTCTGTAATCCATTGGTAAAAATTCATGCATTTTGCAAACATTTGATGAAATTAGCATTTTCTTTATCTTTAGTTAAAAAGTGACATTTTTTCCATAATTATTTGAAAAAAAATGCGTTTTTTTTTTTCAAAATCTATTGATTAAATTCACAATTTTTCATGACCCTTTGATGAAATTCACTTTTTTCGTGCGGTCTTTTTTCAAAATGTTCGTTTTTTACACTATTCTTTCTTGAAATGCACGTTTTTTACACAATTCTATGTCAAAATGCATGTTTTTTTTTTATATGTCTTTTTTTTCGAGGTCTTTTGATGAAATTCTCCTTAACAGTAAATAATTTGTGCATAAAATTGGGGGAATATTTTTAATTTTTCAGTACTAAAAAATAAGTTGCAAAAATGAAAATTGTTTCTTTCCTAAAATTTTCTGCAAAGTTCATTAAATTTTCTGCACATGGTGTGCGTCTATATTATACAAGTCTGAGAATCAGGAATGTGATTTTAAAGAATATTGTATATGGTTACAGGGCGAGATGGCAAGATTTGCACCAAAATTTTGAAATCCCACCCCAAAAAAAATATCGTAGGCAAAAGGCTCCCACCCAAAAACAAATCATGAATTTTCCAAAAAATTTTGCATTTTGAAACTACGATTAATTTCCACAGATTTTTTACAAATTTTGTGTGACTGAATGACACTTTTTGGGAGTTTTTTGCTGCAAAAAATTGTTGGAATTCACACAATTTTTCCGCAACTAATCATCAATTTTCGCATTATTTCCTGCAATCGATTGACAAGTTTTTTGCGATTTACCATCATGAGAACGGAGTAATTCAGTTTCAATTTTTTCAATAAATTGATGCATTTAATTCCAAAAGTTATGAAACATTGTTTATTAATTCTGAAATTTGGATAGTTATGTCCGAATTTCTAGGTTAATTACCAATTTTTCACAGCTTTTGAACTGAGCTAAATTGCATATTTTCACAATCAATTTCATCAATTGTTCGCAGAAAACTTTGTTAAATTATCGTGATAAAAATGGCAATTTTCTCAAAGAATCGGGGGAAAAAAAACCTTGACTTTCCTTAAAAAATTTTGATAAAACACAAACAGGGTTCATAAAGACTTGGGAAGAAAAAATCCAAGGAGTCTAAAAAATTTTAAGGACTTGCCACTTTTATTGTTATTTATGTGGCATGTACTTGCACACTCCAATTTTTAATGCTCCACTTGGAGAGAAGAACATTCCAAACAAATTTTTCTCCTAGAATCTAATTATTGGTGCTGAAATTGCACAGAATTCACAACTTTGCTGATTTTGTAAGTTTAAATAAAAAAATACACAATCAATTTTCCTAAGCAGTGACCAATGGTCATATACACAGAGATTAGTCAAACTCGAAATACTTACCGTATTTACTCGTGTATATGGCGCACGCGTGTATAAGGCGCACTCCTACTTTACAAGTAAAAATGGTGATTTCTTAAAATCTCATATATAAGGCGCACCATAAATTTGATACTCTAATGAAGAATGACCAAATGAATTTCAGTAAAAAAAAAAGTCAAAACAAACATTACACCAGACCAGATACAAGATGAAAATGCATTTTTAGATTTCAGGTTGTAAGAGAATGACGGGAAATAGGAATGATTGACGGTAAAGAGAATAGCTAATTAGCATTTAGATAATGTTATTAGCCCTGTAGTGTAAAAAACTGCAAGAAATGAAATAAATATGCAGTAATACTTCAATTAAATAACATTTTCTGAGTTTTAATATCTTCTTTGAATAATTTCTTGTTTCATATGTATACCGTGTGATTACATCCAGCAGTAAAAAAGTATTCCGTGTATAAGGCGCACCTAGGAGTTTTGCCCTAATTTTTTCGAAAAAAAGTGCATCTGATACACAAGTAAATATGGTATTATATATATCGCATACAACTTTTAAAAAAATGCTAATGCAACATACACGAAAAAATATTACAACTTCTGAATTTATTATTTTAAAGCAGCGATAAAGTAAAGTGTCTTAAAGCCGTCATCTAAAAAATATATTAGGCATTACCTACCAATTTTCTAAAATAATTTAGAATGAGTTTTTCTTTCTTCTTAAATCAAAGATATCTTGGATTTGGAAAATTTATAATGCTTTAAATATTTGTTTTACTTAAGGATGTCAGCTTTAACAACTGTATTTTGGGTGTGAGCTTTAGAGCACTTTACCTTAATCACTTTCTTTGAAGGTGAATGTTGTCCGTGACATACATGGAAAAGTGAAAAAAAAGTACCATTATTAATATCCTGTAAGATACTACTCCCCATTATCTACTCTTGAATACTTTAATTAAATTATCAAAAGATTTACAATAATCCGGGATAAAAGATTTTTCCGAGAGCAATATCGCTCACGTGCAAAACCGCAATATAATTTAAGGAGTTTCTAAGGAGTATTTTGTTTATCTAAGTAGTTCTAAGTACTACTTGGGAACATTTTCATTTCTAAGCAATTTCAAAAGAGTCTGTACAAACCCTGATGAATTTCTTAAAAAAAAATCATGGAATAAAGACTACATCGTGAAATGATTGCAGAACAAATGTGAATTGCGTGAAAGCATCCCGGAATAAATGTGAATTTTATGAAAGGATCGCTGTATCAAGACCAGCATCGTGTGAAAGAGGTCAGTCGCCTTGGGCGCAGAAATTTAGGGAAGCCGATTTTCTACTAACACCACCATTTTTGGCCGGAAAGAAGTATCATTTAAGTAAAGTATCAGTTTTGGCCGCAGTTTTCTCTTCACACGTCCCATCATATGAACCCAAATTTATCAAAATGCCGTTTAAAAAAATGTGAATTTCATGAAAGAATCTCGAAATAAATGTGAATTTGATCAAAAGATAAAAAAAACCCCGCTAATTTCTTTAAAGGATCGCGGGAAAACGCAAAAGGCAGAAAGAGGGGGGGGGGGAAATTTACTTTTGACTGTGTTTTTTCTGCAGCCCTTTGACGAAGTTTGCCTTTTTTTTTTTTTTGCAAATCCTTGATGAAATTTGTGTTTTTCTTTCACAATTGTTTTATGAAATTCAGGGTTTTTTTTCCTGATCTTCAAACGAAATTTGAGTTTTTTCACAATTATCGAACGAAATTTGCAAACTTCTTACAATATTTATGATTTTTTGCGAACGATTTGCGGAATTAATTTTTCTGGGCAACGATTTGTTGAAATTTGTGATATGTTTTTGTCTGTAACTTTCCGGATTGATGAGGATTCTTTTTTTTTTTTTTTCAGAACCAAAAATCTATGATTTTCAGAAAATACAGAACAGAATCTCCTTTGGATAGCTTAATGAATGCAAAATTCGTCAAAGGATCGCTTAATAAATCCAAATTGTGGCAGAATCATGTAAAGTGTGCAAATATCAACAATGCATCGCGGAAAAAAATGTGAATTTTGTCAATGGGTCATTAATAAACACTAATTTTGTAAAAAGGCTGCTAAAAAACGCAAATTTCATAGAAGAGTCACAAAAAAGATGTGAATTTTGTCAGGGGATTGCCGAATAAATGCGAATCAAGTCAAAAGTCTTCTAAAAAAAATACAAATTTCATCACAGAATCACAAAAAATGTCAATTTCGACAAAAAATGCAACAAAACTTGAAAAACAACACACACACAAACATATCTGTTTATTGTTATAGGTTTAATTTTTAATCAGAAATAATATATACTGAACTAACTTTTGAAAAATTAAATTAACCCGAACCCAACTTGCAGCAATCTACTCTCAACCTAAAATCAACCTGAACCAAAAACAGAGTTTATCAGATCTGAAACAAAAGTATTTTGCACTTGAAGGGAATTTATCCCTTTGAAAACTAAATAGACTATATAAAATCCCCCCCCCCCTCATAGTATCGTTATCAATGTCATTTTTTTTTTACTTTTAAAATTTATTTATGCTGTTTAGAGTGATATATAAAAGTAATTACATTGCTTTTATTAATGTATTATTGATTCAAAATAAGGAAAGTTAATAAAATGGCACTTTATAGGTACATAAGATATAAATCACATTATGTATGAAACATATATGAAGTAACACTTAAAATAAATACTTACTATTTAAAGGAATCTTATAATTTGTAACTAATAGCTTTTTATAACATAATCTATTTAACAATAATAGTGTCTTCTTGCACTTACCACTCATGAATGGGGAGAGACGGAAGGAAGGTTGGTATACATAGAAATTTTTATCAATGAAACAAGCAAACAACATTTTTATTCTATCTTTATGGCGTCCATATGAAAACATAAACAGCTTCCACTTCCCGCGCGACGCGATGATGTTGCCACACCAACTTCATAAAAACTCTCCACTACAGTACTTCGGAAAAAATTATCTGCTCGTCTTGTCAAATTGTTTGCGTCGAAAGCTTATTATTTGCAAGTTAGAAGTTTTATACTGTATTATTATTTATATTTCTTAATTGTTTAATTTAGAATGTACTGTGTCAAGATACAGACCGCATTTTAGATCAAATAAGAATTAGGTCAATACAGTAATACAATTTAGATTCAATATTTTAAAATAATAATAATAATAATTATATAAGTACTGCGTTCATCATTAGTGACTAGGGAGAGGAGAAGGAGGGTTGCACCCATCACCTGCTCAAGGGGTGAGGTGGGGCCAGTGTTAAAATTAGACACTTTTCTCCGGGAGGGACTTCTAAGGCTCCGGTGGGGAATGTCCCCCCCCCCCTCGGGCCACTTCCTGGATCAACACTGGATGGGGCTGTACTTCTCCTCTCATTTGAAACAAAATAAAGAAGAAAATTCCGTATCCCCCCTCCCCTCTCTCACCCACACACATGAAAGACACTTTAAGGATTTTTTTTTTAATTGCAAAATATGTAAGGGAAAAAAACAGCAAAGGGCTATCAATATTTATTCCATTTATAAGTATACTTGGGCTCTTAAGGGAACATTTGCATTTGAGGGAAAGACACGTTTCATTGTAATAAAATATTCCAACTAACTTGAAAAAAAATCTCCTGATGTCAAGAGTCACACAGTCATATGCTCTGTGCCGAGAGCTTTAGCAAGTTGGACATGTAGTCTAGAGGGGGGGGGGGCGGAGCTCAAAATATGTAACTTTTATCTTTTCATCTCACTTTTATTCATTTTTTAATTATTCACTAAAAATATCCAAACCTGGAGGAGTTGGGAAGCAGTCCGTAGAAAATGGGAGGGGGGGGGTGTAGATGACAATATTGAATTTAGACACTTTTACCAAGAAGGATTTCTGTTGCTCGGGAGGGGGGACATTGTAGAGTTAAGGGGGTGGGCTTGTATTTTTTTGCCATTGAAAACACAAAATCACAAATCTTCCGGGGAGACATCTCATTGCCGGGAGGATTCTTCCCCCCTCGGACGTTTTCCTGAAATCAACTCTGACAGATGATACAAATTACCTGCAGCGCCGTGCTAAAGGGGGGGGGGCGAAGGGGGTGGTTGCCCCGGCCGCGGAAATATACGGGGCGCGAAAATTTATGCTCAGAACGTCATTTTTTGCCTGTTACAAGAAAAAGATCCGGAGAGGGAGGGGGGCGCCAAATTCAGACTTTTCTCCGGGCGTAATTTTCTCTTCGCACGCCCTGATTGCCTGTAACCATCTATACTAGAGAACCAAGCTTCGGTTCTTGTTTAAAAATAAAGCAGCAAAACAGTGTCATCGTACTTTTTTTAGTTAATTATTTTTTAGTTTAAATATCTAACAAATAATAAAATTAAAAAGTCAGGAGTTACTGTTTTTTAAATTTACCTGTCTAAAACAGAATTCTTATTCATACGGAAAACCAAAAGGATATCATGCATTTATACCTCCTAAGACGGAAACAACCTGTCTAAGACGGTAGTTTTACTTATTAAATTTCGACTTAGCAAGTTTATATTTATGATGTGAGAGGAAAGAGGGCTTACATTTGGATTGCTACTGGGACACATGGTCTCTCTGTACGGCCTTGTGAAAGGGGGAGGGGAAAATTATATGACAACCCTTTCTTCCTAAATTCACCAATTCCTGGCACCACTGTACGTCATTACGATTAGTATTTGAAAGTGGAATTGAGTATGAAATTGAATTAATGAAGCACGAAATTATTTTCCATGTTAATGTTACAACTGTCCCCCCCCCCCCTCACACACACACAATGCACCTATTATTCTTGTTATCTAGTTTTTATGAATTTATGAAAGCCTCAAAAGAAATAATCACTACATACATGCATGCAAAAAATAAGTAAATAAAAAAAAATTAACTTACCAAATTGATCTTGAAATCCACATTGATTGCGATCAAGACTCCTTATGGTCGTCATCGTTGTAACAAAGAAAGCCATGATTTCACAAGTGTGCCCATATGTGTTCCCAATCTGCTCTTAAATGTGTTCCCAAGTTTAGATTTAACAAATATTCTGGGCAGATCACTTTCGGAACACTTTCAAAACACTGTCGCAACACTTTCTTTATAGTGGAACACATCCGGAACACATTTCAGTACACATTAAGGTAACTGGAACACTTTTTTTCAATCAAAGTGTTCTACATGTGTTCTCAATGTGTGCTGGGAATTTGCAGTGTATATATATCCAAAATTTCAAGTGAATCGGAAACTTTTATCATGAGTTATCGCGTTACGCACGTACGTATGTACATAAACAACGGGTGGGCACATAAGCCCTTGGGCTTTGATAGCCTGTGAGCTAAAACAGTAAAAGTTCAAAGTTATCGGGTATATGTATGGATGTTTTAGTATTATAACTACATTAATAATTAGCTCATTAGAAGTATAATTTCAGGCGATATTAATAAAAATTTAAAAATTTTGAAGTATTACAAGTACTAAATTTTGAATGTTTATAATTCAAAAACATATCACTTAAATGACGTAAAATTTGACATCTAAGCATTGTTTAAACCGAAGATTTGATATATTATATTGAAATTAAGTATCGCTGTTGAAAAAAAGAAATAAACTTTGAGTTTTTTTTTTAATACGTAGATGCCCCTTTTAGCAAATTTTATATACATCATTAATAAGAAGGCTTTATTGCGAAAAGTTCTATACCAGTAACTGTTTTCTTTTATAATTGATTGTAGATTTAGTAGTGGATACTTTTTTACTTTTTTTTTAAAGATTAATAGCTAATTAACAGCGAAATTTGAAAAGACGCAATTCGTGAAAAAAAAAAAAAAATGAATATGCATTATAAAAGAAAAATATAATTCTTAAATTTTAAAATTCATGTGATACGCATAAAAATTCATGGCTTATAAATATAGCTTCCAAAGACATTTTGATAAAAGAATTGGGATTTTTATTTCAAATATACTGTTTGCAGTAAACAAAACTCCAAACTTAATCTGAAATCGAAGCAAGAAATGGTAAAAATATGAGTATCATATTTTTTTTTTTCTTTGTGAGTATATTTATAATATTTTGGATAAAAATTTCTTTTGAGATATTGTAAATAAAATTCTTTATTCGGGAAGTTGATATTTTATTCCCTTGAGAGACAAAAACAAAATAAGATTTATTCATAGGAACTATAATTATGTGATCTCTTTCATTTCTTTAACCCGCGAACAGTCTTGCAAAAGGAAATATTTTTCCCCCTGCATTTTGTTGTGAATGCTAAAAAAATTTGATTGTTTTAACTTATCTTTTAAAAAAATTTTACGAATATGAATGCTGTCCTTGAAGTTATTATCATTGAACACTGTATTAAAAATCCATTAAATGGATAGAATTGTATTAATTTAAATATTTCTTGTATTTCAGGAATATTTTGAACTTATTCAACATATTAACATGGGCTTTTCAGTGACAAGGCTAATGTATTTTACTTATAGAAAAATAACTAATAAAACTTAATAAATGGAAATTTTAGATTATAAATTAAAAATTATGCAAGGTTTTGCAATGCTTGACAAAAAAGTTAGTTTTATTAAAAAATAACTTGAAATTATTTTTTAAACTAATTCATGAAATAATTAATTTTCGGAATACATTTTACCTAAACGAATTGCACAATGCAATTAAAGCAAATGGCACATTTATTAACAATAGCTAGTGTTACTAGAGAACAATGATTAAATTTGCACTATTCATATATTTCAATGAATTGCCTTTGAACTAAAAATATTCAGTTAATAGCAAGTCCAGTCTCATCTGGCCGTAATAACGCTTGCAAAGTCACGCGGCATATACTTAAAAAATGGGGAAGTATTAGACACGTTTAACGTACCAAACATCCTCTTTTGCTTCCTTAAGTCAGTTAATAACGTTGATATTGTATAACGTGCCTTCCTACTTTTCTCTGTACCATCCCAAAGATGCTCAATAGAACTAAGGTGTAGAGCAGAAGCAGGTGCTCAAAAGTATCTGCTTCAACGTGAACAATTCGTAATAGAAAAGCGAGAGAGACGTGTACAATCTTACGTACTGAATTGTATTCAGCGAAGTTCGCCCAAGTGCCAAAGATTCCGAAAATGCCAAAAGAAAATACCTTATAAAATTGCTTAGCTATAATAAACATAAAAGTGCCCACCTGACGTGCAAGATCGATGTCATCATTAGTCTAACACCATATTACCAAACTCTCTTCGCTATAAAATAATCGGAAATAAGAGTTATCACAGTCTAGTATTCATGTAGTTTCCTAACCTTTAGTCTCTACATTATTTTACACGGATAAGACGTGTTTCTTAATTGAATGCATTGAACAATGTTATTAACGTAGGTCTACATCTTCTGAATCTCAAAATTTTAAGCGAGCATTCCACGGTCCGTTCACTGATAATATGACTGACACACAGATTAAACTGGGTGATAGTTTGATTGAATGTGCGACTTCGCTGAATGTGGGCAACATAGTTGAGCGGTCTTCTACTACATCCGTTCAAGGTAAATCGTGCTTTACAATTTTCTTTACTCATACTTTTTTTTTTTCTTTTTCATTCATATATTTAAAGTGAGCAACTCACCTTGCCCAGAGCGAAAGTGCTATTTCTATGATGATTTCGGAAATTTAATGAAACATTTATCGGAGTATCTATTATTTGCCCGAGATAGAAGACGACTAACTAAAGTGTTTAAAACACTATCAATTGAAATATTTGTTTCACAACATGCATTGTGCTAAATGCATATGTAGTTAGCATGACGCCATCACATTTACAGAAAGGAGACAAAGCTCAACAAAAGATTTCTTATTCTCTATTCAATGTTATTTTCAGTTAAGATGTTACGCATAATGACATCAATGATCCATAATATTTAAATGCGACATATGGTTTCTTTTTTACTGACATACTGCAAAAAAAAATTTGAAAATCTAGAATGGGGAGGACCCGGAACACATTGTTAAGCAAGATTTTGTAAAGATATATTGTCTGATCCCGTCTTTGAAATACATTTGCTATTTTATCTCAATTCTACCTGAAGAATTTACACAATTTAGGAGTGAAATATGAAAATACAACTTGGTTTAAAGTATATCGATACAATGAGATTTTATTATATGTATATAACCATTAATTGTATTGCAGTTTGATAATTGGTATCTTTTCATTTTGATTATTCATAACGACTTTTTTCCAATTATGATATCTTATATGTATATTTTTAATATCTAACATCAGTTAAAACATCATCTTAAGTTAAAACATTCGTGTTTTTGACTCACTTTTTTATAATATCATCTAACATATTTTTGTAGCAGGCTGCCATCGTTCAGAGCTACAGTGTACCAAAACAAGAAATTTATACGAATACTGCTAGAAATTTTAAATTTTAAATACCAAAGTTTTCCAACTTTGCATTTTCTTATCCTATAAGCATAAAAAACTTTTATGTTTCTTTGTCTAATTATAACTAATATCCTTGTTTGTAAAAGGAAATGTGTACATAATAGGAAAAGTAGGTGTAAAACAAAAGAATTTATAATTTGTTATGAAAGTTTATTAACAAGCTTTTATTAGTCTCACCTGCATTTATGTATGAATGTGACGGAATCTTTGAACATTATTTTCACCCACTGACAGACATCAGATTAAATTGAAACTTTGCACACTCATTGAAACCGATGACAATTCAACAATTTAAAAAGTCACCGTTCAAATGAATCAGAAACGTCGGATAAAGGAATCACAATCAATATGAAAAATTAAGTCACTTGACCCCTTGATACATGAAAATCACAAATAAACATCTTAATAAACAAATATAAAAACCGCGATTATGCAACCGAAAAAAAAGCATTTTAAACCTGACCATCATCGACCTGATAAAAAAGCGTGTGTTTTAATTTTTAAAACTAGTTGGCATTTATTTTTATCTACCTTTAATATATATATAAGTGTATACACAAAGCTCAAGGTCTGAGAGAAAAATATATATATACATATTATTATACAATTTTATGAAGCGAAGTAAAAGTCCTTTCGAAATGTAACCCTTGGCTTTCAACCCACTCCTTCCAAGGTTTTTCCATTCTTCATAGGCTCTCTGGGAATCTTAGTAAGCAATGCTGATAAAAAAAAACCCTTTGAAAATTCCTGAATTGATAGAATTGCGTCAAATAGCTTATATTTCATATTTTTCTTAATCCGAGAAAAAAAAAAAAAAAAAAAAAAAAAGTAAATAAAAATTTAGCAAAACCACCATTTTGTTTCAGAATTGCGGTCATTTATTTTTTTTAAATTAAAATTAAAAATTAAATGCGAAAAAATTAAAAGTTGAAAAATATTTTTCTTTTATGTGCTAGAACTTAATACAACGATTCCAGAACATTTTTTATTTAGTCTATATCATAAAAAATGATTGAGTTATAGCATTTTGAATTTTTCTTATGGCTTATATTTTGAAACGATCTGATTTTTGTCACGTGATAACACGCGTATTTATAAATCGATTTGGATGCAAGTTGGTGTGTACATAGTTTGTAATGAAGCCTAGACCGAGTTCGTTAGCCAGTTCCATCCGCCATCTTATTTCAAAATGGCAAAATATTATTTTTTTTTAATTTAAATTTTAAAATTAAGTGCACAAAAGTAAGAAATTGATTTTTCTTTTGTATATTTGACCTTGATACAAAGATTACAGAGCATTTTCGTTTCATTTATATCTTGAAAAATGGCTGAGTTATAGCACTTTCAGTTTCCAGTGTCGTTGACATTTTGAATCGGTCTGAAATTAGTCACGCAATAATACGCATATTTATAAACTAATCTGGATATAACTGCATGTGTACATAGTACATACCAATGTCTTGACCGAGTTGACTGGCCAACTTCATCCGCCCTCTTGTTTCAAATAGTCGGCCATTTAAGTTTGTCAAAAATCTTTAAAATGTATAATGATGTACAAACAAAAATTTAGAAATTGAAAAAAGCTTCTTTCTAAAATATTTATCTTAATAATGAATTCCGGAGTATTTTTTGCTTTGTCTTTACCTTAAAAAACGCCTGAGATAGAGCAGTTTGAATTTCTAATGTGGGTGACATTTTTTTAAAAATCAATTTGCCCAAGACAGCACTCGTATATATTAATCGATTTCAATATGAGTGTGCATGTGCACATGAATTAAGATTTCGATGAAGCTCATTGGTTTGTTTTATCCATCATGTTGCTTTAAAATGGCATACGATTCATGATATCGCGGAATTTGACGACTCTCTAAATCGCTAAAAATTAAACCAGCTTGAATAAAAGATGATTAATTTCTAAAAATTCCTATTAATATTCAGTATTGACAGAAACTAGAATTCAATCTTATAAAATCGTGTTCCACTAATTTGAGCTTCGTATGTTTGAATAATATAACTTAATTTAAAATAAATAAATAAATATATATGAAAGCTACCTCTTCCTCCCAGCATTGCCGGTAGGAATTTTTTTTATCTCCTCTATTTACACTTTGCATACATATTTCCATACTTTGTTGTTTTATCTGTAACATTTGTACACATGATCACATTTTGTATACATTTGCAATCTTTGTATGCAAAGAATAGACATGTATTTTCATTTCGTTACTGTATATTATAAATCCTTAAAAAAAACATTATTACTATAAAAATGTTAAAACGTGCGTAAATTGTCCAAATTATTATTAAGATCATCTTCTCTATTAAAGTTTATTTCTCAAATTTTTTATGTGAACTTTACGAGAAAAAAGGAGAATTACGAAATAAAAAGAAAAAATTCCCTGCACGGCTATTAAAATGAAACTTTTAATTTCCTAGATGCGAATGCTAATTAGTAACATTCTGAAACATTCCTATAGAGATAGAATCATTTCATCTGTTACAAATTATTTTGTCGTCGTAATTAGCAATTTCAGACAAAAATGCATAGAACCGTGTCGAAAGTATATATATTAAAAAAAAAATGTGTAATATTTCATTTTCATTTAAGCAACTTGGTTAACTAAACCATAGAAACGTCAAATGAAAAATTAATATTTATTTAATAAATAAATTAATTGTTGCTTGAAAAGTATTATATGAAGATGGGATCCTTATATTTTATTCAGTGTTGTATTTATTGAGTGCACTGAAATATCTAATTAAACATGCTTGGTGATCAAAAGTTTTGACTAAATTCATGTAAATCACGTAATCTCATTCTTTTTAATGCTTAAGAACATAGCAGAAATTAAAATGAAGAAAAATAAATTGCTACAATGTTACATTGAAAGCCAACATATATTTAATTATAACTATTGAATCGACTTTTGAAGGAACGATTTCTTTCTTTTATCAATAAAAAATACTTTTTAAAGATTACTCCTCACTTTATAAAAAAATGTATGCTAAATGTATTTAAAAATCTTTTACATTTTCTATGAAAAAATGTAATTTTTCTGTGCTTTTGTGTTCTAAAAATTATATTTTATTCCACTGTGCCTCAAATAAAGCCGTAATCGAACGAACTTTATCTCGCTACAAGTAACCTAAGACAATAACGGGGAACCTTTTCTCATTTTCGTGCTAAATTTCACAAAAAAAAAAAAAAAGTAATAAGTGATTAGCTGCAAACAGCTAAATTATTTATTTGTTAAAAAAAGAATGACTAACAGAATAATATCAATTACTCAAAATTTACTGCTAAGAATACTTTAAATAAATCGAATTTAAGTTTTAGAAAAGAAATGTGAATAACACTTTACAATACAAATAGGGCTTTGCAGATATATTTTAGTTCATAGTTTTAAAGAGAATGCGATTAAAATTACCAGAATAACACGAAGATTTTTTTTTATTTACGACAATTCTCAATAAGTTTATGCAAACGATTAAAAATTCTCAATTAAGTAAAACGGCACATTTAATATTTTCATATTGGATAACATTGAAGCATATTTTTTTAATGAAATTTTTCTAATTTGATAATAAGATACTAATTTATTTGATTGGACATTTAAATGAGAAGTATGTAATGTCATACAGGTATACGTAATGTTATAATTATACTTTAATTAGTAATGTTAATGTAAAATTTACTATAGCATACAGTTTATAAGAATTTTAGAATGTTGTTGCATAAAAAAATTATCAATTTAACGCATCTAATTTCTGAAACTTTCAACGTATTTTTTTTTTGTTTTAATAAACATTTATGTAATTTGAAATTTTCACAGTTGCTGTTTGTATGAAGAATTACGTAATTATATGTAATGTGGTAAAAAACATTGAAGAGCTGACTTTTAGGCTACTGATCCGCAGATTTACTAGTTTAATTGTCATGAATGCCTTTTCGGTTCATTTTTATCCTGGGTTTCAATTGCTATTTCTATTTATTCATTAAATTTGTAATTTAAAAATGTATGGTTAATGGCTGTTAATCTTATAATCATAATTTATATAATGACATAGACGTAGTGAATGCGTCCTAAAAATATGTACATTTAAGCTTTAATAAAACGGCTAGCACATAGATTCAATGATGACGCTGTATAGAAAAGAATTAACTTTCAACTATATGCCAGAGGGCTTCGATATATTGCTTAACATTTATTAATTAACTACAGAATTATAGAATTCTTTTATTTCTTTATTTGCTAAATATCTCTTTATATATATATTTTTTTACTTAATTAATATTTTTTTTCTGATATAAAAACAAATTTATGAACAAACTAAATTTCCAAAAAAAATAAATTAATTTATAATAAGTCACAAGACCAATTTAATTCTCGCAGATGCCTTTTCGTTCCTCTTTTACACTGCGTTTGAATCGCTATTTCTATTTCTGTATTAAATTTCTTATTTCCAAATGTGCGGTTATTTGTTTCTGATACTTATATAATAGCATAGATGCATTAAATATGTACGCTTAGACGTTAATAGAAAAGTTAGGAAGTAGAACCGATGGCGATTTTGCATTAAAATAATTATTTTTGAACCATATGCCACCCGTAAGGCATGGTGACGTCACTGCGACGTCGCGTGTCGTTATGAAGTCAAATTGTGACTTTGTGACCATCGATCGTCGATGTGAAGTCACAGTGACTAAAATATGAAGTCGTTATGGCTGCTTTAGAGCTCGTTTGTGACGTCACACCACTTTGTGAAGTCACGGTGTGACAAATTTGTGAAAAATGTTTCATTTGTGACTACTTTGACATTTACATTGTGTCGAAACTTTGACAAAAGCGACGATATTTAGATTGCCAAAAACATGTTTTTTTAAAGTAAATAACATGTTTGGGAGAATTTTTCTTATTTTCTAAAGATTTTTAAGAAAGTCACATTTCAGTCACAATGTGACGTTACTGAGTGGTGGCATTTTCGTCACAGATGTGATGTGACCAAAGTGACTCACACTGACGTCATTGTGACGTCACTGTTACCATGCATGCTTTGAGGGCAGAAAGCAACGGTATATTCTTTAGAAATCAATTAGCATGAGTTATGCAAGCGCAAATCGTATAGCAGCGGTAATTAACGATATTCCCTTTAGGAAAATTCCTATCTCATTTAAGCAAATCTTATGACTATCTTATGACTAATCTTATGAGGTATTACTCTGCGCTTAATGTCTCAATTAAATCATGTCTATTACAAAAATCTTTTGAACTGTTATAACTTTCCAAAGCCTCAAAGTTTGGCATGAATGGGAAAATATAATTATCTTTTTTGTTTAATGACCCAAATTTTACGTTCTGACATATTATATTATTTCACATTTCACTTTTCTTAAAAAGGAGACACATAAACAAAACCACTTCGCTAATGATCATTTTAAATAACATGTACATATGTACTTTTCTGTACTGTGCATATCTAACTAATTATCAATCTGATTAAAGATTTGTTTATTAATTATCTGCCAAATAATTGTAAAATTTAACATCCAGAACTTTTACTTAACTACAGAATTATAGAATTATTTTATTTCGTTGTATCCTAGTTATCACTTCATATTTTTTACTTAATTAATAAAACTTCTGTGAATTTAAAAAGAAATTTATAAACGATCTAAATCCCCAAAAATAGAAATGCATTTATTATCAGTCAGAAGACCAATTTAATTCTCGAAGATGTCTTTTCGTTCCTCTTAGTATACTCTGTTTGAATTGCTATTTCTTTTTATACTTTAAATTTCTAATTTCAAAATGTGTGGTTAATTGTTTCTGATACATATATAATAGCCTAGATGCATTAAATATATACGCTTAGATGACAATAGAAAAGTTAGGTAGTAGAACCGATGGCGATTTTGCATTAAAAAAATTATCTTTCAACCATAAGCCAGAGACCAGTGTTGGGCACGTTCACAAATAAACGAACTAACTCAAAATCACGTTCAATTTTTAATAAGTGATTTAAGTTCACGTTCAAATTCAAAAATTTTCAAACGAACTCGTTCAAATCAAACTCATTTGTAAAAGTGAACGAAGTTCACTAAAAAGTTCACTTTTTTTTAAATGCTTGGATATTATTGTCCAAATTTACAAAATTTTGTGAACTAATCATTTGATTATTCGATATGTAAGATAGAGGTATGCACGGGCGGAAATTCCCAGGCCCGATCCATGGAAAGAAAAATGTCCGGCCCGATATTAAAATAAAAATTTCGGCCCGAGCCCAGCCGGCTCGTAGAGAAAATTTAGCGGCCCGACCCATCCCAATATAATAGTTAAAATCAAGGCTCGACCCGGCCCGATATAGTAGCTAAAAACAAGGCCCGAGTTTGGCCCGGCCCGGAAAAAAAGTTAAAATTTCACACCGAACCCGGGCCGACCCCGAGTACATTTCTAAAGGACATTGATATTTACCCTTACGGAAGAGTTCTGGCCAAAAAAACTTACCTTAGTCTGTTTATATCCCCATTTATGCAGAAGTGCCGTAGGCTGCGATGTTTATGCTTTCTTTTAAAATCTTTCCGATTTCATTAAAATCTTTCCGATTTAGACATATTTCCGTCTTACACAGTCCACCTTGTGCAGAGAGTTTACTGTATATATCTATTTTCGGTGAAATTGTATATAGCCCAGGTCCGGTTCGGCGCGACCCGAATTTGCAGAAAAAGTAAGACTAGGATACTACCCAGAGAAGTGATATCCAGACTTAACCCGTCCTGAGGCTCGTGTAGGCCTCTATATGGCATTTGAAAGAGGGAAAAAGTGAACTAAGGTCTGTAAAAATTTTAAATAAATTATGAAAAAATTGAACGTAAATTTGAACGTAAATTTCGTTCAAACTCGTCGATTTTTTGAGTTTCCGTTCAGCTCAAACTCGTTTATAAAATAGTGAGCGAAATTCAGTTCAAAGTTCACAAATAGTGAGCGAAACTCGTGAGTTTTCTTTCAGTGAGCGCGTTTATACCCAACACTGCCAGAGATCAACGGTGTATTCTTTCGAAATCAATTAGCATGAGTTATGCAAACGCAAATGGTATAGCAGCGGTAATTAACGAATATCGATATTCCCTTTAGGAAAAATCCTATCTCGTTTTAGCAGGTCTTGTGACTATTAACACATTTCTCTGTTCTAAATGTCAAGTAAATCATGTCCATTACAAAAATCTTTGGATCTGTTGTAAATATTCAAAGCCTTAAAATTTGACGAGAATGGGGAAATATATTTATATTCTTTTTAATGACCTCTATTTTTCACTCTGACTCCTCATTTTCCTTTTTTCGTAATAGGTAAACAAATAAGTAAACATGCTTTAAACAACTTATCATTTTAAATAGCATTTACTTGTGTGCATACCACACTAATTATCAATATTATTAAACAGATTTTTATTAATTGGCTTCTAAGTAATTGTAAAATTTATCGACAAATGCTTATCTTATTTTATTTCTTTATTTCCTGAAAATATCTCTTATTTTTCCTCTTAATTAATGAAATTTCAATAGTATAATACAAAAACGATAGCGTTGGAAACGTATAATTATAAACGATCTAAATTTCCAAAATATAAATAATTTTATTATCAATTACAGGAATAATTTATTTATTGTAGATGCATTTTCTTCCTTCTTTTATGCTGGGTTTCAACTGCTATTTCCATTTCTTCAGTAAATTTTTAATTTCAAAATGTGCGGTTAATACTTGCTGATACTTATATAATTTTCTGTACTAGGATAAAAATAATTATCATTCAATCTTTTTGTTTCAACCTTATATAAGTTTGAAATTGACATATCTAATTCAGTATTCAAATTCCAATTACAAAATGCGATGATACAAAAAAATATAAATAATTTTATTATTAGTCACAAGAATAACTTAATTGTCATAGATGCTTTTCCGTTCCTCTTTTATACTTAACTCCGATTGCTATTTCTATTTCTGCATTAAGTTCCTAATTTCAAAATGTGTTGTTAATTGCTACTGATACTTAAATAACGGCACAGACACATTAAATATATGCTAAAAATATATAAGTTTGGACGTTAATAGAAAAGTTAGAAAGTAGAACCGATGGCGATTTTGCATTAAAGTAATTATATTTCAACCATATGCCAGAGAGCAACGGTATATTCTTTAGAAATCAATTAGCATGAGTTATGCAAGCGCAAATCGTATAGCAGCGGTAATTAACGAATATCGATATTCCGTTTAGGAAAAATCCTATCTCGTTTAAGCAGGTCTTATGACTAATAACATATCTCTGCTCTAAATGTCAAGTAAATCTTGTCCATTAGAAAAATATTTCGAACTATTATAAATATCCAAAGCCTCAAAGTTTGACATAAATGGGGAGATATATTTATCTCCTTGTCTAATGGGCCCAATTTTAGGGTATGATATTTTCTTATAAGGGTTATTTTCCTTTTTTAAAATTTTATTGCTTCTTTTATAATGTTCTTCGAAGATATATTTTGTTCACAAGGAAAATTGGATTTATATTTCCCATGATAACACATTTTAAATTAAAATTGTTGATTATTTTTTATGTTTCTATTATTTTCATTTGATTTAAAAAAATTAATATTGTGGAAGATATAAAAATACATTTCAAATTCAATATTAAAACTTGTAGATATACTTGTTTTTTTTTTTTTTTTTCTATCTTTACAATAATAAAGTATAAAATTCATGAAAAATTTTGACATTCGATTTTCGTTGAATTTATATATTATAGAAGGTTCTGAAAAAGATTTGATGTTTATTCTGAAAAACAAATTTCGGTCTGTGAGTCTGTCTCTTTGTATTTGACAAAAAAATTTTGACACTGTATTTCAAGTATAAATATAGATTATTTCATTAATCTGTAGACTCAGTTAAACCTGGAAATAATCTAGAGAGATAATTAGTTTCTCTTGTACGCATCTCAACTGGTTGCACTGTTTTGATGAAATATTCTTGATTCTTTCCATATTTTCCCTCTAGAATTAACGCAAGGATTTTTATGAGATTTCAGCTTCAGTTACAAGTTGATTTAAGCTGCTGCTTGCAAGGTTTTTGGTGTATATTTCTTAAAACTTGTTACTGCATTGCTGCATTTTCATGATTTCAAAAACATCTCAATTTTTAAAAATAATTTATGAATTTAATAAAACTTCAGCTCCAATTATATCTGTTTAAAAACTGGTGAAAATTAGATTTTAGTGTACCATCAGAACAAATAACGGTGCTGTGATGAATGTCCTACAATTTTCGCACTAGCTGTATCTCAACAACTAATGCGCAAGCTTTCATCAAACTTTAGATTCAGTTACGCTTTGTTGTGAGCTGTTACTGATTAGTTTTGTGAAAAAGCACAACCAAAGACTCTGTTATGATGCATTTTTCATGATATTCGAGAAAAGCTACATTTCAAATTTAGTTATATCGTATCTTAATTACACTTAATACTATGTTACACTTTCACGGAAACAGATCTCAGTTTATTTTGGAATATATTGAAAAAAAAAATCCTTTATTTTGTACTATTTTAATTAAAAGTTTTGGTTGCGGACTTCTATGAAAGTGGGTTGCGAAATTCAATGGTTTTATTGAAACAATGCGATATTTTCATCTACTTGTTAAATTTTAATTCATAAAAACTGCTTATTTTTGGAATCTTTCTAATGGGCATAGATTGTCATTTAATTTTGTCTCTGTAATAGCGAATATACAGGACCTGATTATCAAATAGACATGAAAAGAACATGTTTCTCATATAAATTTTACAAATGGCCCAAAATAAGAAAACAGGGGGCCTCAAATTTTATATAGAATTAACTCCATTTACAAATTCGAATTTCTTTTGGAATTATTAACTGATTTATATGCATACATATGTACAAATGAAAAAGTGTTTCATAAAACAAACTTTCATAACGAATTCATTTCAATTTCAACCACATGATCCCATATCCTCAGTTTCGTTAAACCAATTAAAGTCGTCACTTTTTCAGACAGACTTATTGTACAACCACTCAAAATCCGGGAAATCCATTAATATAATTTTTTCAAGTAATTTTAATAATATTTGTTGCTTTAGTGATTTTCTAGGTATGTTGAAGTTAGAAAACTCTTCCTGAATGAAAGAGAGCCCCGAAATGACACTGTGATTCACATAGCTTCAGAGGTTAACTTCAAAGGACCTGCGATTATCAGTATATTAATGTTCGTTTGTTTGCCTAAGACTGGCAGCTCAGGCAAGGAATCCAGCTCTGTTGAGCATAGTGTCCCTATCGGTGGCCGTTATCAAGGTCTTAAAAAACAGAGCTCCCACAAAGCTGAAACTGCCAGAATCGCGACAGTGGGCGGTATTAATACAATAACTCGTATCAGAGCCGCGCCTGCCAGATGAAAAAGAACCTAACACAACAGAGGGCTGGTAAGATAAAATAGGAATAAACAGGAACCATATAATAACAGAAAATAAAATAATAGGAATCTTTCCGCAGGGGAACAGATCCCCTACGCAACAATGGGCGGATGCATGTGCGACAAAATAGCACAGATAAGGAGTTACAGAAACTGTTGCATGCCAAGGCTACGTTGTTAAAATTGAAATTTGGAATAGGTGATTATGGATGAATTTTAATTTGTTTAGTAGGAGGGTGCGTGAAAGTATATTATGGGCGTACGTCTTTTTGTATGTTTTTTTTTTTTTAATGACAGAATAAAATTTATATCCCAGGTGGCGTACAGCTCACGGAAAGTATGTAAAAAAGATAAATTTTAGAGGCGTTTGGATTTTCTAGTTTAGACAAAATTCGGCAATAATTAGAGAGAAAACTAATTAAAAATCTTATTTTTAATCATGTTGAGCTTAATTATTTCGGCTTTTATCAACGCAGAATTAAAAGCAGGTGTGGATTTAACGAAATTTTTGTCCTGGCGGCTCCTTGACGTTTACTAAATTAAAACTTTATTTATATACAAGTAGAAAAAATTATATTTTCTTTAAAATTTTTAGTTTATGTTAATATAAAGTAATTATTTTAAGTGAAACAGAAATTAGATTTTAAATTTTTACAAAACACGTTAAGAAAAAATCCCCTCTTTATTTACAGCTACAAAATGCTAAAAAGATAAATAATTTGAAAAATTTTAATAACTGTTATCTTCAAAAAACTATAAAATGTTTCCGTAGCAGAAGCTTTGGCATCTAATAACAGTTAAAAATGCTTTTTTTAAGTTTTCTTGCGGTTAGATTAAATAACAATTTTTATCTATAAGCACGTAAATAATTATTAAAAATAGTTTCATTAAAAAAATTAATAATAATTTAAAATAGATATTTTCCTCTATTTCTTTTTTTATATTGTTATTTTTAATGAGTTGTTAACTTATCAAAAATTTTGCATTATACACTTTACACACGCACACATATTTGTATAATTTATATTTAGTTTGTTTAAATGAACATACATTAGAGTAGTTTATTCCACCGGAACGTTATCTGCGAGTTACAATGGCACATATTCCTAAACCGATATGTATTTTTTAATTATATTCTTCAATAAAGCCCTTGTTTTATAAATGAAAATTGAGAATTTTTTTTTAAATAAATTAAATGATTTTCACGCAACAGTTACAGCCCTACGCTATACAAGCTCTTTAAAGAAGGACCTTGATTTATATTAAATATTTATAAAGAAGTTTGCAGGTATTCAGAAATTGATCTACATGAGTATCCCCGTTTGTAAAGTTAATATAAAACGATTCTGAAGCTTGGTAATTTCTCTTCTGCTTTTTGTATATGATATATGAATTTACCTGCATAAGTCTGTATTAAAAGTAAATGCTAAATACTACATTATAATATCTGTAGATATTCTGCAGATCTACATTATAATATCCGCTAATTTCTTGTTACAAGAAATTGAAAAAAAAAAAAACTTCAATGTTTTATCGATAATGTACAATCAAACACATCGCAATCCTCTATTTCTTTATATAGTATATTTAAGTGTATTTTAAAGATGTTACACTTTCTCTTTCGAACACAATAAAATTGATATATTGATATGCATGTATGAAGTATATAATAAAATGTATATTCTGTATAATATGAGACTCAAAGATAATTTATTATTAATTTACAGGGCCACACAAATATGTTTAATTACACAATGGCATAGGAAGAAAACATATTTCGAGCGCGTTTTAATTACAGTAAAACTATCTCACATTTTATGAAATTGATATACGTTGCTAAAGTGTACTACAAGTTACTTCTTATATAATAGAATGAAGATAAAATGTGCAAAGACATACTAGAGATTTCGGCTACTATACTGTATCCGAAGTACCGTATACTATTACACTAATATCTAAATATGTTTTTAAAACTTCATTATATTACGAAAGCTCTTCATTTAGTTGCGCTTGATGTTTAAATTCCGACTTGTTTTTCTTTGAATAGTTTAACTGGTTATTTTTCCTTTACAGATTTGGAAGGTATTGTTTTCTTTATGCAAGCACTTTTCCAGACACTAGAATGAAAATACTACCAAACCACTGAATCTCTCATTTTGGGTACATAATAAACAAACCATTCTAATATATATTTAAATGAAAATCCTTACATTGGATTAGGAATATATTATTAGTTTAAATTTTGATTTTAAATTCTTTCTTTACTTGAAAAAAAAATAAAGATTTTCGTTCCCTCTTTTTACTAACTTTATTTGTTATAGTCGAAAACCCTCCAAAAAATCTATTTATAAAAATCTGCAAAAAATTGAAAAAATAAAGATAAGTCTTTCTGAAAAAAAAACAAAAAAGAAAAAAAGAATATACATATTAGATTCCTGATATTTTTCCCTGAGATTCTACAGATTGTTCATCATTTTTAACACATATTAGTAGATACAAAAATTTACACCGGAAAATCTTATAGATAGTATTTTAAATATAACTATTGATTTCTACATGATCCATGCAGAGTTTATTTTCTCTTTGATGGTAAGATTCAATACACATTGACATGTGTCAAAAGTTTTGTAAATATTTTAAGGTACACTATTTGTTTTTCTAGATAAAAATGACAGGTTTCCTTTTCTTTGTATTAGTTATTGCTTAGAATTTATGCTCACTGCGACATAGATAAAGGTTGAAATATGTTTAAAAGTTAAAACATCGAGAGTGGTTTCTTGATTACTTTAAATGGTCATTTTTTTATATAGAGTGTGAATAAGAAACAGATTTATAGAACAGATAAGTCTTGAAATTCCAAGTTTCCTGAACTTTTTCTATTCCAATAGAAATTTGTCTTGTACAATATGGGGTAAAACCAGCAATCATAGTTTGTATATTAGTGATAACTCATTTAAGATAGGGCTAAATAACGACGACAAAACATGCAGCATTTTAATAGGATGAAAATACTTGAGTGATAAATAGCCCTTTTATTGTCAGTTTATATATTTTTTCGATAAATCAATGCAAACCACAAATCTTAGAACTCCTTCCATCGAAGCTGGTCTCTTTAGGTGCGTTGGTAATTATATAAATATGTAGTGAATATAGTTGTCGTTCAGTTTCAGTGCATCCATGTCCTTATGTCTGCCCTTTCGTCTTTACGTAAGCAATTAATAACACAAGAAAATGCACAACCAAATCGTTTGAAATTTAACCCTTCTGACTCCGGTGCCTCTTACATAAATTTTATTCGATTAGCATCACTTTTTTTAAAAGAACTTTTCTTGAAGAAGACAATTTTAAAAATTCTCTGATTAAATAAGGAAAATTTTATTTTCTTTATTACTGGTGCCAAAAACAATTTTTGGAAGGAAAGGTGATGTCTCCGCAGAAGAGATAACTCCGTGTCAAGGGTTAAAATACATAAATAGTGCATAAGTTTCTTGAATCATTTCAAATGTTATAAAAATCGCATGTATAGTTCAATTACAGGGGCAATCAAAACTATTGAGTTACATTATTTCCAATAGAGAAAAAAATACTTTCAAGTAAATTGTAATGACATTAAACTATTTCGAATCTAGTCAAAAAGATTTCGGATTCTTATACTGTGTCCGAAGTACTATATTCGATTACACCAAGATCTGAATATTATTTAAACTTCGTTACAGTACAAACATACCTCATTTGCTACATTTGACGTGCAATTTCCGTTTTTTAGGTTAGTTTTTTTTTCTTTTTTCAAAAGCTATTTCTAAGCAAAACTTTTAGGAAACAAGGTTGAGTATAGTACCATTAATGAAAATTCCAAAAAGTACAAATTAAAAAAGTAGGTTGTAATGACTTTTAAAAAATGTAAGGGACGTGCAGACTCATTGATTTTATCCAAATGAGTTTATTAAACCAACTAGTGTGATTAATCGTTGCAGGTGCTGTTTTTTCATGATTGCAGAGGTGATGGACCACAGTTATTTTTAGTATATTACTGCTATATGTTGAAATTAATTTAGTAATCCATCGGATACAGTTATTTCTTACACTTGAAGTAAATTACTTGAATATAAATTTATAATAGCTTTTCTCTATTGTCAGTATTCACATTAAGCCGTATACTCCCGATACCTGTAATTTTTTTCTAAACAAATGGTTTAATTAGCAGATTTTTTTTTAGATAAAAAAAAGGATTTGTTTATATTGATTAAAATCAAAATGAAGAAAATTAATAAAAGTTTAGTTTCTCAATCTCAAAGCGTTTTTCTACCTCATGCATGTTAATTCAAAATTCAGTATCATCGTGCCAAAATTAAATGACAACTTTTTGCCCCTCACGAGGATTCTAAAGATATAAAATTCCGTGCATTAGTTCTTGAGATATAACATGTAAATCGTATCGGAAAAATCGTGTATATCCAACGAAATTAAGCTTAGTGGTACCATCTATTGGTCTATTAACATCAAAACTTAATCAGCAAAAAATTGTTTCAAAGTTTTACGGAATACTAAGTTAGGTAAAATCCGTCCTTTAGTTCTTAAAATATATCTATTCCGGAAATTGTAATATATATATATATATATATATATATATATATATATATATATATATATATATATATATAGCAGCGTCACTTGTCTAGCGATGTACACCAAAATGTTAATAAGGTCAATTAATGTCATGGATAACCAAATCTGAAACTTGATGAAAATCCATTTATTTGTCTTGACATAGTACGTAGTTTTTCTATTGCGGAAATCGTGAAAATTTCAGTATATCAGCGCCATCTGTAGAGCGATTTGCATCAAAATGTAGAAAATATCAACTCAAGACAAGATATAACAGAATCTGAAGTTTGGTTACAATATGTGCATTTGTTCTGGAGATGGGGTTATCGCGGCAATCTATAAAAATGTATTATAGTATCGTCATCTATGGAGAGATTTACACAGAAATGTAAAAAATTTCAATCCATGACAAGGTTTAATTAAATCTGAAGTTTAATAAAAATCAGTTAATTACTTCCGTAGATTAGACTAGTATGAAAATCATAAAAAATGATGCACAGCAGCGCCACGTATTGAGTGGTTTACACCAAAAATAAATTGGCACTAATTTATGTCATGAACATGAATCTGAAATTTGATGAAATTTCTTGCATCAGTTCTTGAGATAGATACTTTTATAATCATGAAAAATGCTGCATACCAGCACCATCTACTGAGAGATTTACACCAAAAGGTAAAAAGAACAAGGCAATGATTTAAAGACTTTTAGGCAATAATATTAAGAATTAACGGAATCTGAAGTTTTACAAAAATCCGTTCATTAGTTCTTAAGATATAATTGTTGTGGTAATCACGAAAACGGCAGCATTGTAGTGCCATCTGTCGGGAGATATATATAAAAGCCGAATCAGCTTTAGTTTGTATGAATGTGTAACTGAATCTAAAGTTTTGTAAAATTCCGTGAATTAGTTCTTGAGATAGAGCATTAAAAGAAGCATTAAGCTCACAAATTTTTTGTCATTTACAGAGTGACAGAGTGATAGAATACAAACAGACTTACAAACTTACATTGTGTTAAAACATGTTTTATGTGTTTTTTGACCCGAATACTTGTTGTTCCGTCGGAAACCGAAATTCGAATATTTTCACGAATCGAATATTTTTTACTTTTAAAGATAGAAGAATATGAAAGTACAGTTTAATCAAATGTAAGTAATTTCTTTAAAAAAAAAATAAAGAACATCTCAAAACAAATTTAATTTTTTTTTTCAAATATATATATCTATATGTCAATAGATAGATAGGTAGATGTAGATAAATAGATAGATAGATAACCGTTAAATGTATTTATGTTAATTTAAATAATAAAACTTTGCGAGAGGAATTCCTCTTTAGTAACTATATTATTTCTCTCTGCAGATTATAAGTTTTAAACGTGTTTCTTTAATTAGGAATTCTTAACTAAAACTTTTCCGTATGTCTTTCACAACAAGCCTAAACAGTCTTCTTTTAAATTTAATCACATAAATATTACAAGCTACAGAATAAACGTTTAAATATGTGTTTTCGCTTAAATAAATTAAAACGTTATATTGTTGTAAAGCAATTCGAGAAAATTTGTTTTAAGATTCGAGTTGAAACCTAATTCATTTCGTTAAAACACATATATCTTAATATTTCCAAAATAACCATTTAGAAACTTCACAACTAAACTTTAAATTAACAACGTACATTTGCTTTTAATAATACACTCCGACTTGAGACCACTTAGAGAATTTATTTCCAGCTTAATTAAAATGTCAAAGAATGACATGTAATCTGAATTTTTATATTTTACTTCCACAGATTTTCCTCAAATCTGAGTATTAAAGGGGTACGAGTCACAAAAATCTCCATATTTTATAAAAATATTTTATTGCATTTAAAATTATTTTTTATTTATTTGTTTTTTATTTTATTTATTTATTTGTTCTATATCGTATTTAATCGTTTTCTACTTTTATGGTATACAGGAATTTGCGAGTGAAATTCCTTTTTATTAATTGTAATATTGCAGTCTTTAAATTAAAAAGTTAAAAAGTTTAATTAACATTTTATCTTTAAATTAAAAAGTTTTAAACGTGTCTTTTTAATTAAGAATTTTTAACGTAAACTCATCGTCTTTAAACAACCATAAACAGTTTTCATTTAAAATTAATCACTTAAAATATTACAATGTACAAAATAAACGTTTAAATGTGTGTTTTTAGGTAAATAAATTAAAAATATTATATAGTCGTCAAGCATTTCCAGCAAATTTATTTTAAGATTTGAGTTGAGAACTAATGCATTTCGCTAAAACACATACATCTTAATATTTGCAAAATAAACATTTTGAAACATCGCAACTGAACTTTAAATTAACGACGTACGTTTGCTTTTAATAATATTTTAAAGAGAACTAAACATCAAATTTCTGGTGGGGGAAATTTTATGGGGGAACAGTCAAATATTTAAACTCGTACCATTTTCTACCATTTCAAGTGCGAAATTTTGACCAAGCCCAGGGATAAAAATTGTTTACTTAATGTAAAAATTTTAGATAGTTTATAACACAGAATATCGATTTTAAAAAGTAGGGGACATCAAATTATGGAGCAGAAGATGAAATAATAATTTTAAAGAAGGCGCGATAAAATATTTAAAACCGCATAGTTTTAGATGCAGTTTTATTCGGAACCCTGAAATAAATTATGCTTATTTAATATAAAATTTTAAAAGTCTACTTACCCCCTATTTTCAAATAATAATTTCACCAAATAACTTTCTTTTATCCAGAAAAGTTTTGTTAAGAGAACAGTTCGCCCTCTGGTCGTGGAATGTGAAACTAAAAGTTTCCAGACTTTTAAGATTTTTCTGTATGTGCGAAAAACGCCTGCTATATGACACCATAGGCAGCGGGAATTCGATTCGATATTGGCTTTTTTATGAGATTTGCAGTAGATATTTTTAGTTCATTTAAGAGTATTAATAATGCCCGGGCAAATCCGGTGGGTTAGCAAGCGTGTGTATTAGCGTATATAATATTAGCGATATAGTATTAGCGTACATAAATAAATATTACATATTGTAATCTTTCCATATTTTTAGGCTAATTTAAATAATAAGACTTAGCGCGTGGAATTCCTTTTTAATAAATATAATATCACAGTTTGTGAATTATAAGTTTTAAACGTGCTTTTGTAACTAAAAATTATTAACTGAAACATTTCTGTATTTCTTTTAACAAGCATAAACAATCTTCTTCTAAATTTAATCACTTAAATATATTATTTAATATTAAAAATAATTAAGGTACAAAATAAACGTTTAACGATGCCTTTTCTAGTAAATAAATTAAAACATTATATTCTCGTAAAGCATTTCGAGCAAATTTGTCTAAATTTCGAGTTAAAACCTAATGTATTTCGCTAAACCATAGATTTCTTAATATTTCCAAAATAACCATTTTGAAAATTTAAATTAACGACGTACGTTAGCTTTCAATAATACACTACGCTTTGAGACTACTTAGAGAATGTATTTCCTGCATAATTAAAATGTCAAATAATGACATGTAATCTGAATTTTTAAATTCTATCCACAGCTTTTTATAAAATTTGTATATTAATGGGGTTTGAGACAAAAAAATGTCGAATTTTTTAAAAATATTTTGCTGCATTATAAATTATTGTCTGCTCAAAATGACGTATAAATCAAGTTTCTATATTAACTAAATAGTCCAGTCATTTTAGCACTTTCTTTACAAATAGCGGAAAAAATTAGAATAAACCTGGATTTTTGCGTAGGTACTCTTAAAGGAATGTAGTTTAACATACTAAAAGACCCCATCGATCCGATGTGAGCTTTCGCCTTCAGGGGGCGTTAATGAGCTTGAAAATCGGTTTTCTGTGAATATCTCACGAACAATGGCATCTAGACAAAAAAGTGCAATTACAAAGATGTCGATAGTTTAATTTCCTACAAAAAGTGTCATTGATATTTTTTTTCGTCACACCAATCCTTCCCTGCCAAAAATTAAAATAAAGTAAACATTAATTAAAAAAAATGCAGAAGCACAATCATAACACGGCGAAGAGACAGAACATATACGGAACAACTTTGGATCGTTCCCCCCCCCCCCCATTCTCCCTGATTAACTGTATGCCGTTTTCGCGAGCTTGTTCAATAGTCAGTGCCCAATACCCTATCTCTCTTTGCATTAGTCGAAATGTACCACATGCAAGTACCTTTCCAATATTTTATTTTCATTTGGTGCACATTTCACTAGTATGAAATCACTCTAATTTATTGTACGAAGTGTTCTTTGCGAGATTTTAAGAAGGGAATAGTTTTATTTTCAACGTATGTTGTAGAAAGTTTTAAATAGTTATGATAGTTTAAAATGACTCTTTCTTAACTGCTGATTGTAACTGAAAAATGTAGATTGACAGAATAGTTTGTCTTGTATGCGGTGAGCATTGCGTTTCGAAAGATTACGTAAAAATAGAAAAAAAAAAGGACGAAATCCCTTGTGACAGCGAGGAAAGAGGTGACCATAAGTGGATAATATTGGGAGAAATGGCTAAAAACAATAGTGAATTTACAGTTCATCCAATTTTTTAAAGTTATACAAGAAAGAATTCTATTAAATCATACAGTAAATCTACTGAAGAAAAAACACCAACGTCCGCACGAATTACACCATTGAAGGAAAAATTAAAAAAGACAGTTCTTTGTTTGAATTTAAGGAATAATGCTTGTTATGTTCTGATATACTAGACGAAGCTTTTATACAGAAGGGAAAAAAGAAAGCTCTAAAGTATCGCGAAAAATCTAATCATTAAAATAAGACACGTCTCACATCTATGCTTTTGAAGAAATTTATAGAGAATGATTTCGAAGCAAAAGAAGCAGAAGATGATGCAGACACACTAACTGTTAATACAGCTATTGAAATAGCAAAGTCTGGTGAGCTTATTGCTGTTGTTGGCAATGATGTTGACTGCTTTAATACCTCAAGAGGTAGAGATATTATTTTATTAAGCCTGGAAGAGAACAAATTGCAACGACCGTGTATTTATTGCACAGTCTTAACAATGATGCTATTCTGAAAGATCATATATTGTTCCTTTATGCTTTTGCTGGCAAAATGCACCCAATTTGTCTCCAATTCCAGCTAACTTACCACCCGCACCAAAAAATATTATTGAATCAATTTTTTGTACTTGCTTCAAAGGATGTGGAAAAGTATGTGGATACCGAAAAATTGGATTGAAATGTTCTGATATTTGCATAAATTGCTGCGGAGTTTCAAATCATAATACAAGTAAACTTGAATGTGAAGACGAGAAAGATATTGACAAGTCTCCTGCACAATGCAAGGGAGGAAAGAAGCGCTACTTCTAAATTCAGTGAAGATATCGAAAGGCAAACAAAAGATACTGAAAGCAGCACAACAACAAAAGAAAGAAATACAGATAGTGACGAATCTGAATCGATTGTAGAAATGGAAGCTTTGCAAAGAGCTACTAAAGCATTCAAACGACTGAAATTGGATTAAGGGTGTTCTTAAACAAAAAAGGGCAACTTCGTGACATATGCTTTAATTTATTTTTGTTCGGAAACGCATGACACTAGCAGGTGTTGTTATTCAGAATTTGTCTAATTGCACTTAATTTTCTGTTTTTTTTTAAACACAATAGATTTTTCATAGCAAGCCTTCAAATTGATGTTTTTGAGTACATTTCCTGACGAAAGCAGAAAAACCTGTCAAAAAGCCGGAGAAAAACTTGTGCTCACGTGATCAAAATAGCTTAGAACTGGATAGGTAATTTTATTATCATAAAATGGAAAAATAAGTTCAATTTAAAATCGCTAAGATAGCCTGGCATTCCAATTTTATAGCTTTCTGTTAAAAAATGATTTTGTAAATGTTTCAAAACGTGTTGCGCTTGTTGAGCGAAGCAGTTAAGAACAACACCTTTAAGCCAGTCACCATAACTGGAAAATAATTACGGGGAAAACCACAAAAAAAAAAAAAACATGTTTTATTTTAAGGGAATGTGGAAATAAGCATAAATGCACATTATATATTCACTCTCTCTATTTAAATGTGAGAATTTTAGATATATATATATATATATATATATATATATATATATATATATTTTTACATAATTTTTTTAAAGTAGCGGCAGATTTTTCGTATTTTTATAATTTTGATTTCAAATATGTTCACTTTTTTACATTTTTGACAGGGAAGGGTTTGTGTACCAAACAAATGTTAATGACACTTTTTATAGGAAGTTAATTCATATACTACTTTGTAATTGAACTTTTTTTCCCAAAAGCCATTGTTCAAGAGATATTCAATGAAAACCGATTTTCAAGCTCATTAACGGCCCCTGGTGGCGAAAGCTCACATCGGATCGATGGGGACTTTTAGTATGTTTAACTGCATAACCTTACTAGTACCTACGAAAAAATCCAACTTTGTTCTAACTTTTTCCCCTATTTTTGATAAAATGACTGGGCAATAAAAGATAAAATATTATTTTTTGCTTGTTTGTTTTGGTTTGTTTTCAAAAACTAGCTTTCAAACAATGGTGCTATCAAAATGACATCTTGCAATAACGCGTTTTTCTTCACTATGGGTTCTTTCACAGTTACTTTTATAAATATAAATTAAAAAACATTAAAAAAAGTTTCAAACATGAAATTGTCTTTTTTTCTTGTTTTGAAAAAATTACTTTTGAAACTATGATTTTTTAAAAAAAGTTGCGTTATATTTTTTTTTCAAATTTTTCTTTATTTTTTTTTATTTAAAAAATGAAAAAAATTACAAAAAGGAAAATCTGATTATTTTTAAAAATGCTAAACCAAAAATAAAATTTAGATTCTTTTTTGTTTATTTAAATAAATAAAAAAATTACAAATAACTTTTTTGAGTTATAAAGATTTTAATTTATCACTTTTTTAAATAAAGTTTAGATTAAAAAATAATACATGAAAGTTTTATCATGTGACTTTGTTTAAATATAATATGGTTAAACATCACAATTTATTTTTTAATTTTAACTCAATAAACAAAATTTATTTAAAAATTCATCCCCGCCTTCCTTAACTCTAAATGTATATAACAGATGTACAAATGATTTACTTCTCCATTTCATGATTATGTTCTCTATCCGTTGTGAAATATATTCATCTTTAATACACAAGATATCATTATTACGTTTTAAAAAATAAATTTGATGTAGTTTGATTGTTTTTTTTTTAAATCTTTAATCCTTTCCTCCGTTTCTGAGATAAAATATAAGACCAAAAATGCGACAATCGATTTAGCACTAATTTCTTACAGCGTCTTCTATCGATACTCATTTTTATCTAAACTGTAACATGCTGTACAAAACATATGACATCTACCTCTCCTGCAAAAAATTACTTTAGAAGCTGAGTATTAAGTGTATGTTATCTTTTTCTTCCCCGTTTAAGCCGCGAAACAAGATATTCCAGCACAAAAAAAAACGGTGTCTGAAGCGGCCTAAACGGAGAGTTCAGTGTCAGTCACTGATGACTGACTTGGCACTCAGCATATTGATAGCTTGTTGCGATTTCCAAGTTCTTTAATTTTAAAAATGCTCAATCTAATTTAGAGCACTCGATATAAATACAGCATACGCGCGACGTTCAATTCCTTTCCTAATTGGTTTTCCTAATGGTTTACTTCTATTATCTAATGGTAAAAAAAAAAAAAAAAAAAAAAAAAAAAAAAACAGAGATTTTTAAGAATTGTAAGAGAAAATATTTGCATAAATGCGCATAAGCGTAACAGATTTATAACTACTATTGTGATTCGTAAGAGTATTGCAGCAAAATCATTTCTGACTCTTTTCTTATAAATCTGAAAGTTTAGGTCATAATGAGCCTGGAAAAAGGTAAATGAATGAAATATGCAGCAAGCAAATCTAGACTTGTTATTTATTAATCGAAACGATACAAAGTTATAAGAAAAGATTTAGGTTTATATATATACATGCATAAATATGTATACATATATATATATATATATATATATATATATATATATATATGTATGTATGTATACGTATATGTATATATATATATATACACATATACGAGGGCTGTAAATTAAGTAATCCAACATAGGTATAAATAAGTACAATTGCATTACATTCCTTCTATGTAATCTCCAGCAAAGCTTATAATCTTTTAACAAATGCCAGGAAGCCGTTGTAGACTATTGGAAAGGTGTTGATTGTTGATGTGGGTGACCGAGCGCCCTACTGCATAGAGTACAGATGAAACGTCATGAAATCGGTGACCTCGGCGCGGTTAATTCAACATCTGAAACAGATCTAGCAAGGAAGGTCTCCATTGGGGGCATACTCAGAATTTGTTGAAAAAAATACGAATTAAACTACTCATGTAGGTAATAAAGGATCAGTGAAAATTAGCGGCGGAATTACATTATTAGATATGTAAAAAAATAAAATAGTTTGGAATAATTGGCGTGAAAAGCTGAAAGAGACGCGGGATTTGGCGAGTAGTGCATTTCCTCGCCAAAAGCAGACGATTTTAACGAATCTGAAAATTGATTTTAATTGACTTCACTGTTAAAAATCTGCAGCATTTACTCCAACGTCACTCCACTACGTTTAAAGAATATCTCTCTTCTGACCAATGAGAATGCTGAATGAGAATTACTGCAACGTCACTCCACTACTTTGATAGAATATCTCTCTTCTGACCAATGAGAATGCTCCATAGCACGGTGAATTGACCGTTTTCTACGCTGCAGAAAATGGTACAGATTTTTAGCGGTGTTGTAGCTTGTGCAATATTTAATTAATTTAAATTTAAACCATAGAAGAATTTATTATTATTTTGTATTATACATGTTGCTAGTTGCTACATCTGTTTAATTTTATAATTGAAAAAATATTTCTTTGTATTATGTTTTGTAAATATATATTTTAAGTTATGGGGAACTTGACATTTCTTTTCAATTATTTAATTTATTTCTTTTATATTTTGAAAGTTACAAAAATTTACTTTCACTTTCAGTTAACTTTTAAGATTTTGTTTTAGTATATGGAATTTATTGAATCGTTTTCTGTTTTTGTTTAAGATAGTTTTTTTTAGTTTGTTTTGAGAATGAACACATATAATGTTGTTTGGATGCTATTCAAAGAATATATGGAAAGAAATTTAAGGTTGACAGATGTAACAAAAGAAGAAATACAATTGAAAAATCGCATACTCGAAATTTTAAAAGAATATGAATGTGAAAGACATGTTAATGTAAATCACGAATCTATTGTTAATGCATATCTCTCATCGAACGAAGTATTGAAAATTTCCGATGAAAGTGAACTCTCTGACGTATTATCTTGTGATGAATTAAAGAGCACAAATATAAAACTAGTATCGTTAGATTATAAAAGACAGGCCGTAAATTTCTGGCGTAATGAGAACGTGAGAAAATCAAATCGTAACTTCAAAAGTGTCCAAACGAAGTTTAAATATGTAAAAAGTTTACGAGAACTATACAAATGGGAAAAGCAAATTCGAAACGTAACAGGTAGTAAGAAAAATTGGAAGGAAATAAAAAAAATATGTATTTGAACAATTTCAAGAAGCAAGAAAACGTAAAATAAATGTATACGACTGCGACCTGCAGCGCTGGGCTCGCATTAAAGCTACTGAATTTAATATACGGTTTCATGCTTCTAAAAGGTGGTTAGCAAATTTCAAAAAGGATTTTAACATTGTCAGCAGAAAAATAACAAAAACTATTTCGCATTATCAAACAGAAGAGAATATCACAGTTGATAAATGTGCCCGTGCTTTTTTAAATGACGTAGACATTTTTATAAGAGACTGTCAACTTTCTGATGATCAGGTGTTCAATGCTGATCAATCTAGTTTTAACAAGGAGATACATTCTCAAAGAACTTTGGATTACATTGGAACAAAACAGATTGAAAGTGTCACTCAATCCAAGAGTTCAGTAACACATTCGTATACGATTATGCCAACGATAAGTAAAAGTGGAAAACTTCTATCACCATTATTTATCGTTTTTCCAGAAATAACTGGAAAGTTCGGGCCTATCACACAAAATAAATTATTTAAGGCAGAAAATATTTTTGTTGTTCCAACTAAATCAGGCAAAATGAGTAAAAAAGAATTAAAAATATGGCTATCCGAGGTATATTTCAAGATTACCCCGAATACTTCGTTGCTTCTTGTTGACAGTTGGTCAGCATTTAAAAATCATTCTTTTATTGATACTGTTACGCCGCCAGATAAAACTTTTCAACTTTTAAATATTCCTCCTAAAACTACATCTGTTATTCAACCTCTTGATGCATACGGCTTTAGACAATGGAAAAATTTCACTCGAAAGATTTCGGACAAAATACAAATTGAAAATGTCCAATATGAAATGTACCAAAGAAACAATATCCTCAAGATACAAGCAGTTATTCATAATCAGCTGTCCTCCCCTCGTTACATCAATATGTGGAAATATTCTTGGTATGCCAGTGGGTATACTATAGTACACCCAGGGTATTTCGAAAATCCTAATGATTTTGCGTTTGGAACTGAAACTACGAACACTTGTAACTTTTCATTTTGTACTTTAAATAATTTTGCCAGGTGTAGTTGGTGTAAATTATTTTTCTGTTTCAATCATTTTTTTACCGATCCTCATCTGTGTGATACGTACATTCTATAAAACATTTGTAGGAAATTTTAACGAAAATTGAAGTAATATGGCTAAAAAAATCTTTACAAGATAAAAATCAAAACTGTTCAGTATCATTGTATATGCCCATACAGGCACAATTATTTGTATGTATTATTTGTTAATCCAAAACTTTATTAGATTAAAACCATAACCATTCAATATCATTGTGTATATACCCTTGCAGGCAGACTTTTTTGTGCGTATTATTTGTTAATCCAAATCTTTACTAGATTAAAACCATAACCGTACAATATCTTTATGTCTGCCTATGCAGTCAAATTTATTTATGTGTATTATATGTGAATTCAAAGATTGATAACAATCATACTATGATTATGATGCAAATTAATTTTAGGCTTGATAATTTTAATCCTTAATTTTCCATAAAAATGAGTTTAAAGTGTTTTTCTAATTAGTTTAAATAAACAATTTTATTTAGCATAAAGTTTATTTTCTTTTTCTTTTCATGATGAGATTTTTAGTGTTGTTTTATTCCGAAAATTTTATAGTACTGGGAATTAAATAAATTTTAGAGATGCCTTTAAAATTAATTTTGTGTTCCCTTTTCACATATTTTCTATTTCAATATAAAATATGTCATAAATCGTACAATAAAATACATTTGGATAAATTAATAATGTATTTTACATAACTTCACTTATAAAATATTTTAAAATTAAAATTCTTTAAACCAGTTCAGCATGGTTTGGTTTGGCTTATTTTGTGTCGGCCAATTATCTACTTTAGGGATATTGGCCCAGGGGGAGGAGTGCTCTTCGTGGGGGGGTCTTTCTGAGGGAACCTAACCCGTATTTACGCAAGTTTCGAAGACAACCACGAAAACCCCGAACGGTTAGGCCGACGGCTGCGATTTGGTTCGAGCCCAGCACTTACCATCTACCAGTTGAGAGGTCAGAACCTCTCGGCCACTGGTGGGGCAGTTCAGCATGGAAAGGGAAATATGTTATTTGGTAAATTTTATCCGATTATAGAAATAAAATGTAAACGATTGCACAAGGACACTTTTAGGCCCGAGTACTTGAAAAGAGAAAAAGTAAAACCTTACGATGTCGCATATGAATTTCTGATTGTGAAAAACCATGTAATAAATCGACATACAATTATACATCAATGGATTTCGGAATTTTTGCTGAGCATCTGCTCCAAGATTCGCATCAAATTTCAAGGTTTTAGGTCAAACTAACTATCCTTTACTTTTTAGAGAGACATTTACAGGTTACTTTCAGTGATTGGCACAATACTTTGAAAGTCGATACGAAGAGAAGTTCTGTAGTAAATGTAATGGGAAAAATCCGAAAATTATATGATCGGATTTTCAAATTATAGAAATTCATGACTCTGACACGTAATAAAGCGCCATACATTGATAAAATGTTAGCTTTCGCATTTTTTCCTTTACATGAGAGAAAAGGATTCCCTTTATGCCAAATATCAAGGTTATAGGTAAAACAGAAAGTACCGCATATCTTTTAAGAGTACATAATATTAGTACATAATACTTTTAATAGTATCGCTTGACCCGGAACCGTGAAATTTAAAGAAAGAAAGGCATTAGTAAAACCTATTGAGGAAAAGAAACAAACAAAGATCATTAATTTATAATTCTATGCCGAATTGTTACATATCATACTCATTTTTAGTGTTGCGTACTTACAAAGTAAAAATGGAACCATTATAAGATCACTTCTGCATCTGTCTGTCACTGTGATTTTACTCTTAAGCTATGGAACGTAGAACGTTCAAATTGGGAAAAGTAATAAAGATTGTGGACTCGCATATTTACAGATTATTAAAAATTCACAAATATATATAGGAAAAATGTATATTGTGTAGTTGATTCATCTGTTAAGAAAAATAATAGGGTATCCTTGGAGATCTTAAAGTATGATTCCTACTCTTATTTGTCTCGATTTTTTAATATTAATACGTATTTCTAAAAAAGTAAAAAAGTTCCGCATATTTCTTTTTAATCCTTTTCACTCATAGGGCGAAAAGCACTCTCACATCCAATGCAGAGGAAACGAAGTGAAATAAGATTAAAAATGGCTAAAATGGGTTAAATCTAAATATTTGAGTGCTTAAATTTCCAATCTGCCAATGAGATTTTTGTAAAATATGATTTTTTGCAAAAATTTATTTGCTATTAGTCATAACTCCTGCTATTTAGAATAATTTCCATTTTTTGTACAACATATTCAACTTTCTGAACATTTGTTCGATAAAGTAGGTTAAATGAATATTTCATCTTCTTTTCTTTATGTTACCGATTTGAATGAAATTTTCCCATTGTTTTATTCTCCAATTCAGGGGCGTGCGAAGAGAAAACTGCGCCCTGGGCAAGTGTTAGTTTGGTACCCCCTTCCCCAACTTTTTCTTGTAACAGACCCAAATTAACGTTGGTAATATAAATTTAGCGCCCCTAAATCTCCGCGCCCGGGGCGGCCGCCCCTTTTGCACGGCGATGCTCCAATTCACTATTTTTTTTATTATTTAACAATCTTTACCGGTTATAAAAAAAATCACCTTTACGGGAACTGTCTTCGTACATTTCTAATCCGAAAAAGAGGTTTCCATAGCAACAATGTCTAATCGTCTGTGTCATACACTGTTAAAAATCTGCTGCATTTTGTTGCAACGCACTCTACCGCTTGTATATAATATCTCTATCCCAACCAATGAGAAAGCTCCATTTCACGGCCAAGTAACCTTTTCCTATACAAGCAAGCGAGTGCGTTGCAGCAAAATGCAACAGATTTTTATCAGTGTATTTTTCAATTTGGAACAACTTTAATCAATTTAAATTGTGTTTTAAATGATAAAATATATTAATTTCATTTTGTTATAAGTACATATAAACGTATATGACAAAATTACACTTAAAGTAAAGTAAAAATGCAAAACTAAAATTATTTAAACTAAACTTATTTAAATAAATTGAACATAGAAAGTTTTTTCTTTAAAAGGTATTCACTGATAAAAATCTGTTGCATTTTGCTGCAACGCAGTCCCTTGCTTGTATAGAAAACGGTTACTTGGCCGTGAAATGGAGCTTTCTCATTGGTTGGGATAGAGATATTATATACAAGCGGAGGAGAGCGTTGCAACAAAATGCAGCAGATTTTTAACAGTGTTCGAAGCGTAAAAGCGTATTTTTCAAAATTTCGTTTTTTCGCCAACCGGAGATGAATCGCCAAATAAACGAAATTTTCATTAATTTTTTACGGACACTGCAATAAAGTTCCGCCGAAATTTTTTTTATAAACATATATAACTATATGAGAAGAACATTCTGTAATTTTTTCAGATTTTTCTGAGTATGCCCGTATGGAGACCTTCCTTGTAAGTCACAAGGACTTAAGTCGGATGAGTAGGGAGGGTGTTGAAAAATGAAGGGCCGACCTGTGTTTTGCAAATCCACAGTATCATTCCGACCCGAACGAAATGTTTGAACCCACCGTGCTACTGTCCCATACGGCATACGTATATGCATTTGTGACATAGGTTTCCACTAATCCTCGATAGCTTTCTGCTGCATTTTTGCTACGGGCAACTTCAATTTTAAGCCAAGACCGCTGATCACGTATCCCATATGCGCATGCCCACCCTTCTGCGATTTTCAAGATTAAGTTGCCACTATTTAATTTACAACCCTCGTATAGATATATGTATACATATATGTATACATATATGTATTATATATATATATATATATATATAAATACATACATATATATATATATATATATATATATATATATATATATATATATATATATATAATTTGAAAGAACATTGTACAATATGCCTTTAAAATAACTAAATTTTAAAAATGAGATAAGACACAGTTTGTTTTATAGAAAATAACCTTTAGGAGATTACTGAATGAATTGAGTAATTTTTACTAATAGATATCAAAAACTGTAACTTGAGCGAAAAATTTGGATTTTTACGCATCATTTATACCCACATGATTAACAACACTTCCTGCACAAACATATTCCTGTAAGAACGCATTCACAACACAATCGAAAACCATTTTATTTAAAAGTCTTAATTATCATGTTCATTTATTATTGCAAAAGTGTTTTACAAATTTGCAGTGCGAATTTTGAATGATATGTGTTTCATCATATTCTTCTTAAGATTAATATTACGCTTTATTACTAAATTGTAGTTGTATACTTTATTAACAGAAAATCATTGAAAAACCGACTGTTTCCTATTCTTCACTAAGAGAACATAGAAATAAAAAAATATATATATAATTTAGCAAATTACAACACTATTTGGAAAATGATATTTTCAAAGACTCAAATTTTAAAGACTTATAAATAAATTCTACATTTAAATTAATAATAATAGTAATAAACAGAATGATTATAACGAGTTTAAGATGATTATACAGAGTCATATATTATGTACGACGTGCATTAATCATTAACATTTCTAGACCAATGACAAAAAATCACTAGATTTAAGATACACAACTTTAATTGTTTAAAATGTAATTTTTATTGGATGGAGTTAATTAGACTGACTTCTGAATGCCTCATATTACGTACGGCATGGAATAAACATTAATATTCCTGCACCCATCACAAATTTTAAGTGAAATTTCGGTTTTACAATTTTTGGAATTGCAAATTTTTTAACATCGCACATTTTAAATTTTTACACCGTTGCGAAGAGAAAAAAAATGCCCTTTTTAATGAAATTTGTTTGAAGTCTCTATCACAATTTGTTTTTAAATTATTACTGTTTTTTTTTTTTTTAAATTATTACCTTTCTGTAATTGTGGCAAAAGAAGTATTCAGTTTTTGAACATTAAATTTGGAACAATTAGAAAACGAATAAATTAAAAAATGAAGTATTCCAATTTTGGACATTAAATTTGAACCAATCAGGAAATAAACAAAATTAAATAAGTTGCGTAATTAAACCAATAACAAGATTCATATATACTTTAGACTTCCCAATTCTCTACCGAGAACAACAATTATTTTTTTTCCAAATAGTGAATAAAAAACGTCGGATTTTTATTCGAACCTAAGCAACTTAAACAAAAAAAAAAAAAAAAAATACCCAAACTTTTTACAATTTAAAGCCGCTCTTTTATAGAACTATTCCTTCTAAGTAGAAATTTATCACGCAAATCTATTTAAATAGTTTACAAAAAAGTGTTTCACTAATGTAACTATTGAATTAGAGGCGTAATCTATCAACAATTATTTATAAATAAAACTTTATGTTTATCACAACACAAAATATAATTTATTTACTGATGTAACATATATTCCAAAAATTGGATGGTAATAATTTTTTTAAAGTTTCTACTGTTTATTAATTACGTAATTCAAAATGTAAACTATTTAAAATATACAGAATTAATATACATATATATAATTATGCTTAAAAGCTTTAGTTACTTTTAAAAACACAAAAATTAAATTTTAACTGTATAATTAGTTTATAATGATACTATGGCAGTATACATATAAAATCTTCAAAAATTCTGAATAAGTTCTAAACATGAAAAAAAAAAAAATGTCTGGTTTAGAAAAATAATATGCAATATAAGCAAGTAGAGTAAATTCATGAAGAGTCTTAGTATAAGGATTTGATAAAATATAAAACTTAATTCAAATTTATTTTTAACTTATGCATTTGCTTCTACTACAAAGGCTAAATTAAATTTCAAAGTACGTTGCTTATCAGAAAATACCAAAGAAAATCTAATGTAAAGATAAACATGCACTTCCAAAATGTCATAGTGAATTCATTGAATTTACTTTGATTGTTTTAGCATAAAAGACTTGAAGGAAAATTGCTTCTCCAAATAATTTTTGCAAAAAACTTTTCAATTTGTGTTGCTATTTACTTTGAACCTTAAAAAAATACTAATAAAATAAAATAAAATAAAATATATACTTATTAGATGTAGTTTTTGTTTTAAAGGAAATCGAATGTTAAAAATCAGATAAAAATGTAAGATTTATTTATACGATTTCCAAGCATCATATTTTCTTCGTGTGTGCAAATTATACAACTTTATATTGTGATACAGTGACTTTAGCTACCGGCGTTAATGTTTTTTCCTCAAAATGGATTTTTTAAAATGATATTTTAAAAATTTAATTTATAGAAAATTGCAATAATAAATATATATAAAATTATATAGGCATAAAGCTGCAATAATAGAACATAAAAAATGGTACTGTAACATTAAAGTAATTAACAATATATAAAGATAAACGTCTATCAAAAGTTTTTCAAGATTAAAAACTTTTAACGAAACTGAAATGGCTGAATACCAGATACAATCTTAAAAACAGCATTTGTGAACATATTAAATATACTACAATTAAAAAGAAGATATTCCTATGGACTAAAAAAACTTGGGATGGACCATTGATAAATTTATTTGTTCAACAAATATAAGTTTTTGGATGTCAGTTACAAAAACAGAATAAATAATATGTTTCCTAGTTCATCCAAAATTTTCGTTTCGTTTTCTTCTTTTTTCTTTATTATTTGAATATAAGTAAAACGATTTTTTATTATCATTAATAAAATTTAATTCACGTAATGCACATTTACGTTTAAGGTAATTCATTTTTAGTTGTGTTCGTAATTATATGAATACGTAGCACCTATAGTGGTCGATCAGTCCGTCCGTCTGTCCGTCTGTTTGTCCGTCCGTCTGTCCGCATATAACAACGTAAAAACTACCCAACCGAATCGTTTGAAATTTAAAATACATAATTGTTACATTATATTGTCGATTCATTTCAAATTTTATGATAATTGGGTGCATAGATCAATTACAGGGGCAATCAAAAGTATTCAATTACATTATGGTCAACGGGGAAAAAGTTTCAAATGCATTTTAATCGTTTGAAATTTAAAATACATAATTATTACATAATTTTGACGAGTTATTACAATTTTTATGAAATTCGGATGCATAGATCAATTACAGAAACAATCAAAAAGTATTGTACAAAGAAAAATGTTTCAAATGCATTTTAATGTGTTACACTCATTCGAACTTAATAAACTTAATATGCAACTATAAAGTACATATTATAATATACATTTTACGTAATTTCTGGTGCAAAGAATATTTGTTATTGATTTACAAAGCCACACAAAAGTATTCTATTACATAATGGCATAGGGAGAACATTGTTTGATGAGCATTTTAATTGTAATTCACTATTTACAATTTTATGAGATTGATATATGAGAGTAATATTTTTAAAACTTCGTTATCGTACGAACAAACCTCATTTGCTACGCTTCTCGTGCAATTTCCAACTTGTTTTTTCTAATTAAGTATTTGTAATAACGTATTTAGTTCTGGAAACAATTACTAGCCATGAATTTAAATCAATTTAGTTCATATCTCAGGAATTAGTTCTCAAATTTGACAGAAAAAAATGAGCATGACTGGACAATTCTTAAATAAAGATTTTAAAATGAATTTCACTCAACATTTGAATAATATTACACAATATCATTTGATCAAAAATGTATTTAAAACTTGGATCCCAATTTTGCAATTCTGAAATGTTCCTACATTTGATAATCATCTACTAGGCGAAAGAAAATGTCTACTTCATTCCTAAAGATTAATATTTTTTTCTAAAATATATTTTTTTTTATTTTCAATAAAAAATTTTCTCTCTGAAATTTATTTGTTTTATTTAAACCAGGCAAACACGAATAGACAAAATAAATAAATAAATAAATAAATAAATAAATAAAATTGAATTGTCATGACACTGCGCACTTAAAATAAAGGATGTTCAACATGATCACAACTATTGGGTATTAGGCAAAATACCACATTTATACGTCTAAAGCAGCTGTGTGTTTCATGTCGGCATCGATTCCCCCGACAGAGTGCATACTTCTGTTCCTCAAAATTGGCATGAAAGCCTCAGTACACATTAGAATTTAAGTATCCCCAGTATTAAATATCTGACACCAAAGAAACTTTAGATCGTGACTGCCAATCACATTTAACTTCCTAAAATGTCATTCAATTATCATTAAAACTCTCCCAGAGAAGCACCTTAAAGCTCAACACTAATTACAGAATAGATACCCGGATGATAATGTAAATTCTACGGGAGCGTTCTTTTCAAATATCTCGCAAAAATTTAAATATTTTTTCATGTTTTTTGCATAGGATAGCTGAGGACGATACACAACCGGTCTAGTTTTTACTTTTTAAATTTTGGTTTCAGTTTTTTTTAATTACCGGTTAGAACCGGTTCTGACATTGAAACTATCATAATATAAAAATCTATATAAGCAAAATCAAAAAAGTAAAAGCCAAGCAGGTTGTAGATCGTAACGTTGTAACCTATGCAAAAATATCATGTAAAAATATTTAAATTTGAACTAGATATTAAAAAAAAACGCTCCATAGACTTTACATTATCACCCATGTCTTTTTCAGTGACTATTGTGGTGCCTTAACTTTATGTACAATAAGTTGGAAATTGCACGTGACGCGTAGCAATGAGGTGCGTTCGTCCGATAACGAAGTTTTAAAATATTCAGATCTTGCTGATAAAGTAGAGCGTACTTTGGATACAGTATAGTGGTCGAAATCTTTGTGTTCATGTAAATATGCAGGGAGTAATTTTTATTATACTTCATTAACGTATATCTTATTCATAAAATGCGAAGTAATTTAATATATTTAAAACACGCCCCAAACAATGTTTTCCCGTATAACATTATTTAGTGAAATACATTTGTGTGGCCCTGTAATTTCATAATAAATATCCTTTTCATCACAGATTGTACAGAATGTATATTTTAGTACATACTTCATAGATTCATGTCAATTCTATTATGTTCAAATGAGTGTAACACCATTAAAATGCATTTGAATCTTATTTTCCCATTGATCGTAATGTAACGGAATACTTTTGATTGTCCCTGTAATTGATCTATGCATCTGATTTTCATAACAATTGAAATGACTGGACAAAATTATGTAATAATTATACTTTTAAATTTCAAACGATTAAAATGCATTTGGAACATTTTTCCCCATTGACCGTAATGTAACGGAATCATTTGATTGTCCCTGTAATTGATCTATCTATCCGATTTTCATAAAATTTGAAATGACTCGAAAAAATTATGTAATAACTATATATTTTTAATTTCAAACGATTCGGTTGGGTATTTTTTGCGTTGTTACTGCGGACAGACAGACGGACAAACAGATGTACAGACGGACGGACTGAGCGACAACAATAGGAGCTACGTATTTACATAATTACGAACGCACCTAAAAAAGGGAGTTAAACAGCATCCAACATCACGATGACTAAAGATATGGAAAAAACTTTCCTGCAATGCAAGCACACCGTAATCATGAAAAGTGTGACTCGAACTTCTGCAGTGACTGTAGATTTGTTTAAGCCAGATTTAGGATGAGGCTAAGAAAAAAAGACTGTATCCAGAACAGTGGAACAACTCCATATATTCACATTATAATGATTCAGTGGCTTGGAAGGCGATGGCGTTCTCCTTCGCTTATTTTTGGAACGATGTTTTATGCATAGAAAGAAAATCACTCTAATGATTTTCACAGAACAACTATTTATCTAGAGCATTACTACCTTTTTATGTGTATTTTTTTATATATTTTAAGTTTCCTCAAATTTATGGTATGCTCTGTATATAAATTATTCTATAAGAAATTTGATATTTCTTCCCGTACGTATTTAACGTTCTTTAGCTTTGATTCCAGATTAACAATTAATAATATATATATATATATATACAGGGTGGTTATAAAAACTTTACCGATATATCGAACTCTAGTGGCCGGTCTGTTTAACCGATCGAGATGAGATTATAGATATAGTTACTAAAAGATTTGAGCTCAGTATTCAGTGAACGGCAGGAAATTGGCACTTACGGTTACAGTTACAGCTACAGACACTCAGAAATTTCAAATGACAATGCCTATTTTTTTTTCATCGCAAAATGCTCAGCGTTTGCGATAACCATAAAGAGCATTTGAACGGTATGCGTATCGCAATAAACGGACGCGTGAACCGCCTCCCAAAAAACACGACCAGGGCGCACGAACAAAATTTGAATATGACAGGGGCAAAATACTAATCACGGAACGCCGATGGCGCGATAGTCAGCGTAGAAAATGGATAAAAAGTGGGGTGGAAATCTCAGTTCTTCACCCGGGAGTTGACAGATTCCGACAAAATGACATCGTTCCTGGCGAATTGGTTAAACTCTATTCCCAAAATAGGATGAATGCTGCGAAAACCTGGCGTGTTTACCGTCGAAAACATCGCCAAATACGTGGCCCATGCAGACCACAAACCTTTCGTGATTTAGTAATAAAATTCGAAGAAACTGGCTGCACCTGTGATAGACCGCTATCCGGACGACCAACTGTTCGTGAGAATACTGTTATGGAAGTGCATCACACAGAGATCACAGGACACATGCATACTACAAGAGGTGCATCTCGTATATTCGACAAATCGAAATAAATGGTCCTGAAGTTACTGTGCTCTCTAATCCTCATGCTTCCTTACCGGTACCAGCGCACCCAGATATTGGAACTGAGATACCATCAAGAGCGTATAGACATTATTAATGAATTTCTTATCCAATAAGATGAAGACAACGACTGACCTCTTCGCATATTATGGACGAACGAGGCACATTTCACCTAAACTGGTAACGTCAACGTCAACTCCAAAAATTTTGTGCACTGGGCAGACATGAATCCGAACGATGTGCCACCAGTATCTTTACACGACGTCAAATTTAAAGTGTGGTGCAGCATTGCGGCACTATTATTCTCGGGCCGTACTTCTTTGAGGAAATGACACCAACGCGATTTGTGACTTGCTCTGTAACAGGCTTTCGGTATGCGGCAATGCTGCAATATTACGTCATACCAGAATTGTTGCAGAGAAATGCATTGAATGACTTCGTTTGGATGCACGATGGTGTACCACCACATAGAGCGAAGTCTGTTCGCAGAGTCCTGGAACAGCATATTGGCAACTGGGTCATATCATGCCATTTTCTATTTCAGTGGCCTCCGCGATCGCTCGGCCACACTCCTATGGATTTCTGGTTCAACGGGTACTAAAATCTAGTGTGTACATGTGAAATCCGCAAAATTTACCGGATTTGAAAGATTCTATCACAGGTGAGATTGCAAACCTCCCGCACGCGATGTAAAGTTCGGCTGTATTGTTTACAGTCGCCCACATGCAATGTGTAATTGCCTATGATGACACACATGTAGAAAATGTGTAATCAAAATAAGTTTTCTTTTCTCCGATCTGTGTTGTAATCAGTGATTGGTGTACTGACTCTGAGTCATATGCAAAATGTTTCCATGTGCCCCAATTGAATTTTTCTGTTGGGGAGGGGGATTTACAGAGCTGTTTTTTTTTAGTGCTTAACGCGTCCGTTTTTTGTGATACACGTACTGTTCCAACGCACTGTAGGGTTTTCAAATGCACTGAGTATTTTGCGATGAAAAAAATGAGTGTTGCCAGTGGAAAATTTTTGCGTTTCTGTAACTATAACCGTAACCGTGAGTACCATTTTGTTGTCGTTTACAGAATCTCGAGCTCATAACTTTGAATAGCTATATCTCAAATCTCACCTCGATCGGTTGAACGGATTGGTCGCTAGAGCTCCATATATCGGCAAAGTTTTTTTTGACCACCCTGTATTTGTATATATGCATATATATATATACCGGGTGATTATAATTAACGTCCCGATTTTAAAAATTGATAATTTTAAAACTACTGGTCAGAATGACTTGATATTTTAGCAGAACAATCGTAAGGCAATGGAATTTTGTTTGGCGAAGGAAAAAAAATAGTTCCAAAATGTGCCGATAGATGGCGCTGTCAGGGTTCACATTGTCTAGATATATGCAAATTACTAATACGTGACATGTGCACATGAGACTTAGCTGCCATAAAAATGCAGAGCCCCAGCTCTTTGCCTAAATGCTTCATCATGACTCTGACTATGAAGGATCGCGCTCTGCTCTTGAAGCTTTTTTATAAGAACGTTGATGTGCACTTACAGCTATTAGGAAGTTTCGGACATTAAAATCCATTAAATTGGGTCCAATAACCACAAAAGGTCTACGAAAAATGATTGCTAAATTATAAGAGACCGGTTCATTTGACGTTAAACGGGGTAGAGGAAGGAAACCAGTTTCGGATGCGGCAGTGGAAGATGTGGCTACAGCATTACAAGAACAGACTAACAGTGATGTTGGAAACAGCAGTGCACGGGGAATTGGCCGAATGCTGGATATGCCGAACAGCACGATGCGTAAAATCCTACGGAAGATCTTGAGCTGTTATCAGTATAAGATAACTCATATGCAGGAGTTGCTACCTGCTGACCTGGAAGCACGTCAATCTTTTGCACTGCAATTTCTTGCCCGGATGGAGGTGGACAACGGATGACCATGGAACATTCTGTGGTCTGACGAAGCCCACTTTCATTTGCAAGGTTCTGTAAATACGCAAAATTGCAGGATATGGGCGACCGAGAATCCGTCCCAGCTACAGCCATTAACTCTTCAGTCTGAAAAGCTTACTGTGTGGTGCGGAATAACGGCAGCGTTTATCGTTGGTCCGTTTTTCTTCGACGAGATCAGACCTGCGGGTCCCATTTCCTGCACCGTTATTGGCAAGCGGTATGAAACACTTTTACGGAACCATGTCCTTCCGGCACTTCAGCAGCGTCAGTTTGTGGATCGCACAATATTCATGCAAGATGGCGCTCCTCCGCACATTGCTACTCCTGTAAAGCAGCTATTGAGTGCTAATTTCGGAGGTGACAGGATTATAAGCCGTCATTTTCCAACAACGTGGCCGCCACGTTCCCCCGACTTAAACCCGTGTGATTTATGGCTTTGGGGGTACCTGAAGAATGTTGTTTACAGCGGGAGGATTCAGAAGCCGACTTGAAGGCAAGCATCACACACCACATCCATTGCATCAGTACAGATACCCTCCGATCTGTTGTGGAGCATGCCGTTTTGCGCTTCCAATTAGTAGCGGATTAAGGCGGAGGGCATATCGAACAACTTATGCTTTAATCATCAGCAAGGTTTTGATTCCATGAAGCTCTTTTTTTTTGTCATAATCACTGTAGTCGCTGTGTTCTGGTCTTTTCGCTAATAAATCTTTAGTAAATCCCTGAACTCTAATTTTTTTTTCTTTTGGCTAACAACATTTCTGTGTTTAACGAATACATTTTTGGTCTTTCCTCCAGATATTGCCCGGACAGCGCCATCTATCGGCACATTTTGGAACTATTTTTTTCCTTCGCCAAACAAAATTCCATTGCCTTACGATTGTTCTGCTAAAATATCAAGTCATTCTGACCAGTAGTTTTATAATTATCGATTTTTAAAATCGGGACTTTAATTATAATCACCCGGTATATATATATATATATATACAGGGGTGGGGAAATACATCATTTTGCTCGCCAGTGGCCAGTGGATTTTCTCATAAGGCGAGTGCATTTTTAGTTTTTGAAAAACTGTAGGCAATAGGTACATTATCAGAAACACTTTTTTAATCTAGACTTTCTAACTTTCCAAATTATTACAGTGTAAATATGGTCCTAAGTTCTATCTAATATTAATCTTACCTCTGTTACATATATTTCTTAATATTACACAAAAAAGAATTATGAAAATACATTGTAGTAATAGTAATTTTGTCTGTAATCGCGTGCGATTTTGTCATAAATATTTTCAACTGTGTGTGTTGCATCTTGCGTTCTGGCGAAATAAATCCTTGGCTGGTAAGAATTTGGAAAAATTACCCACCCCTGTATATATATATATATATATATATATATATATGAAACAAATTTTGGATACATAAAATCTTTTTTAAAATCATGGAAAGAGCAAAAACTACATGAAATCTTTTTCTTCCTTTCATTATAAGATTTTAATTGAATATTCCAAAAAGCTTAAAGTTCACTATTCCTGAATTTTTCATCCAAAAAGTTGTTCTTAATTAAATTCTACTCAAGAATCTTATCGAAAATTTGAATAAAACTCAAATAAACTTCATTAAATAAGATTAGATTTTTCTTAATTATCTTAAAATCGAATCTTCTATAATATCATGAAATTAAAAATTATTTAATTTTTGGAAATTTGAAAAATTCATTTGAAAATTATTTCGTTACATTGCAGTCAATTGTGAAACTTCGTTTTTAGTGCATTTAAAGGATGTTATACTATTTCAAACATAATAATCCCTAACTTCATCATATCCCTCACTTTTTTGTATAGTGTTTATTAAGTAGTCATTAAAGTTCGTTTTAATAGAGACATGCAAAGAATTATGATAAAGGATTACGATATATGTGAAAAATCGTTTTCAGGTTATTTTGTTGATGTTATTCTATTTTAAACATAATGAAATATTTTACAAAGATGCTCTATGTCTGTTTTCTATAGATTATTGATATGATAGAATTTGTAGTTTATTTCAGAATCATTCAAACAATTTTTTGTTGGATTTGTTATGAGCCATTATTGCTTAATGTGCGTTTTCAGCTGCGAGACCCTTTCAAAACTTAATTTAGATAGTAGTCCATTACAAGGTTTGTAGATAACATGAAGGAATGGAAGAAATCATACCTAAAATGAAATTTTACATTTTTTTACATTCATACGAATACATAATTTCATTAAATGAATACAAGGAAAGTATCTTAACAACGAGGGAAATTCCGATAGATTTGGAAGATGTTCCATAATCTATTCAGTGATTCAATTTCGTTCTTACTTTAAAGTTAAAACTGTTTATTTGTGGACGAGCCAGAATTAATATAAAAAAAAATACTTTCAATTTTATTATTATTATTTTACGTTTTTAGAGCATCTTCAGCAAAAGGGTGTTAATTAGGTTCCAGTGAACATTAACCAATGGTGCATATTATAATTTTATTGATCTATTTCTATATAATTTAACGATTATAAAGCATTTCTGCTTGCAAAAATGATGTTTTAGAAAACGAAAGTGGAAAGAGAATAAAATGGTAACTGGCGTAATTTACTAAAGAAGACATCTATTAAAAAAATTATATTTCAGCGTTTTCATTGATAAAACGGGAAATTTTCACATGTAATGCGTCAAAATAAGCTAACTTTCTGATTTTTCAAAGTGTTCGAACTGAATTTATAGGGCAAAAAAGCCAACTTGATAACGATGCATAAATACAATCTAGTATGCAGATTCATTTTTTTCGGCCGTATACATCATCAAAAATGACATTAATGCGAACATATAAATATTTATTTTGTAACTAGAAACCCATTTCGTTTCGCTTCATTTATTAAATATAAAATCTCGCTTCACTGAATAGTTTCAGAAATGGGATGCCTTTAAATAAATTTCGCATTTTAAGTCACGTACAAAAATTAAGATAAACTCTACAGCGTATTCATTTTTTAAATATGTATCTGTTCTAAAAGTTTGTAAATAAAAAATCTAGTTATAAAATATATATTTATTTTAGTTATTGATGTTGTGATATTCAGGATTTCTTCAAGCTGTGAAAGCATCATTAAATGAAAATATTTGTAAGAGATGATTAAAAATTATTTTCTTATATATGCGATATTTCGTTTGGAAAACAATAAAATAAGTAATACTTATTATCTTAGTTAACAATTTCGATATAAAAATACTGTTAAGTAGGGACAATATTTTAGAAAAATGCTCTGAAAATGTATATAATGAACTTAGGAAGATTTGCCCTAATGGGCTCATGCGCTTAGTGATATATTTTAAATTCGTTTTTGGAAATAATAAGGAGAAAAATATGACAAAATAGTGCTACACCTATTTTAAAATGAAATAAAGTTACTAGAATGAAACATTCTTGTAATTATCCAGAGGTGAGTGATTATATATCATATTTAATAAAAATGCCTTCCCTTAACTCTAAAATCTAAATATCTAAATAAGTCAAATATACATATCTACAGGGTGAGTCATAAATATCGAAACAATAGGCTATCTCCTTAAATATTGCCTCTAGACCCATACTTCCAATTGCAAAAATTCATAAAAAAAGGTGAAATTTGTGATAAGATAAGTTGCAACTCCATGAGGGGTAGTTTGAAAAAATACGAAAATTAAATTTTTATACAGCCCCGTAAAGCAAAATTCCCTATTAGAAAATTATTCCTTATCCATTCCTAAATTGTGCAAAAAAAAATTTCATCTCCGTATCTGAAAATCTGACAGATATATTTAAATTAAAAATTCTCCGAAATTTGTGGCTTACACCACTTTACCATGACCGTAAATGATGAATTGTTGACTGACTTTTAAAGGAAATGAGGGATCGTCCACAAATTGTCTTTATTAAATGTCGATTCAAGACCGTGCCTCTTATTTGGACATAAAAAATCAGCGTATTGATTTAAATCAAAATTTGTTTTCAAAATATGTTGATCGTTAGCTCTGGAAGTCTGCATGGATCGCTGCCCGGTATAGAAAAATGTTGAAATCATAATCCAGACCAGCCTGGAAAAAAGTTTAAATCACAGCTCGGCTCAGCCTTGAATTTCTATACAATTTTTTACTTCAGTGTAGTTAAAAATTGTTTCGCGGGGAAGATCTCTGACCAAAAATACTTTTTCGTTTTTTATATTTAGGGGAGAGTGGGGATATTTGAGCATAGGGGACACTTGAGCCACCCCTATTATCTCTACAGTTGGTTAATTTTTCTTTCTAAAACTGCCAATATGATAACATATTTATAGTTCTGAACATGTAAAAAAGAAATCACACATCTTGGTACCATTTTGAAAGTATAGTGATTAATAGTTGTCTTTTCCCTATCTGAAGTAAATATTTGGGTGCATGGTTTTTTTGTTTTTTTGTAATCAAAGTTTTGTTTAAAATTGCAACTATATACATACATTCAATAAGCATAATTTCAATTGTATTTTGAGTCTAAAATAGTTCTAATTGCTGCATGCTTTATTTAGTAAAACTCTGGGAAACAAAAATAGTGATAGTGGGGATACTTGAGCCAATGAGAGTGGGGATACTTGAGCCATGTCTTAACCATCCCCACTAGAAATTAAACATGGGTGAAACAAACAAAAAATAAAATTCCATCCTTATATTCACTAATAGATATTTTTCTGGAGAAAAGGGAGAATAATTTTTCATTTTTTTTTTCTTAAAAAAATAACGACCTAAAAATGTTTAAAAATGTATATTTTTTAAATGAAAATGTCTATTTTATTTTTCGATTTGACTAACAAGATAGCCTGTCTAGATAAATGTAAACATAGTTTTCAATTTAACTTTCATTAAATGAAAATAACTTTTTAAAACGGTTTTACAGGCTATAATCTCTAATACTTTAATTAGTTAGGTCCAACATATTAAAATATTTATTTTTTAATATAAAATATTAAGATTAGTATTTTATATTGAAATCGTAACCTCTGTTGCTGTAACTTTTTTTTTCTTTTTAACTAAGAAAATTGATGAAAAATTGGTAAAAAGAGCGCACAAAAACAAGAAAAGCAACAAAAATCCCAGTTCAAACTTACCTACATGGAGCCAAAGAGGAAGACAAAATTTTTTCCTGTGAAATCAAAAAAGTGTTTGAAATAGTAGAATGATACATCTGGCTTAAATTCCGACAGCTACTAAACTAAAAGCATGAGTTCGACAATATCATTAGAGGAAAATTCTGAATGATGGTGATGATGTGAAAGAAAACCTTCTATTGATGGTTGGTTACTAATAAAATATGCCAGAAAGAAAACTATAAAAATATTTGTTGGATAAGTGCTTAATATTTTGAAAATGAAATTTGCCCGAAGAATTGCAGATTCCAAATTTAAATGGCTCTGAACTGAGGATGTTTCTACCGTCGTTATAACTCAAGTTCAAATTATCCTTCGACAACCAGTTTTAACGACAAAAAATGATCGTATTACTAGCTTTGTTTTCTCAATTGGTTTTAAAGACTTTACGTTTCATAATTTATCATTCTGTAAAATGTTTGTGCAAAAATAAAGCGAAAAAAATTACTTTTGTAGGTATTTTTCCGTAGTGGCTCAAGTATCCCTTCACTATGGCTCAAGTATCCCCGCCATGGGGATATTTGAGCCATGATGTAAAACAAAAAATAAACATTTATTATACATAGAAAAATAGTTCAAAATTTATTGAAAGTGGTTTTTAGTTGAAGGAAAAATATCAAATTTTCATTTTCAATATTTTATTTTATTCTAAAAAAATATAAAAAATTAAAAAAAAATTAAAATTCAAAAAATGGCTCAAGTATCCCCATCTTCCCCTATACTGTTTATTATTAAAGATGCGCCAAAGGCTGTGATATATTTATTTTATCAATGAATCTCTGTTTATATCTAAATGTTTCACATATATTTTAATATCGCTAATCCATATCCCGTGCATTGGAGAGTTCGAAAACTGTTATACGGTAAAAACTTTTAAGACGGAATCACATACGAAAGAAAAAATACGTAATACACAAATGCCCTTCTTAGGAGGGTTAAATGGAATTTATTTTTTTCTCAGGTATTATTGTATTCATTTTGCACGGATCAACACATTTTCTGTTTAAGACAGAATTCTGTCATAGGCAGATTTTTTTTCTGGTTTTATTGTGTTTAATGTTTTAGCCTTTCAATATACTATTCTTAAAAAGAATATAAATCGTAAAGTTTTTATTTTTATTTATTTATTTATTTTTATTTAATTTTTGTAAAATAAGAGTAATTTAAAATACGTAATTAAGTAATTTTAAGTAGTAAATCTATGTGGTTTTCGTAAAAATTTTGATTGAACCACATTTTACTTATTTCATTCACGTATTAGGTCAGTCAGAGACAGTGGTTTTAATACGGATTGCTCGAGACCGGGATTGACAAATTTCGTCCAGTGCAGAACTTATTAAAAGTTAAGAATTGTTAAAGGAAAAAAGTGCAAACTTAAAACATGTCATTTTTAATTATTTTACATTAGTTTTGTTTCGAGAAAAATTGAAAAATATTTACTTTTGAAAATAAGAATTTTTTTAAGTTATATAATTTTTTCAATAAATATTTTTAATAGATAATAAGTTTTTAAATAAATTTTTAAAATTAATATTGAAAAACAAAAACCCCGAAAAAAATTAAAATCAGATTTTCATTTTAATTAAATGGAAAGAAATAGAAATCTGATAAAACATGTTTTGAATTATAAAGATTTTTAACTATCCCATTTAAGCCAGTACTAATCATATGACATATTTAGAAATTTTATGATAAATTTTAAGATGTGATTTCCTTAGAAAATTATATGGTTAATCATCACAAAAAAAGAAAAAAATCAAAATTCAACTCAAAAGATTTGAATTAAACTCTTTTGAATTACGCACTTTTCAATTTGCGTCTAATCCCTTAAAACCTGATGAATTATTGAAACGGCTAGGACTGGATAAGGAAAATTTTCCTAATTGGATTTTTTGTCCTACGAGGGCCGTATAAAAAATTAATTTTCGTAATTTTTCAAATAGACCCCCTATGGAGTTCTAAATTATTTTATCAAAAAGTTTACCTTTTTTAATGAAATTTTGCAATTGGAAGTATGGGTCTAAGGGCAATATTTAAGGAGATAGCCTATTGTTTCGATAGTTATGACTCACCCTGTATATGTGTAAATTTCTAAAGTTACACAATTCTCATGAAAATTACACATTTTGCAAAGTGTTACCTGTTTTTGATGAGTATTTTAGATTATAAAACTAAATGTGTATTTTGTTATCACTTGAAAAACAAATAAATGTATAAATGGTAAAAAAAAAAAAAAAAAAAAAAAAAAAAAAAAAAAAAAAAAAATGCCTGAATGTACACGAATTGTTGCGTTATTCTAATTTACACATAATGTTATATCCACAGGTGAGAGTGTAAACTTCTAAAATCAACCACTTGTCATAAAAGTACACTTTTCGTACAAAAAATTACTTCTTTTTATGTGTATTTAGCTTATAGCCTGAAGTCTGTAATTTGTTATTAGTTCATAAACTCAGAAAAAATCTAATTGTAGGTAAAATGTGGAATTACACTAAATGATTTATTACAAAAATTATAAATGCATGAATTCTTAAGTAGGCGTTAATAAAACGATGGAAAACGTATATGTTATTCGGAGCTGCACCTTTTTTTCATTAATCCCATTCCTAAAGTAACATGATGTCATTGTGAATTTCTCTATTTATTTTTAAAGGGTTTAGAATTCAAACAAAATTAAATTGTTTGAAAAATTAAAAAAAAAAATGAAATGCAATTTATGTAAACTAAGTAAATGGAAGTAATATAAGAAATGTGACTCTTAATTTCATTTTTGATTGTTACTAATAAAAAAAAATCACGCAAAACAAATTTTTAACAGAGTAGAGTATATTAATCTCTATACCTTTAATTTTTAAATATTCATTGTATTTCACCATATATAATCTATATAAATGATCGTATCTTAATGTGAAAATTTTATTTTTAATGAATCATATTAAAAATTACATTAGTAATCACGTTGACCCACAATGTGATTTATTAAAATCAACACCATCCATCAAAAAGATTCTTTAAAGAGACCAATTTTGCATCGTGGGGGATATTTAACACGGTGTGTAATACAGCGTTTTAATTATGAATACATATAATTTGTTGTTTAAATGATATATTGTAAACGTGTAATATTTTAATAGAGATTTCTGCAAGAAAAAAGAAGCAGCAAATTTACTACAGCTCTTTCAGCACATTACTAGCAACAAACAAAAGGAGTTTGATGCTATATTTTTATTCAGCATATCTTAAGTGCAGTGCATGAATGAAGTACACAAAGGATTCCATATTTGAACATAAAAAATGAATTTTTCACTGAGTCTCTCATTATATGAGTACATTTCAAAATCTCCTAAAAACTTAAATAGCTTTTACTTTGGAATGCGGTTTGCGTAATAAAATGTATCATATAGGCAAAATATTTCTAGTAAAAGAAAAGAAATATTCTCATTTCAAAAATTACGATCCACGTTTTAAAACACAGGAAAGATATTGATATTGTACAATAAGTACAGAATGCCCGTAAGTATTTTTTCTTTGGGGGGATTTCATTGTCCTCCTTATCTAATACACCTTGAACGCATATGAGATCAAACATAAACTTTAGATTGCTAAAATTTCAGAAGAATTCGACAAATGTATTTTTTAAATATTCGACAAAATGACTAAAATTAAAAGTGTCTGTTCATTAATGGCCGTATAGGGTATGTGTGTTTAAGTGAGGTGTCCTGGGGTATTAAGTCACATTTTCGTCTGCCAATATAAATCTACAAATTTCCACAACTTAGTTTTAAATTGTCTTTCCAAACAAATACAGGATTCGATACAGGCTGTCATAAAAGAAACTGAGTTATGGATGACTGACCATATATAAAAGAAATTATATTTTATCAGAAAATAATTCATAAAACGCACTGGCTCTATTTCTTGATCAATGCTATTTTGCGTTATTATCCACTTATATGTATAATATTGACATGCAAACAAAAATGTAAAATAAGATGGAATAATGAAATGTAAATTGCCCAGATCTAAAGTTTTAAAATTGACAGGCTTAGTAATTGATAAGTATCCCTTACTTAGCATGAATTGCGAAATCTGGATGCAGTAATAATTATTTTATATTTCATTGCTCTGATATGAAGAAAATATCAAAACTTAGGGCATGCAAATTTATATTTAAACTATTGTTTCAGCAATGTCAATAATGCTCTTTCAATCACTAAAAAAAAAAAAAAAAAGGACGCAGATCTAGCGTTGAAAATTAGTGTCCGGAATAATAAAGACAATTGATGGCGTTATTATCCCGGTATATTTTTACGCATTATATTTTGAACAACAAACTATCTCACAAAAACAATCAATATCTGTCATGAAATTTGGAATGTATAAAATATACCTTACAAATTAGTATAATAAACAAAGTATCTAATAATAAATATATAGTCTTCAGACAACAGAACTTACATGGCAAATTTTAGATCGGGAATTGACTCTTAGGTACTTTATCCAGTGATAAGGTCTATAAATGGAATAAATTAATCGTTAGCAATTGTTTGCGATTCAAATAACTTAGAACCCTTTTTATTTGCATGACCTGATTGTGCCATATCCGTCATGCCTTCATTATTACGCACAATATTATCACTTGTTGTTATTAACTAACCAGCCATTTTTCACCTAGGTCCCCTTATATGTATATATATATATATAAATTATAAAAAAAAAATTACATATATGTATAAATACTTTTACAAATAAAACTAAATATATATGTATTTTTGTTGATGATTGTTATAATGAAAGCCTTTATATTTATGTATTTTTCTTGGAATACGTTATTTATTTTACAATGAAATCGAATAGTCAAACGAAATAATTGTTTTGTTTAACACAACATTCCGACACTTTGGCTTAGTTTATCCTCTTAAAAAATATTAAGAAATCTATTACTGATAATCTTAGTTATGCTGATTATAAAATTAACAATTGTGTTGATTATTGAATCGATTAACGAATCGTTGATCAATCATTAAATGTATTAGTATCTTTTAATAATTTGGAAAATTGGTTGGGCGTAGCAATCCTAAAATTTTCTTCAATCACATGTATGAAATTGCTTCAAAATTAGCTTTCACGGTGTCAAAATTAAATGAAAATCTATCCCCGTTAAAGGTAGGAAATACCGTGCAATACTTGTTGAATTCGGATTATTGCGGATCTCGTAAAAAATGCAGCGTAAAAGTGTCGCATGATGGACGATTTACACTAACAAGGGCACGGCAAAACATGGTGCACACAGATTTTAATGATTTCAAAGTATGTTGTAGGGGTCATACCACTAATTATTCAGCTGAAAGGATTCTTTCAAATGGGCCTTAGTTTTTGAGAAATTGGGGGTCAAAGTTCAGCGTATATTTCAAATACTTATTAGTACGACCGCCGCATGTGAATCGGTGGCGTTGTGGTAACGAACGAGCATGCAAGTCGAAAGGTTGCGGGTTCGAATCAGTCCTCGGCCTTTCACATACTTTTATGTTTTTTTACACTTCGCAAATTATAAGCAGAATTGAAAATTCTACAGCTTTTGAACCTTTTGATATTTTCTGAAGAGGACAGTTTACATTGTCAACATTTTTTTATTATTTTTTCAAAATATGGTGAATTGACTGCACTTTAGGGTTCAATTAAATGTACATTTTGCAACAAATAAATAAATAAAAATTTGTATTTAATTAAAATTTTGAAAAAGTATAAGAAAATTTCAATATTTTAAAATCTCCACTACTTTAAATATTAATATTTTTAGATTAATCAGTCACTTTTTTTCTTTTCAAATGTGTATTACGCAATATTGTGCTTGGATTTTTAGATAATTTAATACTGCATTTAATGTAATTTATAATACTAAAATACTTAATTCGTGATAAATATGTTTAAAAATATATTAAAAGTAAAAAAAAAAAAAAAATAATAATAATAATAATAATAATAATAATAATAATAATAATAATAATAATAATCATTTGTAAAAGTGCAAAAATAAGACCAATAACAAGAAATCTTCATTTATTCTGATAATTACGGAGGAAAGCAGACGATTAAAAAAAAGTATTTTTATATGTATTATAAATTTTATCTCATTAAACAGACGATACGGAAAGAGTGTTTTGATTTGTTATAAAAATAGATGTAATCTATCATTTCTTATTTGTGTAAACGATAACTTATGTTTATGTTGAACTTTGGAGATAAATGTATTTACAGAAAATTGGAAAATTGAAAACTTGGATAACTGGCAACAACTTGCATTTTAACATTACTGCATTAATATTTTATTATTTTTTCGAAGATACGCATTACTTGAATAATCTAATCTTAAAGACATTTAAAAAATTGCACCCGAAAATTATTTTGTATTATTTATACATATACAAAAAAAGGCAAGTTTTCATTTAGAATGCTATAAAATAAAAAAGCGATAGGAAAAAAATCATTATTTCAGGATTGTGCTTAAAATAAAAAACGCGAATAATAATTAATAAAAAAAAGTTCTAGGCGTAAACTAGTTTTGTAGTTTTGTCAATAGAAATATTCGTTTAAAAATTGCAGAAAAAAAATAAATTTTCATGAAAAAATTTAAAAATGTAAATGTAATTTATTAAGAAAATATCAAAAGCTGTAGCAATTTTGTAATAAAAATACTTAAAATTTGTAACGTGTAAAAATACAAAAATAAATAAATAAAAGCCGATGACTGATTCGAACCCGCAACCTCTCGATTTGGGGCCCATTTGAAAGAATCCTTTCAGCTGAATAATTAGTGGTATGACCCCTACAACATACTTAGAAATCATCAAAATCTGTGTGCACCATGTTTGGTGGTGCCCTTGTAAGAAACAGTCAGCAATAATATTTATTTAGATATACCTAGATCAGAAATTTGATAAAATTTTGTGCATTATTTTATAAATTAGAGCCGGTGCAGGAACTGCTAAATTTTCAGCTTAGCAACGCCACCTGTCGGAAGATTGATACCAAAACTTAATGAATAAATTCATTTCAAGGATTATCACAGTCTGATGTTTGGTGGAAAACTGTCCATTGGTTCCTGAAGTAGAGATCTTGTGGAAAACTTTAAAAAAAATGTAGCATTGCAGAGTCACTCGCAGAGCCATCTCTTGGCAATCGATATAAATATGATAACTTATATTTAAAAAAATACAGGACGATGTAATTCGATAGATATATTTAAAACTTTGTTTACATAATTTTACAATTTCATTCAATACGGAAATTATAATTAAATTTTATTTTATTAATTTTTAAGAGTTTAACATTTATTCGCTCTTTTTATTATTATTTTTTTCATTATAATTATTATTTTTTCTTTTTTCTAGATGTAATAAAATAATCAAATTGCACTTGTATGACTTAAATTATATTTTGACATTCTCTTCTTAAATTACAATTTAATTTTCGCTCCAAAGTTATGATTTTAAAGTTAAGACGTTGGAAACTTTTATCAAAATTTTATCGGCATTGGTATAATTAATGTATGCAATATATGGTGTTAAAAATTCCGTAAATGTTAATTTCGATTTTTTTCTAAGAAACATAAATCGTATTTACAATGCATTAAATTTCAAATGGACGTTAGTTAATCTCTAAAATATTCTTAAAATTATTTACGAAAGGAATTATAAAAATATTGATTTTGATTTATTTATTTCTAATGAAATTTTAAAGTTATAGGGCTAGATCTTTGGTTACATAATTTTAAATTTTTGTTAAATATACATAAAATGAATATTAGAATTTAGATTTAGTTTAATCACGTAAAAAAAATAATTCCATCTTTTTTTTTTTTTTTTTTTTTTTTTTTTTTTTACATTATACGCAAAAGGAGGGTTTTTTTTCTTGTCATATGTCATTTATTTATAAGAGTGTTCTTCTACGACTCGAAATTATTTTTCACATACTCTTTTTAAATTACAAATTTATTTTCTCTCCGAATTTATGTTCAAATGTTTCTGATATATGTATTACAGAATGTCATATCTTCCTTGCATTTTAATTAAATTAAATATATAAATATATAAATTTTACTTAAATTGCAACAAAGTTTAAAGTTCACGTATATAATCACTTTTTTTAAAAAATTCATAAACTGAACAATGTTTAAAAATTTATTCTCATCATTTGTATTAGTAGAACGCCTTTCCCCTTTTAGGTACGTAATTACGTAAGGGTAAATATTAATGTTATGCTATAAGTTATGTTCGTAATTATTAATTATTTAGGTGACATTTTTACGCATTCGTAATTATGTAAATACGTAACAACTATAATTATTGTTCAATCCGCCATTTGTCAGTCCGGATATAAAAACTCAAAAACTATCAAGCCGAATCGTTTGATATTTAAAATATATAATTTTTAGATAATTTTGTCGAGACATTTATTTTTATTTATTTTATTTTATTTTATTTTATTTTATTTTATTTTATTTTATTTATTTATTTTTTTTTTTTTTTGAAAATCGGATGTATAGTTCAATGACAAAAAGAATGAAAAGGATTCTGATACAATATGGTCAATGGGTAAAAAGTTTCAAGTGTATTTTAATGGTCTTACACTCTTTCGAACATAATAAAATTGATATGCATCTATGAAGTATACAATATAATATACAGTCTGTACAATCTGTGGTGCAAAAAATATATGTTATTGATTTTCAAGGCCACACAATAGTAATGCATTACAAAATTGCATAGGGAGTCTATTGTTTGGTGCGCGTTTTAGTTGTATGAAACTATTTGACATTTTTAAATACTGGTATATGTTGCTGAGGATTACTACAAATTATTCCCGTATAATAGAAATCAGATAGCATTTACAGGGACACACAAAAGATTTCCGATATTATACAATATTTGAAATACTATACACTATTACACCAAAATCTGAATATATTTATGTATGTTCTTAATTATTTAAATACGTAGCACCTATAGTCATCGTTCAGTCGTCCGTCCGCATGTAAGAGAGCCAAAACTACCCAACCAAATCGTTTGAGATTTAAAAAGTATAATTGTTGCATAATTTTAACGGGTCAATTCAAATTTTATGAAAATCGGGTGTATAGTTTAATTGCAGGGGCAATGAAAAGTATTCAATCACATTGCAGTCAATAAGAAAAAAAATAGTTTCATGTGCATTTTAATGATGTTGCACGCTTTCGAATATAATAGAATTGACATGAATCTATGAAATTTATACGGGTCAATCCATTTCAAGTGGTCCAGAAAATATTTTTTTGGTCGCTCGACCATTTTTAAAAAAGCTGAAATTTTTTGTACAACAACCCTAACATGACGGAAGTTCAAAATGACCGCTATTTTAATTTTACTATTTTTTGTTTGTGCATGGCGGCCATCTTTGTTTCATCGTGTTCAGCGATTTTCTCAGATACTAGGATGCACAAAATTGTGAATATCTCGTATTTTACTTTCCCAATTGAAATGGGGTTTGCAGCATTTTGTTCAGTATAAAATAGGTGAAATGTACGGTTGTAGAATAATTTTGAAAAATAAAATTTTTACAGGTGAAATTTTAGCACAAAATTTAAGATTTTTTCTGAAATCTATCCGTTTGCAAGAGGAAATTTTCAAGTAAGGAAAACTGTCAACCTTACACAATTTTTTCTACAAATAGGTCAAAAGTGCGTGTACTCACACACCAAGTCCCAGATCTGGGAGTTGATTTCTCTTTGCAAACAAAATTCCGAAATTCGTCGAAAATTTCAAAAATCGCCCTTTTTAGGATTTGATATCTCTGGTGGAGCACGAGATAAAAATCTGAAATTCTAGCCTTTGATAATATTGTGTAGTAGTGTAATGTACATAAAATTTCAAGAAGGAGATTTGACTACAAGCAGAGATATGGCATGGTCAATATGTAAAAACACTACTTCTAAACTATTGTAACCTGCTATGTGTTTGCTCATACCTACAAAATATTTAACTAATGGTTGATGATGCAAAGTTACAAAGATTATCTTCAAATTCTGTTTAAATCGTGATTTAAATAATTCAGATTGTATGCTAAGCCAATGCTATATTTGTTCAGATGAACAAAACATAATGGAAATGCTATTCGTCCATTGGCCCCGAAAATATTTTGGTTAATTGACCGTTTTAGAAAAATCTGTTTTTTTTTTTTTTTTTTTTTTTTTTTTTTTTTTTTTTTTTTTAACAAGAACCCTAATATTAGGGAAGTTCAAAAAGACTATCATTTTTTTTTAATTTTAGTATTTTTCGTTTGAGCATAGTGGCCATCTTTGTTTCATCGTGTGCAGCTATTTCCTCATATTGAAGTTTAATATCTCTTGTGTGGCGCGATATAAAAATCTGGAATTCTGGCTTTTAATAGTATTTTATGGTAGTGTTATGCACAAAAAAGTTTAAGGAGATTTGACTATAAGCTGAGAAACGGTGAATAAAAAATTTTAAGAAATGCTATTACGAGTACAATATGAGAAATGAGATTAGTCTCTTTTATTGCAATATTTACACAGAAAATATCGTTTGTTGAAATTAGTTAAGTAAACAGTTAATTTACAAAGATACTATATATGCTCAACAATGAGCTTAACACTATTTACGAGAAATGTTATGAGTTCGACCAGTTACTGTTGTCAGTCCATCAGGCTATTCTTTCTCAAAATTTTATTTGAAGCCAACCAAGTCTTGTCATCCCTTGTTAACTTGAATGAAATTCTCTAGGTTTAATAACTGAAACCATGTCAACTCGATCAGTTGCAACCCATTGTTTGTAATTTACTTTTCCAGAAATGTGCTCCGAGTAAAATTGTTGCAATAGCATTTCTAGTAGGTTTGTTGATCAGGACAAATAGTGTTTTGGCTTAGCATACATTCGGAATTGTTTAAATCACACAGAAGCATTTGAAGAAGATATTTGTAATTAACATTTAACTCTATACCATAAATAATTAATTTAAAATTTTGGAGGTATGAACAATTACTTAGTAGGTTACAATAGTTTGGCAGTATTGTTTTCACATATTGTCCATGTCATATCTCAGCTTGTATTCAAATCTCCTTCTTGACATTTTTTGTACATAACACTACTACACAATACTATCAAAGGCCAAAATTTCAGATTTTTATCTGGTGCCCCACCCGAGATATCAAAACCTAAAAAGTGCGATTTTTGAAATTTTTGACGAATTTCGAAATTTTTTTCGCAAAGAGAAATCAACTCCCAGATCTGGGACTTGGTGTATGTGTACACGCACTTGTGACGTATTTGTAGAAAAAATTGTGTAAGGATGACAGTTTCCATTGCATGAAAAATTTCCTCTTGCAACGGATAGATTTTGGAAAAAAAATCTTTAATTTTGTGCTAAAATTTCACCTGTAAAAATTTATTTTTCTAAAATTTTCTACCACTGTATATTTAGCCTATTTTATTCTGAACAAAATGCTGCAAAACCCCATATCAATTGGGAAAGTAAAAGACGAGGTATTTACAATTTTGTGTATCCTAGTATCTGAGAAAATCACTGCACACGATGAAACAAAGATGGCCGCCATGTACAAACAAAAATAGTAAAATTAAAATAACGGTCATTTTGAACTTCCATCATGTTAGGGTTGTTGTACAAAAAATTTCAGATTTTATAAAAATAGTAGAGCGACCAGTGCTGGGCCACTTGAAATGGATTGACCCATACTAAAATATACAGTGTCTCACATAAGTGATGGGACACTTGTGCTTTACAAAAACTAATCAAATAAATTAAAAAAACATGTACACATTTTTTTGTGGGTGTGTTTCATACTTAAATTTAATAAAGATTATTACATAACATACATTTTGTCAAAATATTAAAATATTAATTTAATAAAAATACAAATTTTTAGAACGGAGCAAAAAATAGTTCACATAAGTGATGGGACACCATTATATATGCAACAAAAATCGTCTGAAATAAGCAATAAAAATGTTTTTTGGGGTTTTATTTTTACTTAAAAGCAATTGGCAATAATTTATAAAATCGTCTGCAGTATTTCTCTCCAGTTGTTTTGGAATTTTTGTGTTTTTTAGCTCTGCGTAGCCATGAATGCTAAACGAAAATAAACTTCGCCTGAAATTCGAAAATTAGTTATTAATTTGCATATTAAACGTGGAAAATCTATTAGAAAAATTGCTGAAACAGTTAACTTGAGTCGTTCAACAGTTTTCAATATCATTAAACGATATAAAAAGAATCATAAGATTCAGGATAAAAGAAGACCTGGCCGACCATCAAAGCTATCCAATGGAATAAAGCGAATTATCGTTCGAAATATTAAAAAAAAAAAAAAAAAAAAAAAAAAAAAAAAAAAACAAGAAATAGTGCTTCAAAAGTTGCTGCTGATTTACAAGCATTATATGGAATAATTGTTAATCCTGAGACTATTAGAAGGGTAATTCGATCTGCTGGATATCACGGTAGAGTGGCCAGGAAAAAATTCTTCGTAAGTGAAAAGAATAGAAAACTCAGACTAGCTTTCGCAAAATCCAACATAAATAAGAATTCTGATTACTAGAATAAAGTTATATTTGCTGATGAGAGTAAATTTCATATATTTGATTCTGACAGTAGAATCTTGGTGTGGAGAAAACCCAGGGAAGAATTTCGCAAACAGAACTTGGTACCAACAGTAAAATATGGTGGAGGAGGAGTTATGGTATGGGGGTGTATGTCGTCTGCTGGAGTTGGTAATCTTGTTTTTATTGACAGTATAATGGATCAGTACAAGTATATTGATATTTTAAAGCAAAATTTGAAATCTTCAGCACGAAAATTGAACCTTCATAACGATTTTAAATTCTACCAGGACAATGACCCCAAGCACACTGCTCTGAACTTTAGACTCTGGCTGCTATATAACTGTCCTGAAATAATAAAAACACCACCACAATCTCCAGACTTAAATCCCATAGAGAATATTTGGCAAGAATTCGCAAACACACCATTTCTTCAAAACAACAACTAAAATCGGAGCTTCAAGAAGAATGGGGTAAAATCACTCCAGAAATCACAAAAAATTAGTCGAATCCATCCCAAAAAGATTAAATCATGTTTTAAAAGTAAAAGGAAATCCAAAAAAATATTAAAACCTTTTAAAAAGTAAAATTTTTGGATAAATATTTGATGGAAAAGTAAGTGTCCCATCACTTATGAGAGCCATTTTTTGCTCCGTTCTGAACAATTGTATTTTTATTAAATTAATATTTTAATATTTTGACAAAATGTATGTTATGTAATAATTGTTACTAACTTTAAATATGAAACACACCCAAAAAATTTTTGCACATGTTTGTTTATTTATTCTATTCCAGTTTTTTTTTATAAAGCACAAGTGTCCCATCACTTTTGTGAGACACTGTATATTCTATACAGTCTATGATACAAAGATTATTTATTATTTATGATGCACGCCGGCTCATTACAAAAATCTCGCCGTCTTTACATATGTAACGTAAAAATTAAATAATATTTTTGGCGGTATTCCATCTAAATGATCAACAGGAGAGTAACAGCCGTAGTGTAAGTTACCAAGCAATGGATAGGGGTTTTAAAAAATTAAGTCATTTAGTCTTTGCATTCATATTTATTTTAATTCATAAGAGGGGTAAAGTTATCCCAGCATTGCACACATCGAATATTTCAATGTTCGTGAATGAAGCGGCGATATTCTATATTACAATTGAACGGAAAAATTTAATGGGCGTCCTATAAGTTCAAAAGACAGATGCATTCTACCTGCTCTTAAAACCTAGAATTAACTCCGACACTCACACGAAAAAACTAGCCCCTACTCATTCTGCGTCAGTAAATTAAAAATTCAATTAGGATTAACTTCGAGGCTATGCGTCAGAAATCATCACCTTTGATTAGTATACGAGGCGTGGCCTTCCCGTAAGAACTTGATATTGTCTCGTAAATAGACTAATCTGTTCACCTTCGCGCAAGAACATATCGGCAGACAATCTTAATAAAAAATAAAATTAAAATCTCGATAATGTTCTAAAAAGGAAAAAATAAACTCTATATCGAAAGAATATTACGAAATCGTTTTCCCGCTCTTTTTGAGAAACAAGCAACAGATTATTAATAAGTTAAATAAAATAAGAAAAGGAACTTTAGCTGTTAAAATATTAATGCACTACGAAATTAAGATTAAACGTATGTTACACAAATTGAGAATTAAAATCTTAATTAGAAGGGTAATTCGATCTGCTGGATATCACGGTAGAGTGGCCAGGAAAAAATTCTTCGTAAGTGAAAAGAATAGAAAACTCAGACTAGCTTTCGCAAAATCCAACATAAATAAGAATTCTGATTACTGGAATAAAGTTATATTTGCTGATGAGAGTAAATTTCATATATTTGATTCTGACAGTAGAATCTTGGTGTGGAGAAAACCCAGGGAAGAATTTCGCAAACAGAACTTGGTACCAACAGTAAAACATGGTGGAGGAGGAGTTATGGTATGGGGGTGTATGTCGTCTGCTGGAGTTGGTAATCTTGTTTTTATTGACAGTATAATGGATCAGTACAAGTATATTGATATTTTAAAGCAAAATTTGAAATCTTCAGCACGAAAATTGAACCTTCATAACGATTTTAAATTCTACCAGGACAATGACCCCAAGCAGCTTTCATTACAAAAAGTAAAAAGCTACCTATTGCAGCCGTCCGAAGGAAAGCACTTCCAGAAAATTTTGGTATATTTTCACCGATCATGACCCCCAGACCCCAAAACCACCCTCCGTTCAAATGTTGACGTATATATATATATATATATATATATATATATATATCTGATTTTTGTCATGCGATAACTGTCGCATTTATGAACCGATTTGAAAGAAACTTGGTATGTACATAGTACATACAAATGTCTCGACCGAGTTCGTTGGTCAGCATCATCCGCCATTTTGTTTCAAAATGGCGGCCATTTAAAAATTTTTAAAAAAATTAAAATTTAAAATTAAATGCGAAAAAATTAAAAGTTGAAAAATATTTTTCTTTTACGTGTTAGAACTTAAAACAAAGATTCCAGAACATATTTTATTTTGTCTATATCTTAAAAAATGATTGATTTGTAGCACTCTGAATTTTTCTTATGGTTGACATTTTGAAACGATCTGATATTTGTCAAGCGAAAACAAGCGTATTTATGAATCGATTTGCATGTAAATAGACTAATCTGTTCACCTTCGCGCAAGAACATATCGGCAGACAATCTTAATAAAAAATAAAATAAAAATCTCGATAATGTTCTAAAAAGGAAAAAATAAACTCTATATCGAAAGAATATTACGAAATCGTTTTCCCGCTCTTTTTGAGAAACAAGCAACAGATTATTAATAAGTTAAATAAAATAAGAAAAGGAACTTTAGCTGTTAAAATATTAATGCACTACGAAATTAAGATTAAACGTATGTTACACAAATTGAGAATTAAAATCTCAGAGAGGGCAAAATGGCGCAATTTTTTTATTTATTACACACACACACACGCACACGCACACACACACACACACACACACATATATATATATATATTTGTAAAATACTAATACTCAACATTGAGATTTAAGTAAGGAAAAATAAAGCTTAAATAAACAAAAAACTAAACTGTATACTAAAATGAGGAGCATATTAGGACGATTTAGAATATTTATGGCAGTTTTTTGTTGGTCATATATTTTTTCTTCACTAAAACTAGGCTTTGGAAATTGTTGAGGATTGTTTTTTTCATTGAAAAAAAATATCCTTTTTTTTATATTTCTGTATATTATATTGTAAAAGAAAATATAACTATCAACTGCATCGTTAAAAATTTTATCTACTTTCCTTTTAAATATTGCTTTTTTATTTATGTGAGCAAGACATATTAGAAAAATTGAATTAAAAAGCATTAATTTTCATTTACTACAGTGTAGAAGGGAAATAAATCAGATAAAATTATGGCCCTCTGGAGAATTTAAACGATTAAGTCTTTATGTTTTTTCTAGTTTTTGTTAATGAAAATAAATATTAAATATTTCAGAGGATATTTAATTTCTTCTATACTGTTTTTTTTTTAAAAAACTAGCTAAATAAATCTTAATTGAAAATATCATTGTTATTTATATTTATTTTCCTCGAAAAATAAACATGAGGATTTGTTCCTTTCGATTCTTAATAAGCTTTACATTTTTTTTTCGAACAAGGTGTGATAATGTAATGCATGATTGCAGCAAATGTACCGATCTGGTAATTCTAATGCTCAGACTCTTTTTTGCCTATTTAAATTTTTCACATATGTTTTAATTTACACAATAATTTTAGCGATCTATTCAATAAGGCTTGCTATTTAACCTACTATAAAGTACATAAATGAAGAAAATTGTATTAAGGAAAATAGTTAAACACATATCTTAAAATTCCCACCAACAAGTATTAGACTAATAAATAATATATATATATATATATATATATATATATATATATATATATATATATATATAAGGTGGTCTGGTGTAATAACGCCAGGCGGGGTAATAACGCCAAGTGCTAATATTTTGCATAATTATGAAATAATCTGGTAAATGACACCCATGTGTTCTGCGCAGAAGGGTTTTGAGTCATATAAATCGCAAAAGCTTCAAGTTAATTTGTTTCATTTTTAGGTCTTATTGTTTTTACAAGCAACTAAAATTAACGCTTGATCTAAAATTTGCGAGATACGTTTTATGATGTGAAGACTATCTTTTTATCCGGAAATTCTTTGTTAATTACATGAATTTGTAGTACATTCCATGGACTTTCAAAATGTTGTTGAAGATTTTGGATATCTTCTCGAGATAATTTGTAATTTAAAATGTACAGCGCAATAACTATAACGGGGTAATAACGCCAATCCTTTGCATTAATACAACGGTTTATTCCCTATAGTGGCCGAGCTACATCCTAAATACTGATTCAAATAAACACAGTTAAAACTGTGCAATGTTTCTAATAATTCTATTTAAGCGGTCATTTTTTAGCAAAAAGAAGCTCATCATATTCTTTTGCCTCATCCTCCCCCCCCCCACACACACACCTCACCTTTATTTCTCTTACACTTTCACAAAAAAATTAATATTTTCAATAGCTTAGAATGCAATTTGTCAATTTCTAAGTTTGTAGAGTTTGTATTTTTAGAATTGGGCAATCTACATGCAATTATTCCATCTTATTTCATAGTTTTGTTTGCATGGCGTTATTACCCATATAGGTGGGTAATAACGCCAAATAGCATTGGTCAAGAAATCACGCCATTACATTTTATGAAGACATATCTGTTAAATTATTTTTTTTTATATAGATAGTCAATGAGTTGCTGTATCAAATCATATATTTGTTTGAAAAATACAAACTAAAACTGAGCCGTGTAAATTGGTAGAACCGTAACGTGGCCTTATTATATATATATATATATATATATATATATATCGATTTTTTCTGGATACTATGTAATAGGTTGGAGCGAAAAAAATTTTTTTTTGAAAATCAAACACGGGTAGGTGCCAAAAGTTGCCTTTATACTAGTACATCAACTGCGTGAAATTTTACCGCTGAAAAAAAATGGCTTGAGTCTGCGCTTTTGCTCCAAAAATCAAAATTTTGGGTATAATTTGTCATTTTTTGACATTTTTTCAAAAAAATTAAAAACTTCCTACAGAGCTGGTTAGTATTTAAAAGTGTTGCTTAGACCTTTATATTTATCTGCTTAACATATTTAAACTATAAAACAATATCTGTAGTCTGTATAATTGGAGCAAATCTGACAACTTTTTGTGAAAAATCAGCGTTAACCTCTCTATTGGAGCATACAACGAAATGTTGTTTTGAATGCATTTCTTTCCTAGCTGTTTTCAAAACTACTGTGTATATAACTCATAGAGGTGGTTGCATTATCCCACCCGTCTCAACCACCCAATCATCTAGGCCCACTATTTTATTTATGTATTGAATTGTTATTTTTTCCCGAAGACGAGTATAAGTTTTCTATATATCAAAGTAATTTATCTCTTCTTTGTATTCACTAACTTTGGATGATTTGGATCATGCTGGTGTGACCTGCTGCACGTATATTTTTATACCATGTATAACAGAAGAGAAGCTGAGTAATGTATTGGATATGTTCTTAATTGAACCTATTCAGCAGTCTATTATCTTCATTAAAATTTCATGCAATTAGTACATTATGATTGGAAGTTCTGTTATCACAACATTCTTTCAATCAATTACATTTTATATGCAATGATTTGCCTAATAATTGTTTGTATGAATTCAATTTCTAGTATGTCATCATTTATTGAACCTATTACATTGAATATATGCTGAGAAGCTAGCTGTTTAATATTATGACGATCGTCACAGAGGATTGCAAACAAAATTTGCGTGTAAAACAACAATATTTATAAAGAAGTTTTAGCATGCTTTATGTCGTTTCCTGTGTTGTTCCGTAGTCTAGTAATTTCTAATAAGATTTTAGATCTATTATTCAGGTGTGTTGTACATTTGGTATAAAACATCCCTCGGTATAAACTTGGATTATACATTTTGTGAGTGAACATATAGACGCTGATTGCCAATCTGTGCTTATATAAAGCGGAAAATTTTATTAACTTATGAGCTGTCTTTTGTGTGAGATGTTTTCTAAATTCCTATTCCCCATTCTTTGTGAGAAATAGCTTTCCTTATGAATTAGCTTTGCAATCTCCAACAGAAATTTCTAGTCTGTTCTGAGTATCTTTTTCTCAATTTGAGAAAATAATTTTTCAAAATTAATCTCTATTTTATAAAAAAAAAAATTGCAATAGGTAGTGAATAGTACGTAGACAAAGATTTTCCTTATTGATCCAGTAAATCCATGTAGCTTAGAACGTTTTATATCGACTTCTCTAATAATTGACGCAGAGGAAATTCACTGGAGTTGAAGTAGCGAATGATTCAATATCATACACAATTCTCAGCTTACTCCATGCAAAATGGTTCACAGTGACAAATAAAATTCTCCTAATTTTAAATGAGCTCTTATAGTCGATTAGAATAAGTACATTCCCTCATAAAGTACTATGCATAATAAGTTTATGCCCAGGACATTTCACCATCAAATGTTGTCCATTCATAAAAAGGGGATCTAAAAGTTAATAGGAAATTACCTGGATACTAAAACACTTACAAAACGGCATAAAACTAATGCAAAAAAAAAGGTTATTTACAACAGCGGTTGCTTTACACATAGGGAAAAAATTTTCATTGCAATTCTCTCTGACGATCACTATCACATTAAACAGCTCGCTTCTCAACATATAAAAAATGCAAAAGTAGAATAAATGATGGCTTACTTATAGTTGAAATATCTGAAATCATCTTTGAAGCAAATCATTACGTAAAAAAAAATATAATTGACTGAAAAAATGTTGTGGTAACAGAATTTCCATTCACTATTCATCAACTGAATGTAAGTTTGATAAATATAATAGATGGCCGGATAGATCCCTTTAATAATATTCCCGTACATTACTCTGCTTGTCATTTTTTTGTATAAACTGTAAAAATATACATGAAGATAGTTACAGCAGCATGTGGATGCAAAGAACAGATGAACGAGGTGGAAGCATCGAAAACATGCCAAATTTTTATAAAGAAAATCACAAATCAATGTATAAATAAAATACTGAACTAAGATGATCAAATAGTTGGTCCAGGTGGTATAGGAAATATAGCCACTTCCACGACGCATGTCCAAGGTAGTTTTGAAAACAAGAGCTGTATAAAAAACAACAATTCGTTGTATGACCCAATAGAGTGGTAATACTGTTTTTTTACTAAAAGTTGTCTGTTTTGCTCCAGTTATAGGGAATAAACATATTGTTTTATAGTTTAAATATGTTAAGCTAATAAATATAAAGGTCTAAGCAACACTTTTAAATACTAACCAGCTCTGTAGGATTTTTTCAATTTTTTTGAAAAAATGTCAAAAAATGACAAATTTTACCCAAAATTTTGATTTTTGGAGCAAAAGCGCAGACTCAAGCCATTTTTTTTTCAGCGGTAAAGTTTCACTCAGTTGATGTACTAGTATAAAGGCAACTTTTGGCACCTACCCGTTTTTGATTTTCAAAAAAAAATTTTTTTTCGCTCCACCCTACTATGTAATGGTTAATTAATATTATAAAAAAATGAGAGTGGTATGTGCATTTGTTAAATTGAATAACATATTGTTACGAATTTTGTAACTAGTTAGCGTTTGCACTCTTAAATAATGTAAATAATCCTATTAAGCTCCATTCCTTTACTAATATTAGTTTTTGATACATTGTCTCTGTTATCAAGCAAACCTGTCTATTATTTTTCAGCGAACGTCTACGGCAGATTGGCGAAATATTATAGTTATCGCAAAGTTGGCGTCACTTTTGACGACTAATTTTAGTCGCCAAATTTGGCGGTATATTGCCAAGTTGGCGACAAACTTGGCAATTGTTGGCGATGGTAACCCCCCTCTTATAGATATACTGATACATTGAATGTTATTCCGGGGTTTTCTGGATTTTTCTAGAAGCTTGTAGAAATTTCCAGTGCATGCCGCCAGCCTATTTATACGAGAGCGATGCGAGCTTTTGTGGTTTTTATTTATCAGTCAGTGATTGATTGAGCGACAAGACGATTGTTTAAGCAAGTTTTCTTGAGTATTGAGTTTTATCTACGTTGTTTTGAATGTGATATAGTGTTAAGACGTTGTACAAAGTGTCTCTGTGACCTATATCTGTATTTGTACGATAGATTTGAACAGTTATTTCTGAATGTGTGGTAATATTTGTGAGTTACGAAGAATCTGTAGCTGTGAAGTTTTGTAAATAAATTATTTTCTATTTTTCTAAGAGACAGCACTTTGAACTTGACTAATCATAAGATCAGAAGAACCCTATATACGCTACAATATTATAATGAATGTTTAATTGACACTAATGTATGGTCAATTGCATAGTTACAACAATTAATTCTTTTAATATAATTTAATTAATTTATATGATTAAATTGTACCTAACATTTAATAAAATGGAGACCTATAATACTATTTAAGTGTACAAGGTAAATATACCAATTATTTATTTTTAAATCTTAAATAATCTTATGCTAAGATATTTAGTTTAGCTTAGCATAGTAAAATTAAATGATTTTGTTTTAAATCCTAATATGGTAAACTATGGTTTTCTGTTATCATATCACTGCGTTTTTAATTAATTAATTTACTTATCATTATCATGTTGACGATAATTATTTTTATTTTTTCGATTTTGATTTTGATATTCAATTTAGTAATTTTGATTTGCCTTGTTTTTTATGTTTTTTCTTCATATAATTTTGGTTTTATGTGTATTGTTAGCCCCAAATTCGTAATATTTTGCTTTTTCTTGGCAAATACGAAGATGAAACCACACACTTTATTTGTAGTTCCAAAATATCTGGCGCCCGAAGATTCTGCTTTGTTTCTACAAATTCCATTTGTATTCAACTTAATTATTTATTTTTTCCCTCTGCGTTCAATGTGGTATAAGTTATTAAATTCAATAATTCATACATTGTAATACTATAAATGGTTTTATACATATATATATATAAAATTCAAAGGGTTTTTAATAATTATATTTCTTAAAATATTTTTATTATCTTTGTCATTATAAGAAACCCATACATTCATTATTATAATTATTCAATTTAAATTGATTATTTTACATATATTCATTTTGTTTTAATTTGTAAAGTACTAATATTAAACTGTGAAATTTAGGTAATGAAAAATAAAATTTAAATAAACTGAAAAATAAACAGTATACTACAATCAAAAGCATATTAGAGAGATTTAGAATATTTATAGTTATTTTTGTTGGTCATATCATTTTTTTTCACTAAATCTAGGCTTTGGAAATTGTTGATGCTTTTTTTTTTCTTTGAAAAAAAAAAAAAAAAAAAAAAAAATACGCTTAAAAAAAAAAAAAAATCCTGTATATTATATTATATTTTAAAAAAACATATCTATCAACTTCATCATTTGAAATTTTATCTACATTCTTCTTTTAAGGCAAAGATGAACTTAGACCATCAAAAGTACCTTTGAATGCATTTGTAGTTTTGAATTTTGTGAAAAGCTAAATTGTGGGAGAAATATATCAACATATTTTTTTTTTTTTTTTACAAGTATACAATTCGCAAAGAAGCTAGTGGGCAAAAAGAAACCAAGACTTATTGGAATGTGCGAGCAAATAAAAGAGAATTGCCGAAAATAGCTAAATTTAGAGAAGATAACATGGCTCTTTTCACCACAAAACTCTACATATCAAATAATATTGTTCTAACAATTTACGAAAGGAAGATTCGTAAAAAAGTACTACATCTTAGCTTAAAACATAAATTCATAAAAATTGCTTCGAATTGAAAATGAATTCCTGCAACTGCGTCGTTTCACAATAAGATTGAGTTTGGAGTCGACGCAGTTGACCAAATGAGCCAAAAATATAGCATAAAAGCAGGGTCAAGTACATGTCCTTTGCAGGTATTTTATTATATTTAGGACTTGGCAGCAATCAATACGTGTATTTTACATCAAGAGACTTGTAGCGAAAATATAATTTGTAAAAAAAAATTTTTTCAGTTATCCAAAGAATTCTTCAGCGAATATAAGTGCTGCAGAAAATAAGCTTCCTCCTAAAAATAAGAACGGGAAGCAATGGATTATCTTCCAGAAAACTAAAACAAAACTCCTTATAAACGGAAATCTTGCCAAATTCAAATGTGCATCAAAAACAGAGCTATTTTCCCCGGAAATGTATGCAACAAATATGTCTGTGTCACCTGCTCACCTAAGATAACATACAGGGTGTTTCGCTACCAGACCGACAAACTTTAAGGGATGATAGTACACATGAAGACAAACATTATTAAATAGGAAACCATGGGGCGCAAACGTCTTCTGTAGGAACTAGGGGCCATTAAAGTTTAGGGTCCAAAACTTCAAACGATGATAGAAAACGGAAAAAAAGGGTCGATTCGTTTGCGGTTTTCACTAAAATTATTCTTTAAATCACGATTTTTTTAGAAATTTTTTTTAAAAGTAACGTTCAAAAATTGTCGATAGAGGGCGCTTTAGACTTTAGAGTAACGAACAACTACTTTTTACCGTTATTTTGTGCATGTGATTGAAATTATTCTAAAGTTTAGACTTTAACTTAAATTTTAAGCCCATAATCGGAAACATTTGGATCGGTTAACTAGCAAAAATTTAACTGTGAACAGAGGGGGAAATTTTAAACGCTCATAAATATTGGACAAACAAATCGATTCATCGTCAAATCGTCGACTGATCGACAAACAATCGACGATTATTCAAAATGACGTACAGCATTGGTGTCCCCATTTTTTGATAGAGGGCGCTTTCGACACATCTCCTAAATTTCAATGGCATTACTCCTAGGTGTTTAACTACCAGACCAACATATTAACAGGAAGTGTTAGGGATGCAAAGTGACTCGGAATCACATAGGAATGTAACGTTGAAAATGCCTTTTTAGCGAGTTGTGGTTAAAAGAAGCAGAGAAAAAAGCAACAGAAACAGGTAGTGAAACAGCAACACGTTAATGTGGAAGAAAACACTTTAGTTAAGGGTTTTACTACAAAAGCTGTCCGAAATTTTTACCAGAATTAGTCGGGCATGCTTGACAGCAGCGATGCATGCAATTCCTCTCACTTTGAAAAATTCCTGGCATCTCGGACATCTTTCTGGCAGCTACAGAAATTGGAGCTGAGAGAGAGGTCTTCCAATGACGGTACGGGAGTCTCATACATTCAACTTTTCATTTGACCCCATAAGAAGAAGTCCATACAGATTCAGATTCAGATTGAGCCAAATGTGGGGGGGGGCTAAGAATTGGTTTGAGCTCAACTAGCCCCACCCAGCAACGTTCATTTAAAAAAATACAGAAAATTTATACACTAATAAAATAAAGGTAGGTAAAAAAAAGTAATTGATATAATGAAGTAGGTGCGACGATCTGGCAGGCCAACGAACCGGGCCACCACTACCTATCCACCGCTGTCCATATGTTATGTTGGGGTGTCTGCGAACATCAATGGTAAAATGTGGAGGAGCTCCATCGTGCTATAGAGTGGTGCAACGAAAGAGGAACATGTGCTTTTACCAGAAGTTCCGACAGAACGTGTTGTAGAATTATCAAGTTGCTTTTTTCTCTGCTTCTTTTAACCCTAACTCGTAAAAAAGGCATTTTCGACGTTAACTTATAATATGATTCCGAGTCATCTTCGCATCCCTAACACTTCCTGGAAGTATCTTGGTCTGGTAGTAATGCCATTGAAATTTCGGCGATGTGTCGAAAGCGTCCTCTATCAAAAAATGGGGACTCCAATGCTATACGCCATTTTGAATAAAATAATTACCAAGGGAATGTCTTACACGCAAGCCAGAACAAAATCGATTTGTTTGTCCAATATTTATGAGCATTTAAAATTTCCCCCTCTGTTCACGGTTAAATTTTCGCCAGTTAACCGATCCCAATGTTTCCGATTACTAGCTTAAAATTTAAGTTAAAGTCTAAACTTTAGAATAATTTTAACCACATGCACAAAATAACGGTAAAAAGTAGTTGTTCGTTACTCTAAAGTCTAAAGCGCCCTCTATCGACAATTTTGAACGTAACTTTAAAAAAAAATTTCTAAAAAAATCGTGATTTAAAGAATAATTTTAGTGAAAACCGCAAACGAATCGACCCTTTTTTCCGTTTTTTATCATTGTTTGAAATTTTGGACCTTAAATTTTAATGGCCCCTAACTCCTACAGAAGACGTTTGCGCCCCATGATTTCCTATTTAATAATGTTTGTCTTCGTGTCTACTATCATCCCTCAAAGTTTGTCGGTCTGGTAGCGAAACACCTTGTATACATGTAAAGTATATGGCTCATAGTTATTTCATACATATCAAATGTGCTATATTATAAATGCAAATAGAAATTGTTTTATTTTATATTATTATTAATAATAAATGAATTATTATATTAAGTGTTGTTTTTGTTAAATTATATTCTTTTATTTACACAAACTAAGTTGCATACATTTATGGCAAGGATTCATCTAATATGATATGTACTTCAAAAATATGTACCTCATAATCATTTGATACATATCAAATATGCTACAATATAAACGCAAATAAAAATGTCTTTTTATTAATAATTCAAGAATTATTGTATTAAATGTTATTTTTGTTAAATTATATTCTTTTATTTATATTAACTAAGTTACAATGAAAGTCATGATCAAAAATCTGTCAATTCGACGGGTGCGGTAAAACTAGGTATATATCTAATGTCGGTAGATCTAGTGTTACTAATGGTTTTTTCTTATGTCAGCAAGACATATTAGAAAAATTGAATTGGAAAGAATTAATTTTAATTTACTAGAGTGTAGAGTGAAGATAAATCAGATAAAATTATTGCCGTCTGGGGAATTTAAAAGATGAAGTCTTTATTTGTATCCAGGTTTTGTTAAGGAAAATAAATACTAAATATTTCAGAGGACATTTAATTTTCTTCTACACATTTGGTTTTTCATTAAAGTAGTTTAATAAATCTTAATTGAAAATATCATTGTTTTTTACATTTATTTTTCTTGAAAAGTAGACATGTGTATTTGTTTCTGTCTTTTAATTCTTAATAAACTTTTCACATTTTTTTCGAGCAAAGTGTGATTAATTAATGCGTGATTACAGCGAATCTGTCAATCTGGTGATTTTAATGCTCAGACTATTTTTCACTGTATAAATTTTTCACGTATCTTTTCTGTTTACACAATATTTTTTGCTGTTTATTCAATATAGCTTTTTATTCTAGCTACACTAAAGTATACATATGCAGAAAATTGTATTAAGGAAAATACTTAAATTCATATCTAAAACTTTCCACCAAGTAGTAATCAGGCTAATATATAATTATGTATAAGGGAGAGGAGGGCATTTTTTCACAAAATCAATGCATTTTTTCCTTGATTTATATTTTATGCGTTTCAAATGTTACATAATAAAAACAATACATTTATTCATCATATGAACCAGAAATTGAACATTTTTCAAAGAAATAAAATAAATTGTGAGGATATAAAAAGTTGAAAGATTTTTGTTAAAACATGTAGAGTTATCTTTGAACAAATGAATAAAATATAAAAATGTTGGGAGTTTTTATCAAAAGCTGCATATGCTTCAGAAATATGAAATATATGAATAAAATTAAATGAATCTATGTGTGTAGTAAGGAGAATTTTTAAAAGTATAAGGTCGTATTCTTTGATATTCTTAATTAACCTCTTTTCACATAAAAAAACCAGAAATAAAAATATTTAGGTACATCAACAACTCTAAACGATGTAATTTTAAATGCTCTCTTTAAATGTTTTAAATTATTATTTATCACCATTCTTTATTTGGTGTTTTTTTTTCCCTGCTCAATGGTGCCCCAACTTTTATTTCAAAGGTGCCACTTCACTAAGTTCAACATTACAACAGTTTACTCAATTGGCTGAAGTATTTGAATAAAATAAAAACTTATAAAATAAATCTAACATACTTATTTAAGTATTGAACAATAAATTAAAGTTTTAGGGATACAAAGCTATTAACAAATATCTTACAACTTTTTTTTCTTAAGTTTAGATTCAAGAGGAAGAAAAATGCATATCTTACATAGTATTGTTCATACAAAACGATGCAACTTTGTATACTTATTGCATTGAAGCAGTAGTAATGTACATATACATTTTTTATCACAAATAATTTATGTCAAGGAAAATATTTAGAAGTTCAAAGGTGCTTCCAGTTCAATTGTCCCCCCCCCCTCTCCCCGATATATATATTTAATTCTTTCAATCTCAGCACTACTAACCATAAAATAGTTATAAATATCGATCCGAGAACCACAGGATGATAAAAGTTAATAAATTATTTTATTATGTGGTTTTAGTAACATTATAAACATTTATAAATGTGCATTCAGATATTCATTTAAAAATGTAAAATAACTGTTACTATGACTATTAATTGGCGAAAATTACGTAATAGAATCATTCTAATATGAAAGACAACGATGGAAGACAAACGACTGCTACAAAATTGTTAAAAATGTGAACTCATATTTAATTTTTAATGTTTTTTTTCTTGTTTGGAAAATTTACCACTGTTTATAATGATAGGTGAAGCGCCGATGCTTATTAAGCTAATTAATAAACTCACATGATTTAATGGACTGTACATACTTTATTTTTAGGACATTGCAAAGCGTTGCTTGCTCTTCTAGCAAAACAAAACAACAACTAGGAAAAAACAGATAATTTACGTTTCTATAATTACATACATTAGCGAACTAGTACGATGCCCGATTTCAAACATAAATTACAAATAACTCTAACATACCCCCCGACATTGAAGGGTCAACTTCAATAAATTATACAATTCAAAATATTAGCATTACAAATGCTTAAGTAATATGATACAATACAACAATTTTCTTTTAACAATGAAAAATACTATTATGAACATACAACAATAGGAAAACTAAAAAGAAAAATACATAACAAAACTTTTTTTTACATTTCGTTATTAATTTTCTGAGACTTGTTGTGGCAATAACGCAATTTTTGAAATACTTCTTTAAAGTATTCCCCTCACAGTTTTAACTTCTACAAACCCTAATCTTACCATCTGCACCTGGGAAAATATTTATAATGCGTCCTAGTAAGTATTTATTTGTAGTGAGGTCATCTTCCTTTATCAACACTAGGGTTCCTATGTTTACATTATTTTTTTTAATTGCCACTTGGAGCGTTGTTGGAGCGCATTTAAATAGTCTTTATTCTAATGATTCCATATCAATTGAATGTATTTTGAAATTCTATGCCATCTAGATATTCTATTTTCGTTAACATTAATTAATTCTGGTTCAACGATGGCTGTCATAGGCCTTCCGATTAAGAAATGGCTTGCTGTTAAGGCCTCCAAGTCATTCACGTCTGAAGACAATGGAGTGATTGGCCGTGAATTTAATGCAGACTCTATTTGAGCAATTACAATTAATAACTCTTCGAAAGTTAGCCTTGTATTATCTACCGTTCGCTTTAGATGCTATTTTACGAATTTTTTTACTGCCACCCACAACGCACCAAAATTAGGTGCTCTGGGTGGAATAAATTTCGAGATAATATTCTCTTCTGACAAATAATTCGCTAACTTCTCCTCAGGATGTTTTTGTAAATTATGGAGTCTCTGTAACTCGGCGTTAGCACCAACATTTTTTTTGCATTATCTGAAAAGATTACTGCGCACCTTCCGCGCCTAGCAATGAACCTTTTTAAGGTGGCAATGAATGCATCTGTAGTCAATTCTGACACTAATTCGAGATGCGCTGGTTTAGTTACAAAGCAAACAAAGATTGCCAAATACACCTTATTAGGAATGCCCTTTCTCTGTGCCTTATATTTTATGAAAAAAGGGCCACCACAATCTGTTCCCACATAATTAAATGGTGCACTAGGACGTACTCTCTCTGTGGGTAGGGAACCCATGATTTGTTGTATAGTTATGGGGTTGCTTTTATTACAAGTTACACACTCATGCGTTAATATTTTTAGCCAAATTTCTTCCCCGTAGCAGTTAGAATTTTTGCCTCAAGTAGCATAACAATGCTTGTGCTCCTATATGAAGATATTTTTATGATAGTAAATTGCAATTAGGCTACACAATTTACCCTTAGCTGGCAGAATATTGATGTTTTTGAGAAAACTTTAGGTCTGCATTATCTAAACGCAGTCCTACTCTTAGCACATTATCTGCATCTAAAAAGGGGTTTAACAATCGCAATTTACTTTTTTTAGAAATTTGCTTACCTTCTAACAATGCAGTGTATTCTGCCTTAAATTCAACTTTTTGAATCTCCCGAATTAATAATATTTCTGTTCGTGATAATTCTTCTATACTTACGTGTCCCTTTCTTTTTTCAGCTGGTTTTCTTGTGTTATCTAAGAACCTGAACATATAACTTAAAGCACGTAATATTTTAGTATAATTGCTGCTAATACTTAAAGTTTCATTTACAAATTCACTAGAATTTAAACAGTTTAGTGCTGTACTGTTTTTCAGTTTGAATTCTGATGAAAAGACAATATTGTTTTTCAGTTGTTCTAAATAAATGTTCTGATTGGATTCAATGTCTCTTTTTCTGAAGAAGAGAGGTCCGTACCACCAAAGTTCACAATCAATTAATTTGTCGAAGCTTGGTCCTCGAGACACAAGGTCTGCTAGGTTGTCCTCTGAGCGTATATGTTTCCATTGAAAAGTCTGGGCCAACTCGTGAATTTTGTAAACTCTCTTGGCCACAGAGTCTGAATCCACGCTATGACGATGGTTGAATCACACCATAATATTATTTTACTGATGTTCAACTTTAGTACATTCACTATCTTAGATTCGAGTTGAGACAATAAGGCAGCTGCAGACAATTCCAATCGTGGGATTGTCAAAGGTTTCAATGGTGCAATCCTAGACTTGCTGCACAGTAAATTTAAAGACGTATTAAATTTTGTGAAGCAGCGTAGATAAATTGCTGCTCCATATGCGAGCTCGGATGCGTCGGAAAAGCCGTGCAGTTTAACTCCCGAATATACTTCGTTTAAAAGAAAACGATTTATTTTTAAATTGTTTATATTTTGAAGCGTTCTGATAAGGGATCGCATTTCATCCTTAATGTCATCTGGGAGTGGATCGTTCCAATCTAACCTTAATAGCCATAGTCTTTGTATGAAAATCTTAGCCTTAGCTATTCCAGGACCAAGTAATCCCAATGGATCGTAAATTTGTGCTATGTCGGATAAAACAGTTCTTTTTGAGTATACAACTGGTTCCTTAATTGATGAATTAAACGAAAAGCAGTCACGAACTGGATTTCATAAAAATCCTAGAGCTTTAGTGCTCTGGTCCTCATCACGATCATTGAATATATACTCTTGATTGCTATTTGCAATTTTTAAAAGTTCGGGGTGATTAGCACACCATTGGTGCAACTTCGTGCCACCGCGTTCAAGCAATGCGATTAATTGTTTTTGCACTTGTTGAGCCTTATTTAAAGTGTTAGCTCCTGTTAATACATCATCCACATAAAAATCTTGAAGAACTACACGTGATGCTAGCGGAAAATTGTCCTTTTCATCAATTGCAAGCTGATTCAATGTCCGCGTGGCAAGATAAGGCGCATTCGTTGTACCGTATGTAATCGTCTTTAACTTAAATATTTTGACAGGTTCTTCTTCACCAGCTTTCCATCAAATGCGAAGCAAATCTCTCTGATGTTCCGAAATTAGTATTTGACGAAACATCTTTATGATGTCAGCAGCAAAGACGTACTTGTGGGTTCGAAATCGACAAATGATATCGAAGAGCTCATCTTGGACTAATCCTCCGTTTAATGAAATATTATTTAAAGAAACACCACTGGTAGTAGCTGCACTAGCATCAAAGACGAACCTTAATTTCGTGCTTGGTTTCTCGGGTTTGTATACCCCATGATAAGGCAAATAATATTAAAATTCGGGCTGATTTTCCAACAAGATTTCTTCTAAGTGTCCCAAATTATTATATTCGTTAATAAATTCTTCGTATAACAATTTCATCGCTGGATTGTGCGTAAATCGTTTAAGCAAGTGATTTAATCGTGTAAGTGCGTTTTCCTTTGATTCTCCTAAACATTCAAGCCCACCAGTTTTAATTGGCATTTCCACAATATACCTACCATCTTCTCTTTGTGTACGTGTACGCAGGAAATTTTCCTCACAATACTGCTCTTCTTTACCTTTTATTGGGTTTTTATTACGAACCGCTTCAATTTCCCAAAATTTTTACAGAGTGTTGGATAAATCATTTACAGATCGAACAAGACCACAATAATTATTAAAATTCTGTTGTGGCATAGACGTAGAACCACTGGCAACATAGCCAAAAACAATTTCTTGAAAAACCAAATTTTGCATATTTATTTTATTTTGTCCAATTAATTTCAAAAATACTTCGTTTGATAATAAAACATATATTAGGCCAGGTTTATCAAATTGTGGATCAGCTAACTGAATAGTTTTTAAATGCGTAATAGGCATGATAATTAGATATGTAGCTGGTGTTATGAGAGTAATTTTAGGAACAACAAAAAATTGCAATATTTCATTAAAACTTCTGTTTTTATTTGCTATGGTTGTTATATTACTTTCCTTTTTATTCATAACTGAACCATTCAGCCCTGAAACTGATGCGTTTATTTTCCTTTTCTTTCAAGAAAACAATAACTCAGAACATTCCTTCGTTATAAAGTTTCTTTGCAATCCTGAATCTACAATGCTCTAAGAGGAACAAATTCTCGTCTAGCATTTTGTACATATATCATCGCAGTTGAAAGCAGTACTTGTTTATTAGAAGAAGACGTCATACTCATTACAGTATTGTTAATAGTTGAATGCGTGTTATCAAATGAATGTGTATTTTCACCCAAAGCGGTAAAAGACATCTGATTATTTGTGCTACTATGGGGAGTAAATGCGTTTGCAGTTGACGATACATTACTACTAATAGTATTGTCATCTTGAATTGCTATAGCCTGATTAGTATCAATATTTTCCTCACCGCGTTCCAGGGGGATCAATGTGTGATGACGTTTGTTGCATTTGCAGAAAAATATGTAGCGTCGATGCATATTAGCATAATTAATAAACTTGCATGCTTTAATGGACTTTACATACTTTATTTTTAAGACATTGTGACGCGTCGCTTGCTCTTCTAGAAAAACAAAACAACAACTAAAAAAACAGACAATTTGCGCTTCTATAGTTACATACACTAGCGAACTAGTATGATGCCAGATTCCAAACATAAATTTCAAGTAACTCTAACAATAGTGTAAAAGCAATTTTAAAGCATTTCGGCGTTATGAGAGGTCATCTAAAGCATGTCAGAGAAAAAATAAAAGGAAAGACGTAAAGGCAAAAAACTGTGTGAAACAGACTTGTTGCAAGAAAATGGTGATTCGAAGTCTGACATAAAATATCCCAGTTTTAAAAATGTAAAATTATACAATGGACCTTTCTACACGCAGTTTCATAAAACTTTCATTGCATTCAGAAAAGATGCAAATCCAAAGACCGATTTTTTTCCAAAATATTTCTGAAGCGAATTTTATTAATAAAAAATTTATAACCAATAATTATCATTAGCACTGTTTCCTTAAGCGTCTCATATTTGCTTGACTCATCTTAAAAAACAATGGTCCGATTTCCTTTATAGTTCTTTAAGGGGGGTTAATTGTTTGAGATACTAACAAAAAGCATATTTTTATGATTTTTATTTTTTACAGAGTACTTTATTTAATAAAATTTTTAAACTTATTGTATATTACTAAACATTATTGTAAAAATATTCTGCTACATATTCATAAATATATATATATATATTTATTTATATTTATATTTATAACTCAGCCAATGGTAGTGGTGAGAACCGAAAAAAAATTCCATGCGGTAGTCAGGATAACTCATGGTTGATTCGTCAGAAAAAAAATGGATTTCATTAGTACATGAGTTTATCTGGAATTTTAACGAAGGAATTAAAAAAAATATTCATTTTTGAATTTTTGGTGAAAGTGCAATCAAAAACTCCCATTTTAACTTTGATTTTTGCCAAAAATTATTCTTTTTTTTTTAAATTAAAAGTAAGTTTTTATTGAAAAAAAAATCCTTCGTTCAGAAACTATTATTTTGTATGCAAAGTTTAGGTGAAACAGGTCTGAAGATTTTCGAGAAATTTTAACTACCGACTTTAAAAAGAAATGTTTTGAGAGAAACGTGATTAATGTTTGATACATAAATATACTTATATATATATATATATATATATATATTACTTACATAGAATCATTCTTTCTAGCTCCATAAGGTAACTCGTCTGCAACTGCTACTTGATCTAAAGCATCATTTTCCTCCATCCTACAAAGCCAACGCAAAAGTATTGCTTTTAATAGCTTACACCCAGAAAAAGGAATTGATTAAAATTACAAAACATGTTTTGTTGAGTACATTTTGGTGGTTTTAAGTGAATTTTGTAGTTGAAGTAAAAAATTAGTTTTATTACTCTAACAAACAAACAAAAAAATGTTAACCCTTTTATAAAATTTTGGCAAAATTTCATCAATTTTATTTGAGTCTCACTAAAGTCTTGCATTTTCACTTTGTTATTCCAACAAAATTTTTTTGTAATAATAACTTTTTCGCAAAATATTAATTGGCGTTTAAATAGCCATAACTCTCTTACGCAGTTTTGTTTAATTGTTTTATATTACTACAAACGATTAACATAATTTTTGGATAATAAAAAAATTCAAATTAAGACGGATTAATGACGTTATTATTATGTTATTATGCATTTCGGATGAAAATTGAGGACGAAAAATTGAAAAAAAAAAAATCAACAATATTTTTTTTTGTTTATTTAAACAAAATTTCCATTGACCCATATTTAAATGAAAAGATATTTTGGACCAAGCAAATTTTTGTTGATTCAACAAAACTTTTTTCTGGGTTTAGTGACGGTCAGAGTAACCAAGTACATAGCCCTTCTAGATATTCAACTGTTTATAACTCGGAAAGTTTTGCTCCTAATGACTTGAGATATTCCGAGAATGCTCCTTATAAGTTTTAGTATCGAAAAATAGAAAAAAAAATAATTTAGACTCCTTTTCCTCCTTAAGAAAAATTTAAAACATAATTATTTTAATGAATTTAAACAGTTTCGGGTACTATGATGGGTTCAACTCTAAAATTAATAATTAAATAACAGAGTAAGCGGGAGATAATTGCTAATTTTAAGGCTGCTAGTCCCTCATTTTCCTGATTCTACTCAGTTAGGTTAAGTCTATGTATATTTAATACATTCTTATATTTAAAACACTTCCAAAGGGAATTAATGTTTTAAACTTCTTTTCTCAGTTACCTCATTTAAAAGGATGTCACTTTTTTTCTTGGTCGTCAAATTACGTTTATAATTAATGCATTTTTTGATAATTTAAAAATTGATGTAATGGAAGTAAAATTTTAACATTTCATTCAAAATTAAGCGTTATATTTGAAAAACTTTTTGCAACTAAGATATAATCTTTAAGATGAGCACATAAAAAAGAAGGTTAAAAAAATAATTTTCTTTAGATATGTTTTAATAAATAATGCTTGAATTAAAAACGTTCTCAATACTTTTTTGGTTTTTTAAATAATAATAAAAAAATTACAGGCATTTTTTGTAAATAAAAATGCAAAAAATCTTAATTATATTTTATTACTCATGTACAAAATATTTTTTTATGAATTAAACAGAGATTAAACGTTTTCGTTCTTTAATGTAACTACTTGCAATTTATTAAATCTATTAAATTTTAGCCATGTAAGCATTTTATGTAACTGGAGTGTAAAACTATCATTATTTGAGGAAACTTAGATTCTTGTATTATTTTGGGATAGTGAAAACATAATATTTAAGTACAGTTCTTTTTTATTTATTAACCGACTACAAGAAGGAGGCTATGATTTCAACCTGTAGGTATTTGTTGTTCACCAATAACTTCCTTGAATATAAACCGATTTTGATAATTCTTTTTTTTTTTGTTTGAAAGTGTAAGATACCCACGTGGTCCCATTTCAATTTCATCAAATTCTATTCATTAGAACTTTTTAAAAATAAAAACATTAAAAAATTAAATTTTTTTTCAAGCAGTTGTCCAATTAGAAACGCTCATATTTCAGGTAATCACAGGCTTTCATGTCGAGCAAACAAGTCAGATATGTGTGTATAATAAGTAAATACAAATTCAGGCAATTACTCTTACATCGATAAGAGATCTTTTTTCTTCAAAGTGCGAAATCTTGACTAGACAACGGCCTGTGTCTAGATAGTATTTGCGCTGATAACGAAAGGAGATCGATGAATGTGAACATTTACTCTGTTAGAAATCTGCAGTTGTAGTCGCATAATCACTCCGGCAGTTGTATGGATCTCTATTTTGACCATGATCTATTTTGAACTTGTGAATTTTTGACTGAGCTGGATTCAGATAGATATTCGTACCATTACAAAATGAAAAGGACCAATGAGAAAATTTTCTTACTTTAAGCAGCGACAATTTCGCAAAAATGCAGACCTCCAATTGCTCAATTTGATTTTGTTGACAGCGCAAAATCTACCGGATCCCGACCAAGTTCTCTTTCGCTGTTAACGAAATGAGAATGGTCAATTAAAAGCCTGCATTTTCTCTAACTTTTCTCTGTTCACTTCAAACAGTGAAAAGTTCGCAAAAATTCAGTCTGCTGATTGGACAATCTCGTTTTGCTAAATAGTGAAAAATATGGATCGTAGCCATTGTTGCATAGATGCGAGCTTTTTTCAAAGTTCAAAATCTAACTGGATGAATTACCGTATACACCAAATTGGAAGGTCTGTATCGATGCTTACCAACATCGAAAATATCTGTCAAAAAAGATGAAAATTCACTTTTAAAGTACCCTTATATGTTGGAGCACAAGTGCATGGTGTATCAGGGTGCTTTTTATGCCAGATGCACAAAGCAATTAAAGTACATTGCTATGTGTAACGACACTGTCTTGAGATTCAGATTCAGTTATCGAGTTAAATATTGAAATTCTTTCACATTTTCTTATGACGAATTCCTCGATATCAAAGTGGCAATGTACGGGGATATTTGATAGGTTGAGATGAGTCTAGACAAAAGAAAATGGCGAAGCATTTTGATGAATTTGTCATTAAACTGAAGCTAATTAACTTCTTGCACTCTTATAATCACACTTGTTCAGGCGAATATCGCCAAATTTTGTAATAGAAAATTTCAACATTATCTGTAGTTTGAAAAACCGTGTCTGTCAAAGCACAGTCTAAACGTAGAATATTGCCACTCTCTTATAGAGGCTATCAAGTTTCGGTTATCAGATTCGAACTTAACATACAAGCACCAGTGCTCATTTCGGATGTCGTTATTGATGAATTAGATGACTGCAGATTATTAATTAAATCATGGTACAATTTTGATAACATCTTCCTTTTTAATTTTTATGATTGAAAGGAGAGTATATCAATATGTATCAACACATGGAGATACTTTGTTCTACATCAACACATGGAAACACTTAACTCGCTCTGATTGTATAAGGACACTTTACTGATGAATTTTCAGCTTTTCAATGCCCTCTTTTGATGTCCGTAGATTTCAATGCAGATATTAAGGTTTGTTGGAAGTGGTAAATATTCGGTGGAGATCATTCCAAAGTGCTAAATCTTAACTGGACAAGTTATCACATCCACTAAACCGGAAATCTACATCGATGCCAACCGACATTGTATGTAGGGGCCGAAAAGATAAAACTCCTCTACTACACTGTTAAAAATTTGAAACTTTTGCTATATTGACTCTGCACCGTTTTTATAGCAAACGATTACTTCACTGAGTTATGAAACATTCTCATTGATCAAAATAGAGATATTCTGCAAAAATGGTGGAGTAACGATGCAGAAAAAGTTTTAAATTTGAAACAGTGTACATGTTGTTCCGGAGGAAAAAAATATCCCCAGAAGTCAACGCACAATTATTGTTATGTGTAACGACATTGTCTTTAGATTCAGATTTGGTTAAGGGTTTAGCTATCAGAATAATTCTAGATTTTGATCAGGTATGATTTCTCGATCTTCAAAGGACAAAACAGGGGGTATAATATTTAATTAAAACGACTCTGGACAAAAGTGAGTCACCAAGCATTTTCTTGAACCGGTCATTATCACCAGTATTGATAACGTCTCGCACACTTAGAATCGAATTCTTTCACATAAATATTATCAAGATCTGTAATAGAAAACGCCATGCATTTCTATAGTTATGACAAAATATCTATCGGAAAACTGTCTGAGCATTGAATGTTGTCACTCTCATAAAGAAGCAGCTTATTTTAAGTTATCAGTTTCGAATTCCTCATGCAATCATCGCCATTTCTTTTCGATGTCATAACTACCTGAATGGGAAATAGACTGTATTGTTTGTCTGTAGAAGAATAGCGCGATTTTTGAAAATCTTTCTTTTTGCCTTTTCTGACTGAACTGAGAGTACTTTTGACTATACTAGAAAAGCATTTTACTATGCATTGATATATGGAGTCATTTTGCTGTTCACTTATATATGTAAGCAAGCACTTTGCCGCTCTCTGTTGCGTAATGACACTTTACTTGATGGATTGTTAGCTTTTTGACACCCATTTTCGAGGTCCGTAAGAATCGATGGAGCCTTAAATTTTGATGAATGCGATAACTTTTCGAAGAGCCAAATCTTATCTAAACAAATTACCACATCCGAAAAACCTAAAGATACACAACGATATTAACCGACATTGTAAATTTATTTCTTATAGCTAAAAATGAAATAGGAAATTGATCAGCAAATTGAATACTTCAAAGAACAGCAAAGTACATCAATTAGTCAATGCCTATGTCTGATCCCGATGTCTGATTTTTGGATAACTTTTTGTCATTAGAGAATTTTGAAGAATTATTTAATTCATTTTAGCGCTTTTTTTTAAAAAGTCAGTCGATATTAAAAAAAAAAAAAAAAAAAAAAAAAAAAAAAAAAAAAAAAAAAAAGCTTATTTATTATTCTATATATTTACTAAAAATTCTTCTTTGTTCGAAGTAACACTAATATAAATAAGTAAATCTTTAAAATGGAATTTAGGTACAGAATACAAAACATACACACGAAACAAATTGCACACTCGAAAGAGGTATTTATGTGTATAAGATGCTGGAATATATATTTTCATCTTCAATGCATGAAAAATACAGAAAACTGAAGATTTTTTATTTTATCTCATTTTGTTCAGTAAAATAATACACTTATTCCACATTTTTTTTGAATATTCATAGAATATATTCAGATATTTTCTTTCTATAAAATGGGAATATATAAATATATATATATATATATATATATATGTATGTATGTATAATTTCTCTTTACTGTAAAAATCCATTTTTTCTTCTTCGAATCAAGATCAGTATTTCAGATTTTAATCTGCATTCTGGTTTCATAATAATGAATACAATTCTCTATTTGAAAAAAAAAAGTTAGTATGTTAAAAGAAATTTTAAAAGAAATGTTTTACAAAAATAAAGTCTAACACCATATTATTTAATGCTCCATTTTTTTTTTAGTTCATCAGTATTTTAACTAGATCCAAATGATGTTTTTTTATTTGCGAAGACATTGCAAATAATAAATTTTGAAAACTGATTTAAGCCAATAAAAACAAAAACAGTTTTATAAATAAAATCATTATACGATCATATTTTTCTAGAATAATTCAAGAGTACTATCGTACAGAAAAATGGTAAATTAAAAGGCTTATGTTTGCAAATTATTCTCGATAACATTCTGGAGCATCACAAATGACACATTTTGAAGTAACTCTATATATAAATATGTTTATTTCTTCGAAGATTAAATAAATAACAATAGTAAAGAAGAAAGAAAAGATATCCCTCAAGCAAGAATTATAAAACACTTTCATATACATTAAATATTGTAACAAATCTGCACCAATAAATATGTTAAAATGTTATACCTAATTTAAAATTATGCACTGTTAAAAATTTCATTGTCAGAAAACGGTCATTTGAACGGCAGCATTCTGTCCGGCATTTTGACCGTATTTCAAGATAACAATTACTTAACCGTATTATACATATATTGTCATATGACCGTAAAAAAAATTATATATTGTCATTTGACCGTATTATACATATATTGTCATATGACCATAAATATATATATATATTGTCATTTGACCGTAGTTGTATAAAATGGTCATTTGACCGTAATTCAATGAAACGGTCACTTGACTGTAATTGCATGAAATGGTCATTTGACCGTAATTGTATGAAATGATCATTTGACCATAATTGTATAAAATGGTCATTTGACCGTAATTCAATGAAACGGTCACTTGACCGTAATTGCATGAAATGGTCATTTGACCGTAATTGTATAAAATGATCATTTGACCATAATTGTATAAAATGGTCATTTGACCGTAATTGTATGAAATGGTCATTTGACCGTAATTGTATAAGATGGTCATTTGACCGTGAAATATACATTCTATGGTTTTTGGACCATATTATGATTTTATTAACATATGACTGTAAAATATGTATGCATGGTCATTTGACTGCATTATGGTTTTATTAATATATGACCATAAAATATATAGGGTGTTTCTGAATTCGATCATCGAATTCAGAGGCATGATAGTAGTCATCAAGAGGATGAAACAGTGCCATAGAACATAGATGGTTGCAAACCACATTGAAAGAAATACACAAAAGTAGTTATGAAGGGTGTTACATTGAGTGGAACAAATAATAAGCAGATAAACATTTATTTGACATAAGCAGGATTATAATGCATTACAATTTGACATCAGAAGGACATGACGAGGAATTTTTATAGTAATTGTTTGAAATTGAACCCACATAGGTAATTGCACAGTAGACATCTACAAAAGGATTGCTGTGCAATGACATTTGCACATGTAATTTTGAACAATAGTAGTAAAAATGCCTTGTCATGTCGAATCATGCCCTGATGTCGAATTGTAATGCATTATATTGCTGCTGAGATCAAATAAATGTTTTCCTATTAATTTGTTCTACTCAACACACACTTCACAACTATTTTTGTGATTTTATCTAACTCAGCGTGGTTTGAAATCATCTCATATACCATGAAAAATTTTCGTCCCATGATGCCTATCAACCCTATGATTTTGTCGCCCAAATTCGACAACATCTTGCATATTTTATAAGCATATACTAATAAATCCATAATAAAATCAAATGATCATACATAGATATTTTACAGTCACATGTTTAAAAAAAAAATCATAATACAGTTAAATAACCACAGTAACTGCTCTGAATTTTTCAGTCAAATTCAAAAGCACCCTGGACATGTTCGGTCTTTTGATTATAATTTTTGATAAGTTATTTAATCATATTTTCAGCTTGTTATATAAGCTTAATACACATATATATGAATATTTGACCTTATTAAAAATCAAATAATCAAAAGATCGTATATATATATATATATATCTCACAGTCATAAAACGATAAATTAAAAATGTATGTAATAAATGGGAATTAAAAATTCTGATTTTATGTTACAAGAATATCAGAAGTACATGTAAAAATCAAATTGCTTTCATTCTTTACTAATGTATAGATATACAATCTTAAAAAAGTAAAATGAATAGCAGTTCTTGTACAATAAACAATATATTAAAAAATATAAAAAGATTAGTATGTAATACTGATTATGCCCGACCAGGAACCCACTTTTCGTTTGGCCATATAACAAATAATTCATTACTGCACTAGATTAAAATTTTTTAATCATGCAATATAGATTATTATCCATGTATAACATAAGTTTCTTTTTATATTATACTATCTATATGTATTAAACAAGAATTTCAATGTATTTTTAAAAATCATATATTTTCAAAGAATAAAATTTAAAATTGACCAAAATTTTACAATTACTTCCAAGATCCTTATCATTTAATTGAATTTTTCATTTTCTCTCAACATACAAATCTATCTACTTACTTTCAGTTAAATGTTTTAAACTGCCACAGCCTAACAAATCAAACTTTTGTGATTTTTTTAAAAATGGAAAGATAGTGTTTTGTTATTCTTGCAAAACAGTATATATTTTAAAATGTAGAGCACTAATAACACACTTTTAGAAATTCTGTATGTAGTTAACTTAAAATAGATTTTTTACAATATCATTATATAAATCAATTAATCACTGAGAAGTTTACTACAGTATGTTGGGGTTTTAATCCTTTTTTTCTCAATTATAAATTTGTGAAACTTTCATTTTCCAAAGCATTTTGTGTGATATTTGAAGCTACATTAGAAAATTTATACAATCATTTAATAAATTTTAGAAGAATTTTGCTAAGTAAAATTATTTAAACTTGAATGCATAGGGATTCTGTGCAATATTTATATCTTCAATCAAATGTTTTATTTGTATTTTATAGAATCAAGAAATGCACAAATATAATGCTCTTACAACTGAAATATAAAAATATTTCCAAACTTAGACTGCCCCCTCTCACCTCTTTTCTTTCAACACCAAAATAGCTAAAAAGATGAAAATGGAGAAAAAAAATCATCCTTTTAGAAATGTTTTTGTTTTTTGCAACCAATAATGTAATGTAAGTATAATTCATTTTAAATTGTATTATTACAATCAATATACCAAATGAATCTTAGAACAAGTTATTTTAATAGTGATTTAAAGTGCCATTAGGAAGTAAAGAATTAATGAAATTATAAAAAAATTACTGCAGAATAAGTTATGAATATTTAGATTTTGAGTTGATGTACAAAGAATACACATGTTACTATACTTGTGTTTTTTAAACATATTTCCTACATATATTTTTAAAAAACCAAAATTTTTGTATCAAATTTAATACAACTGCAAAAAACTGAAGACAATATTGAAATATTCAAAATTTATTCTCTAAATGACTTATATAGTCGCAGCACCGTCACTGATTATCTGAAATATATGAATTTACATTTAGTATTTAAGTGGAATACTTAATGGGCCTTCACAAACAAATATGTAGAAGTTTAATAAACTATAAAAAATTTATAAATTGCATTTATAAATTTTATTTTCAAAATAAAAATTAAAAAGATTAATAAATTAAAATGAATCCGGTAAATTTATGAATTTTTACAATTGTCAACAAACAATATTTAACAAAACTTCTACATATTAACCACTGACAGTTAAAATGCAATAAAAATACTGCTGCATGTGTATTTAGAAAAAACATAGTTAAAAGTTAAGATTATTGTTTTAATCTACTAAAATCAACAAAGATTATTATGAATTAGAAATAATCACAAAACAATCAATTAAAATACAGAAATATATTTATTACAATAAATAAATTACATTATATTATAATACATAATTATATTAATACATATAAATTTCTTTTCATAATTTGTTTTTTGGTAGAATAATGCATTGGTTGGCCATGTTTACAATATAAATAGCTGTGCCAATTGGTTTGCTGTAGTTTGTTCCACACACAGGATAAAGCAACATTGAGTACCTTAAAGAAAAAGTTAAATGCATTAAACTCAGCCATACTATAATAATATTTGGATAAAATACATTCAAATAAATTCTGAAAACAAAATTGACTTGTGGAAAGTTTTATAAAATCATCCTCAGGCTATAAATTATTTTTTTAAAAATCTGACCACAGGGTTGGTGATTTTTCATGTTTCTGTTTATGACAAGTTTAAATCGTGATGTCAAAAAGTTCTTGTGAACGACCACATCAAAAATCCAAATGCTTCATTGATTTGAAAAATTCCACTTTGATCCAAACAAAAAATATACAATATGAGCTTAAAAAAGCTCACTGTTTTATTTAAAAGGCAACTGAGATAATAAAAAAAGATGTTATAAGTTGAAAATACAACCCAAAAGTAAAAAGACGTTTTAAATAAAATGTATATTTTTAACTTGTAACTTATCTCTTTTTATTTTAGTCACTTTTTCAGTAAGACTGAGTTTTTGAAAGTTTATATTGTATATCTCCTGTTCACAATTAATATCACACAATAACAACCTTACACATAATTTTTAAAATTCACTATTTAATGTACATCAATAATTAGTACATACACACCGTAAATATAGTATCTTTAAATGCAACTGTTTAAAAGAATGAAACTTTTATTTATTTTATTTTGTTTTTATTTATTTATTTGGGAGGAGGGGGTGTAAAATTGTGCTTTTCTAAAAAGTACACATTAAATTCACATGAACAGCACATTTTTTCTCTTACTTAACATCTTTTTAATTTCGCTATTACTTTTAGGAGCTTAGTTTTTTTCCATAAGAAAATAAATGTAGAAAAGTGCAAATACTTTTAATGTAAGTACATATAACAAGATACTATGCATCAATTTTACTGTAGCCTATACAATAAACATTCATTAAAATTAAAAAAAAAAATGTTGTATATCTTGAATTTTTTTTTTTTTTTTTTTTTTTATTTAAAAGAAAATAACAAAATTCAAACAAAACTTTTGATTTTTTAAAAATAAATATCAATTTTCTATAACTTTGGATTATTTATTTTACAGTTTAGTAAGCAATAAATTAGTATACCGTATACATTACATGCATTAGTAATGCTTAAACATCGTGTTTTTTCATGTCTTGAAGTTAATCTGCATTCATCATTCTCCCCCCCCCCTCCCCCCTTAGAAAAACAATGGATCGAGGTTATAATGTAGTTAAATTCACACACAAAAAAAGGGTAATGAAGGATTTTATTTCATGTTTCTTTAGAAAATCCTGATGGTATGAGTAAAATTTGCATTTTAAATTCTCATTATCAGTAATATTTATAAATATTATTGTTGAAATTGTTTTTAAAATGTTGAGAGCAATGCCTGTTTGCATGTTCAATGTAATTCTTTTGTAGATTAAAATAATATTTCTTGCAATTATTTTACCTCACCTGGCCTTACATTTTATCGCTTCACTGTTTTACACTACATTTCAGAATATTATATGATAATTATATGAATCATTATATGATAATTGCAAAAGCCAAAGACTTGTATTTTCATTCCTCCCTGTTCTAAAAGATCTATAAGTTGTATGTATGTTATCATCATGCTCTACTGCGTTTTGTCAGCATGTCAATGCTGAAGACATTCCAATCATATGTAAATCTGTTTAGAGATAGTCATTAGTCCACACTTTTTGCTAACAGATATCAATGTGTACCTGCTTTCAACATAACTGATTTCAAAATCAAAGTACTTGGGAATAAAAACAGAAATTAGATAAATTTTGATTAAAATGTTAAGGAATTATCAGGGTTGGCACGGTTTAAACCAGTTGGTTTTAACCATAGTTTATAACCAACTGTGTTTTTTTTTCCCCTCAAAAAAAAAAAAAAAAAAAAAAATAGAAGAAATCTAATGACATTCTCTTTTTCCTTTATAATTTATGTGTTTCAGATTAATGCTTATAAGTAATTTCTACTTTTAACACTTTATTAGCAATAAGCCTTGGATAAAGTGGGTCTAGGTCATTTTTTTATGTATAAGATGAAAATCCGTATGCATTGGTGAACATATCTATTGCTCGAAAGAGAAGGCTTAAAACATGTGAAATGATTAAAAAAAAAAAAAATAGATTAAAATATTTAATATTTAGTAGAAAATATTTTTTTTTTTTTTTTTAAATGCAGATTATTTAAAGCAATTAATACATAACAGGATGATCTTTAAGATTTTGCCCAAACTGTACAAGAAATTTTTTCTTGATTAAGGAGATTATCATGAAGAATTAAAATCAAAATATGAAGTCGAATAAGTAAGAATCCAAAGATTTTGGAATCCATCCAAAAAGAGTATTCAAAGATTTGTTGATATTTATAGCATTCTAATCATATTTTTTTCCCCTTCTGTTATCTGCCAAATCTAATGACTAAAAATGTTGATTTCAAATAATCACTCAAAAGAAGAAAAAAAAATCTCCAAGAAGTATTTGAAATTTATTATTTTAATAACTGTGTAAAAGAATATTTATCAAATAACATCCAAATGTTTATTATTTAGTACACAGAAGACAGTTTATAAATTTGAAAAATCTGGTATGAATTCAACACTGCGAAGCACAATATCCCAAAGTCTAAGAGTTAAAGAACTTTTGGAAGAGACCTCCAGCAGAACTCCATTTTTGTTTGGATGTACACCATATTTATATCTTTAATTTTTAAAAATGGAAAAAAAAATCCTAGTAGCCAGTAAAATACATTTGTTTTTTTAAATCATACATAACTAATTATGAATAAGTTTATTTAAAACAGATAAAAGAAAGAAATCATCTTAGCTTGTTAACGAAAAACAATTATTCATATGCTTTGAAGCAAAATGAATATGAAATAATAAACAAATGATTGATTATACAATTATCTACTGACTACTTCAAAATTTCTACAAAAAATAATAAAAATATTAAAAAAATACTTTATTTTTTTTTTAAATATAATGCAATATCTGATCCCCCCTCCTCCCCCCAAGCAGTGTTTGCCTACATTCTCTCACTCTGATTTAAAAAATACATTAGAAAGAGCTTATATTTACCCTAAAAATTTTCTTATCCTAATAGAAAGTAAACTGTTTTACTAATAACTTAAAATTTTTCTATTTGCACTTTAATTTTAAAATTCAATACTTGATTAAAAAAAGGGGGGGGGGATTTTAAAAGCATAGATTTATGCCTTCTTTCTCTCCTCTACTCCTAAAATGTGCAACATGTTTATGGCAATACCCGATTTTCTTTAAAAGATATCTTGATCTAAATTCTAAATAAAACAACTTCTTAAAACTATTGATTTAAATCAAATTTAAAAAAAAACTCATTAAAATCATGTTAATAAAAATTTAAGTTAGCAAATCATGTTGTAATTACTATGTATCTTAGGCAAAATGTCAAATATGTAAAAATGAGAATTTTTAAGCATAAGTACCAGATTTCTTGTTATGAAGACATCAGAATGGCAGGCATCCGAAAAGTATAGGACATCAATAAACTTTAAATTAAGATGCAGCAAAGAACTTCAATTAAACCCTGAAAGGAAATAGATGAACAATTAAAAGCAAATACATGAACAGCCTGATAATGGACTGGTACATATAATATAATGTTATCAATTTAGGGAAGAGGGGGAGGGGAGGTAGATTGGCACATGATACCTTAAGATATCTCTAAAGAGGAAGGGGATTTTCTTTTTATATCATTATCATGTTTGATCCAAACCAAAAATTTATCTTTTTATTTGTAACTTGTTATTTACATCAAAATTTCAAAATAGTCTGTAATCTGTTTTTACCAAAATACAAAGTAATTAAATCTTCAAATGACTGCTCTTCGTGGGGGTCTTTCTAAGGGAACTTAACCCGTATTTACGCAAGGTTCAAAGAAAACACAAAAACTCCGAACGATTAGGCCAATGGCCGAGATTGGGTTCGAAACCAGCACCTGCCGTCTACCAGTTGAGAGGGCAGAACCTCTCGGCCACTGGTGGGGCCAGCACAGCTTGGGACCAGAGGTTGTGCAGATTTTAGAATTTTGCGAATTTCTGGTCATTACTTTGTTTAAATTTTTTAAACAGTAATTTGAATGTAATTAATAATGCAATCCAAACTATAACGAATACTTACAATATAATAAAATAAGTAATAAACTAAAATAAAAAAAATAGATAATTTTTAAAATGATTAAAATATTGAAAGCAAAGGTCAAGTTAATAATCAATAATGTATGATTGAATATTCATTGTAAAGAAGAAATCTATTTTTCCTAAATGATTCAATGAAGCTTATCTCAAAGGTACATTAGTAATTCACATCAGAATCATAAAATAAGGAGGTTTTATTTCAGGTTTAACCAGAATTAAAAACCAAAAAAGCTTGATTAATAAATAAATATATTTGGTAAGAAGATTGTAATTAGCATTGGTATTAGCAATACCTTGAATTTTTTCAAGACTAAATTTATTCTTTCTTCATGAAAACACATGGATTCAGTAATATTAACAGAAAATACACATTAAAATATACATAGAATAGAATTGGTATAAATTAAAAATTTTTAAATTATCCCTCTGTATGCGAACTGAATGTTTCATTTCTTACATACATAAATTATGTGCGGATTTTAGGGAGTCTACTGTAATGGACAATGCAGAAACATTGATTCAAAGATTAAGATGCCAGAGTGGAAATGTGAATGCCAAACACATAATATTGCTATGATTCTTGTTTAATTTTTTAGGCATGTGCCTAATTAAGTGAAAGACTGATGTATTTCTTAAAGTTTTTTTTTCAAAGGCTATAAATGATAATGTATTAAAGACTATGCTTATTTATTTTTTACAAGAGGGAGAGAGGGAAGTGTTACAAAATGACCAAAAATATGCATTGTAATAAAATATTTTTTATGAAATAAAAAAAGGCTTTTTAAACAGTTAAACTGCAGTTACATAGACTTTATGTTTAATTAGCATCAAATTTTTGCCCCCCCCCCTCCCTCTTTAATATGAACATATTTTATTTTTAAAATGCTGTTACTGTATCAAAATTCCAAAACAGAGATTTTTCACTTAAACAATATCCTTATATTATACTATCTCAAATGATGCAGGTAAGATTTTAATCATATTTGGCACTAGACAGTGCTTAACTGAAATATTGACAACAAAACTTTTAGATCATTAAATATTCTTTTGGCTGTTCTCTTAATAATAATAATTTTAAAAATATTTTATTTTGAGGGATATTCTAATCTTTTGTACAAACATTTATTTTTTTTCTGGGGGGGGGGGGGATTCATTAACTTTTCCCTAGGAAAATGACTGATTTCTAAAGTGAAAGCAGTTCCAGGTACAATTAATTAATAGAATAATTTCAACTAAATTATACCTAAGCAATTAAAAAACAGGCATCACTGTTGGCTACATTTGACAAGCAAAACTGGTTTTGATTAAAATTGCTCTGTATATTTGATATGATGTCAAAGTGTTTCAATCAAAATATCTTTAATTGAGCCTGTTCTAAATTCCAAGATCAATAATTTTAAATATAAACAGGCCATGGTTTTCATTTCTATATGCAGAAAATTTCAGATTTAATTACAAGTTACCATACTTATTATATTATAAGTATTAATTTTATTATTTCAGTGATGAAATGATATCTTTTGATTTGTTTATTTTAATTGTAATGTTTAAAGTTTTAAATATAAAAAATATAGTTTTAATATATTTTAAAAAAGATTTAAAAATTTTTAAATTTTAAAATTTCAAATAATGAAGGATTGTAAATATCACAATATTTAGAAAAATAATGATAATAATCCAGTAATTTTTTAAATAGCCAATTTACTGCTATAATAAATTAGTGTTTATGCTAGAAAGAAAAAGGGCACTATTGCAAGAGAAACTATATTATTGGCTTTAATGAAGAAAAAAATGTGGGAAAATATGCAATAAACATTAATTTTGAATGATTTTATGACATAAAAATAAAAATAAATTACAAGGTGATTGAATAATTTCATTTTTTCCCCCTAAAGAAATAAGAAAATTCAATCTTTTGTGAAAGATTGTAAAAACACAGGTTTAGAAATACTATGAAATGGAGAAACTTTTATTAGAAATCTCTGGATACAACTAGTGATGCATTTTACTACTTTTAAAAAGGGCAGGGTGCAATTTGTAAATTTGATAAAGGATGGTTGGCTACTCCTTCAAAATGAACACTAAATAAATATTTTCAAGCAAAAATAAAATTAAAAAGGAACATACTGCACTCAACTAGAAAAATGTCAAACAATATTCAAAAAATACATTTTTTTTTTTTTTTTTTTTTTTTACTAAGAACAAAATTAAAAATAAAAACTATTTGCTTTATACGTTTAAAACAAAATATAGGATTCAGTATGAATCATTAAAAAATCAGAAATAAAAATTTTTTAAATAAAAAAATAGTTTATTATTTAAAGAAAAAGTTAACAAAAATGTAATCTTGTCATATTTTATTTTCTACAATGCTATACAGTTTAAACTTAAATTCAACTAAATCAAAACCAAAAAAAGATTATTTTCTAATAAAGCTGTATGTAACTAATTACCTAAATTAGACAGTAAAAAATTCACTGCCAGAAAAAAAAAATCCTTATCTACAGTATGACATAGTCAACAACAATTCAAAAATTCATTAACACTTTTTTTAACCGAAAATATAAAAAATACCTTGCAGCATGATAGATTGAAAATAAATATAAAATATAGAAACATCTTTTCGAAAGTAAACATCAGATATATGAAACATAAAAAAATTTTGATATTTAAAAAATAAATGGACAGCAGACTTCCTCAAATCCACAGGCACCTAAAAACAATACATCCTTACTGATGTAAACAATGACACTTTAAGTTCAGATGTAGGGACAAAATTACAAAATTTTTTAGTTTTATAGCATTCTGTAGTATGTACTTCAATATGTTATTCTTGATATTATGATGGAACTTGCAGTTTTTCATGAAAGAAGAATAATTCTATTTTTGAAAGAAATCGAGATATTTCTGATATTACTGTAACATTTTTGCCAAATATATTCATATATTATATACATTAGCATTGTATAAAGCTTTTTTTTTTTTTCTTAATAATAAAAAATTTATACATTGCATTACTCATTTTTATACTTTAATAAAGCGAGTACAGCTCTTTCAATCTGCTACAATTCTTAATTTTCCTAAAATTTTTGGAAGTCCTTAAACTAATACTGAAAATTTCAAGCCTCGCCCCCCCCCCCCCTTCTTTCACACACAGAAAAAAATAATATCCATATAGGGTAGTTGCGGCGTAAATAGACACTTTTATGGAATTTCTTTAAAAGCTATGCTTTGACTATTTCCTTTCAGTTTTTTCAATATTAAATTAATATAATCAACAACTTAATCATTCTCATAGTCTCACTTCCTTTAGTCTTACTTTCCTAAGTACTATTGTAAATATCAGAAATATATTAAAAGATCCAAAATTCTAGTAATGGATACCCCCAAAAAATAATATATAGAATTGTTTTATTGCTTCATTTTGAACCAGAATTTAATGAAACAAAAAAGTTATTTTCAAATAAATTTAACAATTAGGGTATCAATAATTAATAAAATACTTGTTTGCAGGGTTGTTATGTTTAAAACATTTCGTTTAAAACAGCTGTTTAAAACGCGTTTAAAACATTACATTTAAAACAATGTTTAAAACATGAATATTGCTAATAATGTCACAAATTAAAATTTACGAAATAAAATTGTATTAAAAATTTCTAATTAGCTGTATGTACTAAAAGACATTCAAATTTTATTAAAATTATAAATTGGTTATTTAATTTTAATTAAGTATTTAAAGTAAATTTATTTCCTCTAAAATTGGAAATACATAATTTATTTTTTTAAATATCTCAATTATGATTTTTCTTATAATATCAAAGTTCTATAATATATTAATTTTCGAAGATTAAAAGTAAGACTGAAAGAGCATTTTTCGGATATACAACAAGTAGTACAGCCTTATCTAGAATGCAACGAAAAGAAAATATTTTGATAAATTTCTACAAAGCTAAAATAATCTTTTCAACATCAAATCATTACTCTTCAACTATCCGTGAATCCCTCGAAATTTTGCTTAACAATGATACTGTTTGTAATGACGTCATTTCTTATAATATTCGACACTCTGGTACAATATCCTTGGTGTTTTGATGAATTCATTGTGACTTTGTTTGTACACGCGGACTGTTTTTGTTTTGTTTTTACGTTTTCCATTTCTAATGAATTATCTTCTTTTATACTCCTTTGAAAATGGATGCGAGGGCATCCAAAAGATCTAAGGTGAATAATAATTAAATAATATCTATTTTTACAACACTTTTTAAGTATTTATTTGTATATTTTGAGAGATCTATTTCTCCTTTTTAGTGAATAAATTCGGCAGTTGGTGCACAGAGAACATAATATTGAGTAAAAGATCTGGGCTAAATGCCTTCTTAATATACTATAAATAATACTTTCTCCCATCAATAGATAATGCTATAATACTTTATAGATATTTGTTTAGTAGTCAAAAAAGATTTTTTATAGTTTTTTTTTCTCTTTCTTTATTAAAATTATAATGACTTCAGTTTAAAATATTTATATATAAAAAAATTCAACATTAATTTAAATTTCTTTTAATAGTATTTCCTTTTTAATAATTCATTTATGAAAATAAACTGAAAAAAAAAAAAAAAAAAAAAAAACTTATCTACTTTCAATTTGTTTTAAATTCTAATTGTTTAAATTTGCCCTCAGAGTTATAAAAGTATGCTACCTACCAACCAATCTATCTACTTTGATTTTCAGTTTGAATATGTTCTCAAAATAATAATAATAATTTAATAATAAAAAATGGACATGTTTAAAAAATATTTATTTCTTAACTAATTTTTTTACATACTTCATATTTTTTTACACATTTATTACATATTTTTTACATATTTCATTATGCTTTAAAGGAGAATCACTTGCAATTGATGAGACTGAAAAAGGCATGAACCTTGCTGCCAAATTATGTCCTGAACTAATTCCAATAATTATAAATTATAAAGCTAAGTCAGTTCCATTCTCTGATTATATGTTTGATGCAGTTGCCAATCATAAAATTGACATTGGAGAATCAAATAAAGTGGAAATAACACAGGTTAAGCCTTGAAAAACACATTGATAAAAATGCCATGAATATCATAAAACAGTTACACACAGCTGTCTGTTCTACTGCTGGATTAGAAAGAGTTTTCTCTACTTTTGGTTTTGTGCAAAGCAAAACCAGGAATCGTTTGGGTGTTGATAAGGCTGTTGTAAGGGTATTGACAAACTTGTTACCATTTTTAAAAAACTGAACAATTAAATGTTTTAGTTTAGAATAAAAATAAAATTTCTAATTAATGTTTGGTATTTGTTATATAATTTTTTTCTTCCTTACTGCCGTTTGAAAATATTTCCATTCTTTAAATTTAATAATTTTTGTTCACTTTAATCAAAATTGTGCTGTGTGAGAAAAAAACGTTTTAAACGTTTAAAACATGTTTAAAACAAAAAAAACATGTTTTTTGTTTTTTTTAATAAAAAACATGTTTTTTTCCAACCCTGCTTGTTTGTAAGAATTATTCACCCTTTAAATTTATTTGTGATTATCACAAGATCGGTATTTTAATTATTTTAGATACATCGTTTAAAATATTAATATTAAAAAAGAAGTTTAGGGACACTAATACAAATTTATTTATTTATTAGTATTTTTTGCTCATAAGACTCTTACTGATACTGTTTAAATTAAAATAAGTTTTTTCTTTCAAATTTCTTCAAAAATTGACTGTAATTATTTAATTTCAATTATTTGCAAGTAAGTTTTACCTACTAGCTACTACTTATGTTTCCAACAATGTGTATTTTTATCAATAAACATGTATGTAAATTAAGAAAAAAAAAGAAAAAAAAACCTTTTTTTGGTTAAATTGAATAATTTGAGATACATGGTAAATTACTGAATATATCTTCCACATTGCATTCCTCCATAATAGAAATCTTATTCAAAGTTCCTCTATAAATTTCAGTTTACCCTCTTCTTTGAAACTATCGCACCTTCATTTTCAATTCCAGCATGTAGACTATAAAAATCTATTTTTTTCAAACAGTTTTATTACTTAATTCTGATTTTGTCGAAAATATACTTAAATCAATTGTCTAAATTTTCTGAAAAACATACATTTTACCTTCCTTTGCCATCCTTTTCTCAAGCATACAAATTATTATTATTTTATGAAATAGATTTTTAAATAGTTTTTATTTTTGGTAATTATTCAGCAACAGTGAGCAATAATCATAACATACTGCAAAAATAAAATATGAAGAAATAATAAGCATTGTTTAGTCCCATATTCTTTTTCTGCTGAAATTGCTGCTTCCATGCATAAACGTAATATTGTTGAAGAAATAATCATTGAAAATTTATTTTAACAGTAATCTGGAAATTTGGGACTAAACTCGAAATATCAGGGAATTTTAAAATGTTTAAAGGACCTTTCATAAATTAACTTATCTTAAAACAGGACCCTCCGCAAGACACTTTATACCAATTCAGAATTATTCGTTTCTTAAATAGACCTTTCTCAGAAATTTTCCCCTTTGAATTGAACTTTTCAAAATTTAGTCATTTAAAATTAAAATCTGGACTGTAAATAAGCAGTTCAACACCACAAAAAGCATATTACTTAGCTCACATGAAAAATCTGAACCTGAAGACTTGATAATTTAAAATTTACAAAATTATGACTAGAATTTTCACAAATGTAAGAAAAATTTCTGAATTTCACAAAAATAGGACCTTGTGAGAAAAGTCGGGACATATCTTGGAAATTATAACATTTATAATATATTCATTTACTTCAAAATGCAAATAAATTGAATTGCGATTTTTTATTGCCATCCATGACTATCTTGATTTTTTTTTTCTTCAGGCAAGCAAATCTTTTAAATTTTATATTTGATACATCATACATTATCAACCTACAATTTTTGTTTGATTGTATAGCTATCTGATACTAGACAACTTGTGCCTTATAAAGCTTTGATTAATTGCTATAGTGAGGGGGTTTGGAAACATTTTGAAACTTACAATTTCTTTAATTATTGTTAGGTACAAATGTACCAGTGTTTACATTCAGATCCGCTAGATGGCTGTACTGAGCCAGCGTTAGATATTCTGATATTCATGTCACTATGTATAAGCTTCTGTAAATATTTTTTTTTACATAGTCATAAAGATAAAAGAAGGATATTTAGCTATTACAAATTTTTATTAATTATGCAAGTGACTGTTTATTTAGTTTAAAAAATTATTTTCAACCACATATGGGCAAAGTTCATTTTACTTGAAAAAGAAAAAAAAAAAAAAACAATTTACCCCTTTTTTTGACATATTTTTTCGTATTTTAGTGCAACATTACTCTGAAAATCTCATTGCGATTACGTTTGCTAAAATTTATAAATATTTAATTATTTATTTGGACTATTACGCTCAAAACAAACTGCTCTTCAACGTAAATAAAACGTTAATAAAAAACGTTAATAAAAAATAATTATTATTATTAAATAATAACGATCAAAAGCGATAAGAAAGAAAAAATCACAAAGATCTTTAAAAGATTCCTATCATATGATGAAATATCGTATTTATATAATATAAAAACAGGAAACAGAAATTATCTAATTCTATTCTTAATCAACTTTGAATATATCGCGACAACAGAATTTAAACGCATCTCGATGTTACATATTCGAATTCATTTTTTAAATTTCGCATTTTAATGCACCAACATGAAAGTAAACATGATAAGCCTTAAAATAACCAGCAAAATAACTTACTTGAAAGATGAAATTTTTCCTTCTTCGTTTCGTACAAGATTGATGATGAAATGAATTTCGCGCTCGCTCCGCCATCGTAAACAAACACTACACAACCGCGCAAACAGCTTTTCAGATGTTGCCAGATTCTTAAACTGAATGAGAAACGTTTTGATTGGTTAGAAGAGAGGTAACATTACGTAAAATAGCATTCGTTTGAGCGTATTTAGGTATAACAGCTAAAAGAGGATTTTTTTACTATTGGTCGAACGAAATCGTTGTAAATTAATCGTGTTTAACAAATTTTCTAGAAAAATGGTAAAGTGAATATCAAATATGCAGTCAACGCGTCATTATTTAACGAAAATTTTTAACAGTGTGGAAACGCATTTTATATTTCAAAACAAGTAACCTGTGGCAAACCTTAGCAATGTATATCAATTTTATTTTATGGAAAAAAGTTTAACATAAATAAGATATGCCACAAATAATGTCCTCCCGCCGCTATACGATTTTGTAATGGAATTATTTTGTATGGCCTTGTAAATATTAATAAATATTCTTTGAGGGGCATATTTTAAAAAATGCATATTTTAGTTTCCATCATCAATATATATCAATTCCATAATGTTTCGACGTGTGTAATATTATTATAAACACTATAAGTATTTTATCCTTTCAGACATAATGTAACGGAATACTTGGATCGTCCCTATATTTAAACTAAATGTCCAATTTTTCTAAAGCCCACTAGTGTCTGACAGGTTATGCTTACGACGCTGGTAGACGGGAGGTGCTGTTTTCGCGAACGTCGATCTAATCTTTCGGAGTTTTCCATGGTTTTCTTCATACCTTGGATTTCTGTGCGTAAATACGGTTTAGGTTCCCTAAAAGAATAATTAAATAAAAATTTAAAATTTAAAATTTAAAAGAAAAGAAAGATGAAGGGAACCTTTTCCCTTTAGGGTCTATATCCTTTGTATTGCTAAGTGTCCATCAAAAACACAACCAATTGAACGATTTTACTTAAATTTGATAAACTATACTAAAATTAATCTTTTTAAAAATTAATATAAAACTTGATTCCCAAATTAAAACGCAATCCATCTGGCTTCTAACCTGGTTTAAAACACCTTAAAAATCTATTTTAGTATTTGACTCATTGATATACAAAATGTGATAAAATATGAAATACGTAGGAGGACTGGGAGCAGGAAAACACAATGGTAAGTCTACAAGTGTCGACAAGTGAACCAATAATATCGGGATTTCACCAGTTTGTGCTATTCCTTGGTTCGAAATTTCAACCTGATGAATGATAGCCTAAAAAAATCTTAGGTAATAAAACTCAAATAACATTAGATTTTTTATAAAAATGAACAATCGAAAATAACATTTTTTTTTTTTTTTTTTTTTTTTTTTGTTACCTAAAAGTTGCATTCTCAATTATAATGCATTCTGTTAACCTGCAATTAATTTTTATTTTTTATGTTATATTTTCCCTTGCGTTACGAATAATGTCGTGATTTCAGTAGCGAATTAATAATTCTGCTCACGCCTTCAAATAGTAAAAAATGAAGTTTTTATTTATTACTGTTACTTTTATACGATTCCATTTTTCTCTGAGGGAAATAAATCCCTTTTTTTACCATTTTCGTGTAATTCTGATTCGGCTTGCGTTTAGCATTTAGATATAGATTCATGTCAGTGTTCAGTAAATCCCTGAAAAAACACTGTAGTTTTCTTCCTTTATCTATCTTCGGCTTGAATAATAAAATGAAATTTAAACAATATTTTATAAAAAAAATTTTAAATCAGATATTACGTGATAAATACAGGAGAATTATTTTCCACATTGAAAATCTAAAGATAACACGTTATTTAACTTTTTAAATATTTTTTCTCTCTTTTTAAAATAGAATTTAGAACTAATAATATATTTTTTAATGTAATCTCTTTAAAAAAAACACAGCTGTACATTATTTTTAATATCTGTACACATATAATTTTGCATTTCAACTTACAGTATGTTTCATCACTTTTTCTAAAACTAGCAAACTATATGTTGTCAGGAAATTAAATCTTGTAAAATCTTTTGCTTCAATAATTATACTTCAAATATGTCTGAAGTTGTAGGTAATGCCCTATTTTTTTTTCTTTTTAACAGAGGCAGAATTTTAGGCAGAATAAGACATTTAGTTATTTATTTTTTGTAAATTGCAGACATAAGAAAGTTTCATATTTTTTATGATTTTTTTCTTTGATATGTTTTTTATTTATTTTAAAATGATGTATTTGTACAGGGATAAAGAAACAAAAATATTCCGTCATCCAAACAACTTTTTTTTTAGTTTACTAACCATCAATAAAATTTATTTTTTTGAAATGGCTTTTATTGTTAATTTTAATAACTTATTAACATTTAATTATGTCATACTATTTTTACATATATTATACAGTTATAATTATAGTATTTTATATAACAATAATATTTTAATGTATAGTTTTAAATCTTATAACATTCAGTTGTGAATTTTCTAATAAAAAATATATTTAAATTATTTTTTTTTTTACTTTTACTTTATTAAGTTATACTCTTTCCGTTGCATGGTAGTTTTAATGTATGTATTTAAGATATCTTTAAAAAAACAGATTTTCAATTTGCCATATGCGAATTTACTTAAAACAAATTACACGGTATAACTTAGAAAACAGTTTTGGCTATAATGTAGTGCAAAATATCTAGGCATCTCATATGCACAGATTAAATTAGTATACTCATTATTAAAAGAACAACTCTTGTTGAAAATCCACTGTTTAACTAAAACGCTTAAAAAAACCTTTCCATTTGCTAAGGTTTATCTAAGAAACTGCGATGCGTAGAACTCTTTATAAAACTTTACGAAAAAAAATCACTTAAATTTGCAAGCAAGGATTACATAATCTACTTGCCTTACAAATAAAATTTTGGTAAGCATGCACATTTCTGTAGCATTAGATTTATTTATTTATTTATTTATTTACTGTGAATTGAATATAGAATACTCCTATACATAAGACCTTTGTATTCAAAACGTTGTTTAAATAAATGAAAGAAATTAATTTGCTTTTAGTAGATAAATATTTTTCAAATATTGATTTTTTTACTATTCATGATATACCTTTTTGAATAAATTCAGAGGGAAACGGTTAATTCATATTGCACTTTTGTTGTAGTATAATAGAATATATTATCAGTTGCATTTCAAAATTATTTGTGACTTTTATCAACTTGGACGAAGTACGTTTTAATATATTGAACTGTGAATAAATATTTTGTGTTTACCATACTTAATCATTAATATTTCAAAATGTATTTGCTCTGAATTTTGAGAAGAACGTTTTGCATTGGTTTTCAAAAATATATGATTCATACGGTGCGAACATATTTACATATACACATATTTACATTTTAAAAGATGCTGTTTACATTAAATATATTTAAACAGTCTGATTGCAGATATAAATTTTGGAAATTAAACTCACGGTTTATTAAATGTATGGATTTTTATTAAAACGTAATTTCGATTTTAGATTTGAATATAACTTTTTAACAGATCTCCAAAAGAAGTTTTCCTGACATATAAGTAAATTTTTTTCAATGATAAGAATAATTATTATTTCTGCTGTTATTTATAAACCAACAAAATTGGTTTTGCAGAAAAATATTAAAATACCAATAATTTTTTTCTTTTCGAGTTTTATTTTTGTACAACTGAATATTTATGCAGCATTCTGCAATTGTTCTGCTGTTTTATTCTACGGTGTTGCAAATATATTAAAAAATAATGCGAAATGTCATATAAGCATTTAAACACTCTTTCAGCGAGAATTTGGTCACATAAAAAAAAAAAAAAAAAAAAAAAAAAAAGATTTAACGGAAATATTCTAGTTGTTCTGCTATCTGTTTATCTATATATTAAAACGAAAGCCGGAAAAAGTAAGCACGGTTAAATACGTCTCTACGCATCGATACTTGCGCCGGTATCTGAGAGTCTCCTCCTATTGGTTAATCGGAGGAGAGTGTAGTTACTGTCTGTAAGAGCATTTGCAAAGCGCGTTTGTAAATATGGGATAAGAACGCTGACACTGTTTAATGCAATGCTATAATAATTAATTTTTTAACTTTACTCATCTTATAATGATCGGAATACATTGTTTTTTTCACTTTACGTAAGTTAATTAATTTATTTCCATCTGTATTCTTTTTTTGCAATGTTATTGCTGGCAATCTTAGGCTTAATTGTAGAGATGTTTCATATGAAATTGAAACATTCAATAAGTTAATGATTAAAGTGTTTATTTACGTTCTTGGCCGATAAATCATTTTCTATATTGTAATTTTCAAATTTATTTATTAGTATGTATAAAAAAAGGCTGGAAATCACATTGTTTTTTGTTTTGTGTTTTGATGGTGCGATTTTCGACGGATAGTTTGACTTCATGGATGTAAACAGATTCGCAAATCACTATTTATTTTTTGCTTCAGTTTCTTATTATACTCATGTGATAAAACGGTGATTTTTTTCCCACTTATAATTTCATTTTTGAGCAAATTCATAACGTTTAGGAAGTATTTACATTACATCTCATAGTCTCGCCGAATAATAGAGAATTGTATATGAAATGAAAATAATCCCAGTTATAAACAGCTTTGTAAATCATTAATATTTATTTAATGTTTCACTTTTTTTTTGAGTACACTTTTTTTAAAAAGTGTTCTCGTGACAAAATTTTCTGAGTTTTTTTGGGGAGAAGGAAGAGGGAATATTTTGATGAAATTTGCTATTTTTTTTTTTTTTTTTTTTTTTTTTTTTAATCGCTTGATCTTGATCTCTCAACAATGTTTTTTCAGAAATATGAAGATCATTATAATCAACAAAGAAAAATAAAATTATCAGAAGAGATCCCTCTTTTTGCATAGCTTTCAATCATGATAAAGCAGTCTTTATATACCATATTCATTGCTTGCTGGGTTTTGTTTTATGATTATTTGGCAAAATTTGCATTTTTTGTGGTACCTAGACGATTTGAAAATTACAATATAGAAAATGCTTTATCGGCCAAGAACGTAAATAAACACTTGGAAATAAAATAACTTATGTAAAGTGAAAAAACCAATGTATTTCAATCATTATAAGATAAGTAAAGGAAAAAAATATAATTATCATAGCATTGCATTAAACAGTGATAGCAAAAATGCAGTCTCTCTGTGTTGTTTTCTCACAATCTGTTTACCAATATTTGCGTTTTTTGAAGTACCTAGACAAATTGAAAGCATTTTTTCAAGATCTTTTGACGAAATTCACATCTTTTCTGGTACCAGGAAAAAATTATTTGTTTTCTTAGGGATTTTCGGTGAAATTTGTCATTTTTTTTCTCGCTATCTTTCGATGTAATTTGCCGTTTTATCAAATTTATGCTTTTTTCATGATTTTTTTTTAAATTTGTCGTTTTTTTCGTTATTTTCAGAAATTTGTCATATTTTTGCTTTTTTTTCTTTGCAAAAATTACCTGTTTTGCGATCTTTTGATGAAATGTGCCTCTTTTTTTCATCTTTTGACAAAATGTGTTGTTTTCTCACAATCTGTTTACCAATATTTGCGTTTTTTGAAGTACCTAGACAAATTTAAAGTATTTTCAAGATCTTTTGACGAAATTCACATCTTTTATGGTACCAGGACAAATTTGTTTTCTCAGGGATTTTCGGTGAAATTTGTCGTTTTTTCACGATATCTTTCGATGTAATTTGCCGTTTTACCGAATTTATGCTTTTTTTGTTAAATTTGTCGGTTTTTTTCGTTATTTTCAGAAATTTATCATATTTTCGCTTTTTTTCTTTGAAAAAAATTACCTGTTTTGCAATTTTTTCATGAAATGTGCCTCTTTTTCATCTTTTGACAAAATGTGTTGTTTTCTCACAATCTGTTTACCAATATTTGCGTTTTTTGAAGTACCTAGACAAATTTAAAGTATTTTCAAGATCTTTTGACGAAATTCACATCTTTTATGGTACCAGAAAAAAAATTATTTGTTTTCTCGGGGATTTTCGGTGAAATTTGTCATTTTTTCTCACTATCTTTCGATGTAATTTGCTGTTTTATCGAATTTATCCTTTTTTCGTGATTTTTGTTTGTGAAATTGTTGTTCTTTGTTATTTTTTTTTAGAAATTTGTCGTTTTTTCCACTATTTTTAGCTAAATTTACCATTTTTTGCGATTACCTGGATAAATTTTATGTGCTTTTTGAGATCTTTGGGCGAAATTCACATCTTTTATGATAACTGGATGAAATTCGTCATCTTGAGGTCTTTCGGCAAAGTTTATCGTTTTTCTCGAGTTCTTCCGATGACAGTTGTCGTGTTGTCATGATTTTTCGATGTAATTTGCCGTTTATTGAAGATCTTTTTGCAAAATGTATCTTTTTTGTGATTATTTGATAAAATTTGCTTTTTTTTCAATCCTTTGACGAAAATTGTTGTTTACTCACAATCATTTGTCGAAATTTGTTGATTTCTCACAATATTTTGAATTTTTTTTCATATGTTTACAAATTTGTCATTTTTTAAGGATTTTTTTGTCAAAATTTGCCCTTTTTTTTTTCGAAATTTTTTCATGAAAATTGCCATTTTTTTAGACGAAAGAAAGATTTACAATATAGAAAATGCTTTATCAGCCAAGAACGTAAATTAACACTTGAATAAAATAACTTACGTAAAGTGAAAAAACCAACGTATTTCGATCGTTATAAGATAAGTAAAGAAAAAAACATAATTATCACAGCATTGCATTAAACAGTGATAGCAAAAATGCAGTCTCTCTGTGTTGTTTTCTCACAATCTGTTTACCAATATTTGCGTTTTTTGAAGTACCTAGACAAATTTAAAGTATTTTCAAGATCTTTTGATGAAATTCCCATCTTTTATTGTACCAGGACAAAATTATTTGTTTTCTCGGGGATTTTCGGTGAAATTTGTCATTTTTTTCTCACAATCTTTCAATGTAATTTGCTGTTTTATCGAATTTATCCTTTTTTCGTGATTTTTGTTTGCGAAATTATTGTTCTTTGTTATTTTTTTTAGAAATTTGTCATTTTTTTCCACTATTTTTAGCTAAATTTACCTTTTTTTGCTATTACCTGGATAAATTGTATGTGCTTTTTGAGATCTTTGGGCGAAGTTCACGTCTTTTATGATAACTGGACTAAATTCGTCATCTTGAGGTCTTAAAAAAAGGTCTTATTAATCTTGAGGTCTTATTAATCTTTAAAAAAAAAATTTTCTTTGAAAATTTTTTTATAGTGGCAAAATACTTTTTTTTCTTTGATTCTTTCATATTGTTGCTGTCAAGTTTTGACGGGTTTCACCTAGCCAGAATAAATATTATCATTAATTTTTTTAATATGTGAAATTTACATGTATTTTTGATTTATGAAAAGGTAATAGAAAAGTAGTTGAAAATGCAAATGTTTATTTGTTGAATGGGGTAGGTAATGTAACAACAAATTAACCACGGAGAGGATCATTGTTATAGTTGTTGCTAAATGGCAAACAATAAATTCAGTCTTATTTTGTTGCGAAGTAAGTGAAGTATGTATATTTTGTATGAAATGAGTGATGACAGTAATTTATGATTTATTCATGTTATGTACAATTTATTGGTGTTGTATTTGTAAATGAAAAATTATCAAATGAGAGAGATTCTAATTCTATGACACCATGTTTGAATGTAACTCGGCCAATTGCGGGTCATTTGCCTGGATCTAAAATGCAGGTTGTTCTTTTATTTATTGAAATTTTTGCTGAAGATTAGTCGTTAAAAAATCCTTTAATAGCTGGGAAATATCTTTTTCTTTCTTCGGTGCCGTCAAGTTTTGACGGGTTCTATCTAGTATTCAATAAATTAAAAAAGTCCCGATATTATTTTTCAGTTATCGTGCATAAGATGACCATAGTCTTAAATATATATATATATATATATATATATATTATTTTTTAAAAATTAAGAAAACCCTGTTTTTTTTTCGGATCCACTTGACAAGCATCAAGACAAGCATCTCCTCAAGACAAGCATCATAATCATAACCACTACGTTAGCGAGAACATGGTTGAGGGTGACGTTAAAATGAAGATGCGGATATTTTTTTCAAATGCTGGATTAAAAAACTGTTTGAATGTATGTTTGTCAAATTTCTTCTTCAAAAGGCTGAAATATTTAAACTTAGTTAAAAAAAGATTTAGTCATTATAAAATAATGGTAGGAGTTTTAACACACACACACACACACACACACACACACAAAAAAAAAAAAAAAAAAAAAAAAAAAAAAAAAAAATTAGACATAGATTGGTGTTCAAAAAATTAAGGACGGAGCATAAAAATTAGTGCAAATACGATACTGCAAAACGCCATATATGGCATATGGCGTAAAAGGGAAGGAAATCTGTTTAGGAGGATAAAGCACAGAGGCGGTGACCCTTCAGATATTTGGTGAAATCTATTGCTCTGTGTAAAGCGATTTCAACGACATTGTTTTAGGACAATTGTGTGATATAGACAAGATGCAATCTAGGAGATGTCATCTGGAGGTTTTTACACGAGCTCGAATCATTTGGAAGTTGTAAGATGGTCGATTGTGACAAGTGTGGCAGAAGAATTCATTATCGCTCACATCATTTTACGAGCCTGGAGTGCATTTCAAACGAGGCGGGCAAGGGGGCATCTGTCCGAGCATTCATCAAGGGTCGTCCACGAGCAACAAGAATTGCAGAAACAGTTTTGTAGTGCTACAGGTGAAAAGAAACAAGCTGCAACCAGCTTTAAAAATCGCAAGGCAGATTGAGCAGACTTTTGGATGTCGGATATCACAATTTAACATGGCTAAAAGTTTGCACAAAGTTGATTAATATGCGCGACGTCTAGTATGACATGTATCATTAACGCCTGCTCATTGGAGAAGCCAGTTTTTGTGGTGCCAAAAACACAAAAAACGGACACAGCAGTAGTGGGCTCAAGTACACTTTATGGATGGGAACCGAATTTGTATGACGAGCTATTATGGAGTTTACACATCTGCAGAGAGCAGGGAACACCTAACCCCAAATCCAACATCACCGAAAGGTACCATTTAGCGAAAGCCGAATATCTTGTTTGGGGTGGTATCATGTTTGGTAGCCATACGAACCTCCACGTCTTCCAAAGATGTTCAGTATATGGTGACTGCTATTACGTCGAGATTCTCTTACGTGCCTCTTTTTAGAGGTGTTATAGGTCCAGAATCTTCATCACAGATAACGATCTCCATCATCGTACAGCGATTACCGAAGAACTCTTGGACAGTGAAAATATTTAACACGTGGATTGGCCTGCAATGTCTCCGGGCTTAAATACCATTGATCATATGTAGGACCTTCGCTGGATACGCTTGGCATCACGTGACCAGGCACCAGCAAAGATTCCGGAGCTGAAATTGGCGTTACAAGAGGAATCAGTCTCGATGCCTCAAAAGTTCTTAGACAACATCATCCTCATCACGGACAGACATTGTAAATCCTTCATCGCAGTCCGGTGTGATCATATCTACTATTGGAGACTAAGTTTTTTCTGCCAGGTGTCTGCAAGAAGGACGTTTCTGTGTTCTCTGCATTTGTGCTCCAAGTGACCTTAATAATAAAATGGTTACATATCCTTTTGATTCTTTGTTTCGTTTTTAAATAGCTTTCATTACAAAAAGTAAAAAGCTACCTATTGCAGCCGTCCGAAGGAAAGCACTTCCAGAAAATTTTGGTATATTTTCACCGATCATGACCCCCAGACCCCAAAACCACCCTCCGTTCAAATGTTGACGTATATATATATATATATATATCTGATTTTTGTCATGCGATAACTGTCGCATTTATGAACCGATTTGAAAGAAACTTGGTATGTACATAGTACATACAAATGTCTCGACCGAGTTCGTTGGTCAGCATCATCCGCCATTTTGTTTCAAAATGGCGGCCATTTAAAAAATTTTAAAAAATTTAAAATTCAAAATTAAATGCGAAAAAATTAAAAGTTGAAAAATATTTTTCTTTTACGTGTTAGAACTTAAAACAAAGATTCCAGAACACTTTTTATTTTGTCTATATCTTAAAAAATGATTGAGTTATAGCACTTTGAATTTTTATTATGGTTGACATTTTGAAACGATCTAATATTTGTCACGTGATAACACGCGTATTTTTGAATCGATTTGAATGAAACTTGGTATGTAGATAGTACATACAAATGTCTCGACCGAGTTTGTTAGCCAGCATCATCCGCCATCTTTTTTCAAAATGGCGGCCATTTAATTTTTTTAAAAAAAATTAAAATTTAAAATTAAATGCGAAAAAATTAAAAGTTGAAAAATATTTTTATTTTATGTGTTAGAACTTAAAACAACGATTCCAGAACACTTTTTTATTTTGTCTATATCTTAAAAAATGATTGATTTGTAGCACTCTGAATTTTTCTTATGGTTGACATTTTGAAACAATCTGATATTTGTCAAGCGAAAACAAGCGTATTTATGAATCGATTTGCATGTAAATTGGTATGTACATAGTAAGTTATGAGGCCTTGACCGAGTTCGTTAGCCAGTTCCATCCGCCATCTTGTTACAAAATGGCGGCAATTTAAATTATTTTTAAAAATTTTAAATTTTAAATTAGGTACAAAAAAGTGAAAAATTGAAAAGATTTTTCTTTTATTCATTTGACCTTGATACAAAGATTCCAGAGCATTTTTTGTTTCGTCTGTATTTTAAAAAATGGCTGAGTTACAGCACTTTTTTAATTTCTAGTGTTGTTCACATTTTAAAATTATCTGATTTTCGTCACGTGATATTACGCGTATTTATAAACCGATTTCGATGAAACTTGGCGCGTACATATTTACATAAAGATGTCTAGACCGAGTTCGTTGGCCAGTTATATCCAAATGTAAGCTCATTTGGATATAACTCCGTGTGTACGTAGTACATATCAATGTCTTGACCGAGTTCACTATCCAACTTCATCCGCCATCTTGTTTCAAAATGGCGGCCATTTAAGTTTGTCAAAAATCTTTTAAATGTATAATGATGTTCAAACAAAAAAAATTGAAATTGAAATAAGGTTCTTTCTAAAGTATTTATCTTAATAATGAATTCCGGAGTATTTTTTGCTTTGTCTTTATCTTAATAAATGCCTGATATATAGCAGTTTGAATTTCTATTGTGGGTGACACTTAAAAGAAAAATCAATTTGCCTGGGACAGCACTCGTATATATAAATCGATTTCGATATGAGTGGCATGTACACATGAATTAAGATATCGACCAAGCTCATTGGTTTGTTTTATCCATCATGTTGCTTTGAAATGGAGTACATACACTTCATGATATCGTGGAATTTGGTTTGGCGACTCTCTAAATCGCTGAAAATGAAACGAGGTTGAATAAAATATGACTAATTTCTAAATATTCCTATTAGTATTCACTTTTGACAAAAACTAGCATTCAATCTTATACAATCGTGTTCCACTAATTTGAGCTTCGTATGTCTGAATAATATAACTTAATTTAAAATAAATAAATACGTATATGAAAGCTGCCTCTTCCTCCCGGCATTGCCGGAAGGACTTTCTTTTTATCTCTTCTCCCATATTTTCCTATCTTGAAGATCATAGATTATGATATTGGTCGATATGCTAAACTTCTTGGCAACGTTACATTTAAAAAAACCTTCTCGTCCTTAATTTTGTCACACCAGCGTAGTTTTTATAAGACAACAAATGAATTTCAAACAAGTTTAAGGAAACTGACACTTTATTAAATTCGAAAAAAACATTTCTTTGTTTATGAATGATATATTAGACATTTATTGATTGGTCGGTTTTTAACTTAAATAAATAAATTCGAACATTGGTTTTAATGAATCCAGGTCGCATACTCGGAAGAAGGAAATGAAAACTTCCCTCCATTTTAAATATTTTGGAAAAATTATGAAAACAAAACATGTATTTTATGAGTGTGGAATTTATTTTCTTTAAAATGACGTATAAATTAACATGTAAAGATGATTTTTTTAAAAATATACTTCCTTATGTTTCCTCTATTTTTTTGCCTCTTTAACAGCCAGCACGTTATTAAAGAATAACCAATAAGAAAGGAAAGGTAAAACTCTCAAATATCGCAATAAGGTAGTAATTGAATATTTGAAAAGTATAATTTTTACGAGCTAATGCTAGATTGATTAATTGCATAGATACTAATTTCAAATATTCGTAATTTCATTTTAACTTTATGATCGAACTTCTAAATATCCTGCAAAGCTTTAATGTCGCAGTTTCGATTTAAGTAATTAGCGATAATTTCAGATAATTAATTTCGAAGCTCAATTCGCGAGTAATCGATTATGGTGAAGAATTTAGTACAAATTCCCTCTGGTAATATAATACTTTTATTAAAGATTGAAACAAATTTGTAATAAGCTTTTGAATTTTATTTTCGTTAATTTTTAACGATATAGATTTTATCGAATATCAGGGATAATATATGGATTTATAACAGCATTTACATTATCAAGAAAAAAAATGATTATTTACATTTTAAAATTAATATGCAGTTTTAACTTTTTTCAGCGGAATCAAAAATTGTTTATGAAATGGAATTGTATGTCCATATGTTCGTCTGTTTGGATATCTGTCTGTCACGGCTCTAATTCGTGTGCTTGGATCGACATGGAATTTATACATGTTATGGTGTTTTGGCTTGCCATTTTCAGGCTTGAAAATGTAGCGTTAATATTTCATTTAAAGGACCACTAAAAATTATTTTATTGTATTTCGGTATACATTAGAAAAATATTTGTTGTGTATTTCAGCAGTTTTACACTAGTTTAAACATTATTAAATTTATACATCTTCTTTTACTGTATTAGAAGATGAATATTCTATAATTAACAATTATATATGTGTATACAGGGAAATGAAAAGTATTTCGTTATATTGAAGTTTATAAAGAAAAAATTTTTGCTGCATATCTTAGTGAAGTTAAACTTTTACAAGCTTAATAAAATTGATATGAATTAATCAGAGTAACTAAAATATTTTCCCCTGTAAAATGTAGATGGAAAAATATGTATCATTTATTTCCAGAATGACTAAATAGTGCTTTATTAAATACTTGTTTTCTGGGAAAATAAATTTGTATTTAATGATGTACTATGCCAAATATGAAGAAATCGATATACACCGCTGGAATTTATTGCAAGATGTGTATTGCAGAATGTGATGTACGTCACATTTACATTAATATACAATAGCGAATATGATGTTTCAATTACAATGCTTTTTTGGAAAATAGTTACCTGTAGATGATTGCCGAAAATGTTATTTCATTTACGGAATTCGTTTTTAAAATTAACTAAATTCTAGCATACTATGTGGCAATGGAATATATCCAAGGGTTAGTAATAAGAATTTTAAATCAATAGTAAGAATGATCTTGAATTGATTAAAAGTGATTATGAATGTAATGAATGCATTTTCAAACTCAACTACATTTAATATTTTAAAAGATGTTAGAAGCATATAAACAGAATCATACACAAGCAAAGCAAGGAAATGGATGCATGCCCGCCCGTGGATGATAAGTTTTGGATGTACGATTTCAGTACTTTTTAGCATGTTTTTGCTTGACTTAAATATTAGCTGAATCTTTTATATAAAAACGTATAGGTGCTAAACAGTGTTAAAAAAAATAATTCATTTTCAGGGCCATTCAACAGTATTTCATAGCATTACGGTATACAGGAAAAAATGTTTGTGGTGTATTTTGCCGGTGTTACACTAATTTAAACTTTATTAAATTTTTACACTTTATTTAACTATATTAGAAGATGATTATCGTAGAATTAACAATTATATGTATGTGTATACAGAAAAATAAAAAGTGTTTCGTTACATTCAGGTTTATCGAGAAGAATTTTTCGCTGCGTATCTTAATAAATTGAATATTTTATAAACGTAATAAAATTGATATGAATTGCAGAGCGGCACTGAAAAATTCTTCCTGTAGTACATATGGGGAAAAATAATTATTTTTTCATTTCCAGGAGTCCTCACAAGTGCTTATTCATATCGTTATCTTATGGAAAAAACAATTCGTAATTAATGATTACTGCTTCAAACTTGAATAAATTGATGTACATTAGTAAAGTTTACAACAACATGTGTGTTGTAGAATCTGATATACGTCGCACTTATCTTTCATTTAAAATGGCGATAAAAGTATTTCAAATACAATGCTGAATAAGAAGAATTGTGTCCCACAGGTGATTACTGAAAATGAGATTTCAGCAAAGAAATGAATTTTTAAGTTAATTAAATTTCTGCAGACTGTGTAATTTTGGAATATATACATGGATTTCACTAAAGAATTCTAAACACATGCTAAGAATGAGCTTAAACTTATTAAAAGTTTTTTTGAATGCGATATATGCATTTTCAAGCTCAACTACATTTAGTATTTTAAAAGATCTTTGATGTATATCAATAGGATCATATACAAGCAATGCGGAGAAATGTATACATGTTCACTTGTGCAAAATAAATTTTGAATTTATGATTTCAGTATTTCCAATCGTGTTTGTACCCGAATTAAATAAAGCTTAATTCTAAGGGAACCTAACACGTATTTAGGCAAGGAAATCCAATGTTCGAAGAAAACCATAGAAAACTCTTAAAGATTAGGTGTATGGCCGCGATTGGGTTCAAACTCAGCACCTGCCGTCTACCATTTTCTAGATCGTAAGGGATAGAACCACCTTGTTACATTTTTTTACATCTAACGTTTGTTTAATACATGATTAGTAAAATAAGCTTTGAAATCTAAATTGCAATAAAATCTAACGATAAATTCTGAATATTTTTATTTGATAACTATACATATCTTTTTATTTTATACAATTCAAAAAATTAATATAAATGTCATTATTGTATTAAATCAGGTTTTGAACTGAAATATTATGTGTAAAATAACACGGCTAGGCAGCTTAAAGGATTTATTATTATTATTCCTATATTTATAGAATTTACATTGGTGTACATCACATTATGCGGAATTAACAATTGGAAACGCCACTGTATGGATTTGATATATTAAAAGTAAATGTATATTGCAATGAAAGCTATGAATAAGAAAATATCGAAAGATAACTATTTGGAAATAGAGGAATGTTTATAAAACAAAAACGAACAACAATAAAATTTCTCACTGTAAGGGAAACTTAATATTATCCGTTTAATCGAACACAATAGAAAACTTTTTTTAATATTGTCATCTTTGCAAAGTAATATTGATGACCTCTGTACTTTTCCGATTTAAAGCAATTCAGAAGACTTTTGGCTAAGTGCCATAAAAAAATCTGTAATTACGTTTCATCCGTAAAAGATAAATACGAAAAATCTGTTACGAATATTTTTGAAAAAAAAAGAATGTATTTCAATCGAGATTTTAATTTCCCTCATTCTTAAAATTCTTTTGTTACATGTTTACAAAGTACATATTACTGAAAGTGTTATTTATGAGTTTGGAAATTATCACAAAAGAGTAGTTTTGCGTTTTGTGAATTATACGTTATAGCTTCTGCTACTTTAAAATTAGAAACACAATTGAATTTATAGTCTGGTTTGGTAAATTTAAATATGCTGAATGCATTTTTTTTTCTCTAGGAATAGTTTCAAAATAATCCTGACAAATCACATATCATGTAAGCATTAAATTAAATTGAGAAGTAATAAATAGGTGGAATTATAATGCGAATTAGTATTACAGCAATAAATGAAAATTAATAACTTACGTTTTTGAGCTATTAGATATTGAATATTTGTAGTTACTTTTCAATCACTTAAAAAGAAATAATTGATTCATCAAAGCATTAATAAACACTAATATCAAGTAATCTCTAATTAAAACAAAAGAAACTTGAAATGAAGAAATATTAAGACGCTTATGCTGAATTTACGATTGGAAATGCCACTGTAAAGATTTGATATATGAGAAATAAATGTATATTACAATGAAGGCTATAAATAAGAAAATATGGAACGACAACAATTTGGAAATCGAGGAATGTTTATAAAACAAAAACGAACTACAATGCTGTTTCTCATTGTAAGACAAACTTAATATTATTCGTTTAATCGAACACATAGAAAATTTTATTTAATATTGCCACCTTTGCAAAGTATTATTGATGACCTCTGCACTGTTCACGTTGAAAGCAATTCAAAAAACTCCTGGCTAAGAGCCATAAAAACATCTGTAATTACATTTCATCCGAAATAGATAAGTACGAAAAATCTGTTTCCAGTTAGAAAAAAAAGAATGTATTTTAATTTCCTTCATTCTTAAAATCCTTTTGTTATATCTTTACAAAGTATATACTACTGAAAGTGTTATTTATGAATTTGAAAACTATCACAAAAGAATAGTTTTGCGCTTTATGAATTATAACGTTACAGCTTCCGCTACTATAAAATTAAAAACATGGTTGCATTTATATTCTGATTTAATAAATGCAAATATGCAGAATGCATTTTCCCCCTAGGAATAGATTCAAATTAATGCTGACAAATCATATATCATGCAAGGATTAGATTAAATTAAAAAGTAATAAATATATGGAATTATAATAAGAATTAGTATAATAATAATAGAAAAAAATTAATAACCTAAGTTTTTCAGTTATTAGATATTGAATTTTTGTACATACTTCTCAAACACTTAAAAAGAAAACATTGATTTATATAAACATTCATAAACAATGAGATCGAGTAATTTCTAATATAAAAAAAAAAGAAAAAAAAAAGAAATACTAAATCGATTAATGTTTAAATTTCAAATGTGTGTTACAAATGTTTCAATATTTTCCAACCAAGGAAATATTGTAAATTGTGTTAATTGTTTAGCAATTTGTTAATCATTTATCTATGTGTGTATTCATGAAAATTTATCTAAAAAAACGGCTCTATCAATTTTCATTAATGTTTTTATCCTACTCCTTTGAAGTACTAGAAGACCATGGGACCCTATAATATGCTAGATAAACATTTATTGGTTTATCGTTTTGTGATAACTACCGGTCAATGCTTTTCAGTGGGATTGAAAGTGGAACAGTTATTAATTCTTGAATATATGGTAGTAAATGAAGTCACTTTTAAGTTTACAGACTTTCTCACAATTTTGAAATATTTGACAACATAACGTGGACATTGGTCATTGTCGTACGCGAAAACTAGAAATTCAAGATTGTCAATGCAAAGATAAATGCTTGGTGCTCAATTAAAAAAAAAAAAAAAAAAAAAAAGTTGAATTTTGAGCTATTGGAAATGATTTTGCGAAATGATTGGCTTTTAGAATCTGAAAAGCTTTCCGGAAATTTCCATTAATAGCTGACACACGTGATTCAACATATCGAAGTATATTATTTGACTAACGGTCATATTCACGAATAACTTCGACCGCGATTTAAACCGCCAGTCCAGTAACAATGTTTTGGAATTTTCAATCAAGAGTTAGAAACTCGCCGTTTACTTCGAATGAAAAGGTACCCAACTCAGAGTTCCTGGACCCCGATTGAAAGAAATGTGCCTAATGAAAAAATTTTCGTCTTGTTTAGTTTCGTGTCGCGTCATTATTTTTTATTTAAGAAGGAAAACGTCGGAAAAAAAAGAAATAAAAGAAAAGAAAAAACAAACATTCAATGTGTTTTTTTTTCTTCAAAAAATATATGGGGAAAATTAAAACTTGGAACCACTAAATATGGAAAATTAACTTAATTTATTTAAAGTTTTAATGCTTTTTAAAGTATTCATTCAACCTTTTTTTAAAACTTTTTTTTAATTTATAAACGAGTTAGGTCAATGATATTAATCGTGTTAATTGCTAAAATAAATGTTAATAGATATTTTTTTCGTTCAAAATAAATTTTCAAATAGTTTTTTAAAAATAGAACTTATTCGGAGTTAAGTTCATTTGATTATCTCTGACTATTTTTTGATAAATTAGTCTAGTATTACATAAAACCAAAATAAAATACTCAAATTACTGAAAGCTGTTTTTTATTTACAATAGTTAATAAAACCTAGTACTTTCGAGCATGTCATGCTCATCATCAGGGTTAAAACAACAAAAGAGTAAAAGTCAAAGACTGAGTTTTTTTTATACGAAGTGGACTGAACCAAAGCCAACGTAAAAAAAGGGGGGAGATGTCGGAATGTTCCAAATTCGATAGAAATGGGGATGTTCAAGTTATTTTGAGTAGATTGTACCATATTCTTGGGATGTCCTATGACAAAGTATCGTTACAAAAGTTGTTAGCTCGACATAAAATTTTAATTGATTTCAGCTCGATATCATTATTGATATTTTCATATAATTTTAAATTATTCAAAAAAGAAAATAGCTGGATGTGAATTAGTGGAGAAAAATGAGTACTTAATCACATCATCCTACGCTCTTCTTTTTTAATATTATTTTATTCTTTTAGTGTCATTCGATAATCAAAGTAAATTAAAATATTACTTAGTATGCTGTGTAACATATAGAAATAAAAAAAAATTAAAGTACATACTACCAAAAATAGAACAATGTTTGTAATCTCATATATATACATATATGTTATCTATTTTTAACTGTTTTATTTATATTTATACATATATTCCCTACATTATATGTTGAATTGTTTGCTTTCATAAATACTCATGATCGCGAAGAATTTATTTGCCTTAAAAATAGTCAGCATTACTAAAAAGGCTGATAAAATTATTTTTGGTATGGGGCTATTTTAAAAAAATAAAGGTTTTTTTATAATCATTGTACTTCAACCCTTTAGTAATTTATTTTTATTTAGCTAATTATGCAGCGAAAAATATAAATTATCTATAAAAACATCTCTTTATTTCAGGAGGTAATTCATTTTTATTTACAAACTGTGAGGCTTATGTTTTAAAAAGCCAAAAATGATTTATACTATTACTATTATTACTTCCTTATAAAATAGTACTTATAATGCGATATTTTACGTTACATATAATTTGAAAATTAGAACACAATTGAAAAATAAATATTTACATTTCAGAAATATTCGGATACAAACAAGAACAACAATTCTATAGAGTGAATGATATTTAATATATATAAATATATTTAATATAATATGTTTCATAATTCTAAAAAGAACAAACCTTTTAAAAGTCAGTTACAAACTGGGAAAATTTTAATGAATTGTTTCAATTTTAAGTTAAAATATCTAATTTATAGATCTGGTATACATTTATCTAAGTTTGTACATACACAACAAATCTTTCGCAGAACATAATCAAAATTTAATTTGCAAATATCCTATAAATACGGATCAAAATCCTGCAAAGAACCTATGGATATTTGAAGATAATTTGCGTATTTCTTTACTTAAGCAAAAATGCAAATTAGAGTGATGTGTGACATTTTGATCATAACTTATGTAAGTACGGCATTTATTCCGGTACTGTTAAAATGCATTTGGGAATTTATTCCTTTTTTTACATCAAAATTGCAAAAATGCAATTGATTTTAAACAAACAATCTTTAGATATACTCATCAGTTGTTAATTTGACAGCAATTTATCAGTCGTTTAAGTAAAGTGGGCTATTTATTAGTGTGGGCTATTATTAATTATTTATTTATTAATATTTTTTTTTCGCGAACACGCGTATTTATGTAAACAAACAATTCAACACATAATATATCGAATATATATACGTAAATATAAAGAAATCAAATAAAAATATTGAACGTAATACGCATATATAAGATTACACACCTCTACATAATGTTCTTCTGTTTTATTTGATAGCCAAACTTCTATAGATTCACAACACCTATATTCAGTATGAAAATGCAGCCACTGTAAAATGTACGTATACTCTGATATCTTCTCTCCCCCCCCCTCTCCTCGCTTGTTTTTCGTTAACTTTGCATGTTCGGTTGTGAAACCCAATTTCAACCTTGCTGTAGACCAGGTCGGGTTACGCGACCGTACATTAGATTTGATCCGGTTCAGTGAGGTTGATGATGAATACCGATTGAGCTTTAAACTCGGTTTCGCACGTCACTCAGGATCGAAGTAGTTCGTGAATACAAACGTAAACCAACTGAGTTATTCTTAGCCGACTGTGTGGTTGACTTTGACTCCGACTGAGGAAAGGAGTGTGTAGCATATACCGGCATATAAATAGTTATGTGAAATCTCCATTTGCCATGCGCAGAAATTTGAACGCCCTCCCAATGACTTTGAGGTTCATATTTCACTCACCATTTCATTATATACTGTACATAAAAAATGATTTTACGGCTATGCATAAAAGAAGAATTTTAATTTATTCTGTAAATCTTTAGTAAAATTGGGTGATGGAAAGAAATTGTTTGAAATTGATTAAAGAAAGATGGCAACAATTGTTATTGTATCCAATGCAAGGAAAAAAAACTTGTAAATTCATGTAATCGTGTTTTACCTTTTCTTTCATTTAAATAATATCTAGAAATGGTAAATAGAGACAGCGAAAAAAATGAGACAATGAAAGTAGCAGTCTTAAAAATTAATTGATATAGTCACTCTTTAAGGAGTAAAGTATTTTCAGTATTAAAGTGTTGAAATAAATGAATGGTACAACATTTAGCGACAAATTTACTTCGAAATAAGAAAAAGGACATATTCTACACAGACATTGAATTAAAAATATTTTACCAGAATTCAAGTGCCATTGTTGTGTTTTTCCTTTAAAATTAAGCGGTTTCATAACCATAGCTTTTCCTCAGAAAAAAAAGTTAAGCTCCTGCGGCTTCAAAAGACCATTGAAGTAAACGAAAAACTTTAGTAATGTATGAATATAAATTTTCTCCTGAAAAATACTGTGAAATGAAGCCTAACTGTGAGATAAATTGTGTATTCCTATCGAGAGGTACAAAATAAATAAATAAATAAATAAATAAAAAATAAAGAATCAGATTTTTAAAAAAAGCGGGACTGTTGTTTATGAATTTGGTTATAAAAATTCATGAAATCTTGTGAAAACGGATCCGGTTTGTAACAAAATACTATCTTAAATGTTAAAATTTACTATATGTCGAAGAGACCCTGATAACGAACAATCCTTTTTAATATTGAATTTTTCTCTTGTTATTTGCATTTCAGTGTAAACAGATTTGATTAAGAATCATATTTACATTAATTAAAGCATGTTACACATAGTTATTCTGATTTTTTTTAAACGGATTTTATTTCCCTTAACACTAGAACCGCGGCACTTTCAATATACCTAGAACCACGGAGCGGATCAATTTGACCCCAGATGGAAAATAATATATAAATATAACCAAATACTTAATCTGGTTAGTTAAAAGATTATATTTCCTTAGAATAATGAATATTTCTTAATATTTACATTATGCTTTACACATAAAGTCAACAGAAATTACCTAAATTTCAGGAAATGCTATAATTGAAAATTACATTTCATTAAGTATGATGAAAATATATTGAAGAGATATTGAATATATATTTTAAACATAAATGAACTTGGTCAACACATACATTGATAAAAAATAGATTATTCCATTCAATTGAGTTTAGATGTAAATTCTAAGAATAATGTTTAAAAATGTAAAAATTGCAAATTACTAGTTTTACTGATTTATCTAATCCAATATATTAAATAAATTGCTAGAAAAACATGGCTAAAGATTTTGCACATTTACCAGAAACGCATGGGTACATTATATTTTGAACAATTATATTTAGTCTTACTTTCATATTTTTAATTAAGATAACAAACTCTTCCATGCTTATTTAGTGTTTTTCATCGTTTTTAGTGTTTCCTCTTGCCCAAAATGACATTTTTTTGCCGAGAAATAGAAAATTGTCTTGAATATATTGATGTATACTAATAGATAATGAAACTATGCAAAAAAGACGTATACTAACTAGTTTCCCGGTTACAGATTTCATAAAACCCAAGCATTGACAGTAGCAAATTACAAAATATTATAATTTGCATTCACCGGCGTCCTATAAGAAGTGGGCTCATATGCAGACATCCTGTGAAATAAGAAAGTCACACCAAATTTAGTTGCGTTTTAGTAAACGTGGCACTTAGTATTTTTTTTAAATAATTATCTAAAGTTTCAACAATTAGATGTAAACTGCATTGTTGCTTTACCCTATTTTCCTTGGTAAACAGCCCCGCTGATGTTTAAATGTGTTAGAAGAATAGCCGAATGCCATTCCGATTTTGACATTTTTATGGAGACTTGTATTTCTCGGCTTGGGCATTTTACGGTTTATATAAGGCCATTATTTTTTTTAATCAACATCTGCAAGCAACTAGAACACGATACAATGCTAAATTCATCTGGTTTTCTTAGAGATATACTGAGTAAACCTACTCACAGATTTTGCAGGAAATAAGTACTCATCTACGCTTATGATAGGCCTTTATAAATAGTTAGTCTTGCAGTTTACTTGTCATCTTCTTTATTTTCAGGTGGAAATAAGCAAGTTATTGCTTATTTATTTTTCAGATTTTTATAAATATAAAGATCAAAATTTTTCACTTTTGTCAATTCTTGATTCTTTTTTTTTATATCGAATTTTTGATTTGATACATATCATAAGCTTTCGTTCAATTGATAAATTTTTAACTATATTCTAATGAAAAAGTCGAACAAGGTCAAGAGCATAGGCAAAGTCGTCGTTACTTTCATTTTCATTTTTAGAATTTAATTTTCTTCATTTACAGGCAGATATTCATCCTCAACCATTTCTATTCTCACTCATTTTCAGATAATATTTGCTAACATTCGCAAGCTTCTTTGACAGTAATATTAAGACATCGGAAATCTTATCTATACATTCAATAAATGCAGAATAAAAGCAACTTGAATACTAGTTCTAAATATTTGTTGTAATTTTCCACTGCAATAATCTGTTATTCACATCAACAATATAGAATCTTGATTAAAAATTTTCACTATTCCCCCTTGCAAATCTGCCTATAGGTGAAATTAGGAGTGAGGGAGTTTCGACTTTCCGTTACGTCCGATGAAATGCACCTCTATTTTGACATTTTTATGGAGACTTGTATTTCTCGGCTTGGGCATTTTACGGTTTATATAAGACCAGTATTTTTTTTTATCAACATCTGCAAGCAACTAGAACACGATACAATGCTAAATTCATCTGGTTTTCTTAGATATATACTGAGTAAACCTACTCACTGATTTTGCAGGAAATAAGTACTCATCTACGCTTATGATAGGCCTTTATAAATAGTTAGTCTTGCAGTTTACTTGTCATCTTCTTTATTTTCAGGTGGAAATAAGCAAGTTATTGCTTATTTATTTTTCGGATTTTTATAAATATAAAGATCAAAATTTTTCACTTTTGTCAATTCTTAATTCTTTTTTGATATCCAATTTTTTGATTTGATACATATCATAAGCTTTCGTTCAATTGATAAATTTTTAACTATATTCTAATGAAAAAGTCGAACAATGTCAAGAGCATAGGCAAAGTTGTCGTTACTTTCATTTTCATTCTTAGAATTTAATTTTCTTCATTTACAGGCAGATATTCATCCTCAACCATTTCTATTCTCACTCATTTTCAGATAATAGTTGCTAACATTCGCAAGCTTCTTTGACAGTAATATTAAGACATCGGAAATCTTATCTATACATTCAATAAATGCAGAATAAAAGCAACTTGAATACTAGTTCTAAATATTTGTTGTAATTTTCCACTGCAATAATCTGTTATTCACATCAACAATATAGAATCTTGATTAAAAATTTTCACTATTCCCCCTTGCAAATCTGCCTATAGGTGAAATTAGGAGTGAGGGAGTTTCGACTTTCCGTTACGTACGATGAAATGCACCTCTATTTTGACATTTTTATGGAGACTTGTATTTCTCGGCTTGGGCATTTTACGGTTTATATAAGGCCAGTATTTTTTTTATCAACATCTGCAAGCAACTAGAACACGATACAATGCTAAATTCATCTGGTTTTCTTAGAGATATACTGAGTAAACCTACTCACTAATTTTGCAGGAAATAAGTACTCATCTACGCTTATGATGGGCCTTTATAAATAGTTAGTCTTGCAGTTTACTTGTCATCTTCTTTATTTTCAAGTGAAAATAAGCAAGTTATTGCTTATTCATTTTTCAGATTTTTATAAATATAAAGATCAAAATTTTTCACTTTTGTCAATTCTTAATTCTTTTTTTTTATATCCAATTTTTGATTTGATACAAATGATTTGATACGCCGGGAAGCTTTCGTTCAATTGATAAATTTTTAACTATATTCTAATGAAAAAGTCGAACAAGGTCAAGAGCATAGGCAAAGTCGTCGTTACTTTCATTTTCATTTTTAGAATTTAATTTTCTTCATTTACAGGCAGATATTCATCCTCAACCATTTCTATTCGCACTCATTTTCAGATAATAGTTGCTAAGATTCGCAAGCTTGTTTGACAGTAATATTAAGACATCGGAAATCTTATCTATACATTCAATAAATGCAGAATAAAAGCAACTTGAATACTAGTACTAAATATTTGTTGTAATTTTCCACTGCAATAATCTGTTATTCACATCAACAATATAGAATCTTGATTAAAAATTTTCACTATTCCCCCTTGCAAATCTGCCTATAGGTGAAATTAGGAGTGAGGGAGTTTCGACTTTCCGTTACGTCCGATGAAATGCACCTCTATTTTGTCATTTATGCGTAAAAACATATTACGGATCAAATTGATCCGCTTCGTGGTTCTAGGTATAAGTAGTTAAAACTCAAAATTTATTTATGTTATTTCCTCTTAAATGCGAAAGGTTGTTGTTTACCTTAAAATATTAAAAGTCAGGAAAGGGAATATTTTTTGAATGAAAACTTTTCGCGCGGCGAGAAATTAAACATTGATTTGGGTCAAATTGACCCGCTCCGCGGTTCTAGTGTTACCAAATATTTGATTATAAAGCAAAGTGTGTCAAGCTTTCACATTGTGGGTAAATCTTCCCATAGGCGGGGAGCCTTGACTCATTATTTTCATATGATAAAAATCAATTATTTTTCCAGTTTCTTATACATTACAAATGTACAGCAATTTCCTCTTGATAACTTATTTCTATTTTTGTATAAAGAATAAAGTAATATATGAAACTTTATTCTAGATTAATTATTTAAAAAATTAAAACACCATTCTGTAAAAAGTGAACGAGTCTTTTCTAATCTACTTTATGCGTAATCTGAGTGCATAATCTGAGTGCTATTTTGCTTAAGTAAAGAAATACGCAAATTATCTTCAAATATCCACAGATTCTTTGCAGGATTTTGATCCGTACTTATAGAATATTTGCAAATTAAATTTTGATTATGTTCTGTGAAAGATTTGGTGTGTATGTACAAACTAAGATAAATGTATATCAGATCTATAAATTAGATATTTTAACTTAAAATTGAAACAATTCATTAGAATTTTTCCAGTTTATAACTGATTTTTAGAAGGTTTGTTCTTTTTAAAATTATGAAATATATTATATTAAATACCTCCTATCATCAAACATTTAAGTATAGAAACATATACAACGAATTAAATACAAAATATAGGTATTTTTAACATTAAAAAAATTAATTAATTTCTTTGTACAGTACTGCTTAAGATGTATTATTATTCCGAGAACACAAAAACCTGCTTTGACGTATGATTAGAAATTTCCGTTTCGCGTAAACGTCAATAGTTTGGAAAATAATATAAGAGGTAAAGAGAAAAAAACAGTAAAATACATATTATTCTACTCAATATAAGCTGAACGAAATTATCCATAGATTTCCAGAGAGTTTCGAAAAATCTAATGCAATAATACGTACCACATTTCAGGTTTCAGTGAGCTGTAAAGAGAAACAAAAAAAAATAATAGATTGATCGAAAGTAGTTGATGAAAATGATGTCTTACAGTAAATATATAATGATGCCCAAAATATTGTCTTACAATAGTTCTTAAAGAGATAAAATATTTATAATATCCGAATTGGGGTATGTTAAAAAATTCCTTATAATATTTAGTTTTATAAGACAAAAATGAAAAAAAATGTACCATGACTTTTTTAGGTTTAATTAATGTTAAATCAGCTACAATAATAATCATTGCGTATTTTAATATAAGGTGTTCTGGTGTAATAATCCCAGGCGGGGTAATAACGCCAAGTGCTAATATTATGCATAATTATGAAATAACCTGGTAAATGACACCCATGTGCTCTGCGCAGAAGGGTTTTGAGTCATATAAATCGCAAAAAATTGCTGAAAGTTTATTTGTTCTATTTGTAGGATTTATTGCTTTTACAATCACCTAAAATTAACGCTTGATCTAAAATTTGCGATGTACGTTTTCTGATGTGAATACTATATTTTTTATCCGGAAATACTTTGTTTATTACATAAATATGTAGTGCATTTCATGTACTTTCAAAATGTTGTAGAATATTTTAGATATATTCTCGAGATAATTTGTAGTTTAAAATGTACCGCGCAATAAGTACACCGGGGAAATAACGCCAATTCTTGGCATTAATACCCCAGTTGATTCTCAACAGTGGCCAAACTACATCCTAAGTAATGATAAAAAAACACATTTAAAAGCATGCAATGTTTTTAATAATTCTATTTAAACGGTCCTTTTTAAGCAAAAAGTAGCTTAGAATCTGATATTCTTTTGCCTCCTCCCCTCCTCACGCCACACCTGTTTCTTTCTTACACTTTCACAAAAAATTGAACATTTTCAATAGCTTAGAATGCAATTTGTCAGTTTCGAGAGCTGTAGAGTTTGTATTTTTAGAATTGGGCAATCTACATGCCATTATTCCATTTTATTCTATAGTTCTGCTTGCATGACGTTATTACCCATATAGGTGGGTAATAACGCCAAATAGCATTGGTCAAGAAATCACTCCATTACATTTTGTGAATATATATCTGTTAAATTATTTTTTATATAGATAGTCAATGAGTTGCTGTATCAAATCCTATATTTGTTTGAAAAATACAATCTAAAACTAAGCCGTGAAAAGTGGTAGAACCTTAACATTGCGTTATTACCCCAGATACCTTATCTATGACATGTGTCTGAAATGGATAACCGACATGCGCAGCTACCATATAAAATGATTGATTCCGAATTGAGTATTGGCTGAGTATCTGATATGATAGAATCTGATAGATAGCACTGTGTTTCAGGTTGTTCAAGTCCTGTTGGATATTTTTTTTGAGCGTGTATGTGTATGTGCTGCATTAACGTCTAATTAGGAAAAAAAGGCATTCAATTAAATTTGTATGTCTCTGGTGTACTTCGAAACTAAAAAATTATATAAGTTGCATATAACCCTATTTCATAAAACGATATTATAAGCATTATATCACAAACAACTAAGAGTCGTTTACATACATAAGTGGTGACAGGCATATACTCATATATCATATTTAAATGTTACAAAATTGTTTACCTATAATTAGGCTACTAAAAATTATCCTTTTATTAATTTAGGAAATAAGTGATGTTAACTTTACAACTAATTAATAACTTTTCTAACAGCTTAAATTCACAGCGTTTAGTTTCAGAACTGTAAGCTTAGAAGTTTCTAGCAAAATGCAGTCTAATTTTTGATTCATATATTAAATGATTCTAAAATTCAATATATGTTTTAAAAAGTCGTAAATTTTAACTGATTACAATATTTTTTTAAAATGAAAATAGACATTGCCCAGGTTTTAAAAATACCCATATGAAACAAGATTTACTAAATCCTTATATCCTTATATATATTATAAATGTGAAAGTGTGTCCGAAAATTGGAATGAACTTGGCTTCAAAACGGATGGATTAATGTCCTTGAATTTTTGTATACAGGTAAATTATTGGCCTGAAATGAACATAGGCTAATTTTTATTTATTTTATTCAAATATTTTTCTTAATAATTCAATATTTCACTATTTTTCATACAGAATAAATTGAAAAATTTTCCATAATATTTAATTATCTTTCTTTTTTCGTTGCCAAAAAATAAAAAAACCAGAATAATTATTTCTCTTCTGTAATTAATTTTCAAGTGAAAGATTTTCACGTGATAAAATAAAATGAAAAAAATAAACGGACCCTATTCTGTTTTTCGGTTCGAGATTAAAAACCGCAATTTCACCAATTGTGACGTCTGAGGAATTCTGTTTTTTTTTCTTATATCTCGCAAACGATTATATAAAATTTCTTTTACACTTAGAAGACTTTACAAGAATATAACTTCACAGTTTACAAGAATATAAATATTTTAGTAGTTTTTCCAGATATTAATCCGTAATCAAAATGAACCTTTTTCTTTCTTTCGGTTCGAGGCTATAAAATTCAATTTTTTACCAATTGTGACGTCAGAGGAATACTTTCCATTTAGAATTTTAAAAATATCAATGTAACGTCATATATGAAACAAAGTGTAAGTTTTCAAGTTTTCATTTTTAATAACACAATGTAATTTTGAGTAAGTGCTAAAAAGAGACGACTGTGACGTCACATATTGAAAATAAAATAAATATCTCTGATGTCGCAATGAAATGAGATTGAATTATGATATCAAAAGTTATTATTTAAAGAAAATTAAGTTTATCGTCTGAGCGTGGTTAATATTTAATTTTAAAATGAAATAAGTTTTTTTAAAGTTTAAATATTGAACGACTAGAAAATATTAATAATTTATACAGATCGTAAATGACGTAATGATCAATGAAAAAACTTTTTATCATTTTTAGAAAGTAAGAAAAGCTCAACTAATCCAAAAAAAAAAATGTTTTTGTGTGTTAATTCTGAAAATTGTTCAATTCTGAAAATATAAATAAATATCACCATAAAAATGCACTTTCGGGCTTAAAATCTAAAGATTTAATTTAATTGTGAGAAAATACATTCCCTCAGTCAATATTTCAATTTGGCATAATGTGCTCAAAGTGTACTGGAAACAGGTTTGTAAATGGATATTAATTGCACATTTTTTTAGCTCTTAAAAAGTAAAAATATGTTGTCACTTTTAAGAATATTTTTTATAATAAATTTCTATAAATGTTTATGGTATGCAGAGCATATATGTACAAATTATACAAAAATGCCACCTAAAACACAGTTTTGTAGTATATTTTTCCTAACACTGTTTTTTTTTTCGTTTTACGGAAACTACCCGCTTTTTGACACTTTTTAACATGGTCTAAAAGTGTTTACGATTTCAACCTGTCTGTATACCGGATGCCGAGTGCCTGGGGTCTGCCGTCTGTCTGTCCGTTTTTCAACTTGGGTAAATATAGTGGAATTCATACGAAAATAACATACGTTATTGAGATTTACCATAGCATATGCGGCATTGAAAATAGACCAGGTAGCAATTATAGCTGAATCACAGGAGCACTCAAAAGGAAACTTTACATTATGGTCTAAGGCGAAAAAATCATTTGTGGTGTGTTTTGATAATGTTACATAATTTTAAATGTAATGAAATTTACATGCATTTTTAAGGTTCAGAAGAACATGGTTATTATCGAATATGTTAAATGTAGTACTTATAGTGTGCGTACAGGGAGCTCAAAAGTATTTCAATGTATTATGGTCTGTGAAGAAAAACCATTTGCACCGTATTTTAATAATGTTATTTTATTAAGGTTATTTTAATAATATTGAAATTGATATCAGGTTCTGAAGTGCACTAAAATAGGATTTCTGTAGAAAATAGGGTGAAAAGGTTTAACATTCACTTACAAGATTACAGAAAAATGTTCGGTAATATAATAGTCTACGGAGAAAAAAATATTCCCAGCGTATTTTAATTGCGTTGCGCTATTTCAAACGTGATGAAATTAATATACTGAGATAATCAGTACAATGATAAATACTGGAATTTACTGCAATAAGCTTGCAGTTAAGTATCATTTGCATCACATTTGTTGTTCATTTACAGAGACGCATAAAATATTTTGGACCTGTGTCCAGATCTCTGATATTGTATCCAAAGTATGGTCTATTAGAAAAGATTGCTGAAGAGCTTTTTCAATTATCGTATGTATTTGGAAAACTAATGCATCCTGAAGTTCAGCTACATTTGATATAATAAGAGATGTTTGTAGAATTTAAATAAATCATGTATCGGACTATACAATAAACTGGATTGGTCACCAGTGCAATAGCGATTCCCGGAAATATGAATTCAATAATTTGAATCGGGTTTTTTGCTTGAATAATTTAAGCTAAATATGCGATCGTATACATATTTGCACGTAATATACAGGACTGTAAAAAAGAATTCAAGTAAGTTTCTGTCTATAATTAGAAATTGCTAAAGATGAATTTTAATATTCATTATACTTTTTCTCACTAAGCAAAATTTTAACATTGTATTTAGAATATTTACAAACACATAGATCATATACACAGCTGCAGAAAAAAATGTCCCCGTGAAGTTATGCATTATGGAAATGTTGGATATTTTTTTTTATTACCTAGGTTTAACTCATGATTTTTTTTTCTTTGGTATGGAATTCTGAAATGCACTACAACATGATTTCTGTACAATTGGGGTGCGTTACAGTTTTTCTACAGTATAAGTGGTTACAATTTCATTTTCGCGATTGTTCATATTATCTAACACATTTTCCTTTTATTTGACTGAGTTCTTTAAGTCTCCTATAAAAAAAACTACTGCATAGCCTTCTATAAGATAAATGTTATATATATTTTAAATAATTGTTAATGAACCGTTTTGTTTAATTAAAGCGTTTATCTTTTTTTTTAATGCTACGTGAACGACGTCACGGGTAACAGCTAGTCCTTATATATATTATAAATGTTAAAGTGTGTCCGAAAATTGGAATGAACTTGGCTTCAAAACGGATGGATTAATGTCTTTGAATTTTCGTATATAGGAAAATTATTGGCCTGAAATGAACATAGGCTAATTTTTATTTATTTTATTCAAATATTTTTCTTAATAATTCAATATTTCACTATTTTTCATACAGAATAAATTGAAAAATTTTCCATAATATTTAATTATCTTTCTTTTTTCGTTGCCAAAAAATAAAAAAAACCGGAATAATTATTTCTCTTCTGTAATTAATTTTCAACTGAAAGATAATGAAATAAATAAATGGACCCTATTCTGTTTTTCGGTTCGAGATTAAAAACGCAATTTCACCAATTGTGACGTCAGAGGAATACTGTTTTTCTTCTTATATCACGCAAACGATTATATAAAATTTCTTTCACACTTAGAAGACTTTACAAGAATATAACTTCACACATTACAAGAATATAAATATTTTAGTAGTTTTTCCAGATATTAATCCGTAATCAAAATGAACCTTTTTCTTTCTTTCGGTTCGAGGCTATAAAATTCAACTTTTTACCAATTGTGACGTCAGAGGAATACTTTCCATTAAGAATTTTAAAAATATCAATGTAACGTCATATATGAAACAAAGTATAAGTTTTCAAGTTTTTATTTTAATAACGCAATGTAATTTTGAGTAAGTGCTAAAAAGAGACGACTGTGACGTCACATATTGAAAATAAAATAAATATCTCTGATATTGCAATGAAATGAGATTGAATTATGATATCAAAAGTTATTATTTAAAGAAAATTAAGTTTATCGTCTGAGCGTGGTTAATATTTAATTTTAAAATGAAATAAGTTTTTTTAAAGGTTAAATATTAAACGACTAGAAGATATTAATAATTTATATAAAATAATTTATATATAATTTATATATAATAATTTATACATATCGTAATTGACGTAATGATCAATGAAAAAACTTTTCATCATTTTTAGAAAGTAAGAAAAGCTCAACTAATCAAAAAAAAAAAAAATATTTTTGTGTGTTAATTCTGAAAATTGTTCAATTCTGAAAATATAAATAAATATCACTTTAAAAATGCACTTTCGGGCTTAAAATCTAAAGATTTAATGTAATTGTGAGAAAATACATTCCCTCAGTCAATATCTCAATTTGGCATAATGTGCTCAAAGTGTACTGGAAACAGAACATGGTTACTATCGAATATGTTAAATGAAGTACTTATAGTGTGCGTACAGGGAGCTCAAAAGTATTTCAATATATTATGGTCTGTGAAGAAAAACCATTTGCAACGTATTTTAATAATGTTATTTTATTAAGGTTATTTTAATAATATTGAAATTGATATCAGGTTATGAAGTGCACTAAATAGGATTTCTGTAGAAAATGGGGTGAAAAGATTTAACATTCACTTACAAGATTACAGAAAAATGTTCGGTAATATAATAGTCTACGGAGAAAAAATTATTCCCAGCGTATTTTAATTGCGTTGCGCTATTTCAAACATGATGAAATTAATATACTGAGATAATCAATACAATGATAAATACTGAAATTTACTACAATAAGCTTGCAGTTAAGTATCATTTGCATCACATTTGTTTTTCATTTACAGAGACGCATAAAAGATTTTGGACCTGTGTCCAGATCTCAGATATTGTATCCAAAGTATGGTCTATTAGAAAAGATTGCTGAAGAGCTTTTTCAATTATCGTATGTATTTGGAAAACTAATGCATCCTGAAGTTCAGCTACATTTGATATAATAAGAGATGTTTGTAGAATTTAAATAAATCATGTATCGGACTATACAATAAACTGGATTGGTCACCAGTGCAATAGCGATTCCCGGAAATATGAATTCAATAATTTGAATCGGGTTTTTTGCTTGAATAATTTAAGCTAAATATGCGATCGTATACATATTTGCACGTAATATACAGGACTGTAAAAAAGAATTCAAGTAAGTTTCTGTCTATAATTAGAAATTGCTAAAGGTGAATTTTAATATTCGTTATACTTTTTCTCACTAAGCAAAATTTTAACATTGTATTTAGAATATTTACAAACACATAGATCATATACACAGCTGCAGAAAAGAATGTCCCGGTGAAGTTATGCATTATGGAAATGTTGGATATTTTTTTTATTACCTAGGTTTAACACATGGTTTTTCTTTCTTTGATATGGAATTCTGAAATGCACTACAACATGATTTCTGTACCATTGGGGTGCGTTACAGTTGTTCTACAGTATAAGTGGTTACAATTTCATTTTCTTTAAGTCCCCTATAAAAAAATCTACTGCATAGCCTTCTATAAGATAAATGTTACATATATTTTAAATTATTGTTAATGAACCGTTTTGTTTAATTAAAGCGTTTATCTTTTTTTTTAATGCTACGTGAACGACGTCACGGGTAACAGCTAGTATATTATAAATGTGAAAGTGTGTCCGAAAGTTGGAATGAACTTGGCTTCAAAACGGATGGATTAATGTCTTTGAATTTTTGTATATAGATAGATTATTGGTCTGAAATGAACATAGGCTAATTTTTATTTATTTTATTCAAATATTTTTCTTAATAATTCAACATTTCACTATTTTTCATACAGAATAAATTGAAAAATTTTCCATAATATTTAATCATCTTTCTTTTTTCGTTGCCAAAAAATAAAAAAAAAACCGGAATAATTATTTCTCTTCTGTAATTTATTTTCAACTGAAAGATTTTCACGTGATAAAAGAAAATGAAATAAATAAATGGACCCTATTCTGCTTTTCTGTTCGAGGTTATAAACCGCGATTTTACCAATTGTGACGTCAGAGGTTTGTTTTTCTTCTTATATCACGCAGACGATTATATAAAATTTCTTTTACACTTAGAAGACTTCACAAGAATATAACTTCAAACTTTACAAGAATATGAATATTTTAGTAGTTTTTCCAGATATTAATCCGTAATAAAAATGAACCTTTTTCTTTCTTTCGGTTCGAGGCTATAAAATTCAACTTTTTACCAATTGTGACGTCACAGGAATACTTTCTATTAAGAATTTTAAAAATATCAATGTAGCGTCATATCTGAAACAAAGTATAAGTTTTTAAATTTTCAAAAATTCTGTTTTTTTTTTCGTTTTACGGAAACTACCTCCCTTTTGACACTTTCTAACATGGTCTAAAAGTGTTTACGACTTCAACCTGTCTGTATACCGGATGCCGAGTGCCTGGGGTTTGCCGTCTGTTTGTCCGTGTTTCGACTTGTGTAAATATTGTGGAATTCATACGAAAATAACATACGTTATTGAGATTTGTTATAGCATGTGCGGCATTGAAAATGAACCAGGTAGCAATTATAGCTGAATCACAGGAGCACTCAAAAGGAGACTTTACATCATGATATAAGGCGAAAAAATTATTTGTGGTGTATTTTGATAATTTTACATAATTTTAAATGTAATGAAATTTTCATGCATTTTTAAGGTTCACAAGAACATGGTTACTATCGAATATGTTAAGTATAGTACTTATAGTGTGCGTACAGTGAGCTCAAAAGTATTTCAATATATCATAGTCTGTGAAGAAAAACCATTTGTAGCATATTTTAATAATGCTATTTTATTAAGGTTATTTTAATTAGGGATGCACCGAATAGTGATTTTGGCCGAAAACTGAATGCCGAATATTCTGCCGACAGGTGAACCGAATACCGAATATTCGACTAGCCGAATAGTAATTGTTGGGCCGAATACCGAATATTTGGCCAGCCGAATAGTTAACTATTCGGCCGAATACTGAATATTCGGCTTTCCAAATACTTTTTATATTTCAAAATTTAAAGGTATTAAAATGTTACTTTATAAAACAGTTTTACATAATATTCAATAAAAGAAACATTTTGATAAACAAGGAGCTTTTTATAAGAGTATTTAGTATTGAAAAAAATCTGCCTTGATTTATTTAAGAAGCACAATTATGAAACTTTAATTAATAAAATTTTCTACGAATGAAAACAAACATTTTAAAATCAAATAATGAAAAAATGGCCAAAGAAAAATTTTACAGTCTGATAATTGTCCTTTTTAAATAACTCAAGGCAATTTTTTTTCAATATAAAGTACAAATACTTTCAACTTAATTCTGAATAAAGGTATGTTTGGCTCATAGTTATTTTCTTATGAATGGTGGTATTTTCCACCCTTCCCACCATATCATATTTTACAGAAATCAAAGCATGTGAGTTGAAAATATGTTATCTTATTTATTGTTAATGTAATAACCGAACACACAAGTTTTGACTTAGAATGAGATGAAATACAATGTACTTATGAGTCAATAAGTTGATTGTGATTATGGTTTCATGAATAAAAATTGTCTGCCTTGATAGCTATTACTAATCTCAAAAGTTTTTTTTTTTTTTTTTTTTTTTTTTTTTTTTTTTTTTTTTTTTTTTTTTTTAAGGACTTATTTGGGGATATGCAAGAAACAGATTATTTACTGAACAAAATTTAGAAACTTGTATCAGCACATAATTTATTCCTAAGGAGAATCCTGATAAATCACCATTTTAATCCTTCTCATGGTTAATTTTCTTAAGTAATACTTTACAAACAGCAAATAAATAATGTAAATACATTCTATTTTATTTAAAAATGATTTTGTTTCTAATTATTTTAAATATAAATTAAAAAATTGACAGTTAAAAGTAGAAATAGTGAAAAGTTCATAAAAGGTTGTATTAATTATTGGATTTGGCCGAATACTTTGATATTCGGCTCAACCGAATAGTTTAATATTCGGCCTAACCGAATATTCGGTAACATGGCCGAATAGGCCGAATACCGAATAGATACCGAATATTCGGTGCATCCCTAATTTTAATAATATTGAAATTGATATCAGTTTCTGAAATGCACTAAAACAGGATTTCTGTAGAAAATGGGGTGAAAAGGTTTAACATTCTTTTAAAAGATAACAGAAAAATGTTCGGTAATATAATAGTCTACAGGGAAAAAATATTCCCAGCGTATTTTAATTGCGTTGCACTATTTCAAACATGATGAAATTAATATACTGCGATAATCAATACAATGATAAATACTGAAATTTACTAATATGCTTGCAGTAAAGTATGATTTGCATCACATTTGTTGTTCATTTACAGAGACGCATAAAAGATTTTGTGTCCAGATCTCAGATATTGTATCCAATGTGTGGTCTATTAGAAAAGATTGCTGAAGAGCTTTTTCAATTATAGTACGTATTTTAAGGAAAACTAATGCATCCTGAAGTTCAGCTACATTTGGTATATTAAGAGATGTTTGTAGAATTTAAATAAATCATGTATCGGACTATACAATAAACTGGATATATGGTCACCTGTGCAATAGCGATTCCCGGAAATATGAATTCAATAATTTGAATCAGGTTTTTTGCTTGAATAATTTAAGCTAAATATGCGGTCGTATAAATATTTGCACGTAATATACAGGACTGTACAAAAGAATTCAAGTACGTTTCTGTCTATTATTAAAAATTGCTCAAGGTTAATTTTAATCTTCGTTATATTTTTTCTAACTAAGCAAAATTTTAACATAGTATTTAGAATATTTACAAGCACATAGATCACATACACAGATGCAGAAAAGAATGGGCCGGCGGAGTTATGTATTATGGTAATGTTGGATATTTTTTTTTTTTACCTAGGTTTAACACATGATTTTTCTTTCTTTAATATGGAATTCTGAAATGCACTACAACATGATTTCTGTACCATTGGGGTGCGTTACAGGTGTTCTACAGTATAAATGGATGCAATTTCATTTTCGCGATCATTAATATTATCTAACACATTTTCCATTTATTTGACTGAGTTCTTTAAGTCCTCTATAAAAAAAAAAAAAATAAATAAATAAATAAAAAAACTGCATAGCCTGGTATAAGATATGTGTTATATATATTTTAAATTATTGTTAATGAAATGTTTTGTTTAATTAAAGCGTTTATCCTTTTTTTATGCTACGTGAACGACGTCACGGGTAACAGCTAGTAAATAAATAAAAACAGCGTATACTTTGAATTTTTAAGTCTGTTTAATAATGAATTCTGTGTCAAGCATAAGTTACTCAGTGAATGTTGCAAGAGAATTTCGTGTATGAAGTACAAACAATGAAGCAAAGACGAGGTTTGAAAATTTCGGACAAACAAACAAACAAAAGTTTTAGAATGGCTTTCTATATTATAATTCATTGCTAGGTCGAATAAAAGATGAGACGAAGTGAAATAAAAGTTAATTTTCAATACTGCATAACTATAATTCACTGTTTATTTGGTTTTTATTTTTTGTACTTATTTGAACTCAAAATATTTCGAAAGGTGTTAGCATTTAGCGACATTAATATTTGACTAATCCCTTGTGTTGAACAAAGCCATCTTTGTGCTAACTTTCCCCTTTTTTATGGATTTGATATATTCTACTCACAATAAACTGTCATGTCTCAAAAGGTCTTCGTTTGCACTTCTTTCTTTTGGCAAGTCTGGTGTCTCCCTTATTAAAAAATCTGACCTGATGGGGTTTTTGTCGTAAAGGCTAAACTACGTCCTTCCAGGATGGGGTGATTATTGAGATTCGGGATGTTTCTTATTGTTAATCAGTGACTTCTTCAAGTGCAACTGTTTTTTTTTTTTTTTTTTTTTTTTTTTTTTTTTTTTTTGCTCTTACAAGCACTCCTAACTCAGGAAAATAATTTTATATCAAACTGCTTTATGATTTACATTTGATTATTTTAATCATTTAAGCCGATTACCATTTACTCAATTATTAATACAGATTTTTGAATAAAAATTTGTTGACCATTTATAACCATTCCATAATAAATTTATTTTCATGCATATGCATTACTAGTATTATAATCGCAAAAAAATCATATCGTTAGACTATTTTGTTCTTGATTTAACAGATATACATACATGGTGCACGGTAAAATTTATGATAATGATTATTTCTGATTATTAAAATAATTTCATAATAGTTTTATGAATGCTATTGAATTTCAAATGAAATAATTTCTTTAATTAAGTACGATTGTTTTGTTTATTTAAAAATTTAAGTGAATAAGTTTATATTTTATACAGACAATATCAATCGATTTGAAATTACGTTGTTAGTGAATGCCCATTTTATTTTTTAATATATTCTGTGTCTATGCATTTGTTTAGAATTTTGTTAAAAAAAGATGCATAAAACATTTAAAAAATCTAAAAGCGTTTAAAAATCATTTTAAAAATAGTATATATTTAACCGTTAAACCCTTGAATTCCTTAATAAGCCTTAATGCCTTGTTATTTCATGAAATAAATATCCAAGTCCGTTAAAGTGTGTATATATTTTAAATTCTATGATTTAACTAGTTATTTTATAGAGTAACAATTGCCTAATCGTTAAAGTATATACGAAATAATTTAACATTAAAAACTAGTCATTGGGGGACACCGTAATACTTACCCATCATGAATATGAATAATATAATATATTAAAAAAAAATGTATAAACTATTTATAACAATCATTGCAATTCTAAAAGAAAATTTTAACGTATATTAAAATATTTTTAACGTACATAGTAATGCTCTATTAATGAATTGCTGAGGAACCAATTTCGACAAATTGTATAAAACGCAAAAACTACTCAAGTAGTACCATACTGTCCGAAAAAAACATCCTTATAACTTTAAAAGTAATAATTATATTAAGGTTTACTTCATTGGATTAAGCGTCTCATTTTCACTTAAAATATATCTTTGAATTGAAATTTGAATGAAATACAGGGTCACGAAAAATCGCAGAACTTGGAAAACATAATTAGAAATAGATGATTTAATAAATAATTTTTAAAAACTAAATACATAATATAATATTATTTTTATATTAGTCAAGAGTAATACAAAATAACAGAATGTAGTGCAGGAATAGTTCTGTAAATTTTTATAACTCAGATTTACATAATTATTAGATTACTTTGTCCTGTTGTCAAAAAATTTTATACTATTTAAAAAAATATTACAAAAATTATATCCGAAATACAAAATATAAATACTGCTTATAAAAGAAGTAATAATAATTTTAAATATTATTAAAAAGTCGCATGCTGAAACGAATAATTATGTTATTTAGTAACAACATTTTATAAACTTTTTTCAAATTAATAATGCAAGAGCACATTATTTTAAAATTTGTGAAATACCTTTATTTTCATAATATTTAAAATTAAGGATTGCCGTAATAAGACATTCATTCAACTTCTGTCACGATATCCAGGTCCTGTAAAAAATATCGAACAGCATGTCCCTTGAGAAATAAAATATGACATCACGTTTTGGCACTACTGTTAATAGATGATGGCTACAGTTAATGGCATAGATAACTTTTTCTACTTCCTAAAATTCTAGAATACCATAAGTCTGGATTAACAAACAGTCACGTGGAATTTTTTCTCTGCTGCTTTGGTATAATTTACTTCTATCAAATTTAATAATTTTTTCACAAGTATAGGAGTAATTTTCTTAGTTCGCGCTTATTTAACAAGGATTCCAACCGCGATTCCAGTAAAATATTTTTTACTTACCGACTGATCTCTCATTCCTGCAGAAATCATTCTTAATATATATATATATGGGTCATTCCACAAGAATCGCGTAACTTTAGAGGTGAAATTGAAATGTACTATTTTTATCTCAGATTTCAATTTTTTTTGCTATATCAATGAACAATAAGTTAATTTTATTATATTCGTACAGCAACACTCAAATATCTAAATATTTTTCAAAAAATCGAGCTTTTTTAAAAAGTAGATTCCAGGGGACTGACGTGACTTCCAAGCGACTGACAGAAACCGATATTTATATTCTAGAATGAACTTTTTAATGAATAATTCAAACTTTTTAAAATAATTATTAATAATTATCCAAAAGAGTAATAAAAACATGTTTAATATATAATCTCAATACGTATTTTTTATATTAATCATCAACGAATACATGTTTTATTACTTATTTTAATAACACTAATTTAATTTTTTAAAGTTTTAAATAAAACTTTTTCAAAGAAGTTATAACTTTTAAAACCAAAGCAAACAATAACAGTATTTTTTTTTCTCAAACATCAATAGTTTTATTACATGTATAAGTGACTTTATTACGTTTGGTACTTGAAATAGCTATAAATAATTTTTCCAATACAATGTCACAGCCAAATTCTCTCCGCTTTCTTTAAGATGCGAACAAATTGCGGCACTCCGGTATTCTTTATTTCTTATTAAAAATTTTACTGTACTTGATCCGTTGCTCACTTGTAAATTTTTTGATTGGTTTTTCACGTGATTTTTTTTTCTTTGGAATCTGTGAGTGTTGAACAACAGCCTGAAAGATTTTTATTTTTTTCAAATTCAAGCGTTCCTAATTTGTAATGTTCACAAGTTATAGCATCGCAGAAGCAACTCAAACGATTTTATAACAAGACTGTTAGGATGATGTACATGGACCAACAACAAGCAAAATCTAAATGAAATTTCAGTTTTACAATTTTCGGTACTGAAAATTTTGAACTTCTAAACATCGCACATTTTAAAATTTTACACAGTTGAATAGGAAAAAATGACTTTTAAATCCAATTTGTTTGAAAGCTGTGTCTCAAATTGCTTTTTAATTATTAATTTTTTTGTAGTTTTTAATACTTTTTTGTTATTTTGGCAACAAATGTACGTATGATAAGTAACAGATATATGTATTCTTGTCCGAAAACAGCAGTCATTTTCTAAAGGATTGAAAAGGGCAAACATTCGTTAATATATATATGTAAGAAAATTCAAAAATCAGACCTATTGAATATTTTTTAATAAATCGCCCCTCAATGTGGATACGGACCTCATGACTTAAAATCACGGGTTTTACAGGGCAGCAACAAACCTAAGTTTATCGTATTAATTTAAGTAAAACACATGGCCTTTTTAACTGGTAACCCCTCGGGAAATGAGAGATTTCAAATATACATCTACACATTTGTCCTCGAGAAACCATACTGTAAATACCTGTAAAAAGGTTTTACACTGTTTTAGAATGTTTAAATAAATCGTAATTAAAACTAATTCCCTTGAAGTCTGTCGTTCTATAAAAATGCGACATATATATATATATATATATATATATGTAATTTTTTTTCAATATTCAAGTTTTTGACCCCGATCGTTCATGGAGCCCCTATCAGCACCACCCCGTGTGCCTAATTTCTTAGCCCTGCGTGCTGTGGTTTCCAAATTTTTGAGATTACATAGTTACGCGCACAGATTTTAATAGTATAGATCAGTAACTAATTATTAATTAATAAGATAATTTAAAACAATGTAAAATTATCATAGAAATCATGTGATCTAGCATTCACTAATGTGTTTAACTGTTTTTTGCTTCTACGTCAGTCGCCTGGGTGTTTTTAATCTGAAAAACTGCCAAGGGATTGATGCCAGGGGACTGACGTTAACACTATAAAACACAAAAAATCTACTTATTGGAACCAAATACCATATTATTCTGTTTTAATATTAAATATAGCAAAAAAAGACGTTAAAAGCAGCACACATCAATAATAATTATTTACAAATTATTAAATTATTACTTACCAGGGGACTGATAAATTAAGTGTTTGCAATCTGTTTGTCGACACAAGAATGGCAAAAGACATTGAATAAAATTTGCTGATGGATATATACCAGTCAATATCCATATAAAGTCCTTCCGGCAATGCCGGGAGGAAGAGGTAGCTTTCATATACTTACATATTTATTTATTTATTTTAAGGTAAGTTACATTGTTCAAAAATACTAAGCTGAAATTAGTGGAAAAAATCTTATAAAATTAGTGATTTTATAAGATTGAATACTAGTTTTTGTCAAGACTGAATATTAATAGAAATTTTTAGAAATTAGTCATCTTTTATTCAACCTGGTTTTATTTTAAGCGATTTAGAGAGTCACCAAATTCCACGATATCATAAAGTGTATGCCATTTTAAAGCAACATTGTGGATCGTTCAGATCAGACCGTTTCAAAATGTCAGCCATAAGCAAAATTCAAAGTGCTATAACTCAATCATTTTTTAAGGTATAGACAAAATAAAAAGTGTTCTGGAATCGTTGTTTTAAGTTCTAACACGTAAAAGAAAAATATTTTTCAACTTTTAATTTTTTTCGCATTTAATTTTAAATTTTTAAAAAATTTTAAATGGCCACCATTTTTAAACAAAATGGTGGATGATGCTGGCCGACGAACTCGGTCGAGACATTTGTATGTACTATGTACATAACAAGTTTCATTGAAATCGGTTCATAAATACGTTAGTTATCGCATGACAAAAATCAGATCGTTTCAAAATGTCAGACATAAGAAAAATTCAAAGTGCTATAACTCAATCATTTTGTAAGATATAGACAAAATAAAAAGTGTTCTGGAATCGTTGTTTTAAGTTCTAACGCGTAAAAGAAAAATATTTTTCAAATTTTGATTTTTTCGCATTTAATTTTAAATTTTTAAATTTTTAAAATTTTTAAAATGGCCACCATTTTGAAACAAAATGGCGGATGATGCTGGCCAACGAACTCGGTCGAGACATTTGTATGTACTATGTACATACCAAGTTTCATTGAAATCGGTTCATAAATACGCGTGTTATCACGTGACAAAAATCAGATCGTTTCAAAATGTTAGCCATAAGAAAAATTCAAAGTGCTATAACTCAATCATTTTTTAAGATATAGACAAAATAAAAAGTGTTCTGGAATCTTTGTTTTAAGTTCTAACATTTAAAAGAAAAATATGTTTCAACTTTTAATTTTTTCGCATTTAATTTTAAATTTTAAATTTTTTAAAAAAATTTTAAATGGCCGCCATTTTGAAACAAAATGGCGGATGATGCTGACCAACGAGCTCGGTCGAGACATTTGTATTTTCTATGTACATACCAAGTTTCATTCAAATCGGTTCATAAATACGTTAGTTATCGCATGACAAAAATCAGATATATATATATATATATATGGTTACATATATATATATATATATATGTCAACATTTGAACGGAGGGTGGTTTTGGGGTCTGGGGGTCATGATCGGTGAAAATATACCAAAATTTTCCGGAAGTGCTTTCCTCCGGACGGCTGCAATAGGTAGCTTTTTACTTTTTGTAATGAAAGCTACCTAATATATAGATATATAGATATATATGGGTCATTCCACAAGAATCGGGTAACTTCGTGAAATTGCAAAAAAATTATTTACCATTTAATGTATTTAAAATTTGAAAAATGGCCATTTGTAGACAAAGTTGATTCCGTTTAGGAGCATATATAATATTTTGAAAATTGAAAAATGTTTTTATTAAAATTTAGCTTTTTGACTCCAAAAAGTCAGTCCCCTGGCGTGTACCACAGGAAAAAGTGAAGACTTAAGTAAACTAGTTTTTTTAAACTAATGGATTTAGGCAGAAAAAAATGAAGGTTGTTACATTATGAGATAGTTAATTAATAACTATTTGTGCATGTTATGGGATTTTTTAAAAAAAAAGTATTACTTTTTTTAATTTTCAATTTGTGTACCCCTATTTTGCGCGTCAGTCCCCTGGCTCATGTTAGATTCCAAAAATTTCTGATATTATCCATTGTTTATAACTTAATTCTCTTTTTCATATTTATTTATCACATAAAGATGGCACTGAAGACTGGCATTTATCCATCAGCAAATTTTATTCAATGTTTTTTGCCAGTCTTGTGTCGACAAACAGATTGCAAACACTTAATTTATCAGTGAAAGGGGATATATATATATATATATATATATATATATATATATATATATATATATATATATATATATATATATATATATATATATATATATATATATATATATATATATATATGATGGCAAATGAAATATACTAACATAAATATACTGCTTACAAATTTATGCAAGTTCTTCAATAACCATATCAACAAAACATGCATCTATAATGACAATAGCGTAGAAATCAGCCATAAACGTTCAAAAACTGACTGAAAAAAGTTTAAATGGGTGCAAACGGTTTTCCCCTGCCGTCTTTAATACTTTATCGCTTATACAATCGTTATTCTATAAAATAACTAGTTAAATCGCAAAATTTAATGATTTTGCACACTTTAATAGGCGCCGTTAAAGTTATTTCATGAAATAACTAGGTATTTTATGAAATAATGAATTATACGCTTTAACGGTAACATATATATTATAAGACCTAATTACTGTTTGATTACAAAATTCAAATGCTTTCAACTTTGAGAGAAAAAATATCTAATTTGCATGAATTTTTACAATGGTTAGAACAAACTCTAGAATAAAAATATGCACAAAAATATTTTTTGAATTTTGCGATTTATTTAATTTTAAATAAATATCCATTGTTCCCTTAGAATCTATTATAAAGTTTCATAAGAATTAAGGTACAAAACTAATGCTTGTAACTTAGAAAAGTTCTCATTTTTAAAAAAAAGTTTTAAACAAAACAATAATGTGGCTTACAGAATTTTTCATGTATCTTAACTTATACTAGGTATAAGAAATTGGATGTTTGGTTGAAATTTATTACCTTTTCTTATTCACTTAAACTAATAGCAAGATTTTTAAAATGACGTTTTAATGTTTAATTAATAAATCGATACTTAAATTAAGATAAGAATCTACTACATTTTTTTTTCTTTCAAATTAACAACTTAAATAACCAATACACCATTCAAAAATACATAATGGCATACATAATAACACAGTTACCTAGCTTTATGTTTTATTTTAAAATTCACCTAAAATCATTCAAATAAAAATATACTTTTAAAAATGGTTTTAAAAAACAATATCTAATTAATGTTTATTTTTATATTTTTGCGCATACTTAAATGAAATAAAAAAAAAATAAAAGTTTATTAAAACCGTTATAAAGAAAACAAAATTTCAATAGGCTTTGAAATGATTCGAAAGAGAGAATTAATTGAAAGTCCGTTCTTTGTATAAATATAAATATGTAGAATGCTTCACCTTCTTAATGTCTCTGATTATATAAAAAAGGGAATAGTATAAAAATTTGGCTTCTTTATTTCGTATTAAATTTTAAATCCATTAATAGAAATTTTAAATAATTGTAAAGAAATAATTATTTTGATTAAGTTAACTTTGAAAAACATTATTATTATTTTTTAAGGCTTTTCCTCATTAATTAATTTAAAAAGTAAATTATTTTATTGACATTAAAGTTTTTCTTCTTTTTTTGAAAACAATAATATTAAAATATTTTCATGCTATATTTAAATTCAAATATTTTTGTTTTATTAGTTAAAAAAAAATGTCTTCTATATTTAAAAACATTTCAATATGAGACTAGTTTTACATTTTTATTGCATACAATCGATATTTCTTAAAACCGATGCATTTTAATAGTTATCTTCCTGGAAAATAATAATAATAAATAAAAAATTAGGCTCTTTTTACCCAGAAATAGCTCTGAAATATTAAAAATGCTTTATCAAATTCATTCGTGTGATACAATTCATTGTCTGTTTATTATACTCAGTATGATATATTACCATCTATTTTAAAGAATATGTTTTTGAGAAATCATTTCAGCCTTGTGATTTTCTATTATCACAACTTAACATCCTTAAATGCATTATATTTTACTTCAAATAACTTTAATTAAAAAAAGTATAATTATTTAACAATTTTGAAGTACATTCCAAAGAATCATTATGAGACAAAAATCATTGGAAATATAAAATCTGATATAATCTGATATAATCTGATCAATAGAATTATCTTTTTAAATATGTATTTGACCTTTACAGTGATACCTCGTTGAAATGATGGCTATATATATTAATAGACATAGAAGTATTAAGGGTGCAAATAAAATTTTGTCTGTACTAAAATATATACTGTTTCAACAGATAAAACTAGAATTCTAGAACAAGTGCCAAGCTGTAACAAAACAACTACAAATTTCATGTTAGACTGTACACAATGACCATTGTAACAATATTATGATATAAATTTTAGTTCAATCTATGAGAGATAATCAAAAGAACAAAATTCGCAAATATTTATCTTAAATTTGCATGACGTAATACTTTTGTTGAGAAAAGTAAATATTATTATTGTGTTTAATAAGTCCCTGAATTTTATGATTTTTGATTTAGAATAGCCAGTTTCAAGAAATCATCATTCTTACGCAATAAACTGCATTATAGAGGATTTGTATATTTACTAATAAAACTTAAGTTCTTTAGAAAGTGACAATTTATAAAAAAAAAAAAAAAAAAAAAAAAAAAAAAAAAACAAGTGATGTGTACTTATTAATCCATGATTCCACACAAAATGGAAAAACATTGAATATTTTTCATATGAATTTCCTTTGTTTGTAAAATTCTATTTTCTTGAAGATTCCACACTTTTTACATAAAGGGCGAAGTGTGTTTTAGATAGAATTTTAAAAATAGAATACATGACATGTTATCTATGATATTTTTTATATATTTTTTTAAGTATAAAATATTTTTACATGGACATTTTTTATGTATAAAAATCCATATATTATAAATATTATACTTTCGTGTCATTTGTATTGATTTTATTCTATGTTATATGGTGTTTAAATTTTGTTGTTTTGCACTTATTTATAAAAAAATATATAATAGAAAAATTTCTAAATTTTAAAATTTTAAATAATTTTAAACATACTAAACTCTAAAAGAAACGACATTATAAATTTATTACTCATGATAAAGCAATTTTTAAGAATGATTTATAAAACGATCTTAAATATATTAATAAAGAATACTGCCCAGTAAAACTGATGGCATTGAGCTCACAGGCTACAAATACTAATTGTACATTAAAGCCTTATATTTTCAAGGGTTAATTCCGTTCGAAAAAAAAATTAAGAAGGGGAAACAGCTCTCCCCTTTCCTCTTTTTTTATACTTAATCATTGAACCTCCTATACTATCAAAGACATGCTTTATCATATAAAAAATCTATATCCAAAATTCAGAGCAAATTAGATAATTCTTAATAAAAACCCATTTAGCATTTATATAATTTAAAAGGAGTTATCCCCTTCTTTTATACTTAACCATTAAACTTCCAAAACTATTCAGAGATTTGAACGAAATCTGAAAATTCTGCTTGGAAAACCTATTTATATAAATTAAGAGGGGGGGAGGCATTAGAACCCCTGTTGCCCCTATTTATACTTATTCAATGAACACCTAATAGCAGTCACGGAATCGCCTCATCAGAATGATCCTAATCTAAATTTTGAACGAAAACTTAATTCTGCATGAAAATCCCATTTATATCAACTAACGGGGGGGGGCATTAGAACCCCTGTTCCCCCTATTTATACTTATTCAATGAACACCTAATAACAGCCACGGAATCGCCTCATCAGAATGATCCTAATCTAAATTTTGAACGAAAACTTAATTCTGCATGAAAATCCCATTTATATCAACTAACGGGGGGGGGCATTAGAACCCCTGTTCCCCCTATTTATACTTATTTAATGAACACCTAATAACAGTCACGGAATCGCCTCATCAGAATGATCCTAATCTAAATTTTGAACGAAAACTTAATTCTGCATGAAAATCCCATTTATATCAACTAACGGGTGGGGGGGGGATTAGAACCCCTGTTCCCCCTATTTATACTTATTCAATGAACACCTAATAACAGTCACGGAATCGCCTCATCAGAATGATCCTAATCTAAATTTTGAAAACTTAATTCTGCATGAAAATCCTATTTATATCAACTAACGGGGGACATGAGCCCCCCGTTCCCCCTCTTATACATATCGAATGAACTTCAAAAACTAATCAGGGAAGCGCCTTGTCAGGATATACCTACATACAAAATTTTAAGAGGATCGGATATTTTTATCATGAGTTATCGCGTTACGCACATACGCACATACATACAGAACGGGCGGGCACATAAGCTCTCAGGCTATGATAGCCTGTGAGCTAAAAATAGCTTATCTTGTACAAACACAGCTTTAGTAATCACTGAAATATTTTGCTAAGTATTTCTTAACAAAAAATTATATCATAAATGACTTTTCATTTGTTAAAGTAGAATGATTTTTATTACCGCCAGCCGATATTTTCACATTAAAAAATTAGATTTTTTATATATATATTTCAAAAGAAATGTTTAAAATAATTAATTTTTATCTATATTCGACAAACTTTCGTAAATGCATGTCTTAAAATCAAGCATTTCTGCAGAAACTATTTTGCATAATAATAATTTACTTTGCAATATTATGTTTACAGCTATGAGAAGAAAATTAATGGTGCTTTTAAAGTAAATAGTTTTAGAAATTCTATTAAAATGCAGATTTATTCAACGTTTACTTCCGTGCAACGCAGTAATTATTCACGTGAGTGTAAAATAATTCTAGACCAGTTTACCGACAATGCTATTTTAGCTGCTGAAACCATAATAGATATTTCTATAATATATTTTTAAAATAAAATATTTAATGCGCATACATTGCTTTAAAATTTTTAACTTTTTTTTTAAATTGATTAAACCAAAAAAAAAAAAAAAAAAATGTGTCCATGTTGAAAAATGCACATGTTTTTTTTTTGTTTGTTTGTTTGTGTTTTATTAAAATTTTAAAATATTTTTATTACAATGAAAAATTACTTATCTTAAAAATTCAAACATTCTCTTAATCTGAAAATAAATGAAAAATTATTTCGTTTTAAGATTTAATTGATTTTCTTGAATGTCTACAAGGTGTATGGCGTGCTGTTTCATTTCAACAAAAGAAGTAGACTCAGCCATACAGACCTGTGTGTTCATGTTATCGCAGATGGAGGTCCGTGGGAGTGAAGTCCAGCAGTTGCGTAACGTCTATACCGGACGAACGTATCCAATAATCTATTGTTTAATTCCAATATTCCATTACTCGTTTTGTGTTGAACTTATACAAATCAGCTAAAATTTTTAGTTTAAATAACTTTATTTGATGATATACCGATATGTTGATATCAGGTAAAGGTGTTTTCGCTGTAAAAAGTATCTTACACCCTGATTTGTATGTCCAATCACTTTAATTTATCTTTTCATTGAGGCAATTGTCAAAACATAAATGAAATCATAATGTGAAAGGTTTAGTGATGTAAAATCATTTTAATGAATATAAAATAATTATTTTTTTTAAATTAAAATAGTAATCGATAATAAGACATGTACTATTCATATTACACCTGGTTCGAAAGAGTTAAATTTCTTATAATATATTATTTTCCTACTAATTTTTTTCTGAAAAAAGCATTCCCCCCCCCCCCATCTCAATTGAATCCTAAATGAAAGAAAAAAATCATGTGTGAAAATTCTCAGCACTGAATTTCAATAACTGTGTCAATTTTCGTTTTATATAAGTCAATTTTTTCATTTAATATACTATGATATGATATGTGTAAATTTTAACTAAACGTAACTATAGCGATTGGGGAACTATACACAGATTTAGAATAAATAATTTTTATGAAATCGATATTTACTTAAAATACTGCTGCAACATGATTATTTGCTACGTTTGTCTAATTCTACTAGGTGCTTAAACGGTCTAGGTAACCAACGGATGCAAAATGAAAGTTCGGCAGTAGATAACATATTGGACCATGTGTATGTATATATGCAACGATTCATTTAAGACAAAATGTTTTTCAAAATGATTACTTTTTTCTCCTGCATTTGTAAATAATGTAGTATATAATTAGCTTTATTTATTTTTAATCTATAATTTAAAATAACAAGTAAATTTTGTAATAATATTAAAAAATAAGCTTTCTTGGAATTGTGCATGGTTTACTTTAAAAAATAAAAAAAATTAAAAAATAATAATAATAATAACATTTCTGTTATTTTACTAATATTTTTTATATTATTGAAAAGCATTATCATTAGAAACTGAATAAAGTTCTGAAAATGAAAGCATTTTCATCGTTTAATTGACTTGGGTTACACAAATACCATTTCTAAAAATGAAGCTATATGTTTGAAGATACAATTAAAATATTCAGTTTTTAAATAATTTTAGTGCATGTTTAAATGCAGATATATGTGTGTTAAATGAGCAAAATTAAAAAAAAAAATCTGCAGTCACACTTTAATTTATCTATAATATTCAGTCGTAATATTATAAAAGTTTTAGTCTATGAAAATATAATATACCTACTTACGAAAACAGACAATAGTCTCTTCTGTGTTCTAATTTTAGTGCATGTTTAAATACAGATAGATGTCTGTTGAATGAGCAAAATAAAAAAAAAAAACTGCAGCCATACTTTAATTTATCTATACTATTCAGTCGTAATATTATAAAAGTTTAGTCTATGAAAATAAAATATACCTACTTTCGAACACAGACAATACGTCACCTGAGAATAAGATGGTTCGATCTGGCCAAAAATCAATTTCGAGTTAGAAGACTTTGAAAATCAGCACACTGTGTACGTGCAGCTATTAAAGTTTGCAAAAAACGTTTGGAATTAATAGGTTCATATGTAAGTATAGACAGTAATTCTACAAAATAAAATTTTTTAAATAACATTTTCATGTATTTTTTTTACATTAAAAAAATTTGATAGAACTATATTATTTTCAAACATCGTGTTATTCTTAGAATAAGATGGTTCTATCATGAAAAAAACATATTTTTCTTAATTTCTTAATTTTTTATAGTTTAAAAAAGTGAAATTTCGTTGATTAATTCGAATAAACGTCCGTGGATAGTAAAATATTTATTACTATCTATATTGTAGCACAATAACTGCAAATTGCTGCTTCCACTTATTCCTACTCATTAAACCATCTTCACAAAACTAATGAATATACGTAAGTTAAATATATTATTTAACTGAACATAAAATTGATTAAATATTTAATTTTATTAAATAGGAACCCAACAGTTTTCTTTTTTAGTGTGCTGTTTTAGTGGAGGAGTATGAAAATTAATACAAAAAATTGTTATTATATTGATAAATGAAATTGAAATGAATTATAAATAAAATTTTTCGTATTACAGTCAGATATACTCTTGATAAAAAGAAAAAAAAATTACATCTCCAAAGAAAAAAAATTTCTTGTTCTTTTTAAAACAACAAAATAAGTTTGATACTCTTTTGTTAGTCAAAATTTTAGAATGTTCTATAAACCATGCTTTATTTTATACTACAGATAGGCTAATTTCTCTTAAACATATTTTGAAAATAGAGCCTTTCATCTCTCGAAAACTCCTTTAGCATGCTCTGCAAGTCTTTTATTTTATCTTTGTTAATGCAGTCCTTATTTCTCCGTGCTACCTGTGGATTTGGTAATGTCCTTTCTAGAAAAGATGTTGATACCCCTCTTCGTTTGGAGGTGCTCCTTTGCAAATTCACCCCCGTGAAATTCTGGTCACAAGAGTTGTTAGTCTTAAACTCAATATTATAAAGAAGTTGTGTGAATCCTATTTGTATTAATTTGGTATACGGAACGAGATTAATTTTTTGAACGAGGCAATTTTTTTGCTACACGAATGGAAATCTAAGAACTGTTCTGATTTCATTCTCAGGCTTGTAAATGGATTATTGTGATTAACTCTCAGCAACAGACGTATAAATGATAGTGGCGAAAAATATTCTGCTACATTCATTGCTCTTTGTATTTGGCTCTGAATATTATCCACTTCTTGCACACATGAATGTCCAGGTGTACAATATGTTGGAGCAATGTCCATAATATGTGGATGAGATTGTATAAGTATTGCAATTTCATAAGATAGCATTAGGTTCCTATTCAGAGGAACACAACAGTCACAATATAAAATTAAACTATCGGCATGTGGAAAGTCTGTCAGTATCTTCCGAACAGTCGTTGATACAGCTGGACTTACGTCATTCCCATCTCTGCCTGACATGTCGTCTATCCACAAGCAACAATATGCTTTCTTTTCTTTCTTACATGTTGCATGTTCTGTCATGCTATACAAGTTAAGTTTCTTTATAGAAAAAGTTGCTGACATCGTTTTTGGGACATGTTATAACCTTTCTAATACAAAGCAAATGACTGACTTATCAGAGGAATTTCTGTCATTATTTCTGAGAGTTCTGTTGGATTCAACTTATTTTTTGTGCAAATCATATTTAAATTGCATGTCATTATTAATTTCTCTCTGGGTTTCAGCATATTTATACTCCTCACAGTGATGACATCTATCTTTCTTTGGTTTATTGAATTCTTTGTTGAACTACGTATTATATATGTGCATATAACATGAAAGTTTCACAAAATCTACATTGCTTTCAATTCATTTCTGAACGTACAAGTCATATATTTTCTGTAAGTTAAGCCCCAATTCTAAGTATGTTTTTTTAGTACTTGCCCTGTTGTAGTACGATTCAATCTTGGGAAAACTTTCAATATGAGCTTTTATTTTATTCGTGATATCATTTGATATTATTCTGCTTGAAAATTTAGCTGGGGTATTTTTTCGCAGTTGGAGGCAAGATATTGACAATAGGATGTACTTAACTACATAAAATCACTTGATTTACAAAAAACCCATAGTCCTGCTATCAATTTGGATTTGTAGGAATTACTTTTACTGTTTTTTTTTTTTAATTGCGTTAGCATCAAGAATATCTAGAGCTGGTGTTTCATCTAAACTGTCATTCATTCTTCCTACAGGATTTTCTTAATCTAAATGAATTAGGATTAATTCTTCATCCCTGCTTGGATCAGGTCCATTAATATAATTAAACACAATTCGTTTTGCATATCGACGTACTAAAAAACATTTAAAAGAATTTTTACTGATAAAAATTCCCTCTATATTTTACCGAAAAACGATTTAATTATCCAAATAATATATTCTTTAACACAGGATATAAATGATTGCCGGTTTTCATTATATATTGTAAAATAAAATAATATATTATCTTACATGCTGTCTGCGATTACTTTGCACATAGAACTCTATCATTCTGACTGTTTTCAACAATTTCTGATGGAACTATATTATTCTCTTTCGCAAGCGCATGTAAATTATATATATCAAAATTTTAATGCAGAAATGTATTCATTGATTCAAATAGAACATTCCTATGCCAAAAAGTTAATTTTTTTCAAAATGTCAGTTAGAACCTTATTATTCTCAGGTGACGAATAGTCTCTTCCGTGTCCCAAAAATTGTGCAAAGTAAAATTTAGCGTGAAAAATCTCAGAAATTGATATACAATTACGATTTAAAGAAGTATTTATGTAAAGATTTTCGCAGATTTATATATTTTATAACATTATATGTGCATTTCAAATTGTCAAATTTTTTTGGTAATTTTAAATATAATTTATTCAATATTATTTAAACGTTAGCATCATAATTTGTATTTCGGTGGTAGTTTAATGTTGATATTTATATGAATATAGAACTATAGAGCTTACATTTCAAGAAAAAATGCCAAAAAATAATTATTTTCTAAATGTACGCTTTGGTCTGCTTATATATTCAAGGAATTTTTAAATTGAATTTTAATAAAGGAAGTTATTTGTTTTAATCAATTTTAAAACGTGCGAATCAAATTATTTAAATAAAATTCGAATTCCAAATTGTATAAAATTCCAACATGAAAAAAAATTAAAAATAGCAAAGATATAAGTAAAATTCAAAATTTCAAAAATGGAAAAAGGGTTAAAAAATTTAAATACTGAATAGTAAATAAGTCATAACAGTTTTTGAAAAAGGGGAAAAAAATAAATCCAGAAAATTTTATGACTATCTAATGAACGAAACCCTAGTAACATAAAACCTTAATTTGACAAAAAACGAAATTACTTTTAATTAAATCCATATTGATATGAAAATTTCAACTTGCAGCATCGAAGGTCTAACTAACAATATCCTGTTTACTAGCGCGACGCTTTGCTTCCAAGTTATGATGTCTACACTCAAGACGTATGGTTTGGTTTAGTTTGGTTTATTTTTTGTCGTCCGATTATCTACGCTAGGGATATAGGACCAGAGGGGGAATGCCCTTCGTGGGGGTCTTTCTAAGGGAACCTAACCCGTATTTACGCAAGGCTCGAAGAAAACCACGAAAACTCCGAACGGTTAGGCCGACAGCCGCGATTGGGTTCGAACCCTGCACCTGCCGTCTACCAGTTGAGAGGTCTGTACCTCTCGGCCACTGGTGGGGCCCTCAAGACGTATGAAATAAGGTTCTCTTTTCAAATATAAATCAGAAAAATGAACGGATGAGATTAATAAAACTAAATTTTCTTTTAAAAGGAACTTTTTGAAAATTTTATGATTTGTCATGAGACACAAGATGTTCAGCTCTAGACACAAGATGTTCAGCTCTAAGTACATAAATTGGATATCTCTGACTCATACAGTTATTCTTTACGGACTCTTTGAAAGATGGCCAGACATAAGACACAGACGAATAGGATTTTAACAGATGATCGAAACCAATAAAAAATATTTTTATCTTTTAATCACACACTCTATAACTTTGACAGAATATACATTTAAAGTATTGGTGATTGTTTTTTCTTATAATTAAAATACGAAACACTCTTTAATGAAATTCTTATCGATCCATCCAACTTTTAAATGTGATTCTTTTGTGTAATTTTATTTTGAATCTTTTTTCTGGACTGGAATTTACAGAGGAAATATGCGTTGTTTAAAATTCTATTAAAAATATCTCTGAAATAGTTGTAATGAATTCAGAAAAATATTCAAGTTTTACTTCGTTATTTTTCTAATTTGAAGACAATTAATACTTTGCCTCTATTGTTTTATTCGCTTAAATAAACAAAGACATTTTTAAATTAGGATATTTTAATCTTGAAAAAAATTTTAAATACACGTTTATATGCATTTAGTTAGAAATTACTGATAAAAAAAAGGGATAATAAGAACTTTACAAAATTGTCCTTGTTCTGAAGAAACCTCTAACGAAAACAATGATTTCATTTTAGACTAACAAATAAAAAAGTGTTTCTTGAAAGTTATAATTTTATAACTTAGCCTCTAAAACATTTAACAGATCTAACTATTTAGTGTTATTGCCGTTTGTTAGAACAAAATATTTTTTTCTTTTGTTTCGAGTTTCTTTTATTGGAAAAAAATGTTTCAGAAACGTATTTTTTTCTCACGAAAAATTAATAGAAATATTATTTATTGCAATAAACTTAACTCTTTCGGATCTGGATAACAATTAATAGTACATATCTTATTGTCGACTATTAATTTATTGTCGACTTTTAATTATTAACAATTTTCTTTCTTAATATAAGTTACCTGTACCCAATATGGACACCCTAAGGAAATTGTATTTTTTTCACCCCCATGCACAAGTCATAGGACTCCAAAAGTATGTGTCCACTATCCTTGGACTATTGACTATCATTATTAAAATTAGCGACCTTGTAATTATTCTGGTTTAATTTAAATGATAAAAACAAAACAATGTTTACAAGTGTCCATATAAGGAACTACCTGTCCCTATTATGGACAGGTGTTTCCTTATTGACTTTCTACACAGTGTGTATGGATGAGCCACTTTTCCAAGGGATTTTAGAGGAGAGGGAATAAAAAAAAATGTATCTTAAAGTATTCGGTGGAGGAGGGGGGCTGTAAATATCTTCAGAACATGCTTTTTAGAAAGGGGGATGACTCTCAGTTTTTACCCTTCGAAGACCCATGCAAAGCCCCTTAGTTACTAGTAAATATCATGAAAAAATATTGTTGGTTTTGCTTACCTTTGTTGTATCTGTATGCAAATTTACATCTGTTATTACTCAGTCCTCACAGCATAGACAAATAGAAACTTTTTCACCATGGGCAGTAACTCCCACATGATCCTCATGAACATATCTGCCGCATGTGATGCATGGCCGCATGTTTGAAAAAGCAGCAATACTGCAAAAGAAGCAGTACCAGCTCTCCTTTGTTGAGGAATTCATACCATTGGTGCCTACGATTTCGCCAACAGATATCCTACTGGTGGGGGAGGGGGTCTTTTTTTTATTTTTCTGCAAGGGTTTTTTGGAGGAAGGTTTTGGGGGGATTGTTCAAATGGCATCTTGTTGAGCTAAGATTTTACAACTTTGATGCCTTTTCAATTTACTGCTTGGCAACGTTGAATTTTCTACTTTCTTACAGTTGTAGTCGATGGGGACATAAGCTGTCCATATTGGGAACCGGGCGTAGTTTTACTAAATCTTGTAACAAATGAATAAGGAAAATATTTTAAAGCAAAATATGCAATAGCAATCGAAAATATGTTTTATTAGCTTTCTAAAATACTCCACCTTTCAACATTTAATGTAATTTTACCATATCTAATAAAAATTTAAGCTTACAAGTAATTAAGATCAGCACATCTCGAAACAACAAATTTCCTCCTAGATGGCGAACAGCGCGCTTTTTTACACTATCCAGCCTTAATTATCTTTTCAATTGCTTTTCTTCGGGAAAATGTTGAGCCATCTCTCGATTAAAATCATTACCTTTAAAAATATTAGGGGTGTCCATATTGAGAGCCCTGTCCATATAGGGTACAAATACCTTAGAAAAAATAGTATATGGCTATACCTTTCTTATTATGACTTCATTTATGTTTTGGCAATAAATAACAACAATAATATTTAAAAGGTACCAAATTATCTTTGAGCCGATTGCAATTCCTTTATTTTATACACATATTTCATTCTTTAAATTTAAAATATGGTTCTTTTCTGAACGAATCATGTGTGATAAAACGAGAAAAAATATTAAAAAAGTGTAATAGCTGTGTAACCGCGGTGCAATACGATATTTTCCAAACGTCTCTAAAAACTCTTCTTTGGAAAATTATCATATAAATAGTCATTGAATTGTAGGAAAAATAAGTACATTCGTAAAATTTCAGACATTCATGTCATCCTTAAAATTCAGTATGTCTATTTGTATAGATACGATTAGCATTTTTAAACGAAAAATACGATTGTTCTTATAATGGACTGTGCAATGCTGACTCTTATTTTAGAAGGCACAAAATGCACTGTACAATGAAATAGTGCATGGATATAAAAGCAAATAGATACACAAACTATTTCTACTAGAAATCATGGTATAAAAACCATAGATATAGGAATAACTAGATTACGCACACGGGGAGAAAAGTTGATTCTCTGCGCGCAAACGATTCTCCTCCACTAGAGTGGCAAATGGTCGGCGATCCAGTGGTCAATATATGAAAATGTGCATTCTTAAAATGCATTTATGTCTATGTACATTTTAAGACTTCGTGGATATTTCAAAGTTTATATCTGATTTTTAACCATCAATTAGTATTTTTATCGCGAAGTTAATTTGTATGAATAAAATAAATAAAAATAATAGACTTTTTTAAAAAAACAACCATTTTTAAATACCTTTTAACCTCGATGTTAAACAAAACAGTATGCGCATCAAAATCAGTAACTGGCATCTTTTTTAGGTGCGTTCGTAATTGTGTAAATACGTAGCATTTATAGCACCTGTCGTTCAGTCTGTCTATCCGTCCGCATATAACAACGCAAAAACTACCCGATCGAATCGTTTAAAATGTAAAATATATAATTATTACTTAATTTTGTCGAATCATTTCAAATTTTATGAAAATCGGATGCACAGATCAATTACGGGGCCAATCAAAAGTATACCGTTACATTACGGACAATGGGGGAAAAAGTTGCAAATGCATTTTAATCGTTTGAAATTTAAAATATGTAATTATTACATAATTATTGTCGAGTCACTTCAAATTTTATGAAAATCGGATGTATAGTTTAATTAAACGGACAATCAAAAGTATTCCATTACATTACGATCGATAGAAAAAAATAGTTTCAAGCACATTTTAATGATGTTAAACTCTTTCGATTATAATAGAATTGATATGAACCTATGAAATATATATTTACTAAATTATACATTCTGTACAATCTGTGATGCAAAGAATATTTATTATTAAATTACAGGGTCACACAAAAGTATTCCACTACATAATGCTATATGGGGAAACATTGTTTGGAGGTGTTTTAATTATATTAAACTATTTCACATTTTATGAATATGATATACGTTGCTGAGGTGTAATAAAAGTAACTTCGCTAATATTTGCAAAAACACACACACACACACACACACACAAAAAAAAAAAAAAAAAAAAAAAAAAAAAAAAAAGATTTCGATCACTATACTGTATTTGAAGTACTGTTTACTATAGCAGCAAAATTTGAATATTTTAAAAACTTTGTTATCGTACGAACGAACCCCATTTGCTACGCTTTACTTGCAATTTCCAACTTGTTTTTTTTTTTTTTTCCTCTAAGCAAAATAGAATTTTTTTAAATGGATGCACAATTTTAAATGATTTTCTTTTCTTTTTCCAGGAAGTTTATAATAACGTTTAAAATAAAATTCTTCCTCAATTTGCAACTTTTAATCTCCCCCTTTACATTCAAACACTTCTGTTTTGTTCTTCTTAAAGTATTTCAAATTCTCCAGACGTTTAAAATATTTTTTCGCCTTCCTTTCTGCCCATGTTTCTTTGCAATGACAATAAATTATTGTGTCAAATTTTCCTTACCCACTAAATCTAAAATATTTCTTTCCCAGCCATAGTAGTTAATCGTTCATCTACTCCCCCCCCCCCCCCAAAAAAAAGTGTTATAGAGTAAATACAAAAAATTGCTTATTTTAGCTGTGTTATATTTTTATTTGTGTGTGTGTTAAAACAAATAAATAAATAAATAAAAAAGCATTAATAATGCACATATTTTAGATTAATTTTTTAGCCAAACATCGCCTAACAAAGGTAGACAAAGCATGAAATATTTTACCAAGGTCAATATTTTTAATAAATCTTTGGTGCTTTTAGAATACAACATGAATGAAGTGATAAATAAATCAGTTCATTTACATTTTATAAAAAGTGTGAATGAGTGAATTAGATAAAAATATTATAATTTTTGTCCATTTCAATTTTAAGACATAACATGAACGAAAAAAAAAATCCAATTCTTTGAATTACTTAAAAACGCATCAAACAAAATTACAATTACGTATATCTGCTATGCTTTACTAAGGTAGAATCGCAAGTTCCACTTGCTTCTTGCCACTCTAATGGATGTTGCCACCGAGCCGCAACAGAATCAAAAGGTATTGGGAGAATAGCATTGAATGGTTAATCTAGTTATTCCTATATCTATGATAAAAACATGACTGATACTAATTTATTAATGATACAATGCATTAATGAATTCTATAGTTATTATTTTCGCATGTGGTATACGCATAGGAATAATTAGAAATCCAAAAATGTCAATTCTAACACATAATTTTCACATATGGATCCCTTATGATTTTTTGAGTGTAAAGAGGAAAATTATTTGGTCAACCAGTTTCGGAATTTTGCATATTCAAACATTACGTGTCATTCAATTGTAATAGCTACAAAATAGAATAATTGAAAAATTCTGAAACGAAACCATATTTCAACTAAACGTTTACATATTTAGAATTATTTTGAAGACATATTTATGTTTAACATTCGTCATCAAATGGGCACAGGTATTTCCGCGTACACTGTAAAAAAAAAATCTGTAATCCTACAAAGGAAAAGTTGCCGAAATCTGTGTGCTTACTAAGGATTTATCTGCGCACCTTACAAGGAAAGATGTAAATCTACAAAATATTTTTTTGTAAAGATACAGAAATATGTAACTTTACAAACGAATCTACTAAAATTACAGTAATCTAACTAAAATGTTATCTCTAACATGGCTTGTAGTTGCATAAAAAATTCTTGGAATCCCAATTCCTAAAAAGTTCTTAGTAACCAAACAGATTTTTTGCTCTTCAGTGCTAACCTGTATCTGCTACATGAATTTTTGCTGTTGCCATTAGATTTGCTGTTGCCGTTTCTAGGAATCCCAGTTTCCAAGAAAACTTTAATAACCGCATAGATTATTTTTAAAGTGTACGTATCAGTATTGTGCCTCCATTACACATATTCAGGGGAAGCTAGGGAACTTTAAATTAGCAAGGGAACTTTAAATTCGTTCATTTATCTTTTTAAATTACACTTTATATGGCATTTAAGGAATCATTATATCAATTATGGGAAATATTTATTACACAAAATAAAAATAAAAAATAAACAGAGAGTGAGAAATTAGCAATTTTTCTGAAAATTTTAGTGGTAGGAAGACCTGTTCAAAATGTCCTAAGTGCATTCGTTTCATTCAAAATTCCTAATTTTCTTCATGTATATTTAGTTTGCATATACTAATCAATTGTACATAGTTTTTAATCTAAATATCATTTAAAAAGTTAAAGGTAGTTAAATGAAAAAATTTAGTGGAAAATTTTTCATTAATATTCAACTTAAAAAATATTACTTTCTTACATTTATATTGTAAATTTTACATTTATCTACAGTGTGTGTCAAAAATTTAAGCACAATAGCAATTTTAAAATAAAACATTAATATTACCTTTAATTTCAATATATGTCTTGTATATGTTAATAATATCTATTTTTATACCATATTCATTTAAATTAACTTTTAAATTTCATTTCAAACCATGTAGTTTAAGAATAGAAGAAAAATGACCGTGTTAAAAGTTTAAGCACAAAATCGTTTTTATGCAAATTTTACAGTCTGACGTAAACGTTTGTGCACGCAAACAATTTCTGGGTGTATAAGAAGCAGTACGCTGTTGTTTTTGAGTGAGTACAAAATGCCCAAGCCGAAAGAATTTTCAGAGGAGGACATGATAAAAATTTGGAGTATGAGAGCAAAATGTAATTCTGTTTCTGAAATTGCAAGTGCATTAAAAAGGTCAAAACAAGGTATTTATCAAATTTTGGCTCGTGATAATGATTTTAAACGAAACTTTCGTAAAGGAAGCAAGTGACTAGTTTCCGCAACTGACTAGTTTGAGCGAAGATAGCCGCATCAGAAATTTGGCTTTAACCGGTAATTACTCCCTTTCGAAAAAAATTTTGCAGCTGGAGAACAAATATCGAAAAAAACTGTTTATAGAAGAGTTTTGGAATGCAAATACATCAAATATCGTAAAATGGCTCGATTACCGTGTCTCAAACGACACCATAAAGATGCTAGATTACAATGGGCCAAAGAGCATATGTCATTTGGTGAAAAGTGGCTGAATGTCATATTCAGTGATGGAAACAAATGTAACCTCAATGGCCCTGATGGGTTTAAGTAATATTGGATCTCCGCAAAGAACCTAAGAGTGTATTTAGCTGATAACATAACGATAGTTCTGTAATGTATGGGGGGGGCTATTTCTTTCATTGGTTAGACATATCTACCATTTATCAGTGGTCGTAACAACTTTGAAAACTACCAAGAGACACTTGCCAATCATTTGCTTCCTGTTGCCAAAGTTTTTAGGGGGAGAAAAATGGTTATCTCAACATGATAATGCTTCAATCCATACCTCAAACTCAACTTCATGGTGGCTTAAGTCGAAAAACAGTGACTTTTTTAAATGGTCGGCAATTAGTCCTGATTTAAACTTTATAAAAAATACGTGGGGTATTCTCACTTGTGCAGTTTATCCAAATGGAAAGCAGTATTCTTCAGTTAAAAATTTGAAAGATGCCATTGAGAACGCTGGGTTTAAAAATTAAACAGAAACAATACAGAACCTCATTTTAACGATGGAAGACCGTATATTTAAAGTAATTCAGCAGAAAGGAGTAATAATCAAGTATTAAATTTTTTATTCTTGTTCTGATAAAGACTAAAAAACTACTGTGCTTAAAATTTTTACACACTCATTTTTGTTGTTTTGATAAATTTTATTATTTAATATAAATTTTGTAGCATGAGTCTGTTAACTATCTTTTTAAAACTACAATTTGTAGGCTATGTGAAAAGGAAATAACTTTCACCTATTAATAAAATTTTATTTTGAAATTTTCTGTCGTGTTTAAACTTTTGACACGCATTGCATAATTATATACAAAGTTTTATTTGTAAGTGTTAACGAAACTGCAACAAAATATTTTGGAATTTTTAATTATTATGAAATTCGCATGAGCTATGTTGAACAGATCTTCCTGACGCTTAAAATATTCAAGAAAATTCCTTTTATTTATTTATTTATTTTCTTTGTATGATTTTTGACATGTTTTAAAAATGTGTCGTCATCATACATACAAAGAATTTTTAAGGAATAATATTATTTTTCGTTGAAACAATTCTAATCCAACACTTTTGTTCCTTGAGAATAAAACAAGTTTAAAGTATAATCAACAAGTTAATAATATGTAATAACAATGTAAAAAAAAAAATCAATCTATCATTGATTGAATATATTAACGCATGAAAAATGTTCCACAGAGAAAAATTCGAAAAGCGATTTTACTCAATCTTAAAAAAATTTCAATGTCGATGCTGGATTTATTACGGTTTCGTGTTCGGGCAATTTTTTTATCTCTGGAAAATTTTCTAAGTATCAACCCACCCTACTGATTGTAAAAGATCTGGGTGATAATGTTAAGTTTAAGGGGGCGTTCTTTTCAAATATCTCACTCAAATTTTACTATTTTTACACGATTTCTTTGCATAGGATAGTTGAAGACAATCTACAACCTGGCTAGTTTTTACTTTTTCAATTTTGGTTATATATTTTTATATTATGATAGTTCCACTTTCGGAACCGGTTCTAACAGGTTACGAAAGTTAAAGTATATATTTTTTTTAAATCCGAAATCAAAATCGAAAAAGTAAAAAAACTAGCCCGGTTGTAGATCGTCTTCATCTGTCCTATGAAAGAAAAATCATTTAAAAATATTAAAATTTGAGCTAGATAACATTATCATCAGGGTCGTTTCAGTCAGTAGTTTTGGCTCTTAATATATTCAATCGCAGCTAGATTCATTAGAGATTTGTGTTTGCCCTATTCGGTGGCTCACGGAATATATTCCATCTCGTGCTGCGTTTGTAGTCTTGCCAACATGTAATAGTGAGAAGTTCCAGGCTGAGTGTCGTTCTGTGTGGTTTAGTCGGTAGTACGTCAGTACGCAACACTGATGGTTCGGGGTGTAGTTTCAGCTTGGTAATATTTTCACTATGTTGGCATCTGCCCCTCTTAAGCAATAAAAATTTCAAATTTAATTTTTCATTTCAAATATTGTATACAAAGGAAATTTTCTATCTCTGGAAAAAATTCTAATTATAAATCATTTAAATGTTTTCAGATGACGAGAGAAATAATAGGAATGAATAACTTTACCTAAAACTTTTGCACATACATGTCTTATATCTTTCCAAATAATTAAAATGGTACTACATATGAAAAAGAATAGGATTATATAAAGAAAATTTGAGTATGATATTGATATAAATCGTCCCTACGATATTTCATAAAGTATATAGAAACAGAATACAATATACGCTAAAACTTTTATTTTCTGTCCCATTTGTTACAGCTGTTTGTTAAAACGTTCATTCATATAAATATGTATTCAACTCAGCCGTAAGACATAATGATTTAGACAGTAAATTCTAAGACTCCAACAGTAAATCATCACTAATTTACAAAATGTAACGGTGAATGTAAATATGTTTTCCCCAGCAATTTATCAGTGGCTTTGAAAAATTTTCTCTTACAGCAAGTCGCACGATAAATTTATAATAATAAGTCAAATTTTAAAATATTCTAGATATCATAAAATAGAAAACTTCTAAATAAAATAAAACATAATAAAATAAAAAAAGTAGTTTTAAATATATTTTTTGTTATTATTACTTTAACCATTTACGTATTATTTTGAGAAGAAAACACAGTTACGCTTCAAATTTTTTTCGAGCTAATAAAGAATCCGGGTACAACAGACTTAATGTTAAAGGAAGAACGCATATTTTGAGCGCATTCTTTTACGTAATTTTATTTTATTTATCGCTATATGATAAAACACGGAACTTAAAAAATATTCTGATATATTCTTGTATGGATTATATGGATAAGAAATAAAATATATGTTTAAACAATGCAACAATTATCCACCATGCTAAAAATTTGAATTACACAGTGTGTCCACTCTCAACGGTGGCCAATATCTAATTTCTAAATCGTCAGTCATAGCCATATAGTTCCAATTGCAAAAATGCTTTTAAAAAGGAAAATAATTGTTTTTCAAGCGATTTAGGTTTTAAAAAAGTTTTATTAAAAAATTACAAAAATTAAATTTATATACGGTTCCCCGGTCCTATAAGCGATATTTAGTAAATTTTTACCACTTCTCTAAACGTAATTCAAAATATCCCATTCATCTGCGATTAAAAATTACCGAGTAATAGCTGCTTAAATTTGAAGTATATTTTTTGCTGCATATTAGGGGTCAGTCACAAATTTACTGGAAATAAAAATAAATACAAGATATAAATTTTAACATTAATTATTGAGAATAAAATAGTTTTTACAATACTATTTTTAAATTTATGTTGATGATTACATATTAAAGCAAAATTTGTACAAAAAGTAAAAGTTAAAAAAAAAAGGAAAAAAACACAGAAAGCTTGTTAATTTAAATTATGAAATGCAACAGTCACAATTTTTTACAAAATGACATATATTTAAAATTCTATTAGATTACTTAATCTAACAGAATTTGGTGCAGTCCTATAAAATAAATAAAATGTACGCACCTAAAATTGTATTAATATTGTATTGTCATTGGATATAAATAAGTGTGCAAATTGAACCTCGATCGGATATTTGGAAGGGAGTTAAAATTCGAATATAAATTTTGAACTGGGGAAGTATGCATACGAATGTTTTGAGCAAAATAAAAGCAAATATAAATATCAAAATAATGCACTTTAAAAAAAAAAAATCGCGATTTCCCAAAATTTCATTTTATCGATAAAGAGAATTTCAAAACTCATGTCTTCAACTATTTTATTAACCAATCTAGATGTTAATTTATAAAAATTAACACTACCGTAAAACGTAGGGTTATGAAAAATTTTTACTAAATATCGCCGATATGACCGGGGAACCGTTTAAAAAGTTCATTTTCGTAATTTATATATATATATATATATATATATATATATATATATATATATATATATATATATATATATATATATATATATATATATATATATATATATATATATATACCTAAATCGCTTGAAAAACAATTCTTTACCTTTTTAAAAGCATTTTTTGTAATTGGAACTATATGTCTATGACTAACGGTTTAGATATTAGCCATTGGCCACCGTTGAGAGAGGACACCCTGTATATATATATGTATATATGTATATACAGGCTGTTTAAAAAATGACCGGTATATTTGAAAAATCAATAAAAATTAAACGGACAGCGATAGAAATACACCGTTTGTTGCAATATGCTTGGGGTACCAGCAAATTTTTAGGCAGATAAACTTTCGAAATTAGTCATAATTTTCAAAAACAGATGGTGCTGCAGGCGATTTTATTGCTGTTATATTATTGCTGCGTATGGTGGATATGTGAAAAATATCGTATTTCAGATTTCTTAAGACTGCAGCGCCATCTGTTGTTGAAAATTTTAACTAATTTAGTAACCTTGTGTGCCTGAAAATTTACTGTTATCCCCAGCATATTGCAACAAACGGTGTATTTCTATCGCTGTCCGTTTAGTTTTTATTGATTTTACAAATATACCGGTCATATTTGAAACACCCTGTATATACATACATATATTAATCTTGTGTAACGTGTTTATTTCACAAATGTGCACATTTTGCTTGAAAATATAATTTGTTAAAAAGAGCACTTCTGAATTTGATATTGAAGCAAAATAATTGTTAGTTAAATGATTTTCAAATGATGAGAGAAAGAATATCAATAAATAACTTTACTTAACAATTTTGCATACATCAGTTTTATGTCTTTACAAATAATGAAAATGATATTGCATATGATGAGGTATAAGATAGTATAAAGAAAATTTGCGAATGAAATCGATATAAATCTTCCCTATAGTATTTGATAAAATACATAGATATCAAAAGATTTATATCGTTAAAACTTTTATCTTTTATACCATTTGTTACAGCTGTCTTTTAAAATATTAATTCATATAAATATAATTCAACTAAGCCATATCACATAATGATTTAGACAGCAAATTCTAAGACTCCAACAGTAAATCATCACTAATTTATGAAATGTTCCAGTGAAGCTAATGCGCTCTTCCAGCATTTTATCAGTGAAATGGCTTTGAAAATTTTTATCATACAGCTTGTCGCACAATAAATTTATAATTATTCAAAACTTAAAATAATCCAGGTATCATAAACTATATTTTTGTCAAACAAAGTAAAATAAAAAAAGTAGCTTTATAATAGTAGCTTTCTACTTAAAAATGTATGTTTTACATTATTAATAAAAAATATTAAACATTTCTTTTTATGATTGTAATCACGTAGGTATTATGTTGAGAAGAAAACAATGTTACTCTTTAAATATTTTTTTCAGCTAATAAGGAACCGGATATGAAAAACTATTTTTTGAAGGAAAAATATTTACCACTCATCGCTTTTTTAGTGCAATTTTACATAATTTAATTTTCTTTATTGCTATATGATAAGACATAGAGCTTAAAAAAGTATTTGAATATACTAATGTATGGTTTTTACGCCGTAAAATATAAGTTTGAAAGATGAATCATATATTTACCTTATTAAAAAATAATTATTTACTATAATTACAACAGTTTTTTAACATTGCACATTGAGTTATATATAACTAAATTTCAGAAGATGGTATTAATTTCGAAAAAATAAAAACATGAAAATGCAACAATGCGTACCTTGTTTTGAGTGCAATGTGATAACATCACGAAAAAATCTGGGAAGATTTGTTGCTCAAGTTATCGATTATATCATAATAATTGATAATCACAATCCAAAATCTGGGATGTGAAGGGTATGTTGATGGTGCGTGTAATGCAAAATTCTGTCATTTTTGTTTGGTTTTAACACATGTACAACAACAGTGAGAATGTCTTAAATGTTATAATATAATATACATAAGTTTTCTAAAGTTATTACCGCCAACCCAAATTGATTTAGGATAAAACATTCTGTTTTTGTGATTAAATAAGTGATTTACAAGCATATCTTCCTTTGTTATTTTTTATCTTTGTTGTATGCCTGATTATTCCCATCATTTTATATACTTTTTCTTTTTTTTTATGAATCAAATTGTTTATATATTTGGGTAAAGCTGAAAACACATGAGTTTTTTTAATTGTTTTTTTTTTTTTTTTTTTTTTTGCTAATCTCACCCTTTTAGATTGTTTCTTTTGATACAAACACACACACACAAACACACGCAAAAAAATAATATAATTGAATCAAAATTTACAAAAAGGGAAAGAAAATAGGAATATTTGCTATAAAAAATAAAAATATACATTTTCATTGTTTTTATCTTTTTAATTACAACAATTTATTAAATATGCAATACAAAATATTAGCTTTTTATTTCATGTTAAAATTTTATTGTCTTTGTGTTGGCTGAGACAATCTTTTCCGTGCTTCCTGCGGCTACCTTAAATATCTTGCAGTAGAAATTGTAGTTCCATTTCATCATGAGTTTTCAATTCACTTCATTCCTGAATAAGTGTAATTGCACTTTCACCATGGTCATTTGTTTCTTGTAAAAAATAAAAATAAAATATGTTGTCATTAGCCTGTTTATACTCATCTCTTGAATCCCACAAGTCAGAATCAACTTCAACATGTACATTTGGAAGTAGCAATTATTGAAACAATATCAACGACTTGGCTGTGACAAAATATCTCAATTATTTACTCCTGAATGAATATAACATAACACTCACTCGCTTGGAGAAATTTTTAGCTTGCTTTTCAGAATAAGCTTCTTTCTGTAAAGAAATGACCATGCACATCTTGGTTAGTAAATTGACACTGCTTTCTAATGAACCTAAGCCAACAAGTTCTGACAAATACTACAAGTGATTTGAAAATTTACACGACCATGGCTTGGAAATAGTTGAAGTATTCCTGGGTATTATACTATAAATATTAGAAATAAAAAGTCATGAGAGGAAGATAAAGTTTCCGGTGTATAAATTCAAGCTTTCAGGTACACACATGTTCTTAAAACATACTCATCACATACATCTTCTCCCCCTTGTGAAGTCAATTTTAATTTATCATTGAATATCTATTGATACAGACAATATATCATATTGAGTATCCAGCAGAAATTGTGCACTGCATCTGGCTACATACACTGCCAGTAAGGTGACCGGCCACTTGCAATTTTAGGCATTTAGTTAAATATCTACAAAAATACATAAAGCCGGAATATAACATAACGGAAAATGCATAGTGTAAAATTTTACGGAAACTCTAGATTTGTAAACAAAATTGTACAGGTCTTATATTTCCGTAAAAATGTTTTCCCGAAATCCCATAGATGACCGTCGACAAGATGAAAAAAAAAAGAATATCTGTTGGATAACTCTATCCAAGCTATCGGAGCGAAAGTGTTTTAACTGAAGATTATGATTAAGTATTTTATTGTAACTGTGCTTTATGGGGCTTATTTTACATATTTGTTATTTTACATTAAAATATATTGTTTACCTTTATGTGGTTAATGTCACTTGCGGTTTCAATTTTGGGCTATACTTTGATTCTAATTATAGCTGAACCAAAAGTTAACAATTTTTAAGATTCTATTTATATAACTTTAAATTTAAAATAATAAAGTAAAATTAGCAATTTTTGGCAAAACAGCGATTTCCAGGGTGGCACATATTTAAATAATCTATAAATTTTAATATTATTATTTTTATTAGTATTATTTCCAGTTTTTCAATTTACACATTTCACTTTAGACATTTTAAGATCCATTATTCTTAACTTGATTTTTTGAATATACTTGATATTTCAAATTTAGTGGGACAGAGTTCTTTTTTACTTCTTAACCCATTAACGCCCAGCGTCCTCTTTTGAGGACAGTTACAAAAAAAGCAAGAAAGCGGTATTCCCACCAGTAAAGATGAATATAAATATATATCTTATTTCCCGAGATAGAATCCTGGATAAATTTAGATAAAAGTTAATTTGCTTTTAAAAGTGGTGGGAAATACAAAATTTAAATTTTAGCGAAGAAAATAATTCGGACGTTAATGGGTTAATTTTCCCATGTATAGCCATTTATTGATTAGAACTATCTCCAGATAAATCGTGTTACATATAATTTGACAACTTTATGTGTTAATTTCTCAATTTTTAGTTACAAAGCATTTTCTTCTTATTATTATTATTGTTGTTGTAATCTGAATAAATCTGAAGATGAAACGATTTATTTTTTTATAATATGACCCTTGAATTTTTAGAAAAATTTTGGAATTTTCTCACATTACCGGTGAAATGTTTAAATGAAAGTATTCAAATAATTTCTAATTCAAAATATATTTTTAATACGTTTTATATTTTTTATTTACTCAATAAACATTTGTATATAATACACAAATAGAGTCATTAAATTTTTCTATTTCATTCTAAACGTAACGCACTACAACTTTTATTCCCCGATAATAAAACTTATTTAAAGTAAATAACCAGATTTTTTTTTAATAACATCTTTTATGATTTTAATTTCTCCAAATTTATATTTTCTGGCTTATAATGTTTTAATTGTTTTATTTACACGAAAACAAATAACACGTAAATATTTGAAACATAAATTTAAAAAACATTCTGAAATAAACAAATACCCTTTGCAATTTTGTACTCTCTTAAATTTTATGCAGAGAATACTTAAATATAAATTTAAGTTATGAACTGCATAATACCTTTGTTGCAATATTTCACTCATAATAAATTTATGAAAATAGAAAACTCACTCTTCAGCTTCTGGCATTTTCATTAGAGAGGTACTTTCACATGCATAAGTGATAACTGCAAAAGGGAAATCTTAAGTTAATCTTTAATAATTGATAGTTTCATAATTAAAACTTTCGAGGAAAATATTTCTTGAAATTGTCAGACAAAATGCACAGACACATATATTAACAATGTTCCGATATTTCATTTACTTCAACTGTGAAATTTTTATGGAAAATAATTAATTTATAATTCATAATTTTTGCTCGCATAAGGATGCTTTCTAGTAAGCAATTTTAAATATTTTAAGAAAATATATGGATAAGTGAAACTTTTGCAACTCTCGTATGTTATATATTGTTTAGCCAAACGTAAGTAGTGAATAAAAAGTAATCATCATTTATTTTTAAAAATCGTATTTTTATGCAAATTGCTTACACAGTGTTATTGTGATGCAATTTAAAATGATGTTTTACTGAAACATACAGATAAATATATGCTTATAAAATGTTTAGGAGAGAGAATAATGACTTAAAAAATGAAGAATTAAATCAATAATAAATAGTATCATTTATGAATTGTGGCATAACGTAAAAACATTAAATACAGTTTTATTAAATACTGTAATATACAACAAGACAAACAATATTAAACAGGAAACTAAAGGTCCAAATGTCTTCCGAAGGAGATAGGCTCCATTAAACTTTATCATTCTTAATTTCAAATGATCTTACAAAACGGAAAAACTCGTCATTTTATTTGGGGTGTTCGCTAAAACTATTTTTTAAGTCAATATTCTCATGAAAATAAATTTTAAAGATAAAGTTTTTAAAATACCGATAGAGGGGGCTTGAAAATTTTGAATACCGAACAACTATTTCTCAGCCCTCTAACCTGAACATAGTTCAGGACAGGGGATAGATAACCACTCCCAAAGATACAATATTTGAGCAGAAAATTTGAGTTAAAATTTTTGAAGGCATTTAATGAAATAAAAAAATAACGATACAAAATAAGTGTCCGTTACTCCAAAATCTAAAGCGCCCTTTATTGGCATTTTTTGAACCTTTATTTTTTAAAAATTATAATCGAGAAAATACTGACATGAAGAATAGTTATAGAGATACCCGCAAACGGACCCTAAAGTTTAATGGCGCCTATCTCCTTCGGAAGATATTTGGGGCCCTTAGTTTCCCATTTAATATTTTTTGTCTTCATGTGTACTATCATACCTTAAAATTTGTACCATTTATTTAGAATCATCCTGTATGCAACTCTAGTAGTGTAAAATACTTTGAATGATTATTTTCAAAATTAATAAGGAAAAAATTAATACACATAAAGAATTGTCTCGTTAAATGTCTGGCGATGTATTGCAAAAAATTAGGTATGTTTTTCATTAAATCTGCTTTTATAAATGTTTATTTATATTATTTTAATACATGAGAAAGATATTTTACGAAATATTAATTATTAACATAAAAAACAGTTATAGCTATCTTGCAATTAGTACAAAACCGATAGGCATAAATTCTTATTGATCTACATAATTGAAAACCTTAACTAATTATAGATTTTCCATTACAAGTTTTTCTAAGGGGACATTTACGCCTATTTTATTGTTTGGTAAAATAATTTTTTTTATATATATATATTTACTTTCAACAGTTTTGATTTTCCTATTTAGTGTCATCGAGCAATATAATTTTGAACAAATAATAAAAGCCACGACTAAATAGATGTATTATATCATTTTTACTAAAATTTCGTAATGGCTCTAACATTTCTAGTCGGAATAGAGAAGTTCAAACCTTACTATTTATTTTAAGTGTAACATAAAATAACAGCAGCAATGCATTAGAATTTAACGAATGTTGTTCTATTCTTTATAATTGGTTTACATTGTCATATTTAATTTTGAGGATTAAAAGGAAATAAATATATTGACACTTTTAATATAAAAATAAGGTTAAACAGCGCTTCAAATTTAATTATGTGAATGACATTTAAGGAAAAAAAAATAGTTTTTGAAACAAAACATCTTTATAACTTTAAAATATAAAAATAAATTTAGTATTTCATATACTACGTGTGATTCATGTTTTCAAAAGTGACATACGGAATATAAAGTAAAACTGTCAGTTTTATTTAACAAATATGTGAAACAGAACTAAGCGACGTATCTTGAAATACATAGAAAACTTTTTTTGACATTTATCAAATCTTATTGAATTATACTTTCTAAACTAAGGCGAAGAGGAATAAACTGAAATGTAATATACAGAACTCATAAGTTGTATTTGATATACCGTGTAAGACTGTTTGAGACCAAAATGTTTCTTTTAAAGATCCTTGATTTTAAAAATACTCAAAATTTATATTTTAAATGTAATAATATACATACAAGTGTTTTAAATATGTATGAGTTTTGGTATAATATAGGTATATACATGTAAATATGCATAATATATATGATTAAAACAGAATATTGATATGTGTGAGTGTGTAAGGATTACGTATAAATAAAAGTTATATTCAATGCAAGTAAATAAATAACACTTAATATATATATGTATATATATATATATATATATATATATATATATATATATTAATTAATCTTTGACAATGTATGCAACTTAAATGGTGAATAGAACTAAATATAGTCAAAACTCCAGTTATGAAATTTAACAGGATTACACATCATGTAACTTTAAAAACAAACAAGAAAAGTACAAATAATTTTAAAATAAGGTATCATAAACAATAATTTAAACAATCAAATGGAAGGACAACAAAAAAATAAATTAATTAAAAAAATAATAATAATACTACGGACTTTAGGGCTATGGACGAGCTTAGCAGGGTTAATAAAAAAAGATTGTACGCGCGCAACTTCCACCTTCGCCTGTCAAAATCAAAACTGTAAAATTACATCTACTTTTCACAAAATATCTGGGATAACCTTGCATCAAAATTAACAGCACCACTTTGCAGTTTCGTGAAACATATCTTGTAGCTAAAACAAGTTCAGGAAACGATCATTTTATCAAACTCTCCATTGAAATCATCTAGTAATTTCAAGGTGTGAAATACACCTAATAAGTCACGCTCCTGAATTTAACTGAATTTTTTGGAAATTTTATGTTGTAATACATCAAGAAAATTAATCTCCAAATGAAGATAAATAACAATGATTTTATGAAAGTTCTTTCATATTCAAACGTCAGCTAAGAAAAATAATTAGGTTTGAGAAAAGAATCAGAAAGTTAGATAATTATTTTCTAATATTTTCACACAATCAAACTGATAGTTAAACTTATCATAGGAATTAAATATTTCCAACTCAGAGAAAGATTGCCTAAGTCTTGAATCGAACCCACATCATTGGTTTACAGATCAAATGCTTCACCGTTTAAGCTAACTGGACCGACAACCGGTGAGCATTTCTCGCTCTTATAAGAATGTTGGTAATAACATCTGACCTGTCATTTAGAAAATTCAATATAATAAACCGCAGATAAAATAATATAAAAGAGTAGTATGTAAATATGCTATTATTAAAACACAATCAAACTTATTGGTATAAATTAAAATACTATTTAATCATTTCATACTGAGCGAAAGACGGAATTAAACCCAGGTCTTTGGCTTACATGGACAGTCCTTTGCCGTTTAAGCTAACTATATATGTATAATATTACTAATTAAAGCACACTAAAACACAGTTATAAATAATTAAGTTTAGGACTGTATCTTTAGAATTTTAATCACATACAATAACACTCTGGTCGCCATTCTATTTCACAAACTATAAGCAGCGAACACTCTGGTCGCCATTCTTTTCACACACTCTAAACAAAATTTTTTCTCTACTCAGTTCACTTCACATTTCAACCAAAGGGAGTTCACGACGCCCTCTTACGGGACTTTTAAATTCTGAAATTTCAACAATAAAGATTTCCCCTGGATTAAAATGCAACTTTCAATATTTTACAAACAAATAAATTTAGAAAATGCAGTTACATAAAATTAAAAAGCAAACAAATATATACATTTTTTATTTTCCGTTGAGCAAAATTTACAATATTTTAATAACATTTTTTAAAATTATCAATACGAGAACAGCTATTTTTGTAAATGAACGCTTTAATTCGCCAGATTTAGTGCGAACCTTGACTACCATAACCTTGCCATCCGATCCATTATAAATCTCAATAATGCGGCCTAATGCCCATTTACATACAGGCAAAAAATCTTTTACCAATACCATTATTCCTACCATTAAATTTTCTTTTTCCACTACCCATTTAGATCTCTGCTGTAACATATTTAAATAATCTAACCTCCATTTTGTCCAAACTGTCTCGACGACCCTCCTAGTCTACTATCAACGGTTTAATCGATTGATATTAGTATCAATTAACATTGGTTCAGGTACAGCATTCATGGATCTCCCGATCAAAAAATGACCTGAAATCAAAACTTCAAAATTATCAAAATCGTTAGATAAAGGAGTAAGAGGTCGGGAATTCAAAATACCCTCTATCAGAATAACTATAGTTTCAAACTCCTCATAATTAAACCTTAAAACACCTATTTCTCGTTTAAGGTGATATTTAACTGATTTCACACCTGCCTCCCAAGGTCCTCCGAAATGGGGGGATTTAGGAGGTATAAATTTCCAGTCACTTTCTTCAGAAATTTAAAAAATTTCTGAAATTTCATCTGGAGAATTTATCATTTTGTAAAACCTTTTCAGTTTGGAATTTGCCCCATGAAAATTTTAGCATTATCCGTAAAAATCTTAGAATATTTTCCTCGTCTAGCTATGAAACGCTTAAGCGTAGCAATCAGAGCATCTGAAGTTAAATTTGATAGAATCTCAAAATGAATGGCTCGAGTTACAAAACATATACAAACACAAATAATACTTTGTTCAATGTACTCTTGCGTTGATTTTTAGAGGTTACATAAAATGGGACACATAAATCTAAACTAGTACAATTAAATACTGGTGATTCATTAATTATTTCATAAGGTAACTGACCCATTAGCTGCGATCATGGAGTTGGTTTTGCTTTAAAACAAATAACACAAGAAATCACCGTTTTCCTTGCCAAATTTTTACCCGCTAAAGGACAAAATTTCAATCTAACAGAATTCAAGAGTCCTTGGGAACCAACATGGAAAAGATGCTTATCCACAGTACTAAAATAAATCTTACTTAATTTAGAATATTTTGATAAAATAGCCGGATGTTTTTGCTCATACGATACGGAAGCTTTGTTGAGCCTTCCTCCAACACATAAGATTCCCTTATCATCTATAAAAAGATTCAAAATATAAAGGTTACCTACAACAGCATTTTTACTAACTAAACATTTTTGTGATACTCTTATAAAAATATTTTCAGCTTCCTTGACTTCTTCTAAAATCAATTTACTTTTTCTTTTATCGACAATCCTACAATTATATAAAAATCTGAAAACAAAAGAAAAAAAATGTAAAAGTTTATAATAGTCATTGATAAGATCAAAAAAGTAATCAAAAAAAGATAAATTCTCAGTAGCTAGAAATAAAGTTGTTACACAATTATTTTCCTTTTCGGAATTTTTCATTTCACTTATTTAATTCTGAACTTCACTTTCAGATAGTAAGTCATTTCCAGAAGAAATGATTGCAAACAACTGGGAGAAAATTCTGGATCCATCAAAACATTCGAACCTGTAAACCACTTGGAATTGTTCACAAGGGAGTCAGCACTTATTCCTCGTGAAAGAAGGTCTACTGGATTGTCTTTACCGGCGCAATGAAACCACGTTTCTGATTGAGTTAAACTTTGGATTTCATCAACACGATTGACAACAAAGGACTTCCATTTTCTACTGGATCCCTTTATCCAGAATAAAATTACCTTTGAGTCTGTCCAATAAAAAAATCTAGAAGCACTTTTACGATCAATTATCTTTTTAATTTCTGATCCCAAACGAGCTGCGAATAAAGCCCCAAGCAATTCCAGACGTGGCAAAGTTATTATCTTTATTGGTGCATCTCTAGTTTTAGATGCTAAGCAACTGACAGAAACTTGGTCATAATCTTGCACTCTTAAATAAATAACAGCACTATAAGTCTTTTGACTTGCATCAGAAAAACAATGAATTTCAACATTGTTTGTATCAGGTGACAGGAAAACAAATCTATGGATTTTAATTTGATTTAATTTTGAGAGTTCTGAACACCATTGTGTCCATTTTTAGCAAATGTCAAAGGGGAGCTTACTATCCCAAGAAAGCTTTAGGAGCCATAAATCTTAGAAAATACATTTAAGTCTTACAGTAAATGGGGATAGGATGCCAGTCGGATCATAAATTCTCCCGGAAGTCTGTAAAACAAATCGCTTAGTATTTGTCTTATTCTTCAGAAATTCTATTAAACTCAAAATGTCTATGCTAACAGTATTTTCTTCAACATCCCACGATATTCCTAATACCTTCAATGAATTTATTCTTCTATGATTTTGATCAAATAGATAAATTTCGAATCTTTCTTTTTTCCATCGTTCCAGTAACGATCTGTCATTTGTTAGCCATTTCCTCAAATTGGAACAAGGTTGCTTCATAATAATCTTAGCCTAGTTTGAAATCTTCAAAGCATCTTCAATACTTCTATACTTTAGTGAGTGGGTACCACTCACTAAATCATTAACACAAAGAGAAGTTTTGAGAATCTCAAAGTTTTCTGGATATTGATCTTTAAATTTTCGTATATGCCCCTTTATTGAGGCAGCTAGGAGTAATGGGATAGCATTTAATCCGAAAAGTAAACGCTTGAAACGATACACTTGGATTTTCAAATCACCAGGCGTTTCATTTGAAGGATCTTCTTTAACTTCTAAAAAAAGAAATCTCACAGCATCTCTGTCCCTTTCTGATAATGAAATTTAGAGAAATGTTTTCTCTACATCCGCTAAAATTCCAATCTTTTTCAATCTAAAATTTATGAGCAACTGAAAAATACCAGGATTTAAATTAGTACCAGGCCACAAACAATCATTTAAAGAAAGTTGTTCTACATCATGAGAACTAGCATCAAATACAATTCGTGTTTTCGTGGTGACACTATCTTTTCTAAAAACCACTCGATGTGGTAAATAAAATATGAGAATATCCGGTTTAGGTGAATCAAACACATTTTCAATTACATCACATTCAGGATATTCTTTCAAAATCTCTTTATACTGAGAAAATATCATTGTTTCGCATTTTATTTATTAAATATTTTAGCCTTTTCTCAGAGACCTTACAGTTATCACTCAAATTTATCCAATATTTCTTCCACGGAAGGACAACTTCGTAACGATTATCTTTGTAAGAAATAGTTTCGGTAAAAATTTCTAATGCCTTATCTTCATCATTATAATAAGGATCATCCTTAATTTCAATGGATTCTAAATTGAAAAATTTGCATAATTCTTCTTCCACATTGCTAATTAATCCACAATTATTGTCATTATTATCAGTATTCGAATTACAACCTCTCACTACATAGCCAAATACTGTATTCTGTAAAATGACATTAGAATTTCTTAAGCGGCCTTGGCCATTTTGTAATAATTCATATAAACACTCAGTTCCTAGCAGAACATCTATTTTATTAGGTTCATTAAAATTTGGATCTGCCAATTTCACGTCTTGAGGCAGCTCGGCAAATGGAAATTTAAAATAATGCCCTGGTATACGATTTGTTATCTTTGGAACAACCAAAAAATCTATTGTTCTCTTATAATCAGCCTTCTTCGAAATAGTGGCCCTAATTTTCCATTTGATACTAAACTGAGAATCATTCAAACACGAAACGGAAACATTAAATTTTTCCTTTCTAAATTCTAATAATTTTGCAAAATTATCACAAATATATGAGTAATTTGAACCGACATCTATTAATGCACTCGATGTGGTATACATGTATATACTATTAATGTACTCGATGTGTGCACTCGATGTGGCACTAGTGTGGTGTCGCAGGTATAAATTCACCTAAAACATTTTCAATATAAAATAAAGCAGCAGATATAATAGTGGTTTTTCTTTTTTGGCATAAATTATTTACAGAAGTTCTTGCGAAATTACTATTCCTACTTTCGTAGCTCAAAGCTCCGGGATTTAAGCTGTATGTCTTATCCTGGTTGAAAACAGATGAATTCGCAATCTCGCCTAACACTCCTGATGATTGTTGATTGAGTTTCACTGACGTAGAACTATCTATTTTTTTTCCTTTATATACAGGGTGTCCCCTCTCAACGGTGGCCAATGGCTAATTTCTAAACCGTTGGTCATAGATATATAGTTCCAATTGCAAAAATGCTTTAAAAAGGTAAAGAGTTATTTTTTAAGCGATTTAGGTCAAAAAAATGTTTTACTAAAAAAATACGAAAATTAAATTTTTATACGGTCCCCCGGTCCTATAAGTGACATTTAGAAAATTTTTACCACTACTCTAACAAGTAAGACAAAAAAAGTCCCATTCCTCTGCGATTAAAATTGACCGAGTTATGGCTGTTCAAAGTTGAAGCATATTTTTTGCTGCAAAATAGGGGTCAGTCACAAATTTACTGGAAATAAAAATAAACATCAGATAGAAAATTTAACTTTAAACATTGAGAGTAAAAAAAAATTTTACAATGTTGTTTCTGAATTTATGTTGACATTTACATGTTAAAGTAAAATATCCAATTTGTGCTAAAAATATAAGTAAAAAAATAACAGAAATTTTGTTAAATTAAACTATGAAAAGCAACAGTCACAAATCGTTACAAAATGATACATATTTAAAGCTCTATTAGATTACTCAACCTAATAGAATTTGATGTAGCCCTATAAAATAAATAAATGGAACGCACCTAAAATCGTATTAATATTACATTGTCATCGGGTTTAAATAAGTATGGGAATTGAACCTCAATCAGATATTTGGAAGTTAGATAAAATTTGAATATAAGTTTTGAACTAAGTTTTGAGGAAAATTTACATACGAAAACTATGAATAAAATAAAAGCTTATCAAAATAACATACCTTTTAAAAATAAAATCACGAAAAGAATCAGCTTCATTTGCTTACAAAATAAAACATACGTAAAAATACAATTGAGGATATGAATTTCAAAACTCGACTTTTCGCTTTTTGATTTCTCTATCAGTCTATACAAACCTCCACTATTGTAACAATGCAATCTCAAAATTTATAATGAAAACCAATAGATGCATTTAAAGTTTTTTCGCTATTTCCCAAAATTTGATTTGTTCGATAAAGAGAATTTTGAAATTCATGTCTTCAGTTATTTTAATAACCAATCTAGAAGTTAATTAATTACAATTAACACTACCGTAAAATTTATACGGTGACAGCGCCTTCAGTTAAATCGCTCATTTAAAACATTTTGTAATTGGAACTATATGTCTGTGACAAATAGTTTAGGAAATAGCGTTTGAACAGCATTGGAAATCGACTCCCTTTATAATGCTTTAAGCACTTAGTGTACGTTCCCTTAAAGCTCAGTTGAACTCATCCGTTTTCAGCTATAGAAAAGTGGTTTAAGTCATGAAATTTAAACTTTCATAACTCGGTCAATTTTAATGTTACGTGAATGGGACCTTTTCTGTATTACTTGCTAGAGTGTTGAAAAAATTTTACTAAATATCACTTATAGGACCGGGGGACCGTATAAAAATTTAATTTTCGTAATTTTTTAGTAAAACATTTTTTTGACCAAAATCGCTTAAAAAACAATTCTTTGCCTTTTTTAAAGCATTCTTGCAATTGGAACTATATGTCTATGACCAACGGTTTAGAAATTAGCCATTGGCCACCGTTGAGAGGGGACACCCTGTATAAAGAAGAGATGAATGATGCCTGCCGCAAAATGTACACGAATAATTAGCAGTACAATTTCTCGCTGAATGGTTTGAACTTGATAAACAATTGAAACATACTTTGTTTCTTTTAACAAAATCAATGCAGTCATTAACAGGCATTTTCTGAAATACATTGCATTTAAATAATGAATGTGAATCATTTTTGCAGCAAATGCACTTAGAATTTTTCGCACTAGTGTAAAATGATGTCGTTTTTTCTTTAGCTTGCCTTTTTTGACTAAATGTGTTGTTTTAGAAGGAACAGCTTATTAACAGGTTGTTTTAGAAGCTTGTAAAGTTCAAGCATGATTTTTAAAAGGAAATCAATTCTGATATTTTCGGTATTTCATTTTTCTTGGATTCTCTTTCCCACCAAAGCTTACACGAAGAATCTAACTTTTTTATTACCATATATACAAATATAGTGACTGAAAATTCCTCTATTTTTGTTCGAGAACTTCTAATGATTTAATACATTCAGTTACATTGTCCACTAATTTTAATATAGAGGACGGATTTTCAGTTTGTATGGAAAGAAAGGACATAAAAAGCTTCAAATGCGCAAATACTTGATCTCGTTTATTCGAATATCTATCTTCTAAAAGATTCCATGCTATTTCATAATTAGCATCAGTAGTTGGAATGACTGAATGATCCTTAAAGGATCAGCATGCAACGATAATTTTAAATAGGACAGTTTTTGTGAAGCTGTAACACGAATTATTGTGAATGCTAGAAATAAAAATATCTGTAAAAGATAACCCCTCATGCAATTTCCTACTAAGTGTTGTAAGATTTAATTTAGGTAAACGGATTGATTCGCTAACATTTACTTCATTTTTTGTATTTACTTCACCTTTCGTTAAAACTAGAGCTAATTCACTTAATATTCTTTTTGCAATTAAATATATTTTATCTATATTTTCTTGAATAGATTGTTGTTCAACAATATATTTATCAACATCTTTATCGTCACAAAGTTGAAAAATTTTCTGAAATATCTCTATAAATTCTTTTTCAAAAGCAAACGATTTTTTTCTCGTAAAGTTCTAATTCAAACTTATCGAAACTATCTTTATTTGCGTGTTCGTTCGTTGCCTTATTTACGTTAGATTTTAATATATATATATATATATATATATATATATATCTATATATATATTAATACAGCTTCCATCTTAGTAATATTTTGAAAGAAATACAAATTATATTCAAGTAATAAATAGGTAACAACTTACCATTTTCATCTTATCCAAGGGCAATAGCAGCAAATTATTCGAAACGAAAGTCTTAAAGGAAATAAAACTTGTAAGTTTTTACTTATCCAGACGTCGCTCACTTCTCTGGTTCACTAGGACCATAAAAAATACATATTAATAATAATATTACTAATTAAATCACTAATTAATGGAAAATATTACTAATTAAAGCACACTAAAACACAGTTATAAATAATTAACGTTAGGACTGTATCTTTAGAAATTTAATCACACACAATAAGCAGCGAACACTCTGGTCGCCATTCTTTTCACACACTTTAAACAAACATTTTTTTTTTTTTTTTTTTTTTTTATATATATATATATATTCAGTTCATTCACATTTCAACCAAAGTGAATTCACGACGCCCTCTTACGGGACTTATAAATTCAGTTTAAAAGAGTAGTACGTAAATATGTTATTACTAAAACACAATCACACTTATTCGTAAAGTTAAAATACTATTTAATCATTTAATACTGAGCGAAAGACGGAATCAAACCCAGGTCCTTGGCTTACATGGACAGTCAGTCCCTTGACGTTTAAGCTAACTAGTCTGTCCAACAGTGAGAGTTTCTCGCTCATATTACATCTTTGGAAATAACATCTGGTCTGTTATTTAGAGTGCTCAACAGAATAGCCGAAGGGAATTAAACTCCATATAACCGATGAATACGAGTGATATACTATTTTAACGAAATGAAATTGATTGGTAAAGTTATCACACGAAATTGGTGTAAATATCATAGATTGCAGGTTTACACGCATTTTGCTAGTACACAGAAGATTCTTATTTCGAGCCCCTGAGCTGGAAGTAAAAATTTGCAGTTTATGCTGAAGTTAATTAATAGACATTTCATGTTGTTTTTTTTTCCTTAAATTTAAGGATTTATATTTTTTTTTATCACTGACATTATTATTTTTTTTTAATTTTCCTTCTATTTAAAATATTATTGCGATTTATAAATGAGTCAGAATTTTAAAATTTGTTTAAATATTTTATTTTCTTTTAGAAAAAATATTTATAGCTCCGGTATTTTTTATTAATTTCGGATAAAAAAAAGTAATTTTGGATTATATTTAAATTATTTGATTTGAATATTTGTAAGTTAATTGAAATAAATAATATCTTTCAATAAATATTACTTACCCATCATACGTAGTATAAGGTAAGTCTTGCAATTGTTTGGAAAATCGAAAAAAAAAGTCCTTCCGGCAATGCCGGGAGGAAGAGGTAACTTTCATATACTTATATATTTATTTATTTATTTTAAAGTAAGTTACATTGTTCAAAAATACTAAGCTCAAATTAGTGGAAATAATCTTATAAAATTAGTGATTTTATAAGATTGAATACTAGTTTTTGTCAAGACTGAATATTAATAGGAATTTTTAGAAATTAGTCATCTTTTATTCAACCTGGTTTTATTTTAAGCGATTTAGAGAGTCACCAAATTCCACGATATCATAAAGTGTATGCCATTTTAAAGCAGCATTGTGGATCGTTCAGATCAGACCGTTTCAAAATGTCAGCCATAAGCAAAATTCAAAGTGCTATAACTCAATCATTTTTTAAGATATAGACAAAATAAAAAGTGTTCTGGAATCGTTGTTTTAAGTTCTAACACGTAAAAGAAAAATATTTTTCAACTTTCAATTTTTTCGCATTTAATTTTAAATTTTAAATTTTTTAAAAATTTTAAAATGGTTACCATTTTGAAACAAAATGGTGGATGATGCTGGCCAACGAACTCGGTCGAGACATTTGTATGTACTATGTACATGCCAAGTTTCATTGAAATCGGTTCATAAATACGCGTGTTATCACGTGACAAAAATCAGATCGTTTCAAAATGTCAGCCATATGAAAAATTCAAAGTGCTATAACTCAATCATTTTGTAAGGTATAGACAAAATAAAAAGTGTTCTGGAATCGTTGTTTTAATTTCTAACACGTAAAAGAAAAATATTTTTCAAAATTTGACTTTTCGCATTTAATTTTAAATTTTAAATTTTTTAAAAAATTTAAAATGGCCACCATTTTGAAACAAAATGGCGGATGATGCTGGCCAACGAACTCGGTCGAGACATTTGTATGTACTATGTACATACCAAGTTTCATTGAAATCGGTTCATAAATACGCGTGTTATCACGTGACAAAAATCAGATCGTTTCAAAATGTCAGCCATAAGAAAAATTCAAAGTGCTATAACTCAATCATTTTTTAAGATATAGACAAAATAAAAAGTGTTCTGGAATCTTTGTTTTACGTTCTAACACGTAAAAGAAAAATATTTTTAACTTTTAATTTTTTCGCATTTAATTTTAAATTTTAAATTTTTTTGAAAATTTAAAATGGCCGCCATTTTGAAACAAAATGGCGGATGATGCTGACCAACGAACTCGGTCGAGACATTTGTATGTACTATGTACCTACCAAGTTTCATTTAAATCGGTTCATAAATACGTTAGTTATCGCATGACAAAAATCAGATATATATATATGGTTATATATATATATATATATATATATATATATATATATATATATATATATATATATATATATATATATATATATATATATATATGTCAACATTTGAACGGAGGGTGGTTTTGGGGTCTGGGGGTCATGATCGGTGAAAATATACCAAAATTTTCCGGAAGTGCTTTCCTCCGGACGGCTGCAATAGGTAGCTTTTTACTTTTTGTAATGAAAGCTACCTAAAATTGGCGGATTGACACGTTTTAGACACTGGAGATTTTGAAAAGCATATTTTAAGGAAAAAAATTCCGTCTGTCCGTCTGTCTGTCTGTCTGCCTATAAACGCTCTACCTCCCGAACAAATTCAAATAAAGACTTGAAATTTTGTATGTATTTAGTATGTAAGAATGGGACGAAGCCTATTTAATATCAGTAACCTCGATTATCCGGAAATATATTTTTCGGACTCTCGAAAAATTCGTTCTGATGAAAAGTATATAAAAATTTTCGAATTTATTTTTTTATTTTAAGGAGTGATCGTAAAGGACAATAAAATAACACAAATGTTGCATAAAGAACGAAGTCGATAAAATAATTAGTCGCCGAGATATCTGTAATCCTGTTTTTCTACAGTCTTCAATTTTTCATGACCCTGAATTTCAATCAAATTTCAATTAAAAGATATATTTTAATTGGAAATGAGACGTTTCATCCGACGCAATAAACTGTTAGTTAATAAGAATATTATTTTTGGAGTTATAAGGATGTCTCTTTTTCGCAATTCATAACTGCTTGAGGCATGTTGTGTAATATGTCGAAACAGATTCATCAGCAAATCAATAATAGAGCATTAATATGTATATTAAAAACATTGAAATATATATGATGCACTGAATATGTATATTAAAAATATTATGCATATATATGATGGGTAGGCATTACGGGGGCCCCAAACGAGTAGTTTTACATAATTTGTCAAAATTGGTTCATCAGCAATTCATTAATGGGGCATTACTATGTATATTAAGAATATTTAAATATACGTTTAAATTTTGTTTTGGAATTGCAATGCATTTTATAAATAGTTTTCACATATTTTATAATGCATATCCATGATGGGTAAGTATTACGGTGGCCCCCAACGACTAGTTTTAATATTAAATTTATTGGTACTACCATCAATGTAAGGATTTAATAATTATAAATTAACAGTTTATATTTATCAATTGAAGGATAAGTTTTTTTTTTTTTTAAAGACATACTAAACGAAACTCTGTGCGATCGATGATCGCATTTACCATCTTGTTTACTGTGCTGCCATACTTAATTGCCATATATTGTCATATGTAATAAATAGAGAAGATTAATCTAATTACTATAAATAAATTGCGGAGACTCATACATACTGCACGTGTTCAAAATACGGCCATGAAAGATATTTGTTAATAATGAATGTACAAATGCAAGTATAAAAATCCATGTCATATGCATGACTATACACAGGTTAAGGTAAACAATCCAATATTTTTTTTGCTATATGTGTCGTTATAAAATGAAGTAAGCAGACACATGTAAAATGAAAAGACAGTTCTCTGATGGAGCAATACCGATTCTGTAAAACGAAAGTATATCATTTACATATATATTTACGTAGTAATGAACCAGAAGATATAAAAATTACAATCGAAAAACATAAAGAAAATCAAATATACATATAATAAGCAGTAAGCGAAAACTTATTGTAAAGTTAAAGCCTCCATCCCTTAAAATTTTGGATTCATTTTTATACAGTATATAATAATAGAATACAAAAATTAAAGGGAGGGAGAATATAACTTTAGAAAAAAAAAGAAAATTGAATTAGTTTTTTAAGCATTTAAATTATATATTAAAAATTAGGATGGAATTGAATCAATGCAAAACAACGAAACAGATGGTTTTGTGATAATTCAGTAACTGAATACCTTTTTAATATTTAGTTTTAACTGATGTCTCGTAATATCTATTTACTAAAGATAAGATACATATTTTTATAAAGAAATATTTTTAAAAAACGAAAATATTATTACAATAATTTTGCATATAACTACAAAATCGTAAATTCATATGCAATTGCATATGTGAATTAGAAAAAAACTTATTTTTTTTTTTCTTAAAATGCAAAATAACATTATTATGTAAATTATATTTTGTGAATCGTTAGATAATTTTTTTTATTTTTTTAAATTCGAAATTTTCATTAAAAAGCATCTCAAATGTTGTTTCTTTAAAGTAATATAGAAAAGATAATGCGTAATTGTTTTCAACAAAATATTAATATTACATTAAAGTATACATGTATATTTATATGTAACATAATATCATAATATAACTTATATCATAATATATTATTTATATATGGTTCATTTTTTGCATACGCAACTTATTTCAATTTTAGAAATATGCAAAATCAATATTATTATTATTATTATATTAATTTATTTAAAATCTATCGCAAATTCATTTATTCAGGAGAGTAGAGAAATGTGTAACCTTAAATCCTGAACATCTTTTTAAGTCAGAAAACTGTTAAAAAATAGTTGTTCTTTGTCCTCGCGAATCTGTATTCATTAATTTTACTATCGTGTTCAAAATAAATTTTTTTATCTTTTTTCTATCTTTACAAGAAGTGTTGGATTCGTGAAAATTATCGAACACCTGTTTTTGTCGAATTTACACGTATTGAGCTCAGAGAATTCAATAAACATATTGTTACAAAATGTCTGTTTGAGAGTCTCCATGTCTGTGATTCTGTCTGTTTTCCAGTGACATAAGTACTGTGAAACTATTGTGGAACTCTATCTCGAAAACCGATGCTCGTAATTTAATAAAAATTTGTATTTAGGTATTCTCTGATATAAAATGATGCTTATTAGTTTTTGGATGAATGAGCTAATGTTAATGAAAGTTTTCGCGTTTGATTAAATAAGATTACGCAAACATTTTAAAATCAGCTAATATAAAATGAATTTAGTCAACAGAGTCTAAGATTCCCGGTATTTTTTAACTTTCATTTAAAGTAATGGTTTTAATACGTGATTCTTAAATGCAAAGTTTTAAATCTGATATAATTTTCACCTAACTTTTCTTTCCTTTATATAATAGGGTAACATCCCCAGTAATTGGCACTTTAAGAATTTGTCTTTAAATTTACTTCAATTTTCATTACAAAGAAATAAGATATTTACTTGGAAATATTTTTAAATCAAAGAATGCCTATCTGTGCATCTATTTTGCCCACTAAAAACAAAAATATTTGAAAAAGTATTTTTATAAAAATATATTTATAAAAAGTTGCTGAAATCACCAATAATTGGCACCTAGAACACCAATGTATGACACCTTGTGATCCAGTAATTGGCATAAGTTTATATTAAAAAAAAAAAAAAAAAAAAACTTTACATTTTGCATTGGGTTTAATCGTTTTAAATGAATTTACTGTAGATGAAGATGCCATATTTCATTTTTTTAGAGTAAGAAATCAGCATATTAGTCTGAAATGTGAACAGTTTAAAGCAATACAATATACTTATATTAATACCCAGTAATTGTCATGCTGTCCCCAGTAATTGTCATATGAAATTTTAATGGATTCCAATTACTGATAATATTTCATATTTTCAAATAAAAGCAAATGATAAACAAAATTAGTCTATAACTTTAAAAGTATTTCCAAAATAAGTGGTTTAATCTCAAATTCCTTGCGAATTCCTTGTAATTGGAATAGGTGCCAATTATTTGGAACTAGCAAAATTGAAGCACCATTAAGTGGTATCTATCATTAATTCAGAAATCCAAATATTTGTGTCGAAAATATTTTTACACACTTAAAGTAACCCTTTTTAAATAAAGAAAACTGTTGTCAATTAAAATTTATAATATATTATAAATCAGATAATAATGAATTTAAAAGCATGCCTTTCTTAAGCCAGGGAAGAAGCATTTGCAATAAAAATGGCTAATTTGATAAAACCATAATTATTTCACTTTCCTAGGTTTTATTGTTATCTAGTAGCATAAATCAAAGTTATAATCTTTAACGTAAATGAGCATATAACTGGAATATGGTCTTGCATTTTTAAAAGACTGGATATAAATCTTATTTTAGGACATGTTCGTAGGATTTGTCAATCACTGGTGCATGCCAATTACTGGGGGGGGGGGGGGTTGCCCTATTCCGCAAAAATATTTTTACCGTTAGAAAAGAAAGATTATTATTTGTACTGTCTAACTTTGATTTTTAAATCTGATGTAATAGGATTTAAAACTTTTTTAAGACTTTTAATGCATAATTATAAGTTTATTATTTTGAATTTTTCTTTCTTTTTAAAAATCCATATGTAAACATAGTTTTTGTGCTGTATTTTTCAGCATTTTCTTGCTTTTAATATTCATTTTATGTTAATTCGAATATTTTTTCTAGTTATAATAGTCATGTGTCACTATAGTTTTAATTTCTAGGAACTTTTATTCATTGCGCTGTTTTGATTGTTGGCAATAATTTAAAATAATTTTCTTTTCTAAAATACGAAACAAATTTTCCCGAATCTTGCCTCTTCCGCATATCTCCCGAAATGATGAAAATTCGAATTTAAAATGGAAATAAATTCTCATAGAATGAGTCAAATTAAAAAAAAAAAAAAGTAAACGCAGTCTGCTTACTGGGAACTTCTAAAGTATAAAATGTTCTAAAAATGATTAAATTCCTATGTAAAGTTTTTGCTCTTATTATCATTTTAGCAGAACGATTTTGATAAACTTTCTCTTTTCTTTTAATTTGTCTGTACTAGCGTGTTTATCAAACATTTCTCTATATTATCATTAATTTTCCTATTCTTTTATGTAACATCTGTCTCACCGTTAACGAAGAAAGACTCTGGTCACAACATATTGTTGTAGCGTATATAAGGTACTTTTGATCTTATGATTAGACAACTTCAAACTCTTGTCTCTTAGAAAATTAGAAAATAATTTATTTACAGATCTTCAGAACAACAGAGTCTACGAAACTCACAAATATTACTAGATATCCCAAAATTACTGTTCAAATCTATCGTACAAGTACAGATATAGGTCCCAGAGACTCTTTATACAACGTCTCAACACTAAATTACTGTCAAAACAACGTAGATAAAACTCAAGCAAACTTGTTTAAACAATCACCTAGTAGTTCACTCAATGACTGACTGATAAATAACAATAATAACAGCTCGCATTGCTCTCCTTATATAGGCTCTCAGCATGCGCTGGAAATTTCCACAGGCTTCTCGAAAAATCCAGAAAAACACGGAATAACATTCAATGTATCATTATACGTAAAGGGGGTTACCATAGAGAGGGAAGGGTTACCATCGCCAACAATCGCCAAGTTTGTCCCCAACTTGGGGATATATAGCCAAATTTGGCGACCAAAATTAGTCGTCAAAAGTGACGCCAACTTGGCGATATCTATAATATTTCGCCAAGCTCCCATGCACATTCACTGAAAAATAATAGACAAGTTTGCTTGAAAACAGAAACAATGTAACAAAAACTAATATTAGTAAAGGAATGGAGCTTAATAAGATTATTTACATCATTTTACAGTACAAACACTAACTATTTAAAAAATTCGTAACAATATTCATTGTTGCGGTAACAGCATTAGTTACTTTTTTTAGAATACAGAGATACAAAATTTGTACGATTTCTAAATAAAAAAAATAATTTAATTGCGATTATTCGCATATTCAAAAATTTTTATATTTTACTTTCAAATTAATTTTCTTTTTAGTACAAAATGAATACTTTTTAAACGTCTAGAGTAATTTCTATGAAAAATTTAGCTTTCCAGGAAATATAAATCCAAACATTTATACATGTTCACATTATTGTTATAGTGGAGAATTTTGAAATTCTTATGTAAATTTAACGTCCATTGAATGAGAAATTCTGCCATACAATTCTGATTCTCTTTAAAATGTCAAATAGTATTTTAGAGAATACAGATTCGTTTAAGTCATTTATTATAATCTATCATAAATTATACAGTGTTCCCAGCATCTCAACTGAATTAAAACGATGTCTCAAGTGCTTTAAGTGATCCGTTTGAATTTCGTAGAATATCTAAAGACTAACTTGGAATGTATTCTGAAAAATTTATGTTTAAATTTGTTTAATACATTTCATGAAGGAATCAAAGGAAAATTTCAAACACATTAAAACCTAATTTTACTACAACTTAAAATTCATGTCAATGTAGAAGAAAGCATAAAAGCCATTTTTCACAGTCATTTTAGCGAGATGTAACTTTATAATGTTGTAAAATAACATGAGTTGAATGAACTAATTTCAGTTTTTGCTTTAAATTTAACAATTTAATTTTTTTTAAGAAATAATTAATTCTTAAATTTAGTTCTTTTATTAATACAGCAATTGAATGACAATTTATTGCTAAAAAAAAAATTAATACTCAGGAAAAGCAGAAAATGCCACGGAACTCCTGTACTTATATATACATAAACAATTTTTGAGCATATTATGAGGCCTGGCCATTCAGTTTCCGAATTTCCTTACCTAACGTTAAGTCCTCGGACATTTGATGCAAGATTTCTTCAGCAAATGTTGTTGAAATGCAAGTACATATATATATATATATATATATATATATATATTCAGAAAGTGGTGTGATTTGAATAAAAAAATAGCGCATGAATTGAAAAAGAAGCTTTGGGGCCAATCTTTTACGGGGAAAAAAATTCCTTGTATTCAATTGAGGTATTCTGACGCACCCACACTACTCTTCAGAAATTGCTCTATCTAATTGCTATTTCCCTTTTTCTCTCGAAAATTCTCTTCACACACACACATAAAAGTAAATAAAATAAAAACATTCAGATGTACTTCAGATTTACCAATACTCTACTGAGAACAACAACTATTTTACCAAATATTTAAAATAAAATGTAATTTAATGAATTAAAACGACTATTTGAAAAATAATATTTGAATCGACTATAATTCTAGACTTATAAATGATTTCTACAGGGTGTTTCGCTACCAGACCGACAAACTCTGAGGGGTGATAGTAGACATAAAGACAAACATTATTAAATCGGAAACCATAGGGCGCAAACGTCTTCTGTAGGAGCTAGGGGCCATTAAAGTTTAAGGTCCAAAACTTCAAATGATTATAAAAAACGGAAAAAAGTGTGGATTCGTTTGCGGTTTTCGCTAAAATCATACTCTATATCACGTTTTGTTTGTAAAAAAAAAAAAAAAAAAAATTAAAGGTTGAGTTCAAAAATTGTCGATAGAGGGCGCTTTAGACTTTAGAGTAACAAACAACTACTTTTTACCCTTATTTTATGCACGGGGTTGAAATTATTCTAAAGTTAAGACTTTAATTTAAATTTTAAGCCCAAAATCGGAAACATTGGGATGGGGTAACTATCGAAAATTGAACTGTGAACAGAGGAAGGGATATTCAACGCTCATAAACATTGGAGAAACTAATCGATTTTATTGCGGTTTGCGTGTAGATCATTCTCTTGGTAATTATTTTATTCAAAATGACGTGCAGGTTTGGTGTCCTCATTTTTTGATAGAGGTCGCTTCCGTCACATCTCTGACATTTCTATGGCATTATTCCTGAGTGTTTTACTACCAGATCAACATACATCCTGGAAGTGTTAGGGATGCAATGATGACTCGGAATTATAGAGGAATGTAACGTTGGAAATGCCTTTTTTGCGAGTTATGGTTAAAGGATGCAGAGAAAGAGCAACACGTTAATGTGAAAGAAAACAGTTTATTTAAATGTTTTACTAGAAAAGGTGTTCGAAATTACGACCAGAAGTAGTCCGGCATGCTTGATAGCGGCGTCGCATGGAACTCCTCACATTTTGAAAGATTCCTGACTTCTCACAAAGCTTTCTGATAGCTACAGAAATACCAGCTGCGAGGACTTCAACTGATGGTGCGGGAACCCAATTTTTCATTTGACCACAGCAGAAGAAGTCCATACATGATCTCTCCGGCGATCTGGCAGGCCGATGAAACAGGCCACCAAGACCTATCCACCGCTGTCCACATGTTACTTTGAAGTGTCAACGAACGTCATTGGTAAAATGTCGATGAGTCCTATCGTGCTGCTCATCGTTCAAATACTTCCTTCTGCTACCTTTGGAACCGGTTCGCGAATGATAGCTTCAAAATGATCGCTGTTCACGCGCATTATCGTTTAACGCCATCTACCGTCACTGCCAAACTTGCCGGAGTATTTCTTGTCGTAATTTTGAACACCTTTTCCAGTAAAACCTTTAAATTTACTGTTTTCTTTCACATTAATATGTTGCTCTTTCTTTGCTGTTTCTGTTGCTTTTTTCTCTGCTTCCTTTAACCGTAACTCCTAAAAAAGGCATTTCCAAAGTTACATTCCTATGTGATTCCGAGTTGTCTTTGCATCCCTATCACATACTGGAAGTATGTTGTTCTGGTAGTAAAACACCCAGTAGTAATGCCATTGAAATGTCGGAGATGTGTCGGAAGCGCCCTCTATCAAAAAATGAGGATACCAAAGCTGTTCGTCATTTTGAATAAAATAATTACTAAAAGAATGACTTACACGCAAACCGCAACAAAATCGATTAGTTTGTCCAATGTTTATGAGCGTCTAAAATTCTCCCCTCTGTTCACAGTTCAATTTTCACAGTTACCCGATTCCAATGTTTCCGATTTTGGGCTTAAAATTTAAGTTAAAGTCTAAACTTTAGTATAATTTGAACTCCATGCAGAAAATAACGGTAAAAAGTAGTTGTTTGTTACTCTGAAGTCTAAAGCGCCCTCTATCGACAATTTTTGAACGTAAGCTTTAAAAAAAATTCTAAAAAAATCGTGATATAATGGATGATTTTAGTGAAAACTGCAAACGAATCGACCCCTTTCTCCGTTTTTTATCATCGTTTGAAGTTTTAGACCTCAAACTTTAATGGCCCCTAGCTCCTACAGAAAACGTTTACGCCCCATGGTTTCTTATTTAATAATGTTTGACTTCATGTCTACTATCACCCCTCAAAGTTTGTCGGTCTGGTAGCGAAACACCCTGTATATTAAAAGAAATAATAACATCATTTTCATGATGATAAAAAAGTAGCTCGCGTTAAAGAGAGTCATATTAATGTGCCTGGACATTTAGAGTCATGTTAATATTCCTGGGCCAATCAAAAAATCAAAAAATAAATAAATAAATGAAATTTAAGTTAAAAAATTTTCGGTACTGTAATTTTTTTTAATTTCTTAACATTTCAAATTTTCAATCTTAACACCATCGTATACAGAAAAAGAATTACTTTTAAATGCAACTTATTTGAAATCTGTATCTAAAATTGTTATCGAGTTATTATTTTTTGTAGTTTTTAATACTTTTTCTCGTCGTGGCAACAAAAGTGTTCCATTTCTAGACATTAAGCATGGGCCAGTCAGAAAATGAGCAAAATAAAAAACAGAAGTATTCCATTTTTAGACATTAAACATAGACCAATCAGAAAGTGATATAAATGAAATAAGTTGCGGAATTTAACCAATAAAAACATTCAGATATACTTCAGATTTCACAGTTCTTTACCGAGAAAGACAACTATTTTTCCAAATAGTTAATAAAATAAACTGTTTTAATGACAGAAAAAAATAAGTATTTTAGAATGAAATCAAAGAACTTTTGGAAAGAAGGAATTATAGGACTCCTGACAATGTAGAGGAAGGTTCGCATAACAGAATAGCACAGCCATTTTACAATAGAAGTCGCTGTTTTAGAAATTTGCTTGATTTATATTTGTTTAAAAGACTAAATAGGCTCTTTGTATAATCTAATAAAAAACTAATTTTCTTTTAACACTTCTTTATCATACATGTCGTTACTTTTGTCCCTTAATTTAAACACAAAACTACATTTTAAATTCATTTTTAATTGTTAATATAGAATTGTGTTTTATATTAATTTGAACAAAGTCTGTTTTTAAAAAAAAGTTCTGTTTCAAGAATTTTTTTTATTATTATTATTTGTTTTTATCAATATTCAAAACAATTTCGTAGTTATGCCAGAAAATCAAGCAATATATAATGCTAATATACATAATAATAGTTTACCTTGTCATATTTTGTTTACACATATTAGATGAAAATTAATGGAGCTGTAAAATTAAATAGTTTTAGGAATCCTTTTAAAATGCAAATTTAATCCATTAATTGTTTCCCATAATGTACTCATTATTCATAGAAGTGTAAAATATTTCTAGATAGATTTATAACTGTTCTCTTTTAAATGCTTGAACCATAATAGATATTTCACTAGCATAAAAGTGAAGAAAATATTTAGTTTACGGTGTTTTCTTGAGGAAAAAGAAAGCACAGCAAAAATTTATAAAAAAAACATTAGTTAAAACATTGCTAAGTAAAAAATACAAGTACTTGTTTATTTATTTAGTTCCAAAAGTAAAACCGTATAACAAAAAAAACCTTGAAGTTTTATTCAGATACTCACTGATTTGACGCCATGTGATTTCTACGTGTGAGGATTTGTGTATATGTCTCCACTACTAGTTGACCATTGTAGCTGTAGCATCAATGACCCCATAAACACTACTAAACGTTTGAAACAAACTGGGCTACCGACTTGTTGTGTGCTGTCTGACGAAATTTGCTTCTATCGCAAACTTGTAAGCTTTTAGCTAACACTGTTTGATTTGCTCTTCCATTTTATGTTTTAATTGTAGTTTTATGCTGGATAATTATTTAGTTTTGTGTATCAATAAGTTTTATCTAATAAATACTAACAAACGTTAAATCACCGATATTCATTTAGAAACAACACGTGTATTGGTTTTTGTAGTTCCTAATACAAAAAAATAGTGCTTATATTATATTTTATAGATTAAGAGACATTTTTAACCTATCACTTCTGCAAGGAATGAATAATCAGTTTTTAGATAATTAAAAAATTAAATCACCTTTAACAACAACATAAAAAAAAAACTTTCGATCCATCCCTCTTTTAAATAAGTTTCCTGTACATAATTAAATTTGTATCAACTTTTCTGGATGGAAATCGCGATAGATCTAAGCATTGTTTCAAATTCTATTAAATATTTTAATGAGTTCAACAAAATAGCTCGAGTTTTTCTTCCCTGTTTTCCTAATTTAAACACAATTAATCCTTTTTCTGAACCGTTTTATTCAATTAAATAAAGAATGAAATTTTTTAATTAAGAAATTTTAATCTTGAAAGCGTTGTTAAATAGATGTTAGATAGTATTTAGTTAGAAGTTTCTCATTAGATATAGGATAATAAGAAGTTTAGTTTTTGTTGTTAATGTTGTTCCAGAGAAACTTGTCCTAATACATTTGAAGTATACTAATGAAAAAAATAAATACATAAATAAATAAAAACGATTTCAAAAATAAGAATGCCGGCTTTCAAAGTACAATCTTTTTGGTATTTAATGTGTTTTGATTAATTATTTAAATAAATAATTATCACACCACTTGAAAAATTCGGCAGAATATTAATACAAAACAAAATTTTAATAGATGGACACTTACTAACAAATATTACATCACAAAACATACACATTAATAGAAGAATAGTTTCGACAGCATGGTATTTTAGCTTTTCTTAAAATTCTATGGAAATGGGTTATGTGCTAACATACCCCAGTAAATTAATTTTAAGATTATCGGAAGAAATATTCACTTTCTTTAGAAATTTTATAGAAATCTGAAGAAATTTTACAGACCTAGTTTTACCTTAGAAATATCTGTAGAAATTTCTAAGATAATCTTAAAAATATCTGCAGAATGGGCCAAACACCTACAGATTTTCGACAGATTTTTGTTCCAATTACGTACATATTTTCTACAGATTTTTGTCCCAATTACGTACATATTTTCTACAGATTTTTTTATTGGGGATCATCTACAGTTTTACATGTAAATTAATAGCAAAATCCCACAAGGTATTAATTTTATTTGCTAGAAACAATTTTATTTTTTTCTTTTCTTAGAAAAATTTACTAATAAAAAGAAAAATGAGGATTTAATTCAGGTACACATTAATGTGAGACTTAATTTGCAATAATAATCTTTTTGACTTTATTTTAATTTCGAAATATATGCGAAAACGTATGAAGAAATACAGAGTTCACCAAAAAACTACATTAAGTTCCGGAAATCTAGTATACATACAGTCGCACCAGATTCACCCGCGAATTCACCGACTAATTCAACCCCGAGTTATTCCGAAAACCTCAATCGAATCTAAAATGGTATTCACCTTTAATCCTGATTGGACGTCTCCTTGGTAATGTCCAATCAAATGTTATCGTGAATTTCTTTTGAACTTTCGACGGAGGTTTTCTAGGATTAGGTAGATGGTGAATACGAGCGTAAACACTCAAATTTATTACGCCACAAATAACTCGGTTTTTTATTGGTCCCTTAAACATTTGTTATAAGACTAATTCCTATCTATCACGTTTGCACGCAGAATAATTTTACATGAAATTTATTAATTGGCAAAAAATACATGTTTTAATCCATATATATATATATATATATATATATATATTGAATTATTACTCCAGTAGGTCATATAAAAAGATGCAACGATTTGATTTTAAAACAAATAAATTAGTATTTTTGTGCCCAAATTATAAACTGAAAAGTGTCTGCACGATCAGTTAAGTAAGACCAGTTCCTGAATATAATTCATATCACATTTTATACTCATTTCCGCTTAATATTCGGATTTTCTATAATCCCGAGAAAGCCATCTTAACTCAGTTTGACATTATATGTGAGTAGCACTAATTCATTAGTAATAAAAGTCTGTAAATAATGCTATTATTAAATTTTTGCTGGCTAATTTTCTGCTTACTGAAATTATTAAAAAAAAGAAGAAAAAAAAACCATTAAATTTTTATATTTATTATAATCTTTATGTCAATGATAAATCTCGCGACAACTTAGACCAGATATAATGTATGAACCATCTGCTCAATTAGTAAAGAATTTGAGAACATTTAATCACTCAAAAATAGATCCCTTTTAAAAATTTTGAAATAAAACTCTATTATCAGTTATCGATATTATACTGATTGATTAATTATTAGTTTCAAAACATTTGTATATAAATATTCCATATGAGATGCACAGATATTTTGAAGAGTATCATAATTGTGCCTAGAACAAATGAAAATATTTGACCTAAACTAAAACCTGCTGAGATTATAAGTATCGGCTGCAAAAAATGTTTTGAACAAAATGAATTTTAAGCACATTTCAGTGCTTATTACTAACTTTGAAGAATTAGAGAAAATTTTCTGTCGTCCAAATTTATTGAATAAATAGTTACGCAATTATTTAATTTATAAAAAAATATACATGTTTCGTAATTTTAACAGTTTATGAAGTTTGCAATCACCATAAACCTAATATATATTAAAGGGAAAAAATTGAATTTGCACGAAATTTTAGATTTCAATATTTTCTGTAAAAAATTTTATTCCCCAAGTCTGAATTAAATAAAAATTCAAATCAGAATCATTTTATGTTAAAATTGTTCAATGCAATCATTTTAAAGACGAAGTATTTGAATGAATAAATTGTCAAGCAATATTCCATGAATTTATTAAATGTTTAAACAGGTCGTTCTGATTTTTTACAATAATTTTCAAGTGATATTTTTAACAATCTAATATAAGGCGGAATTTAATTTACTCTTTTGAGGAAAAAAGAAAACTGACAAATTTAGCTTGAATTCAATTTCAAATTCAGTTAAATCTTCTTAAAAAAGGACAATGAATTTACTCCGGATTTTTTTCTCTTTTATTTATATTGCAAGGAATACTTGTATATCGACTATTTTATATAACTGTTTTCTCTTAATAAAGAGGAGCAATACGTTTTAATTATTTAAAATAAACATATTTTTTTATATTTTTTCCGCTTTGTTTTGGCTCACTTTGTATTTTAAATTGAAACTAATCCATGAGTTTATAAAAATCATTACAATATATCTGTTCATAAAAAGAAAGTTTCAGTGATCGTGCCTAACTCTATAATGTCTGTACTTTATGTAATGTAATAGAAATTGAATGGAAAATTTCGTTAAATAATTTAAAATAAATTATACATGATGAAGAATTCACAATTTTTTATGGTGTGTTATTCTATAACTTGATGTTTATCAAGCAATCATGTTAGAACTAAGCTAATCCATGTGATGTTTCATTTAAGCATGTTTTCAGAAGAAAAACGAATGACTTATTGAATAATGAAAAGAATTTTATTTCACTTATCCTTGTGTATTATACATACATTAAAACAATTTTATTTAACTTATCCTTGTGTATTATACATACATTAAAACAATTTTATTTCACTTATCCTTGTGTATTATACATACATTTTAACTGCCGCAAGACTAAATATAATATTTTACATTGGAGTTGCAAAGAACTTTAAACATAGCATAAGAAATGAATTCATTTATTCCATTAGTTTAAAACATTAGGTTTCAAATGTTAAGATATGGTTTCAACATATTAAAAGATTTTCGAAGACATTGCATGCAGGCTACTTGTTAGAAATCGTGCTAAATGATTTCTCATTTTCTCTATAAGTTAGGATCAGTTTAATAATACAAAAATTCGTGTTCGTTTTAGAGATTATATAATATATCATGAACAAAACAACTTATTTATAAATTTAAAGAGCAACTTCGGTTTGGTAAAAGTGCCAAAATATTGTAGAAAAATTATAGTGATATTTGAATAAAAATATATTGTATATTTATGGGTAGTTCTGTAAGGTAATCTTTATCTGCGCAATCGCAAACAACAACAATGGTCTTTTTGCTTAATTTATTTCCAACTCTATGAAGGAACTCATAAAAATTATTAAGGTAAATATCGCGAAAATCCAGAAATAGAACCGTCGAATGAGTGAGGTGATTTGTATTTTTTCCTTAAAGCAGCTTAATTAGAAGGTTTGTTTGTTTGTATTTATGTCGGCCGATTATCCACACTAGTGATATTGCCCCTAAAGGGGGTTATGCCCTCGGTGGGGTTCTTTCTAAGGGAAACAAATACATATTTACGCAAAGAAATGCCAGGTTTGAAGAAAACTACGGAAAATTCCGAAATTTTAGAGCAACGGCCGCGATTGTGTTCGAACCCAGAACCAGCCGTCTACCAGTTTCGGAGGTAGCATCTCCTTGTCATTGGTGTGGGCTCTTAATTAAAGGGAATTTCTCACTTTACCCAGGTGTATATATTTTGTGAAGATACTTGTGAACCCGACCACACCGAAAGATTCAGCAATCAAATCCAGTGCTGCAATGATGTCTTTCTGTTCTAAGAGTACACGATAGATTCTATTTACGATTCAAACACTCATTTATAATTTTTCAGTCAGAACTTGTCAAAATTATTTTTGCTGAATTTCCCACATTATTACTATATTTTTGGTACAAAATGACAGAGCGAAAAATAAAGTATGGTTACTGTTGAATTGAGCTTAACATAATGGTGAATGCGATGTATAGGACACAATTGTACGTGTACTCAATTAAATCGTTTATTTAATCATTATGGATTTTCTTTTATATATTTCCGATATATATATATACAGATGCCTCATTACTTCATAATGAAATATAATTCTTCTGGTACTGCAGTAAATAATAAAGGTTTATCCAGTGTAGCATGAATGGAAATAGTTTATAATTTAATGTAAATAAGCGTATTACATTATTTTTGTATGAAATCTGATTAAGATATTTTGTTTATCGCAAATGAAAATTCACATTCTTATCATTCTTTGTCTTTCATTAAAAGTGCTTTTAACTTAAATTTTTTTGCATATATTTTCTTGAATACATTTAAACAACATTAAAAAACTGATATTTTGGAAATTAAATATTCTTCTAATTATATTTTTTTAAATTATTTCCTAATTATCCAATATATAACAAAAAAAAAACATTTTCCAACATTGATACTTATTATTTGTGCACAATGTGAAATAATAATATCTATTAATATTGCTAAAAGTAATTAAATAATAAGCATTATTTATGCTAAATATTATATTTCTCACCTATGAAGATTGACATTCGCACTAAATATACTTTTTTTATATATATTGTTCATTGTTCGTTCATGTCACACGATATCAATAACTCTATATTTCGTGTTGATGTTCCCCGATTTTTTAATGATAAGTTGATATTTAATAAATTTATTATTAATGTTATTATTAATATAATTATTATTTTTACATTCTCATTTTTACTTCTTGAATATGACGTACAGAATTGATTTGCAAATTATTATGTTAATACATGTATCAAATTAATAATTGATGAATTGCAAAATAACTAAAACTATTCTTTCATATAACTTTTCACAGATAAATATAAACCCTAGTTTCTAAACATATCTGAATAAAGAAAGGATAAATAAATATATTCAAGACGTATGCATGCGTCACTTTTATATTTTTATTTGCAAAAACGGTTTTACGGAAATACTTTTGTATCGTTAAAAATTTTAAATCATATCCCATTTGTTACACCTGCTTGTTAAAAATGTAATTCAGATATTACATATAAAGATATAGTCAATTCAGTCATAAGACGGATGATTTAGACAGAAAATTCTAAGACTTTAACTGTAAATCATCAGTAATTTACAAAATGTGATGCTGAAGCTAATGCGCTTCCGTAGCAGTTTATCAAAGAAATGGCTTTGAAAAATTTCTCCCATAGTTTCCTTTGTGATAAATTTGTAATAGTGATTCTAAATCTGAAATATTTCCTCACTTAAAACTAAAAATTTTTAATGATGAGTGATACAATAAAATTTAACACATATTTATAAGCAATATTTTAGAAGTCTTATAAAATAAAATAAAACAGTAGATTTACAAATATCAAATATATATTTCTTTTTTCCCCTTTTAGTTGATATTTTGCAAACAGGTATTGAAATAGGAGAAAGTAAATATAGAATAGACGCAACTTCTAATGTAAAGTCTTTAGGAATGTCTTAAAAATTGCTTTTTGATTCATATATATAATTATTATATTGCGTTATTTTTTGATACCGTATAATTTTTTTAATTGCAGTTAACCATTCGTCTAGCCTTATTTTCTAATATGAATTAAAATGTATTTGTAAATAACAGAAATACATCAAAACACCGAAAATGCCAGAAATTCACTCCTACAATGAACATCCCGTAAACAGTAATATATTTTTTATTTTGTATCTTTATTTAGAAATAATTAAATAAAAGCATAATAGCAAACCAAAATAGTAATTTTTAAAATACATTTAACAATTGTACTAATTGTAACAATCAATACTTGTAGCTAATGCAATATTTTATTCACTATTTGCATCAATCATTGTAATTAACAGACGTCCGATATTTTGATTCACTTAGAATTTTTTTTTTTAATTTATATGATTTAGTAAGAATTGAATCGCTTACAGAAATCAAATTTTTGACAGAGCATAATATTTAAAATCTAATAATAATAATACACTTATAATAATAATAAACAATGCCTACATGCAAATCACAACGATACATACAAATATTATACAGACACACAAATATCAAGTGGAATAAATCTAACTGAAGTGAAAGATAAACTATAGCAAGGAATTGAATACTCGACCGCAGAATTCTGGGCTGTCGCACTATCCATCGAGCTACTACAGCCAATGGTCGAGTCTACAATTTCTCACTAATAAACCAAGTTGTGGAATATCATCTTCTATCATTAATATAACCTAGGATGACGAGACAATGGTGAATAGATTTACTATTCCATCAATCTACAATATATATTAAAAGACATAATGACAAAAAAAATAACGCCTGATATCAAATCATAAAGGTGCATACAAATAATATACAGTCATACCAATATAACCCTTCGGGGACGAGTGACACTTATACGTGCCGCAAAAAGGCTGAAGAATCCTTCTTTATTTCCACCGGTAAAATTATACTGTGAAATTTGCCTTATTCAGTCGGAACCGAAACTGCATATACACTGCTCAAAACAATTAAAGGATATTTAAAGTTTTATATAAAATAAAGATATAAACGAAATTTTTTTTTCGGAAAAAGAAGAAGAGAATCACAAATGCAAATTTTTCTGGTTTTCAAACTGTGGAATACGTAAATATTGAGTTCGACGTCAAAAACGTCGCTTCAGCGGCAGCGAATGAAATTTGACTTTCAAATGGATAAAAGAGAATAAAGACAAGGATGATCGGCATTCAATGATTGCTTTGTTTCGATGAGTACGATGTCTCAGTGAAGTCATTTGTCAGATTCAGAAGCTTGGAGAATTGTTGGTAGGTTAGAAAGGGGCCAAACTCAAGCCGAAGTAGCGCAAGCCATTGGAGTGTCACAAAGTGTCATTTCCAGGATCTGGAACCGTTTTTTGGAGAAAGGATGTGCAGGCCGAAGACCAGGGCAAGGTCGTAGAAGGGCAACAACGCCCAATGACGACCGGTATTTAGCGTTAGCAGCTCGGAGACACCGAAACATGAACGCTACTCTTCTCCAACAACACCTTCGCTCGGCTACAGACAATACGATTTCAACTCAGACTGTCCTAAACCGGCTCCATGCTGTAGGTCTGTATGCTCACCGACCGATGGTATGTGTTAGATTAACATCAAGGCATCGCCGCGACCAAAGGGAGTGGGCAATCGAGCATGTCAACTGGAGGAGAAATGAATGGAGAAATATTCTGTTTTCTGACGAGTCCCGTTTTTCTGTGCATCCGGATAATAAGCGTATTTTCATCTGGAGGGACCGTGACAGTAGCAATAATCCTGTGTTCGTGAAAGAAAGGGTCAGATTTGGCGGTGGAGGAGTGTTGGTGTATGGTGGCATCTCCTTTGACGGGCGCACTGACCTCTACATCATTCGAGATGGAGCTCTGACTGGTCGCCGATATAGGGATGAGATCCTCAGACCTATTGTAGTCCCTTACGCTGCAGCAATCGGAGATAACTTCATTTTAATGGATGATAACTGCAAGCCACATCGTGCAAACCTGGTGTAGGATTTCCTTTTCGAGGAAGGAATCGTTCGAATGGAATGCCAGCGTGTTTTCAGACATGAATCTAATCGAACACGTTTGGGACGCTCTAGGAAGACGAGTTTCTGGCCGGCAACAACCCCCACAAACTCTCCAAGAACTGGAAAGAGCTCTTCTGGAAGAGTGGGGCCGAATACCCCAACTCGTCATTAATAGCCTCATTGAGTCCATGCCTCAAAGGTGTTCAACGTTGCTGGCCGCCCGTGGAAACCATAACCCCTACTGAAAATGATTTTCTTTGAAGAAAACACCTTTTCTTATTCTTTTTTTCTCATATGCACAAATTGTGTTTTTTCCTTTTGTACACAAATGCGCAATAAAATGCATTTTTTTTTCTGCCAAACATGTGTAATTTATTCTCATATAACCTACTTTGTCTGTCGACCATGTATCAATCAGCTAAAAAGTTTCCCAGATGCAAAATCCACCTAAAACTGCAATATCCTTTAATTGTTTTGAGCAGTGTATATCAAGCGTTCCAAGACAATGCTCGAATCTGTCGTAGTGCTAATGAATGCGCGGGTTTGACGTCATATATGCGCATATATCTATTATCTCCGCATCTCTTGCGCATATTTTCTGAATTTTCACTCAATCATGACAGATTACTCAAGTCTACGAGAGTTATTGCATCATATTTTTGTTATAGATTGTTTCGATAAAATCAAGAACATTTAAAAAAATAGTCACAATATCATTTCAATTTCGGGAGAAAAATACTAATTAGTACTCATAAGTACCATATAATGCTACGAAAAATATTGACTTTTAGCCTAAAATTAAAATGACAATGCGATTTTTTAAATACACAGATTTATTTGATTAAAATTACGCAATATTTTAAAGTAACATTTTATAGGAATAAAAAAGTTTTTTTGCCATTAACACAAAAAACAGCAATCTACTTAATAATACTCTTATTATGCACCCCTTCCGCTAGGTGGCATATACCTTGACCCCGCCTTTATTCTTGCGGACACCTCTTCCATAGGTCTTGGAACGCTTTATGTATATGCAGTTTTGGTCGGAACATTTTTTTCGATTTGCGAAGAAACAAATTTCTGTTTTTTAAAACCGGTGAGAAAACTTTAAAAATTTCGTAAAAGGCTCCCGTCGCGAAAGGGTTAACCCCTTAACCTACGATTTACGCACGAAAATATTGGGCCTGAAACTTCCCTCGAGCCATTCGCATAACTTGTGTAATACGCTGAACGAAAGCGACCCGATCATCGTACTACGGGTATGAGAGAGTGACCTTTCTAATAAAGGCATTCTAGCATTTTTGAGATCGTGACGTAAATGATTTAACAGGTGTAAGCGTGAAAGCGACATCTATCCTCTCTTTTACTTCAACTTTCTAGAGCGTGTGTGTCTTTCTCGGATTCTACAGTTATGTTGCGGTTAGAAGTAATATTTAAATTTGTAGTATCTCAATTTGCAGAACATAAAAGGTTGGTATTTAAGTGTGTACAGGGTGTCTAGCGGCAAAAACCAGCTGAGTGTGTCTGCCAGGAGTTTTACAGTGACATTACAACATATTTTGGAAGGGTACATTTTTAGTTTTTACTCTGATTTGCACATCATTACTGATTATTATTCAAGACTGTTTGTTTGTTTTTAATTATGTGTTATATATATTTTTTTTATTTCAAAAATATTATAAAGTTAAACTAAGTTTTTTTTTATCCAATCTTACACACACACACACACACACACACACACACATACACACACACACACACACACACACACACACACATACATATATATATATATATATATATATATATATATATATATATATATATATAAGTGTTACAAAGCAACAGTAGCAGGGTTTTTGTATGTTTTATTTAATATTTTTCATTTCTAAATAAATCGTTTTTTGTAAAACATTTATTTTATTTACTGAAAGTGTTAAAAATTATTAACCTTTAGGTTACGGGGGGATTACAGTAATCCCAAGAAAATAAATGTTGAAGAATACGGGGTTGGGATTATCGTTATCCCGAAAACTTCCACCCCTCCAATAGGCGGAAGAAGCAATCATTAAGGTCGTTTCGCTCAATAGGGGTCCGACTGAGTATCGAGCAAGGGAAATTCTGTAGGGAGGATGTTAATTATCCTAGGGAAATGCCGGGAAAAGAACTTGGCAAAAAAATAAACATTGTTTACGCAGACGACGTAAAGCTGTTTCTACCCCAGTTGCTGCAAGATTCTCAGAATAATGAATAGATTATATTCAGCAAGTAGTTTTAGAGATTTAGTGTTGCTAATTTTGACCACACTTTTGCTCTTAGAATGTAAAATGAAGCATTATTATTTTTTTTCTTACTAACGCACTAAATATTAGAAATTACGTACGTAATTTTACACACTGAATTGAAAAAAAATCAAATGTTTATACTTATCATATTTACGGAACTTATGATTGTTCTCAAGTCCAAAGGAGTTAGTTTTTGAGGCTTTTCTGAATTCATTTTTATTATTCAAAAACATACGAAATTGTTAAAATATGAAACATATGAACGAGACGTGAAATTCTTAATAAAAATTATATAATAGAATGGCGTTTTCAATTTATTTAATAAAGGCAAAAGCATTTCAGAAAATAATGTTAAAGTTGCCGTTTTGACCAAAATTTCCGAGCGCGAAATTTAGGGAAAGGTGGAAATTTGCTGGTTGTATTTTTGTTGCGGTAATGTCAATAAGTAATTTATTTATAACAAAAACAAAATGGAAAAACTGAATTCGATTCCTAATTCTATCAAAATCCTATCCTGCCAGGTCTGCCAATTTTATGCTGATACGTTAAGAATTATTCAGAAAGTTTCACATTAGAAACCAGCTTGATTCTATGGTCACAGCCTAGTAAAAAGTCATGCGCAACTATACCTTTTGCATAAATGAGAATGGAATTATACATTATCTGCTTCAGAAAATTGTCGAATTCTAGAATTATTTATTATTTCTAAATAACTTATTCACCGTCAAATTCAAATGAAATAATTTTTATTTATGCAAACTATAATTAAGATTGCATTAATAATTTCTTAGTTATTACTTACCCATCATAGGTAGTATAGGGTAAGTCTTGCAATCGTTTTGAAAATCGAATTTTTTTTTTGACGGATTTACACGTTTTAGATAGTGGAGATTCCGAAAAACATATTTTTAGAAAAAAAAATTTGCCGTCTGTCTGTCTGTCTGTCTGTCTGTCTGACTGTAAACGCTCTACCTCCCGAACAAATTGAGATAGAGACTTGAAATTTTGTATGTAGTTAGAATGTAAGAATGGGACGAACCCTATTTAATATCAGCAACCTCGATTATCCGGAACTATTTTTTCCGGACTCTCGAAAAATTCGTTCTGATGAAAGGTATATAAAATTTTCCGAATTTTTTTGTTCTAAGGAATGGACGTAAAGGACAATAAAATAACACACATTTTGCATATAGAACGAAGTCGATCGGATTATTAGTGTCCGAGATATTTGTAATCTTGTTTTCCACATTCTTCGATTTTTCATGACCCTGTATTTCATTCAAATTTCAATTCAGAAGTATATTTTAATTGAAAATGAGACGCTTAATCCGACGCAGTTAATTGTTAGTTAATAGAATTATTATTTTTGGAGTTATAAGGATGTTTCTTTTACGCAGTTCGGTACTACTTGAGTAGTTTGGCGTTTTATATAATTTGTCGAAATTGGTACATCAGCAGTTCTTTAATATAGCATTACTATGTATATTAATAATATTTAAACTTTGTTTATGAATTGCAATGCATTGTATAAATAGTTTCACATGTTTTATTTTCATATACATATCCATGATGGGTAAGTATTACGGTGGCACCCAACGACTAGTTTTTCATCTGACTCCAAAAAGAAAAAGAAGAAGTTCTCAATTTAGCACGTTTTTGTTGTTGTTGTCGTTTTGTACGCTTATCAATTACTTCGAAACTATTCGACTGATTCATGTGCCTTTTTTGTTGTTTGTTTGTTTTATTGAAAGATTATTCTCTGCAATTGGTCAAGGACTGAATTTAAATTTCATGACAATTGCTGCAGGGCTTTTTTAAGAAATTTAATAACAATACAAATAAATAAATTAAAATAAATAAACTCATTTAAAATATTTAATTTTTAGCGATTTTGATCAAATAAAGTAGCTCTATCTTCTTCTTCTTCTTCTTCTTCTTCTTTTTGTTTATTTGCTAGCATGTTGCAACCACAAAATTTATAATAATTATTATTATTTATATAGCTATTATTCTCGAATAAAACAAGGGAAAACAAAAAATAATGATTTAATTATTAAAAACTTTCATGGCGAAACAATTGTTAAAAATATAATAAATAATAATATAATTAAATTAAAAGTAAAAGCAAAAAGTATAATTAATAATAATAGTAAAGTCAAAAAAATTGGAAAGAGTTTGAATTTCTTCAAAACTTCTGCGGTACACTCGTTTAATTCGAAGAATCATATTTCTATGGTGGTGGGATTGTTACTCTAACACAGAAGTTCAAAAGTCTGAATTTCATATAAATTAAAATAATTAATGTCTTTTTTTACCTTCATTGGTAAATTTTGTTTAAAAAGCTAACTTTTACAGCTTCTTTCACAGTGTCTTGCCTTTACGGAAAAATAGGAAATACTATACAATCTCTTTGTTTCTAAATAAAAATACCATAAATTTCATAAATATGTATCTATATTATAAAGGCGAAACGTATCTGTGCGTAACGCATACGTAATTTTGCCAATGCCAACACTTTCCCATGCAATTTCGGTTTTGCAATGTTCACTACAACAAATTTTTACATTTCTAGCCATCGCACATTTTAAATTTTTATACTGTTGTATAGAAAGAAAAATGTACTTTTAAGTGCAATTTGTTTGAAAACTCTATATCAATTTATTTTTGAGATATTAATTTTTTTTATACTTTTTAGTACCAGTTTTGTAATTGTGGCAACAGAATCACTCCATTTTCTCTTAAAATTGAAAAAAAAAAAAAAAAAAAAAAAAAAAAAAAAAAAAAAAAAAAGGAAAGAAAAGAAAAGAAAAGAAACTAAAATGCGCAGCGCTTTTCCATGCAATTTCGATTTTGCAATTTTCGATTTTGCAAATTTTACACTTCTAAGTATCGCGCATTTTAAATTTTTACACATTGTATAGAGAAAAAAATAAACTTTTTAATTCGTACTTTTTTCCCCATCTCCACACTTAATTCGCAGAAAAAAGGAATTCGTATGGGTGCTTTTTAAATGTAAGAGATTAAAGTAAAATGTTACAGAACTACATACTATATGGCTATTAATGGCCGGACACTTTCAATTATAGACATTTTGTCGAATATAAAATAAAAACATATTTATAGGATTCTTCTGAAAATCCAGGATGACAAAGACGATGTTTGACCTCGTATTTATGAATGCCCATTTCATAAGAAGGAAACTTATGGAGCCGATAGAAAAAAAAAAAAAAAAAAAAAAAAAAAAAAAAAAAAAAAACATAGAAAAACTATAATATTTGGGAACCCTCTTTACATTAAATTATACGAAACGATCTGTCGATGCAGAGTAGAAATATATGGATATTGTACAACATTTCTACTGATTTTTGCATAAATAGAGAGTATAATAAGGGAATATATAGCATTTTTTTTAAGTGCAAAAAAACCGTGATAGATTCGGAGTTTTTAGGCACTCCGCTCCCCTCACAGAAGAACAAGGGGAAAATAGACAGTTCATTCAGCTTTTACTTTCAGCTTTTTATGAAATTTGGGGTATTTTTATATAAAATGATAATGTCCCGTTGTACAGTTTTATGAGGAAGATAATCATAGCTTATTTACTCCCCCTTCTGAAAATCGGGAGATAAGCAAATTAACAGAAACTCATCTGATCTGTTATTAATAAACTTAGAAAACATTCTGACAATGTTATCTTCTAAAGCCGTGATAGATTTGAAGTTTGAAGACCCTCAACCCCCCCACCAACATGCACAGAAGAACAAGGGAGACTGAATTTAAAATATATATATAGTACCCAGTGTTTATATTCTAATTCTCCACATCTTACAAAAATTTATCATAATGACAATGAGAGGTTTTGAGATAACTTTTAAAGCCCTTTCTTCTTCCCTCCCTCAGCCTCGGCAGAGCAAGAACGTCAAAATTTCAAAAAATCATCTTATTCTAGTATTTATATTCTAAGATAAACCAAGTGTATTATTATTGGACTCATTTAAATATGATGTGATTTTAAATATGTTAGCTTTTTTATGGATGCGCTTTAGTCAAAGCGCTTTTTTCCGTTTTATTTATTTATTTTTTTAATTATTTTTTTTATTTTTTTATTTTTTTAAACCACGAAAATACAAACGGAAGGGCCAGATAGCTTTGATTGTCTCTTTTTATAGTAATACAAGAGGACTGTATGTATTTATCAATTTTTAACCCTTTCAGGGGCAAGGTATTTATGTTCAAAAAATGCTCAATTAATTTATTAACTCTGAAATTTACAAATTTATTTGAAAATAACTAAAAGCTTTTTTTCACATATACTATGAAATTCAAACTGTAATCAAAAAATTACTGGTACCACTTGGTATTTTGGGCATTAAAAGTAACAGTTAGCAGACTGCAAACGGCGGAAGGGTTGAAAGCCCTTGAAGAAATTTTAACACCAAAATCTTCTTCTCTGCTGTGTTGACAGAATTTTCATATCCTAACTTCATCCAATATTTCTTTATAATAATATTCGGTTAATTATTTTACAGATTAAATTAAAGTAGTACTATTCGTAAATATTCGTTTTAGGTATAGTTAAAAACGAAGACCTTAATAGGAAACATAAATTACGTTAGATATCTCTTTATTATTTGTTACTATATTGTTTAACGATTCCTTATATGTTAATTTCTAATTTTTTCTTATCGTGAAATTTCTTTTTCTGTTTGAATTTAAATCGTTGAAATAATATTAACAATGATTCTTAAGGAAATCACTTATGCGTTATTTAAATATTTGAAAATTTAGCACTTTTTAAAATAATGTATTTTTGTATTACCATATATACTTATAGTAATTTTGCTTATAACAAACCTTCATTTTTAGATTATACCCTTCAAGAAACCAAATGCTATTAAAACATTCAAAAAACATCCATCAAGTTTTCTAATTATTTTTTAAAAAGACCGCTCAATTACTACTAATATATGTTTTAATTAATGACACGCACTTCACAGAAAAAGATGATTTTTATCATTATAAATTACATCTTTTCAACGAACCTAAAGCATTACTTTCGATTCCGACAAGTAAACATAAACAACTTTCTCTTAGGGAAGAAAATTCCCTTACCTTCTCACGAACGTGTAAATCATTAACACATGTTCCAAATGATAGCAGCATTTTCTAGTCACCTGCGGTGAAAGGTCATTAAGAAAGGGGGATGAAATCGCGTCAGTTCTCCCGTTGTAAAAGGATATTTTAGATTTCACTGTCCCGAAAGCTAAAGGTTAAATATCAAGATGGTTAGGCTTGTTTTTCTATTATAGCAAAATGTTTCATAGGTTGATATTTAACAGCCTGGTAAGTATTTTTCTGTCATGTTATATCATTTTAAAAGCTAAAAGCAGGATATTAACTATTCATTATTTACATTTAAACATTTTTTTCCAATTAAAATATCACACAATATACATCATTTTTTGAATGAATATATAAAATAACATCAAATTCCATGTATGTGAATTTCAAAAAGTTTCATGCGAAAGTTATTTTTTTATTAATTTTTAAAGAATTTTTGACAAGCGTTAGGCTTAACTGCGCGAAATCCTCCGGCCCAGAAGGTGAAATCGAATTTCCCCGCTCCGTCCTCAGATGCGCACATCAAAATGCGCGCAACTGGTTAATAAACTGGTAACCCTTAAATACACTGATTTTATCTTATGTTCTGAGTTATGTCTGCATTCAGCACCCAGTACGAGCACACAACCATTACAAATGGCGCCCAACAAAAAGTCGGACATTGTGAACTTGTGCCATGTGTTTATTTTACGGGTGCAGGTGACGTTAATAAATTTCTAGTACAATTGGATGATTATATTTTGTTCAATAGTATACCTGAGAAAAATAGATATATAGTGCTTGAATGCTCACTCAAGGGCGAAGCACTTTTATGGTTAGAAAATATAGGAAAATTTTTGATTAAGGATGAAGCTAAAAGATTTGAGCAGACTGTGATTGAGTTAAAAAAAAGCGTTTCCTAGCGTTAAACATAAGAGTATTTTGAGGAAAGAATTTTACTGCAATAAGCAGAATATTTACGAATCAGCATCAAAGTTTTACCTACGTAAGCTTGAATTGAAAAATAAGTTGGATTTAGATATCACATTTGAGCAATTATTGGACAAAGTTCTTCCTCTCTTTAATACCAATATACAGGAATATATCGAGATTAGAACACCCAAGAACTTTGCTGAAAAGCATCACGTTTTACTGAAGTATGAGACTCGGCATAGCTCGGATCAACGGGATTCGCGTAGCCCTCGACAGAGACCTGTCACGGAAAGTAATTTGAGAAATGAGGGGGATATGACTTTGAAGGGGGGACAGCGATTTCTGAATAATGATATGAGTAGTGGTAGTTATAGATTTAGTAGAAATGTGTCAAATGCTGGTAATTGTAATAGGAAATTTGGTGGTGCTAGTAATTTTAAAGGTAGTGATAGACATATGCATGGAAAAAGGCAGAATAGTGATTATGCTTGGAAAGGGGGAGTACGGGACAAGAATGTTTCTTCGCAAGTAAGGAGATTAACTTCGGATCAGAATTTTGGAGGTAGATCAATGCAAAGGAGATGTGGTAAGAGGACGGATCAGTTAAACTGGTAGGTGGCTGTATTTCGGAAGGTATGCAGTCACAGGTTAAAGTGTAAAAGCCTTCTGTAATTTTGAATAAAGTTACAATTAATCCGGTTGAGTTACCTGAAGTATTAATTGTGTTACATGGTATTGTCGTTAAGATTGTTATCGGAGATATTTTTCGTATAAGCAGTTGAAGAGGTCAAGTCAGGTGGTTCAGTCGGCGCAGGGAGTAGCTTGTGATAATAAGGGTTCAGTAGAGTTGGAAGTTGAAATTCGTTCGGTTAAGACATGTTGGAAGTTTTGTGTGTTAGATGGATTAACAGTTCATTGCTTAGTTGGTGTGGATTATATGAAAGATAGAGGAATTAGTCTGGATTTCTTTAAAAAGTCGTTGATCGTGAATAATGAAGGGAATGTGAGTAAGAAAGAGCCTGTTTCAGTGTCAGTTGATTTGGGGGAGTCGGGTTTAAGTGAAGTCGAGAAAGAGGAATTGAATAAGTCTTTGTTCGATTTTCGTGAAGTCTTTTCAGATAAACCGAGTTTAACGAATGAAATTCATATTGGTTTTGACGCACTCGTTGCTAGTAAACTATTTCGTTATGATTTTATATCTAATATTTTTAAGGCTCTGTGTGAAAAACTGGAGATTGATCATTCTTTTAATGTTCCTTATCGTCCACAGTCTAATATGGCTGAACGTGTAAATCGTACATTAATTCAAATGATTTCTTTTTATGTTTGTTCACATCATTCGAATTGGGACTAGTTTCTGCAGCATTTTGCGTATGCACTTCGTGCGGCAGTTCATGAGTCGACGGGGAAAATTCCGGCGGAGTTATTTTTGGGTTGAAAGATTATTACTGCATTTCAGAGGTTAGTTATGGTATCGGGCGCAGAAAGCCAATTTATGTGTCAGGACATTGAGTGTTTGGTTAAGGAAGCACAAGGTCAGATGGGAAAAGCGCAGGAAAAGCAAGCTCAGTATTACAATATGCGTAGAAGTGAATTGGAAGTTAAGGTTGGAGATTTTGTTGTATTGGAATAGCATTGGTTAAGTTCAAGTCGTAAAAAGTGGGTAGCTAAGTTTGGTCTAAAGTTTGTGGGTCCGTTTGAAGTTCTGAATGTTCGGAATAATAATTTCGTTGTTAATGTCAATGGTCACAGTCACAGTTAGTCCAAATCACAGTTAATTTGGATTAGTTTAGAGAAGATGGTAGTGAAGGTTCTCATGTGTCGAGTGGTGTTTCGCAAAATTCCCGATCTAATGAGTGTCCCAAGTTCAGTACTTCTTCAACTAATTCTTTTCATCAGTATGCAAAAAGAAAATCTGGTCAAACATCCCCAAAAACTGTTATTGAAAGTACAAAGTCTATTAAACCGAGAGCAAAGTATGATAAAAAAAATAAAAGAGCAGTGTCAAATATGTCAGACTCAGTGTGCCATAAAAGACAAATATCATAAAATGTCCCGTTCCTCCACTTATTAGACAAACAACCTCAAAAACATAAGTTATCCAATAGTTCAACGTCTTCAGTACTTAATCCTCAAAAAAAACTTTATATGGACACTCGTCAAACTGTTAAAAGAACTTTTAAATCTGATTTTTTGTCCAATAAAAGACAGCGTAGATCTGGACAGAAACGTGGCCTAGGATCTTCAGTAAATTCAGGTGCATCTAGAAAGAGGAGACAACATTCAGAGTACCAGCATCAGCAGTTTGAATCTCGCCATGGAGTGACCCCAGCGAACCGATCAGAGCGGAGTCTTCGAGTGGAATCTACAAGTGTCTCACGGCATCCATTCTGGACCTGGCTGCAAGCACGCCAGTCAACTGTGGCGTCACCGTACAGTTCTGATGACGAAAGATCCTTCGTGCAAGGTTTTTGTGATGCAAAATTCTAAAATAAAGGGCCAAAATCACATTCCGGTGAAATCTAAGAGCGTTATTGGTCATTGAGCCGCGTCCTTTTCACAGAATAATCTATTAGCGGTAGGGGAAATGTCGCCTTACTCCTTTTTCCGAGAAAAAATCGTAGCGGCAATTTTGAAGTAAATCTGATCTGTTTTCATTTATAATCAAAATTTTTCACTCTCGTTCTATAAGATGTCATCAAAATATCTTAACTGAGTTAATTTCGATGGTTTATCGCAAATAAGAGCAGACGGTAACAATCGCTTAAAAATTAATTTACCCCTCCTTCTTTTTCAAATGGAGAAACAAATTCCTGATTTTCACCCTTTCCACACGACCAATGAGGTGTCTGGATTTTACTTTACTGTGAATTTGGCCCTTCATTTTAAAATTTCGCTTTTGGGACAAGAGGAGAAAGCCATCCTATAGTATGAAGCCGGCTAGCAGCGAATCATCTCTATAATTGGGTGATCATGTTCTTTATTAAATTTCTATTAGAGTGCATATATGTAAGCAATGTGAAGGAATGAAAAGCAAATAGACTGTTTTGTATTTTGGGCCATTTTTTGAAGGACTCATAAATGGTGCTTAATTGATTTAAAAATTTTTTAGCAAAATTGTTACTTTTATGTATGTTTGAAATTTATGTCTTAACTGCTTTTAAAAATTCTGGATCTATTGTTAAGTGTTTATTTTAGTTGTTAAAAACGTTATTATATTATTTACTGTTCATGCGTTATAAAATGTATGTTAATGTATGTTTAATTCTCAAAAAGCTAAAGATAGTAATTTGGGTTATTTTGTACACGCGCCACGAATCAGGCGGGCACGTGTTTTGCGGTCAAGAAGTCCTTGACACGCGATTCTATCTCTTGTACTAACATTTAATGAATTAACTTGCTTCTTATCGTTCGGAGTTTATACGTTGCGTTTATACTTTAGTTGGGAGTGGTTTCCGCAAGTTGCGAAGTTTTATGTTACATTTGAATATGAAATTGCATTGTATTAAAATTGATGTTAATGTAAATGATGTAATGTGTTAATGTGATTTTCTTGCAAGGAAGTATACCTGTGTTATATATGGCTACTGCTATTTTTCGTTTAGTTAATGCAGATGAAGGGTAATGTGATGACGTCACTTTATGTTGTAAAGTTTGATTTTATAGATTATTATTGCATAAGCACAGCAATCTAAAGCTGTACGTATGTTACCCCAAATATTGTTAAAGTGGAGCTAGGTCTAACGAATTTTTGGGAGTTAGTTCATTGTCTTATGAGTATTAGGTATTACGTAGTAGCACGGAGTTATTGTAGCATAGAGTTATTATAGTATGAAGTAAATTTAATTTTAGATGAGTTCTGAATTTTGCTGAGGAAAATTTTTGCGCACTGGGTTTTTTGGACTTGGTGCAAAATTTAGTATTAGGAAGTTTTATAGAGAAATTTTTGTTAAAGGTATTTCAGGATTGAGGAAACTTTCGTAAGTTTAGTGTTTTGATGAATTTTAGCACTCCCAGTGGAGTGGGTTATTCTTAAAAAGAAGTAGACGGTTTTGGAAGTTTTATAAGTTCTTAAAGTTTTATGGAGGTTATTTTTAAGGTAGAAGGATGACTGGATAGAATATGTGAATATTTGATGCAAACTGATGTTTTTGTAGTGGTGGGTTAAAATTAATATTTTAAAAGTTATGTTTCGGTGCCAAATTTCACCCATCACTTTGTTTTGTACGGTTTGAAATTTATAACAAGAAAAAGTCCAGGGCATGCATTTTGCCCAGTCCTTTTTATTTGTAGAGTCCGAGAGGGGGGAGGTTGTGAGGGAGTGATCTTTTTAATAAAGGCATTCTAGCATTTTTGAGATCGTGACGTCAATGATTTAACATGTGTAAGCGTGAAAGCGACATATATCCTCTCTTTTACTTTAATTTTCTAGAGCGTGTGTGTCTTTCTCGGATTCTACAGTTATGTCGCTGTTAGAAGTAATATGTAAATTTGTAGTATCTCAGTTTGCAGGATATAAAAGCTTGGTATTTAAGTGTGTGTAGGGTGTCTAGCGGCGTTAGCCAGCTAGTATTGTCTAGCAGCAAAAACCAGCTGAGTGTGTCTGCCAGGTGTTTTACAGTGAGCCGCCAGCAGTTAGTTCATTCAGAGGAGAGCGATTTGGGAAGTTTGCCGTTGGTAAGAGTTAATATTAATGATGTTGAATATTTCAAAGTTAATAAAGAGTATATATACAGCTACGGGCTGTTTAATAAAGTTTTATCTAACAGTCTAGCTGAAGTTTAAGGGAGAAGTGCTCCTTAAGTGCCCCCCGAAGTGCCCCGATTGAGTTAGTGCCGGAGCTGTGAGTATGAGTTTAATCTTGTAGTATTGTTACCAGTTACTAAAATTAAAGAATTGCTCCACTGCCCTTGAGCCCTAACCGTTTTAAATAAACTGGTTTTATCTTATGTTCTGAGTTATGTCTGCATTCAACACCCAGTACCAGCACACAGCCGTTACACGGGATATGGCCGTAATATTTACTTTTGGTCTGAACGTCGTACTACGGGCTATGCCCGTAATATTTTGATTTGGTCTGATCGTCATACTACGGGATAAGCCCATAACATTTACGTTTTGCCCGATCATCGTGCTACGGGCTATGTCCGCAATATTTATGTTCGGATCAATCAATGTACACTTCTCATGCCCGTAATATTTGGCCGAATCATCGTACATGGACTATGCTCGTAGTTGCAGGATAAGAGATTAAATGCAATAAACCCAATTGAAGTGAAAAATCAGCTACAGCCAGAGATCGTATCCGAGACTACAACATTCTAGTCTGATGCTCTATCAACTAAGCTACTCCGGCCGATACCTCAGTCTGCAATTTCTTACTAACATGTCAAATTGAGGAAAGTCATCTTCCATCATTAAGGTAGCCTAATATGACGTGATATGAATTTCCCAAATGCACATTCATATAGCGACCAGAAGAAATACTTTCCTCTGATTAGTTGAAGGAATTTCGACCCTACCTTCTAATGTTTGTTTACATTCACTTATCGGATGCCTTTAAATATGCTATTATCTGAACTAAAAACACGCTAAAATATAGTTACCTTAGTTTTTCTTTGTTTCTTTTTTTAAGATGTAAATTTTAATTGTAGTCATAAATTAATTATTTACATACAATTACATTCCATCTTTAATAAGCCCATTCTAATTCAAAGTCATCGATAAATAATAATGCTTTTAATCTCCGAATATTAAAAAAAAAAAAAAAAGTTCTTTTTAAGTGACTATTTTAAACTTAATTGTATTCCATCAGTTCCAAGTAGCAAGTGATTTTGACTATGAACATTTTTAAAGGAGATAAAATTGCTTAAATGTACGAAATATCTCTAGAATTAATATTTACTTTCGCTTTAAAAAATATAAAACATAATTCCATACTTACTGTTATATGACTTTCATGCCTTAAATTAACACATTTTTTTTTCCGTTTTGTTGGCTCTTATTTAAATTTATTTTACTTACTTACTGTTAAATATCTTTTTCTTTTACTTTAATATAAAATTTACTTTCGTATAGCAATACTGCCACCTATTGAGAAGTATCATTATTAATAACGCACTAGGATTTTTGTTGTTGTTGTTTACATATTTTATACAGATTTGAATATTTTTTCAATATGTTTAATTTGTTTGAAATTAATTGTTTATATGCAATTAAATCCGACATATACATAAAAAATGCACACCAACTGAATGTCAGAGATAAGCAATGCTGTTCAAATATATCACAAAATATTCTGAATAGAATATGTTTTTTTAGTTTAAAATTGCATCTCTCTGTTTATTATTTATTTTGTGTATTACAATATATTTTAAAACACATACACACACACAAATAACGCCTGCATTAAAATCATTAAAGATAGCGTACAATTTATATACAGGCATATAAGCATTAAACACAAACCGAACGGGAGTTCAACTGGGTTCCAACTGGAATCCAAATGGCTGACTCATGCATCGGCCAGAGTATTTCAGTGGATAGAGCAACTGCCGGGTATGCTGCGGTCCTGGGTTCGATTCATGGACCTGGTTAATATATATATTACTCGCCCCATCTAGCCGAATCTGAATCTAAATCTGTTGCGTCACGTAACTTCAACTGAAACGAGAAAGGATCATTTTTTCCGAATAATGTACATTGCAACTGACACTGAAAAACTTGAATGTTCCATAAAGGTACTTTATTAAAACTTTTTATTTTATTACATTTGAATACCGTTTTGTCAAGTTACAATTTAGAAAATCACGAAGAACGAATTCGCGTTTTAACTATTCTATTCTTCAAATTAATTCCCAAAATGTTTCTTCTGTCGTATTTAATTGTTGATGCTCTCCAACATTGTAAATTGCAGTTTCCTTTCTACCTCTTTCCATTTTCCAGGTATGAATGCTAAATCCATAATATTTAACAAGATTGCGACGCGGTTTTCATTCAATTTTACCAATTTTTAAAATCTGCTAAGTTACGTTCAAGACTGTTTTACTTTCTAGAGCGCAGTTTTATTATTTTTTTCACTATATTTTTTGAAACTATATTTTTACTATATTTTAACTATATATTAACTATATTTTTATTTTTTTTAACTATATTAAGAAATTATTGGAGTCAACAGACTTTTGCGGGTATACTGTAGCTAAAACAATTGAACTGTTTAAGGAAATTTGTGTACAAAATATATCTTTTTTAAAGTACAGCTCATATTCAAAATATTAGAATAATTACCTTTTTTTTAGAAATTGAAAATATTGTTTGGTAATTTAATGTCTTTTAATGAAAATATGCAAACGATATTTTTATTAAGAACTTATTGTTGATTAAACTTACTTGTTATCTTAAATTTAATATCATTTTTGAAAAGATTAATTGCAAAAAAAATTATTTTGAAAAGTCAAAATATTAGAATATTTATTCAAGTGGTTCAAAATATTAGAATATTTCACATTATTTCTCCTTTAATTATTACCAATTCTTAACTGGTGGCATCATTGATTAAATTCAGACTATTTTATTTAAAATCAGTATTCTTTTTTGCAGTTTGTTTCTTTTTCGTCTTAAAATGGGCCGTGTGAGTGATATTCCTGAATCTACTAAACTTCGTATGGTTGATTTGTATCGGCACGGTAATAATCAATGTTTTATAGCGAATTATTTACATTGTTCGCAATCGAGCGTTAGTAAAATACTAACACAATATTCAAAAATTGGAAAATTTCAAAATAATCGCCGAAATGGTGGCCGAAAACCAAAAACATCTGCTAGAGATGACAGGAAACTGAAGCGTATAGTTAAGAAAAACCGTTTTAAAAGTGTGCGATTCTTGCACCGAAAATGGAAAGAAGAAGGAGTTGAAGTTTCTACATCGACAACATTAAGACGTCTCCATAAATTTAAATTTGAATCTCGTGTACCGAAAACAAAACCTCTCATGATTGCAAGACAAAAGCGTATAAGATTGAATTGGTGTAAATCAAGACGTTTATGGAGCAATGAAGATTGGAAAAATATATTATTTAGTGATGAAAGTATGTTTTGTGTTTCATATGGTAATCAAGGTATTAAAGTTTGGAGAATGAAGCAAGAAGCATTTGATAAAGAATGCCTTAAACGTTCCGTAAAATTTGCTGCTAGTGTCATGGTTTGGGGTTGTATGAGTGCAGAAGGACCTGGAAAGTTATGCATCGTCTACGAAAAGGTTAACTCTCTGATATATCAAGAAATTTTATAATATTACATGATTCCATCATCAGAATATTTATTTGAAGAGGATTTCATCTTTCAACAAGATTTAGCGTCCCCGCATACCTCGGTGTCAACTAAGAATTGGTTCCGCCAACGCAACATTAAGGTACTTCCTTGGCTACCAAATTCACCAAATCTTAATCCCATCGAAAACTTATGGTGTATAATGAAGAAAAAACTTCAAGAAAATCCTCCTTCAAGTAAAACTGAGTTAGTGGCACGTATAAAGTCTATTTGGGCTAATATTGATAGAAATGTTTGTAAACACCTTGTATATAGTATGCAAGATCGATTGTACGCTGTTATGAAAGCTAAAGGGGATGCTACAAAATATTAACTACCATTTACTTCATATTCATAAGGTAATATTGTTGCGTAAAATAAAATATTCTAATATTTTGAACCAATCTAAATTTTATTCTAATATTCTGGTGTGTTTAAGGAAGCTGTATACCTAATTTATTGTGCTGTATTTTATATTTTATAAATGTTAAAATCTTATCTAAACATTCCAGATTTAATTTATAAGAAATTTAATTGCATTTACTTAGTATAAAAAATAAATAAATGACAAATATTTTTTTCTTATTACTTTTTCTCAATTATTCTAATATTTTGAATATGAGCTGTATCTCTCAAAATCATTTTTACTTTTTTCTATCTTCACAAGATAAAAGTATTGGGTTCGTCAACATTTTCGAAGTCCAGTTTTTGACGGTTTTAAACATTTTAGGGGCTAGAGAACGGGAAAACATGTTTTTTGTAAAATATCTGTGTGTCAATGTTTCAGTGTGCCTGTATGTGATAAACAAATTTTGTGTGCTATATCTCAAGAACTAATGCACGAAAATTTCCAAAATTTTAGATTATGTTAGACCTTCCTATAAAATAGAACTGATTCGTCTTTGGCGTATATCGATCAACAGGTGTCTCTGATGTGCTGCATTATTCATAATTTCCACAATAGCCAAATCTCAACAACTAATGCATGGATTTTCATAAAACTTTAGATTTAGTTCGCGCATGGTATAACATGTTTCTGATTACGTTTCAGTGCAAATAGCTCTTCAATGGACGCTGCCATGGTGCATTATTCGTGATTACTGCAACAGCTCTACCTCAAGAATTAATGCACTGAATTTCACAAAACTTCAGATTCTGTGAGATCTTGATATAAGCTAGATCTGATTACTTTTGGTAAATATTGATCAAAAGGTGGCGCTTCTATGCTCCATTATTTACAAATTCCCCAATTACCATATCTCAAGGACAATGCATGGATTTTCATAAATTTTACATTTAGTTAATATTTGATATAACATGGTGTTGATTACGTTTTGATGCAAATCGCTTACCAGTAGGTGCTGTCATTGTGCTTTACTCTTGGTTATCGCAATAGCTCTACCTCAAGAACTAATGCACGAAATTTCCTAAAACATCAGATTCAGTTAGTCCTTGATATATACTAGTGATGTTTAGATTTGACAAAAGTTTCCTGACAGATGGCGCTGCTATATTGCATTTCTCAGGATTTCGCAATAAATGTATTTTAAGAACTAATACATGAATTTTCATTAAACTTCAGATTCAGTTTGTACCTGGTAAACAATTGATCCTGATTAACTTTTGGTGCACATCACCCAACATGTGACATGGTTATGGAGATTTTATTTAAAGATATTGCAATAGATCTATCTGAAAAATTAATGCATGGAATTTCATCAAATTTCAGGTTCAGTTATAAGTTGCTATAAGATGACTGACTAGGTTTTAGTTTAAACAGCCTAATTGGCGGCGCTGCTATGTTGAATTTTTGAGGAATAATTAACAAACTTAAGATATAAGAAAGTTTTAGTATTACCGTAAGTGACTACTTCTTAGATGTACTCATTCACCTACGGAATAAAGGACGTTAAGGGAAATCGATATTATAAAACAAAAAAAATACGCAATATGTATTTTAATACGCAAACAAATAAAACTGTATTAGCATTATTTGTTTATTGTATTAGATTTATGGTCCATAATAAAATAACCGAAATACACACGAAACAATAAATTAAAATTGTACAAAATATTACATCTTAACACTACAACAGTAAATCATGATGATTTACGAAATGTAACGTTGAAGCTAAAGCGCTTTCCCTGGCAGTTTATCAATGAAATGGCTTTGACAAATTTCTCTCACAATATATCTGGAGATAAATTTAGAACAATGAAATAATCAATATCTTTTATCCTTCTAAAAAGTCACACGAAAAATAAATTAAATGTGGAATATATAATATTCTCGAAGGATTGCAAGATTTATACTTAAGAAAGAATATTGAAATAGGGATTGTATTACTACGTTCTTGCAAAATAACTCATGCCGATTTTTAAGCAGCTGTTTTAAAATAATCTTATTACTTTCTTGCCAATATACATATTAGTACTATCCAAATATATTTCAAAGCAACATTTAAATATCAATGATTTTCATAATCCCCAAACTGTCGTACAAGTCAAAGTTCAAATCAAGCAAGCAAATTCGTGCCATAAGCAGTTTTATAAGTATTCAGATGATTATATGCACTAAATTCAGTAGTACGAAATAATCTCACTCAATCTTACGTATGACATAATCCCAAAGTCAACCTAGAACGGTTACCTATCATGAAATATCATTCAGCTGATTATGTATGGTGGGATTTAGTTAAATGTAGAATTTTTACTTTAACTTACTTTAACATTTTTTTTATTAAGGCTTAATTAAATTTTCGTGAAACTTGAAGCTTTTCGACAAAATTTTACAATAATTATTTATGGATACTAAAATTAACATCATGTTGCGCTGTTGGAAATGCGGTCAGACAGATCCGTGGGCCAATCAGAATAGGACTATAGTTGCTACTTAGTTGTATAATTATGAACGCACGTACACATGAAAATGTTTGAACCCTACATAATATTTAAATTTTCTCTATGCAAAGAATAATGGATCAAAAACAGGAATTGTAAATAGTATTTTTGTGCTCTTTTATAAATGATCTAAATAAATTTATAATATGCTAAATAAAAATAATAATGTTTTAAATTTGGTAATCTAGTTCAAAATGTTAACAAACTTTTATCAAAATTATAGTTTTCTTAATATAGTTATGCAAAAAAGTCTGATTAAGTTTTATATTTGAAGTGACATTATTTTCATCACTATTGCTTAGGATTGCTTAACATTCTGGGAATGGAATGTTTATATCCTTGGAATATTTTAGACATGCACTCATAGTGAAAGAGATGAGTATGAAAATATAAAGTTCAAATAGAGTAATTATATTAAGTCAAAAAAGTTTTGGATACAAAATACACACATTAAATAGTGCAAAGAAAAAAAATGTCATACAACGTTTGAAATGATAATTTATTTAGCTTATTATTATCTTGCCAAGTGATATTGAATTTATCATATTAAAGTTAAAAATCCGCATAAAAATAAAAAAATGCCGTCTATAAATGATGTCCATATTCGTTGAGGGAGGGGTTTTTCAAAAATTGTGAATAATTGTGACAAGAGGGTAGGGTGGATTAAGGAGGATAAAAAAAAATTACATAACGCATTTTGGTTTAAGTAAAAGCACTGAAATTCAACAGATTAAAATTTGAAATAATTTTGAACTGAAAATATTTTTTTTCATAAATAAGAGATAAAATTTAAAGCCAAATTTATTAAATTCTATTTCAAATTCTAAAATATTGCTGTCTCCAATTACTCTTTCATATTAATATTTTATCATTAATGTATATTAATGTTTGTATATAAATGTTACATATAAATGTTATAAATAATTGTATATAAATGTTTTTTTTCTGTAACCTTAATCTTATTCTATAAAATTAAGTACACGAATCTCTTTTAATGTTATGTTCACAAACGTAATTAGAACACGTAGTTCAAGTTTAAAAATAAAACTTTAAATGCGATGGAAGCGTGATATGTGACAAGACGAATAGAGATTGTCTGATGAAGTGTGACACTTTGTGGTAAAAGCGGGCGAAGGGGGGTTTAAAATATTGAAAATGTGCTACATGATTTATAGACAGCCCCTAGGAAATATTAAATTAAGCCCCTTCGCTAAAATTTGATTTTTTCGAATTTATTTCCGTTTGATTGAACTATTTTTATTTATTCATTTGTTCGTTAATTTTGTAATACTTCAACCATAAGAGAAAAGTGGTTATAAATTGGAATTGTCTCTCTGGACAATGTGCTATAATCTAAGTTTTAGGCGTGATTTTTCTTTCTTGTTTTCATATGCCATAAGGTACAGTTTTCAATTTTATTTATTTATTTATTTATTTATTTATTTATTTATTTATTTACTTTTTAGACAGGCTTTTATTTCATGCTGGATTTATCTGTTCCTATAAATTCAAATATTTTTTTACAACTTTTCTAAAATATATTTTTAATTAAATCAACTTTATAAAATAACAATAATTTTCTTTATATCTGTGCGTTACTACAAAAAGCGTATTATGTTTTTCCAGCGTGGGAAACATAGGATTCTTTTATACCCATAAGAAATCAAAATGATTAGATGGTCTTTTGAATGCCATAGGTTAAATTTATAATGTATATGTATTCTGTTAAAATCTAAAATCTCATAAATACATACATGTTTTATCTATTTAGAAAATTAACTATGCAGACCTGTATAATATTTATCACAAAAAAGTCAACAGTCTTCAATATCTAAAAAGTGCTGGCTACAGTTTCTAAAATTTTCTAGGTCAGCCAATTTTAGAGGAAATCAGGTATATTATTATTATTATTATTATTATTATTATTATTATTATTATTATTATTATTATTATTATTATTACATTATGTTTACTTCTGTATCCATTATCCAAGGTAAAATTAATAAATAAGTTAAATACGAAATAAAAATTGAAATATAAAATTGTACAGTTCGACCTGATGAAACAATTTAATTATATAAACAAAAACTATGACTAAAAAAATCAATAAAAATGCGCTCTTTTTTATTTGTTGCAATTGAATTTAAAATAACTGATGTAATGTCACATGCAAGTTAACGCCGTCACATTTATTTTTACTTATCACTAATAAATTGTTACTTTTTAAAACTTTAAATATCATCATCACTGTAACAAACCTCTCCTAAAAAAGGTTCTCATTTAAAGTTAATCATATAGTTGAGTATCACTTTTTTAATTTCAGGTCATTAAAGGGACAAATGACCCTTGAGCTTTAAAAAAATCGATTATTCACAAAGAACATATGTGAAAGTCTGAACATTTCTGCGCATTTAAAAAAAATCATGAATATATTCCGATTATTTCCAGAGATCTGATACAAAACTATGGTGAATTATTTAATAATTTAACTTTAAAGCCATTTATCTCAAAATTTGTTTTTTTCACCTTGCGCGCAGGATATCTCTGAAACTATTTCATATCTTTTCTTGAAACTTTCACAGATTCTGTACCATATCAGATCCTTCAAACTGAACCTTAATTTTTACATCCCCCACCTCCCTCCACATTTTTCATGCAGGTCAAACTTCAGATTTTATTTAAAAATAATTGCTATTTTAAAATTTTTAAATATATATATAGCCTAAACATGAACAAATTTAGGTTCAGATTAAAGAGAAAGTATTTTAATATGTTATTATAGTTGATTTTTTATATTACATTGGATATTTTCTATGGCAACTAGTTGTATCAGTTTTTTTTTTAACACTTACTGCTTAAACCTTTACAAAAAATTAACTTTTTTACCTTTATAAGAATATAAAAAATATTTTAAATTATAATGCTTGATTTTATAACTATAAAAATAGTTAAGGTCATAGAGCAAATACATTCTGAGAAATTAAATGTTAAACATGATGGTTTTTCTTGCCAAATTTTCACGTTTGAAGGTATACTTATTACCAGTTTAAATAGATACATTTAAAAGCATCAAAGACAAAAAAATGTTCAAATTTTCAAATAATAATAATAATAACATTAAATAACTTCAGTATTTTACTGCCTAAAATGACGGAAAAATCATGTTCCTATCCTAATCAGAATAGAGTATATTATTTTTTTTCGGTTGGGTTTGTTTTCATATCTAACTTTCAAGCAATGGTTATCGAGAAAATGAATTTTTGTGAACATTCGTTTTTCTTCATAATAGGTTTTTTCACGATTTCTCGTTTTTATATTATAATAAGTGAAGAATCACTAAAGGTAAATTGTTTAAACTTGAAACATGTCTATTTCAATTATTTTTATGCAGTTTTGATTCAACAAATTCGAAAAAATATATGTATATATTTACTTCATTAAATGTGATTAAAGAAAGGTATTTGGTCATTTTTTTCAGTTAACATTTTCTGAAATAATTTTAATTTCAATGAATATTTCTTAAATTCGGAATGAAAATAAAAACTTATGTTTTTATTTATTTATTTATTTTTTAATAGAAAATAAATCAAAATCTATAAATAACATTTCAAGTTAGAATGATTTTAAATCACCCCACTGTTTTAATGCAGTTAAAATTTTACATTTTTTTAAATTATGCGAAGTACTTTCATATATATATTTTTACAAAAAATATGCTTACCAACACAAAGAACTCAATAAGTATTTGTACATATATTTAAATGTCTCAAGGGCCAACTAAAAAATCAACTTCGCTAGTTGTTTAGTCAACTAATGCAATGGTCCTTTTTCTCAACTATTGCATTATGTAACCCATGGACAATACTTTGAAAAAAAGAATACATTATTACGCATATCAATAACATACAGAATGCAATAATTTGGAAAAAAGACTGCAAACATCTCCATAGGAACAAAACGAAATTAACATTTGGAGCAAAGCATTCATATAGAACTAGAGAAACAAGAAATTTTCAAAGTGTGTCCAATGTTTTCATCGCCAATGGCGCAATCTTTACGTGGATATCTACAGAATAAAAACACGAGGCTGCATGCATGCTTCATATTTTTATCGCTAAACTGCGTCTGTGATGTGTAAGGTAATCTTCTGACTTTACTGAACATACAGCGCTATCTCTCAATTTCATTTGTGGTTATGTATACATACACACACGCACATATATATGTAACCACGCCTAAAAATTACCATTGTTTTGGCGGTATATTTGTGAAATTTCTGGTCATTGAAACCAGTGTTTTTTTTTCCTTGCAATGGAGTTTTACACTAACGACTTTAAAAAAAAAACATCCTGTATATATATTTGACCTTTAGTTTTCAAATGAAAAATCATTCCCTCAGAAGTTCTTAATATATAGAGAGATATTGATCATATTTACAACTTGCAAAATCATGTTTACATTAAAATTTATAAAAAATCAAAATTTTTTATGTTGTTCATATAAGTTCATAATAAATCAAAATTTGAAATTTTCAAAATTTTAAGTTACCAAGTAATATCTTTTAATAAATAATTGAAGAAATCCGAAAATCAAAGGATTTACACTCATAAAATATTTTATTGTCAATAGTATTTAGGAATTCGAAAAATTACCTTTATAAGTTTTATAAATTCATGCATTAAAAAATACATTAATTAAAAATGCATTAAAATCCCAGAATGGATAAAAACACACTTGTATATGATTATTTTTAAATGTATCTCAAAAGTTTAGGAATAACAAACGAGATGCACCATTACGCATATCTTTGCATCTAACAATAATTAAAAATGAAGAAAGCTTGAATTTTATCTATAAAAGCAACATACTAACTTTTTCTTCAAGAAGATTGTAGATGATAAACAAAATGTCGATTGCAACAATTTTATTTTCATGTTTAAGTAGATTTTAAATTTAGAAGATGTTGTATACTGATTACCATTTAATAAACTTTTTCTCGCGTTAATAGATACATATTTATATATTTATGGTCCAAATTTTCAGCTCCTTTATAAACCTCTTCTGGACGAGTGACCCGTATATGTGCCTCAAAAAGTTCAAGAATTCTTTTTTATCTCCACCTGTGTAAATTTTGCTTTGTTTAATCGAGGCATACAATAGATTAAAAAAAAGCAAAATTTTCAATTTTTAAAAACCCCTAAAAAACATTATAAATTTCGTAAAGAGCTCAAGTGGCGTAATATCATGGAGACAGTTTTATATGTTTAAATTTTTTGATAATTAATGATTTTTATTAAAAATAATAAAGCACCCAATAAACTATTGTCTTAACTTCTATATTTAAATGTACTCTGACACCCATTTCTCATTAATTCACACTGTTTTAGAGATATTCGTTTGACAATATGCTTTTAGATGATCATTTATATTATTTTATTTTATTCAATTTTAGTTTTTCTCGCTTTAAAATTTCCAATTTTTCTACACTGTGAGAAATAATCAACATGTGTATGTTTTAAATACAAATTAAATTTCCTTCTGAAGAATACCAGTTCATTTTGCAGTTTTGTACTGAATTAACTATCGAACAGAGATTGCTTAAATTAAAATTTCTCTAGTGAAATGCATAATTCCTTTGTTGCAATATTTGACGCATAATAAATTCAGGAGAGTAGGAAACACACTCCTCAGCTTCTGACATTTTAATTAGAAAGGTAATGTTCCATGTAAAAGTGATAACTGTAAATGGGAAAAACTGAAGTTAACTCTTGAATAATTAATAGGTTCATAATTACAAACTTCGAGATGATTATTTTTTAAACTGCCATTGAAAATGCAGAGAGCTTCAGAAATTGGCAATGTCTACCATTTATCTTTTCTTGGACTGTGAAATTTTTATGAGACAATGGAAATTTATATCTCATTACTTTTGTTTACGTACAAATATTATTAGTGTAAAATATGTTCACGCAATGTATTTCAAATATTTCATGAAACATATGTAACTAAATGAAACGGTTGTTGCGCTGCTATGTTTAGCAAAACTTTTGGAAGGCATGTAAATTTCTTGTTTCAAAATGTATATTTCTGGTTTCAAATTCTTTTTTAAATCAGTCTCACTCATTTTAATTGTGCAGGTATTAGAAACAATGTTTTACTTACGTGTGGGTATAAATGATATTTAATACTTTTTTCAAAATGTAAAAGTAATAATCATGTCAAAATCAATGCATAAACAATAAAACAACTCTTTACTGAAGAAGATCATAGATGATAAACAAAATGTTTATTGTCAAAATTTTATTTTAATGTTTGTTTAGAATTAACTTTAAAAGATTTTGTGTACACCATTTAATAAGCTTTCTTTGTAATAATATTTATTTTTTATGGTGTAAATGTTCAGCCTTTTATTTAAAAAATCATCGAGACAGTTTTATACGTTTCATTTATTTAATAATTAATGATTTTTATTCATTAGACTAATACATTCAGTAAAATGTTGTCTTTACTGCTATATTCAAATGTACACCAATACCCATTTCTCTTTAATAAAAATTATTTTAGGGCAATTCATTTGACAATATGCATTTAGAAGATCTATTATATTATTTTATTTTCTTCCGTTTTAGTTTCTTTCGCTTTAAAAGTTCTAATTATTCTGCTGCGTTAGAAAACAATCCATGCTTGCATTTTGTAAATACAAATTAAAAATTTCTTCTGAAATATACCAATTTATTTTGCAGTTTTGTACCATGTTAACGTTTGAGCAGAGATTGTTTAAATTATAATTTCTCTTGTGAACTGCGTAATTACTTTGTTGCAATATTTGACGCATAATAAATTGAGAAAGATAGAAAGAAAAACTTTTCAGCTTCTGATTTTTTAATTAGAAAGGTAACGTCCCATGCATAAGTGATAACTGTAAAGGGAAAAACTTAAGTTACTCTTGACTAATGAATGGTTTCATAATTACAACCTTCAAGATGATTATTTGATTATTTTTAAACTGCCATTGAAAATGCATAAAGTTTTAGAAATTGACAATGTCTAAAATTTCTCTATCCTCGGAATGTAAAATTTTTATGAGGCAATGGAAATTTATAATTCATTACTTTTGTTTGCGTAAAAATATTAATAATTAAAAGGTTTTCTTGGAATGGATTTTAAATATTACATGAAACATATTTAATGAATGAAATGTTTGTAGTGTTGATATTCTTTATCAAAGAATCTACATTTCTTCTTACAAATTCTTGCTTAAATAACTCTCACTCATTTTTATTGTGCAGTTGAGTGAGTCAAAATATTTAAAAACTGATTTTCAATTTGCAAAATCACGGAAAAGTTGCGAATTCGAGGGACTATAATATCGACTTATTTTCATTTGATGACAAAAAAAAATGATTTTTAACTTCCAGTCGCGCATGCTCTGTAAATTTTACCGAAATGTTGAAAAAATTACAGCATTGCAAAATTTTCTTTAATTTGCCTTTTCAGGTATTAATAGCTGAAATTCTTCTGTGTTATAATACCGAAACATAATTCTAAAGTATTATTAAATCCATCAATATCTTCTAGTCGCGCATGTGTTCTAAAATTGAAAGGAGCTACTATATTTGAATATTGACAAGCTAGGTAAGATGATGGATTATTGTAAAAATGTGATTATTGCCGATTTTTTGGGCAAATGCGTGACCGGAAGATGTGGCTCGATCTAAGTAATAAATATTTCAGCATTGCGTTTTGGGATTTTAATAAATAAGAATGTAAGTTATTCTATTCATGAAATGTGTAATTAATTTTTATTCTGTAATAGTGCGAATTATTCAACGTTTCGACAAATTTTACAGCTCTTGCGCGAGAGGAAGATATAAACAAATTTTATTTTTATTTATTTATTACCCAATTTGTAGTCTCTCAATTTCGCGACTTTTTTCGCGATGTTTTGAGACATAATTTTGTGTTTTTACGGCCCATCTAAACGTATATTAACACCCCTTTCGCATAAACACAAAATATTTTAGGACAAATCTTTAGAAAATATCCTTTTATCTGGTCATTAATTTAATTTTATTGTTTTCCATTTTAGTTTATTTCGCATTAGAAGCTCTAAATATTCTTCACTCTGAGAAAACCATCAACACATGTATCTTGTAAATACAAATTAACAGTTTCGTCTGAAATATAGAAGTTTATTTTGCAGTTTTGTACTTTCTTAACTTTCGAATAGAGATTGTTTAGATTAAAATTTCTCTTCTGAACTGCATAATACTTTGTTGCAATATTTGACCCATAATAAATTGATGAAGATAGAAAAACAATCCCCAGCTTCTGACATTTTAATTAAAAAGGCGATGCTCCAAGCATAAGTGATAACTGTAAAGGGAAAATCTTAAATTACTTTTGAATAATGAATAGTTTCATATTTGCAGCCTTCGAAAAGATTATTTTTTAAACTGTCATCGAATATGCACAAACTTTTGGCAATTGGCAATGTCTAACATTTCTCTACTCTTGAACTGTGAAATCTTTACGAAACAATGAAAATTTAAAATTCATTACATTTGTTCGCGTAAAAATATTAATAATTAAAATATTTTCTTTGAATGAATTTTAAATATTACATGAAACATACCTAAATAAATGAAACTTTTGTGCACTGTTATTATTTTTTTTTTGTTTATTAACAGGTTGTCTTCCGTAAAACTTGAATAGAAATTTTCCATTTTGATAGAAAAATGGAATTTCTCCGTATATTTGTTGTTTTTAGGATTACGGAGTTTGAAATACGAAACTATTACTTAAAAAATTTATCATCCAATCATATTGCTGTATTTTTTATCCCCACTTATGCACTTCATGCGTTTCAAAATACTGTTGCAAAAAATGGAGGCTACAAAGACGAAACTTTCAACTGAAAAATTCCGGCAACTCCGCTGCTAGTCCTTTTGTGTAATTTTTATTTCTTCTTTATTTTTTTAGGTGTAGTGCTGATATGGTTTATCAAAACTTCAGGGAAAAAAAATCTACATGTCTCGATACAAATACCTTTTTTTTTAATTTCTTTCACTCATTTCTTATTGTACCGATATTTAAAGTCTTTTACTTCAACGTTCAATTATACTATTTTATTTTCTTCCTCTTCAGTTTATCTCGCTTTAAAAGTTATAATTATTCTACTCTCTGAGAAAACAAATCATGACATGTGTCTTATAAATACAAATTAAAAGTGTCTTCTCAAATATACAAGTTCATTTTGCAGTTTTATACTTTGTTAACATTCGGATATAGATTATTTAAATTAAAATTTCCTGGTAAACTGCGCAATTCCTTTGTTGCAATATTTGACGTATATTAAATTAAGGAAGATAGAAAACACACTCCTCAGCTTCTGACTTTTTAATTAGAAAGGTTTCATACATAAGTGATAACTGTAAAGGAAAAAACTTATATTACTCTTGAATAATGAATAGTTTCATAATTACAACCTTCGAGATGATTATTTTTTAAACTGTCATTGAAAATGCAGAAACTTTCAGAAATTGACAATGTCTAAAATTTCTCTTTCCTTGGATTGTGAAATTTTTATGAGACAATGGAAATTTATAATTCATTACTTTTGTTTGTGTAAAAATATTAATATTTTAATAGTTTTCTTGGAATGGATTCGAAATATTTTATGAAACATATATAAATAAATGTAATGTTTATAGTGTTAATATCGTATAGCAAAACCTCTGCAAAGAATATGCATTTCTTGTTACATATTTTTTTTTTAAATCACTCTCACTCATTTTATGCGTAGGTATTTGAAACAGTGTTTTACTTATTATTATTTTTACGTCTTTAACCAAATAATTGTTTAAAGACGCAAAAGTAATAATCTTGTAAAAATAAATACATAAACAATGAAACAACTGTTTTGTGAGGATCATAGATGATAAACGAAATGATAATTGTTAAAATTTTATTAAAATTTTTTTAGAATGAACTGTGTAAGTTTTGTGTAAACCATTTAACAAGCTTTTTTTCACATAAATATTTAATTTTTTACAGTCTGAGTGTTCAGTTTTTTTATTAAAAAAAATCAAGACGTTTCATTTAAAAAAAAATAAAGATTTTATTCAATATACTAATGCATTCAATAAACCACTGTCTTTAATTTTGTATTTAATCGTACACCAACTCTCATTTATCATTAATATAAAGTATTTTAGGTCAATTCGTTAGACAATATGCTTTTAGATGATTAATTGTATTATTTTATTTTCTTCTATTTCAGTTTCTCTCGCTTTAAAAGTTCTAGATATTCTGTTTTGTCAGAAAACAATCAGCACGTGTATCTTGTAAATACAAATTAAAAATTTCTTCTAAAATATAGAAGTTCATTTTGCAATTTTACACTTTGTTAACTTCCGAACAGAGATTATTTAAATTAAAATTTCTCTTGTGAACTGCGTAATTCCTTAGTTGCAATATTTGACGCATAATGAATTGAGGAAGATGGAAAACACACTCCTCGGCTTCTGACTTTTTAATTAGAAAAGTAATGTGCAATGCATAAGTGATAAGTGAAATTGGAAAGTCTTAACTTACTCTTGAATAATGATAGTTTCATATTTGCAGCCTTAGAGATAATTTTTTTAAACTGTCATTAAAAATGCATAAAGTTTCAGAAATTTGCAATGTCTAACATTTCTCTTCCCTTAAACTGTGAAATTTTTGGGAGACTGTGGAAATTTATAATTCATTATTTTTGTTTGCGTAAAAATACTCATAATTTAAAACGTCTCCTTGGAATGGATTTTAAATATTTAATTAAACATATCTGAATAAAAGAAACATTTGTACATTGTTATTTTTTTTTTTTTTTTTTTTTGCTTATTGAAAGGTTGTCTTACGTTAAATTTGATCAGAAATGTTCCGTTTTGTTGAAAAATGGAATCTTACCATATATCTCTCCCTATTTTAACATCATAGAGTTTGAAATACGAAATTCTTAATTGCCACGATTCGTCACGCATTTGATTTATGCTTTTAAAAATACTGTTGCACAAATCGGAGACTACAAAGACGGAATGTTTCTTCCAAAACGGAAACATTCTGCTGAGAGACCTTTCCCGTAAATTATCGGATTTTTTTTTCTACAGCTGCGGTTCTCAATCTATGGGTCGCGACCCACTGGTGGGCCGCGGCAGTTGTTTTGGTGGGTCGCGGAGCAATCGAGATTTGTCATCAAAATATATCTTTCATTTCATATGTTTAGAAAGATATGACAATTTCAACAGGAAATAATATTTCAAGGAAAAATCCTTGATTCCCTTCTACATTAATATAGATACGAACGGAATATCCAGAAATATTTAAATCACCTTTGAGGTCCTTTATGAAATTCAACACTTCGTGCATATGAGAACATGTTTTTTCTAATTTGCCGCTTTTGAAAGACAAGTACTGAGACAAACTACAAGTTAATATATATTACACAAGTGGAAAAAAATCAATAGCAGAAATTTCATTGATTATAAAGTTATGTTTTCATAATAATTAAATGTATTTTTAGCTTTCTCTGTAGTTTGTGCATTGCACACGCACAGAGAGATTACCAATTCTTGTTTTTGTTAAAAATGTATGAAAAATTGCGTTTTTCATAGGATAGGATGCCGAGTGTATTGAAATAGTAAAAAAAATAGCTATACTGATATACAATTTTATCTTGGGTGGGTCGCGAAATTTTTTTTTATTGAAAGGCGGGTCGCGAAAATTTTCTTCACTGAAAGGTGGGTCGCGTACCGAGAAAGTTTGGGAATCGCTGTTCTACAGTATAGTGCTGATATGAATTATCAAAATTTCTGCCAAGAATTTTCATTTCTTGTTACAAATTAATTTTTTAAATCTCTTTCTCTAACTTTCATTGTGTAACTGTTTGAAACAGTGTTTTACTTCAACAGTCAATTAAATTATTAGGATGAGCGAAGCGAATCCTCTACTAGCCTACTTAAATTACATTTTGTCGTACACTTTATGAAAAATCTATTCAATATTTTGACTTGAAATTAAACACAAAAATAAATTATGATCAGTAGATTTGCAGAATATTATTTTTTTTACAGAATAACTTTTAAAATAATTATTATTTGAATTAATTTATTTTGCATGCTTTTTCATTACGGACGCATTTTTGGAAATAAAAAATAAAACATGTACATATTCAGAAGAACAAATAAACCATGGAGTGAGCAATTACACATAGAATCATGATTAATTAAATAAATAAAATGTATTTTCTTTATTCCAATAAAATTATTTACGCTGATGACACAAGCGCATATTAAAATAATTATATTATGATACTTTTTTTATAAAGTGGCAACAGAAGGATTGTAAACAAATAAAATTAATTGTTAAATTTGTTATATAAGGAGTTATTTGAATTTGAAGGTTGAAAATTGAATCACATGAAATACACATATATTATTATTTTGGTGTATGTAGTATTATTTTAAATAGTTTGCCGTTTAAAAACAATTTATTGAATGTATTAGTATTATTATAAAAAATGCCAAGAAAACGTACATTTACTGGTTGAAAAGAACTCGAATATGATATAGCTTTAAGCCGAGAGGCTAGATGTCAGCGTAAAAAACGACGGCACAGATGTCATATACACACCACATTGGCGCAATTTTTTTCAACGCCAATTTGGCAAAAATCTCGTTTTCAAATACCAGTTACCATGTACATTTTAAAAAAGGGAATAACAATAAATTTAAAAAGTTTAATTAATACTTATAGAATAAAACAATTTATATAATTTTTAAAAAGAAAATAAAAGTAAAGACATTCGGGTTACCATGCCAAGGAAAATAACGACACTTTTCCGTCAAATAAGTACCCCGGTGCGTATATAATATAGACGTCTGAAAAAAAATAGCGTCAATGTGGTGCGTATATGACATTTGTGCCAAAACGAGGACATGGCAAAAATCTCCTGACAGCAAATGCATGTGATTCGAAAAATGCTTTAAATTTCGAAGATGCATTAATACGATGCTAAAATATTTTTCTGGCGGCATTTTGGATTCCTTCGCCATTCGCGCCAACTAGAAAAGGATATGGAACTCTTCCCTTATTCCATAGATACTATATCACAGTAACTTTTTGGGTACTACTTGGTTAACCCATCGCCATAAAATCTAACGCCAAATTTCAGGATTAAATGCCAATAATGTAACGTCACATTTCTTATATCTTCAAGTGATTTTTAATTCGATTTTTGTTTTTTTATTAATATTTTACTAATTTATTTATTTTTTCGTTATTTAAAAAATGCGTCAATTTGTATGATTTGGCTAATAGTTTGGCGATTTGTATTATTTGACGAAATAGATCGACTGGATAACCAAGTAGTACTTATTTTTGTTAAAAGACAATATGGAAAAATTAAAAAAGGCTGTAAAAAAGAGTTCTTATTGAAAATATCTAAAAAATGTCAAATTTAGCATTGAAAATATATATATTTATACCAGTCTTATATCATAAATAAAAAATTCCGAGGACATTCTTAGTTATTTGGCTGAATTTGCAATTCTAAAGTTAAAATGCGCCAAAACATAAAATAGCGTTTTTGCTTAAAGAAGATGAAAAAATAATAGGTAACACTTGGTTATTCCGTCAACCAATTTTGCCAAGTTATACGAATCGCCAAACTATTGGCCAAATTAAGCAAATTGATGTAATTTTTATATCCAATAACGAAATAACAAATAAATTAATAAAAAATTAATAAGAGTACAAATAAAACTTCATATTAAAAATAACTTGATGATTTAACGAACACGTGATACGGGTTTAATGTTACATGAATGTGACATTTTTTATCATCTTCATTGGCATTTAATCTTTTAGTTTGGTAATACCTTTTTGGTCGACGAGTTAATCAAGTAGTACTAAATATAATATAATAAAAATATTGTTACTTCCAAATAGTTATTTAATGCAATAATGCTTCGCGAATCCAAACAAAGCATGGCTTTTGCTAGTTTTATTTTCTGCCATTGTAGAAGAAATTGTCTGAGAAAAAAAATCAGCGCGTGTATTTTGAAAATAGAACATTCACGTTCATTTTGCAGTTTTTTATCTTGTTAACTTTTGAGCAGAGATTGTTTAAATTAAAATTTCTCTTGTGAAATGCGCAATTCATTTGTTGCAATATTTGACGCCTAATAAATTGAGAAAGATAAAAAGCACACTCCTCAGCATCTGTCATTTTAATTAGAAAGGTAATGTTCACTGCATAAGAGATAACTCTAGAGGAAAATTTTTAACTTATTCTTGAATAATGAATAGTTTCTTAATTGCGGCATTCGATCAGATTTCTTTTTTTTAACTGGCATTGGAAATGCACAAAGTTTTAGAAATTGGTAAAGTCGAACTTTTCTCTTTCCTTGGACTGTGAAATTTTTATCGGACAATGAAAATATACCATTCATTACTTTTGTTTGCGTAAAAAATTTCAATAATTAAAATGTTTTCTTGGATTGTATTTTAAATACTTTATAAAACATATCTAAATATATGAAACGTCTGTAGTGTTGATGTTGTTTAGCAAAAGCTTCTGCAAAGAAGCTGCATTTCTTGTTACAAATCTTTTTAAATCACTCTAACTTTTTTTTTGTATGTAGGTATTTAAAGCAGTGTCTTAACCGTTTAGACGCCAATGTTCCCAAATGGAAACATTGCATTATTTGTAATACAAAACATATATTTTCCAACATAATAACGATGTCCTTAGATTTTTCCTGATAATATAAGTTTGATTTGAACTTTTGAAATATATATATATATATATACAAGTATGTTTAAGCATTTATCAAAGGTATAAGAAAAATATAAATTCTTTAATTTACATAAAAAATATACATTATTTGCTTTTATCGTTTTCTCCTATATTACTTATATTTGATCGCTAGGAAAAAAAAAACCAGCCAGAAAACTGCTTTTTTGTTGTTATTTTCTAAATTTGTATGCATAAATTAAAACATTTGAAGCTATAATATAGGAGAAACAAAATTATAATTACATTGCGATATTAATTCGGCGTGTAAACGGATAAGAACGCTTGGAACATCTCGACTATCAAATTGAAGCAGAATTTGTGATGTATTTTACTCAAAAATAAAGATGAAAAAATACAGCAAATACGTACATTTTAACCCACAAAATAAATATAAAAGGAAATTCATTCATAAATTAGTTTTCAAGATTTAATTAAATTTTTACATATTTCTATGAATTACTTTTTAAATATATCCGTTTGGTGCGCTTTTCTAAAAAGAAAACTACTTATTATATCACCTTAAAATTTGTTGTATTGTACCAAAATTCTATGCGAAAATAACAAGAACTGATTTTCGTTTTAGTTTAACATCAGTAAAACAAATATTTTATAATAAAATTTGAAAATTTTACAAAAAGTAATGAGCATATTTTTTATTAATAACGGTTAACATTCATAAATAAAATTTTAGATTAAAAAAAAATATAGTTACACAATTTCGGAAAGTTTCAACGGCTTACTAAAGTAAAATTTTAGAAAAATATGCCAAAGCATAAAAAAAAACTCATTTCGAAAAAAAAATTTAAAACTCCATGCTACCCACAGTGCATAAATATATCATTGTATCACCACCCAGCACCATAATCTTTTGGGTTCATAATCATTTAGCACCAGAATCTTTTAGCCCTACTTTTTAATTTAATAATTCAAACTCCAATTTCGACCAAATTTATAATCCATCTGCGTTTAAGCTTAAAATATTCAAAAAAAGTTTTTTTTTTGTGTTGTGTGTTATGTATGTATATGTTATGTGTATGTTATGTATATGTATGTAATATATGTTATAATAAATGTAAGCTTTTCAAGTTAGTATTTAAAAAAAAACTTAAAAGAAAAATGAAGATTCTTTGTTTCCTTAAACGAAGGTTATTTTTTTCTTTATTATTGAGTAGTGTTCTGTGATGTAAATTTCAAGCATAACGGAAACGTTTTTTCAATTATATAAGAAACTTAATTTAAAATATAAGACTACAAAGAGCTAAAAATTGCATTACATAAATACATTTGAGAAATAAAATTGAATCTTTCAAATAAATCAAGCAGACAATCTTATATAATTAAATAACCAAACATATATAAATTTATTTTACAGGTCATATAGCTAGCGTGCGATTCATCTTCCTAAAGTAACTTTTACAATAGAAAATAAAACTGTCATTTAATATGAAATGTTATTTAATATATATGTGAAAAGGGAAATAAAAAATAAAGTTTAAAATACAGGAAAAACTTATTTTGACATTTGTCAAAATATATTGAATCACACTTTCAAAACTAAAGCCAACAGCAATAAACTGAATTGTGACATAGAATCATAAGTTACATTTTTCATATTACACGCAAGACCGCCAAAGAATAAAATGTTTCATTTAATACAAAAAAATAACAAATAAATAATTGATTTTTAAACCATTTCAGATTTATAGTGATATCATATATAAATATGCATATATATATATATATATATGTGTGTGTGTGTGTGTGTGTGTGTATACATATATAAAGTATTCCATTAAATTAAAGCCGATAAAATAGTTTAAAGCCATAAAATAGTTTCAAGTGTTTTTTAATGATGCTACACTCGCGATGAACATAATGAATTACAATGAAATTGATATGCATTTATGAAAGTTACTAAAAGGCACATTTTGTAGAATATGACACGTAAAGAATTTTTATTATTTATTTATTTATCGTACCACACACAAGAATTCCATTATACAATGGTACAAAGGGAAACTATTTGCGGTTTATTTTAATTCTGTTAAATTTCTTCATGGATAATGAAAATGATATACGTTGGTGCGACTTGCTATAAGTTATCCCATGCATAATATCATGCGCTCAGCATATACAGTGACACGCAAAAGGTTTCACAAAAATAATATATTCTATCCGTATAATAGCAATGATGGCAGAAAATTTTAATTATCATAAAGCCTTTTATAATTTTCCATGTTTAATTATATTATATTGTACTTATAAATAATTTATTTTATGTACAAGATTATACAACAGATTTTGTAAAAGTTAGTGAGTATGAGCGTAAATTGCTTAAAAGTGTATTTTAAATGTACAGACAGATTTTTACGCAGAACTTCATTTAATTTACTACAACTTGTTTAAATAACATAAGCAATATATATATATATACGGCCGTCTATCAATAGAAACTTCTGGTACAGTGATATCAATTGAATTTTAGCTACTCAGCGTGAAATGAAGGTACTAGGCACAGTTAAAATCGGAACAAGCGTATTTATGAATTTTTCCTTGTATTTCTATAAAATGCTGAAAGAAAATTTTAAAATAACAAGGGTTTTTAAAAAAGATTTGATGAAATGTTGGAAAGTGTTTTACAATACATGCTTAAAGCATGATTTTTATTTCTTGTTTAAGCATAAAATCTATTCACAGTAATTCCTAATGTCATGTTGTAAAGATTATTACAAAATTTTGTACACTTGAACATTTTAAAGCAAAACAAATAATAATACTACTATTAATAATAATAATTATATATGTATATATATATATATATATCTGTGTGTGTGTATGTGTGTGTGTATGTATGAATATTTCTAATATTTAATGCTACAAAAAACTCAATAATAATAATAATAATTAGACAATCACAACCTTTGGCGCTTCTTCAATAATAAAAAGTATAAATATAAAAAACGAAAAGCTAAGTCGAAAAGATAAGTATTTTTGGTCAGAAATCCTCCCCTCGAAACAATTTCTAACTACACTGAAGTAAAAAACTATGTAGAAATTCACGGCTGAGCCGGGCTATGATTTAAATTTTTTTCCAGGCTGTTCCGGATTATGATTTTAACATTTTCCCATGCCTGGCAGAAATTTCTTTCCTAGGTCTCAGTTTGGGACCGGACCTAAATATTTTGATCCGTGCAGATCTCCAGTCCTAACGATCAACATATTTTGAAAACAACTTTTGATTTAAATCAATACGCTGCTTTATTATGTCCAAATAAGAGGCACGGTCTTGAATCGACATTTAATATGGATAATATGTGGACGATACCTTATTTACTTTTAAAACAAGTAAAAAATGCTTCGTTTATAGGCATGATAAAGTGGTGTAAGTCACGAATTTTGGAGAATTTTGGATTTTAATATCTCTGTCAGATTTTCAGAAACGGAGATGAAATTTTTTTTGTTTAATTTAGGAATAGATAACACATCTATCCTAAATCCTAATTGGGAATTTTGCTCTAAGGGGGCCGTATAAAAATTATTTTCGTATTTTTTTTTTTTCAAATAGATCCCCCATGGAGTTGCAACTTATCAGAAATTTCATCTTTTTTTATGAATTTTTGTAATTGGAAGTATGGGTTTAGAGGCAATATTTAAGGAGATAGCCTATTGTTTCAATATTTATGACTCACCCTGTATATAGTCCATGAATACATAGTTTAAATACACGGGTAGCCAAAAATATTTTATGACAATACGGACGTTGGGATAAAACAATTTTATAAGAGGAAGGAGACGGTATTTGCGACATATTTTAATTATGTTAAAAAGTTTCACATAGATTAGTTTGATGCATGTTGCATATGTTTGTTACTAGTTACATCCTGTGTAATAGAAAATATGTTTCCGTATTATTAAATTAGAAATGTTGTTTTTAAGTTATTAAACGATGCAGTTTTGTTATATTATTCTAAATGTGTTGGAAATTGTTTTATAATCTATGCCTGACGCAAGAGTTTTCTTTTTTTTTCTTTCTTGTTTTCATTTGTACTGAACTCGAGTGATAGTGATGTATATATACATCACGGTCAATTATGTATTCATCACGGATATCACACTATACGTTTCACTTCACATTTTGAGCATGCAAATATGTTACCTTTTTAACAATTAACCGGTAACGTACCATATATGATATAGCTGCGTCTACATGGCTATCTTTTACACAAAAATGAACGCGCCCTAAATCTTATCATGCTATCTAATCCTTACGATATTGGTCCTCCTCCTTCCTCACACATTAGCAACACCTGCAGATGTTAGTTATTGAAAGATAACTTATTTTATTTTCAACACAGCCTGTTAGACGGTATGTTTCCGTTTATGCCATTGTTTGCTCTGGTTGCGGGGCCGTCAAAGCGGATAGCTTCATGAAGTAGGAAGTGACATACGCAATGTTGAATGTATTTTAAATGATGGATTTATAAATTCTGAATACAAAATAGTTTAATGCTTTAAACATAAACGTTATGAATGTATAAAAAATGCAGATATTTAGAATATGCTGCAGTACTTAATGTTAAATATTTTGTTAATTTAATGCTTAATACTCTTTTCTAATCCTTTTGTAGCCAAATAAATAAAAATATTTGCAATTATTTAATTATTACATCGAAAAAGTAATATTAGTTGGGTGCAAAAGCTTTACCCATTTTAAAGATTTCTATCTATCAAGTGGGAGTTTGAACACAGGTGGAGCCAACATTTGAAGGACTGGAAAGAGGTGTATAACGCAAAGAGCAGTTGAGTATAGGAGATGCAAAAGTTCCAAGAGGTCAGGATTCAAATAGGGGATGTATTCGCTGAAGCCGCCAATGCTCTTCCAACTAATCTATCCCGGAAGAATACTGGAGGGCTAATTCGCCCAAATTAACTTAACGATCTCGCAATCTGGTCTGATACTCTGGGCCACTTCAACAGAATAAATCGAACGTTATAATATGGAGCTGTAGAAAACGCTGCATGCGAAATTATATTAGATTCATTTATAACACGATTATTCAATCGGTAAAATAATTATAAGAGATGTAAATTTTCCAAGTGGGTGAAAATATTCACTTTTTTAATATAAGCGCAAGAGCTTGTGCCAAACCAGAAACACATCAGATATTGTTTACTGTACGAGCACAATAAAGCCGTTACAGCAGCCTCGCATAATTTGTCAAGTGTATACGGATGATTGCACGGACGATAGCACCCGCGGTCGTTTGTTTAGGAAATTCTGGAACAGAGACAAAAGCTGTAGAAATCATTTCTGTTCTTGTTTTGGACGACCATGAATGGCTTCGGCTTCCGACAAAGTTCTGGAAACAGGCATAACAAATTCCCCGTATCCAACTGTCCAAAAATTAACAGAAACATTCTCGGAAACAGCATAACAATGGAAAGAAGGATGCATACGCTTGGCTCCATTACGAAGCTTGATTTTTGTGCACCACTGCAGCATACAGTAGAGGAAGGGAAAAGGTCATCAACACCTTTGATTTTTTTTGTTGTTGTTGTTTCCTATAGCATTAAATAGCCATTTTGAACACAGTTGTAACGGATCATGAGAAGTGAAAAACGTCTCGTAACGTGAAGCACCGAATAGCCGTATGAAGATTTAAGCGTATTCCATCTACCTAAAAATCTCGAAAATATTTTGCTCAGTGTATCACGTGGTGCCAAAAGAAGAACCAACTAAAAGGTCCTTGCATCTAATCGAAAGATCAGTGCAGATCTCAACAAACAACAATTTGATAGACTGTGAGAACAACTCATCTCTAATTGACGAGCACTCATCAATCGCAGTGGGGTTCTCTTTCATCACGATAAAGCCAGACCTCATGTTTCTTTAAGGACTCAGCAAATATTCCTGAATCTTAACTTGAAAATGTTACTTCACCAGTCGTATAGTCCCGCCCTTGCACCTTCGATTGATCAATGCAAAACGCCTTTGGTCACCGAAACTTCAACGGCATGGACACTGTAAAAACGACGATACAACAGTATTTTGATTCTAAAACACAAGAGTTTTTTATCGGCATGGGATCCATTCAGTGCCTGTCAGATGGCAAGAGGTCATTCATAACGATGGTGATTGCTTAAATTCGTAGATGCTTAGCTTTTAGCACAATATGCTGGATGATTGGCAGTACAACTGGGATAACTCAGGAAGCGGCAGATTTACCCACTCCATTGTACCAAAGGTTCAAGTCTCTCTAACATGCAAAGACAAAGTTTCAATGTACTTTCTGTCAGGACGCGGTAGCTTCCCTACCTTCGTACACAGGATAGGGAAAAAAGAGAACAATCTCAGTCAGTGTGGCATCAGGGGAGATCCGCTCCTCTACATCTTTGGAAACTGTAAATTTATGAAATTCAAATTCAAAAGAAAGCATGACACTGTATATGAAGATATAATGTCAATAATAAATGATCAAACAAAAATAAGACAACTTTATCAAAACTATAATATTCTAAATGAAAAATCCTCTTTCATGAAATACAAATTTCTCACATAAAATGGATGTACCTATGAGTGCCTAAATATAACATGAAAATAGTAATAATGCATAAAATGCACTATCTTAAAAACAGTCACATACCAAACATTGACACAGTTACGCACATATAGACTGCTAAAACGAACTGGAGTCTTCTCATTTTCACTGTATATAATACAAAGAAATGTTTATTTTATTGTAAATACTAGTGAATTCTTAATGTTAGCACCATAAAATGTATATAATATCTCATAGTATCATACTTTTCTACAGTAAGCAGTATTTGTTTTAATGTATATATATCTTAAAAACAGTCTTAAAAACAATGTATCTTAAAAACAGTCACATACCAAACATTGACACAGTTACGCACATATAGACTGCTAAAACGAACTGGAGTCTTCTCATTTTCACTGTATATAATACAAAGTAATGTTTATTTTATTGTAAATACTAGTGAATTCTTAATGTTAGCATCATAAAATGTATATAATATCTCATAGTATCATAGTTTTCTACAGTAAGCAGTATTTGTTTTAATGTATATATATCTTAAAAACAGTCTTAAAAACAATGTATCTTAAAAACAGTCACATACCAAACATTGACACAGTTACGCACATATAGACTGCTAAAACGAACTGGAGTCTTCTCATTTTCACTGTATATAATACAAAGTAATGTTTATTTTATTGTAAATACTAGTGAATTCTTAATGTTAGCGCCATAAAATGTATATAATATCTCATAGTATCATAGTTTTCTACAGTAAGCAGTATTTGTTTTAATGTATATATAATTGTATTTTTCTCATTTTGTCACTGTAATTATAATCAAGTATTGTTGCATTATTGTAAAAACTATTTTTCTCAATGTATTGTAATTTAATAGTGAATACCAAACAATGTCCTGTATAACCCCAACCAGGAATACTACAAGTAAAAACCGGCACGCCCTGAATGAATAGGGTTGCCAATTGTGATTGCAATTGTAAACTCCAAGTGATTTAAATAAAAAAACGGTGATCTTCCTCCTTGCTGCTGCTCCCGGCAACGGGAACATGACTGTGGTCCGCTGGAATAGTGGACACCCCTCCTGCCTTGGGCTCGGGGCTTGTCCCGACCATATGCCAAAAGCGGGTCCCCAAGGTGGGTGAAGTCTGAAGTCTGTGAATTCTGCCTTTAAGTTTTTCCTGAAAAACGGATAGAATGTTTTACAGTTATCAAGTAATTTAAACAAAAATGTGCATTTTTGAAATATTATTGATTGCTGACACTCAAAACTTATTTTAATGCTGTTACATTAAAAAGTAGGTCCTGTTAATGCATTGCGATTAAAGAGTAAATGTTTAAATTCACTGTTTTGAAAATTATTAAGAATTATTTTGATTTTTTTTAAATAGTTGTTTTTGAAATTAAGCAATCTCACAGACGGCTGTTTCGTTTTTGTGCATGGCCAAACGAAATTTGACATTTTCGGTTAAGTATTAAAAAATAATATAAGATAAAGATAGTATAACGATAGAATTTCCTAGAGGAAGCTCCTTATTTTTAAATTTACTGTTGATTGTAATGTGTTCTCGTATAACAAAGATTACTTTAAATTTAAATAATACATAGCTATCATATAACATTGCTATTAATACCACAATGTTCTAATGTAATGGAACTGTACGAGTCGATCAAAAGAGCTTGCCATATAAAGGCGATTATCACTCAATTTAAATCCAATTATTCCGCCAAGCACATGAAAAAAAGAACTGAATTTATTGACATAGATTATCAGAAGCCGAAAGGTTTTAGCCGAATTCTAACCGATTATAACCGGTTTCAGGGTTACACTTTTAGATTAATGTAAATATGTAAAACATAATAAAATAAATAAATAGTATATAATACATAAAAATATTTCCTCAATATCTTCCTTTAAGTTTGTTATTGATACATCGCATTATATTAAAGACTATATAAATCAAATTAAAGAAATAAAACTTCTTAAACCGATATTGATATTGACTTTTTGTCTTAAAATGTAGAAAAGGGAAAGGAAAATATTTTTTATACAAAATATAATGTTACAGCTAAAATTTAATGTAATCACAATGAAAACAGTGCAATAATCTATTCGATGTTACACATAATTCTGAAAAGTGTTTTATATCTTTAAAAAATTCAGAAACAAATACATTTTAACATTTAAAGAAATTACATTTTAACATTTATAAAAATTAAATTAATAGTGACAAATTTATGTTTTAATGAAAAAAAAAAAAAAAAAACATTAATACAAAAAAATCTGTTAAAAAAGTCTGTTCCTAATTTCTCATTAAAAATAAATATTTTTTTATTAATATATGCCTTTTTAAATATGGATTTCCTTAATAATAATACTTTAGTTTTAATTTTTAACAACTGCTTTTAATGCTCTAATAAAGGTATGATAATAAAATAATTTAAATCTTTACATAAACTCCATAATTAGTGTTTAAAATATTCTGAGGAATAAATTTATCCAGTGCCTTCATCTACATTTTATTTCCATTTATAGTCAATTTATCTCTGATAAGACAATTTTAGTCATGATTTGCTTCACACACTTGTGTCATTAAGGATCTTCTACTTAATGAAATTACAAAGTGGGGAAAAAAGGGAAAAAAGCACATTCTCCCAATTAGGTATTTCTCTGAGTTTTTTTTCCGTTACAAAAATTGCATCAGATGCAAAAAAGGAAATAAATTTATTCCGCTTCTTTACTTCTATGAATTTAATGCTACTATTTTTCTTTTTTTAATCATTATTTTTTTAACATTCAAATCACGTTGTTTATAAAAATTGAAAATATTTTGTTCGTAATGAAAAAAAATAAACTTCTAACATATCAGGAATAAAAAAGGTTGGGATAAATGAATTCTTAGTGGAAACAGCCTTTTGAAATGCGGCTAATAAATCAAATAATATGTACCTAATTTCAAAATTTTAAAAATAAAAATAAAAATGTACCACCAATCTCTTAAAACATTATTTTTGCAAACGCATATTTTATTTATTTTAGCATCAGCTTTAATTTTATATACATTTTTTTTTGTTTCGTTAATTTCACTCAAATATTTATAAAAAATTAATTACTTGTAATGAATTTATATCTAAATAAAAAAAATCCTTTAAAAATTAATTTTTAAATAATCTGTTCTAAATTATCCTTTTAATTAAACATTTTTTTTTAAGTTGATCAATTTGCATAGCATATGATTTCTAAAGACTATAGTTTAAATTGTGATTTATATGTGAAAAAATTAAACCATCATATGTTTTTTAAAAGTAAGTTAAATAACCAATTCGTTTTATTTGATAACACATGCCCATTAAACACCTTAAAGATTCATATCTGTTACCTTACATTTATTTTCGAAGTGATTAATTGTTTTCGCAAATATGTCACTTTTTTTACCATTTAGGGTCGTATTCAAAACATTGTGGCATTGTAACTGTTATAGGATAATATGCATATGATCCAACATTTTTATGTGTTTATTTTTATTTTTATTGTCTTATTATAACTTTAATATTTTGTATATACCTTTTTATTGAAAAATGTTGCTGGTAATAATAATAAACATTGTTCAATTGAATTAACGGTTTCATTAAACAATAAAATATTATCTGGGAGAACAGCAGAGCCCCATCCAAGTCGAGAGGGCACAGCCATAAGCATCCTTTTTTGGAAACAATATAGGTATATTTGATTACCGGGTATCTTTGTTATGAAGTTTACCAAAAACTTGAAACTTCATTTTTCTAAAAGTACTCTTCAAATGGAAGCAATTATTAAAAATGACACGTTTCTATCTTTTCCAGTTCAGAAAAAACACTATATCGGCATTTTCAACATAGTGTCAAACCCGTTAGCAAACGTCAAGTCTGTTACCCCACGGTTTTTTAATGATTATCATTTTTTCCCCATTCTACTTTTATTTTTTATTCACACAAGAAAAAAATATGCAATTTCCTTAAAATTTAATAATTTACATTATATATACTGTAATTATCAGAAAAAGTTCTTGTATAATTTCTATGTGATCAAAATCTTGTGTCTAAAATTGCCTCTCATTTCAATTTAATTTAAGTATCATTGAAAAATATCATGTTTTGAAATTTAGGGATATAAGTCACTTCAAAGTAAGATGATTTTAGGAAAATAATAAATTAAAAGCTGAGTATTTTCCGTAATTTTGTGTAGTAACGGACTTGACAATTTGCCTTACAAACTAACTTTTAATAGCATTTACATATTATATTATAGGACAAAGTCCACAAACAATTTATTGGGTATTTTAAACATTTATATTAACACCTGTCTCCATTTTTAAAAGAAATTGTCATCTTTGAAAAATAAAAATAAAATTCTGAAATGTAAGCGAATGGTGAAAATGTCCCATATGGTTAAAGGTGGCCAGCCCCTTGCGATTTTACACACTTACAAATTGTTTCATTTATACATTTTTATGTAGTATTCAGATTATACTATCTATAAACGCTTTATTTATAGATTCCGCATACGTAAAACTACTCTGATGGATACCTGGCAATTTAAACAGAAATAATTATTATAAAATATTAATATATATTTGAAATGTTATATATTAATGTATATTTTAAATATTGTATATTAATATATATTTGAAATGTTATATATTAATATATATTAGAAAATAACCTCATAATCCATGTTTTTTGTCACAAAATTCAATTTATAAACTAATATAAATATTATACATTAAAGATAAACATTAGATACGGAGATTCTAAGCTTAAATTTAAGATAATATTTCAGAGAAAAAAAAAGTCGCTAATCTCTTTAAATAAAATAAATGTTTGGCCTTCTTTTTCTCTCATAGTAGCCACTTGTGTGCCAGACAGCTCCCTCGTGCAACTGTTAATTAGCGACGATATTAATGTTTCACAACAGATGAAATTGTTCTATCTTAATTAGAATGTTTCACAAAGTTATTAATTAACATACTCAGTGGACGAATTAAAAGCCCTATTTTAATAGTCTTACAGGATTTTTTTTTTTTGTAAGTATATTTTAATATTTCATCTCATATATGAAATAATAAAAATTTATTCTAATTCATTTTTATGACATTGTAGACCTTCTATGCTTTTCAAGTACTCTTAAACTTACAATAATTACAACCCATGTAACTTTTTAAAAAGAAATATATATATATTTATTGAAAATAATTAAAGATCTCTTAAAAATGTTACTCATACTAATATGTCTAAAGGTACCGCTTACGTTTTTTTCTAAATTCAATTAAATAACGTTAATGTACTGGATTACAAATGTGCAATAGCTATGAAAATATTTTTATATTTCTATCCAATAATTTATATATTGATATTGATTCTACTTTTAGTCAATAGAAAATAAGAAAATACGTAAAACATTCTTAAAACCATGTTTTTGATAAACACCTAAATACGATATACATCTTTCTCATTATTTTATTTTAATTAATTGAGAAAGAAGACTAATCAATTTTCACATAATTAAAAGGACAGGTGGTTTTGAAATCTCTTGGTTAAATTTCTGAAATAATTCATTAAAAAAGTTGATACATAGTCTCATTTCTTTAGAAGTAAAATTTAAATTATATAAAAATTATATCTTTAGAAGTATAATTTAAATTTACAAAAATGAAGAAAGTTATATAATAATTAGCCGCCCTTGGCGACCAGTTTGGTCTCTCTTGAATGTATACTAAGCATTAAATCATATTGCTTTTATTCATAATTTATTTTAATTGCTCAATAATTTTCCAAATTAAAAGTTTCTGTGAGAGAAATAGACACAGATGCCATATACGCACCGCATTGGCGCGATTGCAACAAAATGGCAATTATATGTATCTCACATGTTAACCTGCCTATTGTTATTTATTTATTAACACTAGAACCGCCATTAGGAGTCAAAATGACCCCTGTCAGAATGATAATAGTCGATTCGAACCAGAATTTTCTTCATAAGATATGCTAAATATATGCAGTACAAAAATAGACTAATTAGATAAGTTAAATAGTTAAAAAATACAATTCTGGTGCGAAACACTTTTTATAAAATTTTAGTAAAATACCCGGCTGTTTTAGTGTTAATAAACCGTTTGTTTGCTTCTATTTTCTTTTTTTAAATGATATAAATTCTTTTATTCACTAATTATTAACTTTTTTTTTTTTAATTACTATTTCTTTTTTAAATGAATAGAAATTAGTTAAAAAATATGTATGAAACTGGTATTTGAAAACGAAGTTTTCGACAAATTGGTGTCAGAAAATAGCGCTCCAATATGGAGCATAAATGACATCTGTGCTGACAAGTCAAGAACTCAGTATTTTTATGCTAGCCCGGTGCCGATAATAAAACGCCAAATGTTATACCCGTGGCATTTTTTCGTATTTCATTAATTGTTTAAAATATAATAATATAATCTTTCACTCATTTCATTTATAATACATAACATTAATTTGAAAATGAAAAGTTTAAAATTCATGACTTTTATTTTATTTTTTCTTGTTGAGTCTGTTGATCTGTTCTTTAGAAAAAGAACAGAAAAAAAGGTAATGATATTTTGAAGCTCTATAATTTTAGCGAAGAAACAAAACATAAATAAACCCAATTTACCACAGCTTAAATCTTACCAAAGGACTTTTGCACAGTAACCCATAAGATGTGTTTCATTAGTATGTTGCCTTTAAGCAATTAAAAAATAACCACGATTTTTTTCTACAATCGTTAGCGTAATATATATATAGATAATTCAACATTTAAAAATTAAAAAACAATCATTATAAGATTGGTGTTGTGTTTTTCAATCCGTCTGTAAAGGCATTTTCCTTTACATATTAGTAAATAATGGTTTCCTCCCCTTAGTTAAAATTACAATATTCGCTAAATTTGTAACTTTATTTAATAAACTAGATTTTTAATCCCTTTAATCCTATTCAGTTGCTATCGACCATTTTCCTTTAAAATATAATTTCGGTTATCTCTAAAATGGTTTCTTTAAAACCATAACTTATATCCGTTCATTCATGTAACTGTATTTTTCCCATAGCAACAACCTTTTAAAGAGTTATTTTTAGGCTGTTTTTATTCATTGTTAAACGCTACTTGCTTGAGAAGCAGATGCGTTAAGTTTGTCTTTTATTTTATTACTTACCCATAATACGTAGTATAGGGTAAGTCTTGCAATCGTTTTGAAAATCCAAGAAAATTTTTTGACGGACTTATACGTTTTAGATAGTGAAGATTCCGAAAAACACATTTTCAGAAAAAAAAATTTGTCGTCCTTCTGTCTGTCTGTCGTCTGTCTGTCTGTAAACGCTCTATATCCCGAACACATTGAGATAGAGACTTGAAATTTCGTATGTAGTTAGTATGTAAGAATGGGACGAAGCCTATTTAATATCAGCAACCTCGATTATCCGGAACTATTTTTTTCGGACTCTCGAAAAATTCGTTCTGATGAAAGGTATATGACAATTTTCGAATTTTTTGTTATAAGGAATGGTCGTAAAAGCTAATAAAATGACACACATTTTGCATATCGAACAAAGTCGATCGAATTATTAGTTGCCGAGATATTTGTAATCCTGTTTCCCACATTCTTCGATTTTTCATGACCCTGTATTTCATTCAAATTTCAATTCAGGGGTATACTTTAATTGGAAATGAGACGCTTAATCCGACGCAGTTAATTGTTAGTTAATAGAATTATTATTTTTGGAGTTATAAGGATGTTTTTTTTTACGCAGTTCGGTACTACTTGAATAGTTTGGCGTTTAATATAATTTGTCGAAATTGGTACATCAGCAGTTCTTTAATGTAGCATTACTATGTATATTAACAATATTTAAATTTTGTTTATGAATTGCAATTCATTGTTTAAATAGTTTTCACATGTTTTATTTTCATATACATATCCATGATGGGTAAGTATTACGGCGGCCCCCAACGACTAGTTTCATTAGCAATCATTTCCCTTCTGATTCCGTGGGAGCTTAAATAACCCTATGTAAGGAATTTGTTCTCGCGGCTTTTCGTGCCATATACACCCTTTTATCGTTTGGCATTAATAATTTCAAATTTTATACTTTGACCATTCTTATTGCAGTCTATGTAACGGAAATCAAATGCATGTCTCCTGTCATCGAAAGTGCACATCTGGTGTTCATTATTGGCGATAAATACCAATGTATTTCGCCAAAACTGGGATTTCAAAAATTTTATTTCTATTCATTCGGCTCTCATCCTTAGTAGGGTAATGTAATATGAGATATTTCTACGCTCCTGCGGTCGACTGGACTTACCGTCGACCAGAGCCTGTTACATGCCTGATGTTCTTCAATAAAAGGATTTTCTGTCAAGAACAACGTACCTTATCTTGGAGTTTTTGTCTTTTCTCGAACCCGTGTTCTCAACACCGATGCGGATTGAATCGACCCTACACCGTCACTCAAAGATACCTTTGTTTAGCCTTGATCTATAAAATTTTTTACACTCTGAAAGTATGAAAATATTTAATAGAACATTAAGAAGCATGGCATAACTGAAAATGCACTGTTGAAAAAAGTTTTTCTCTAAAATACAATTTATAAAATATAGTATTTGGTTCTCGAAAATTTCTATGTGTTCCTGCAAATGAATGATAAATCACATTCTTCTGAAACATTCTTACAGTAAACATCAGAAATGCATCTCAGTTTACATCTCATTTCAATTTGTATTTTAAAAATCATGTCACCATGTTTGAGATAATGCGAAATAAATAATGTAGAATGCTTTTCTACCGAAAAGCGGCAATAAACGAACTATTTGTGTAACACTGTAAATAAATTAGTGCTTAGCAGTTCATATACAAAAAGTATGCTTTAGTGAACCTCAGAAATTCATATAAACTCCTTGTTGTTCGTAAATAAATAGTATAGTTAAAAATCATTACATAGAGTGATATACTGGGTGTCTATGATTCCAAACTGAGTGCGCTAGAACAAACATACCCATCGATATTTTCTGCGGGTTGTAAAATAGAGAACAATTCGAACAAATATTAGCAAATTTAAGGAAATATTAATTCATAAAATAGGAAATTTACAAAGCTCTACTACAGCTATAAAAAGCAAAAATAATGTCATTCCAAAACGACTGAAAGGTAATGATTCATACAATATATTTCATTATGTTGATGAATTCCTTAAAGAAAAGGAAATATTTCAGAAAAAAAAATATTTTTAATAAATGAACATGCAGCATATTAATGCCTTTAAGAATGGTAAAGTGTGCAAAAAGATTTTTGGTTAAAATATTTCTACTTCCGAGATAAAATTTACAAATTTTACGTTTATGCAAACAACGATTTTTTTTTATTTGTTTGAATTTGATAAAATATTATTCGTATATATTCATAAAGCTCTTAGTTTTAAAAAAGTTCAACAATTGTAGTCTTTAAAATGTCAAAGAAAATTTAAAACATTGTTTATAATTCAATTCAACCAGCTTAGTGAATTAAGTTACAAATTTGAGTGGGATTTTCCTGTTCCAGTTCTAATTTAACATTAATATGCCGCTGAATATTACAAAAAAGTAAGCAAAATTTCTCCTCCTAATTACCCAGTCAGTCAGATGTCTGTCATCGTTTTCCATGAAATGAAAAAGTCATATTGTTGCATGCCGCTTTCCATTATGATTATTTTGACATCTTTTAAAGAACAAGTACAACTCTCCGATAATGCATGTAAAAAATGATCGAGGAGAGTTTGTGTCACTTAATGAGAAAGACATTTCTAATTGAGGAATTTGTTGAACTTAACTCAAACTATCATATTACTGCATAATTGTTTGAATTTTGAAGTTTCTTATAGTGTTTAATGAAGATGGTCCAGACAATGTTATGTTTGTATTGTAGCTTACGTAATAAAAACGTGGCAAAAATTGTGGAAACGTTTAGGTAGCTTTCATTACAAAAAGTTAAAAAAATAATAATAATAAAAAAAAAAATCGCTACCTATTGCAGCCTTCCAGGGAAAGCCCATCGGTAAATTTTAATTTTTTTCGTCGATCATGACGCCTAGATCTTAAAACCACCCTCCGTTGAAAAGGTGACTTATATATATATATGCTATATATAGACAGATAGATATATCCATATATAGATAGATCGGTATATCCGAATTATTCCATGCTCTAACTCTCGAACTTATGAACCAATTTGGATGAAATTTTTTATGTGAATAATAGGAGTACTAATGTCTCGACCGAGTTTGTTGACCAGCTTCATCCACCATCTTGTTTCAAAATGGCGGCGACAATTTTGGTCGCCACTGTATATATAATTATTTGCTCATTTCTCCAAAAACCGCAAAAAGAAAAGCCGGTTTTAGCCATAGGTAGTTTAAGACAAAACTTGCCAAATTAGCATTGAAAATGTTATCTTATATACTCAAATTTTTTACTTCATAAACCAGAAGAGGAAAACGAAATGAACACTCACATTTTAATAAATTTTGCATTTAGCATATATTCTTCAAATTACTAAAAGGTAATTCCCACTAAATATAATGTTAAAATTATGTGTAGAAATCTCCGCTTTTTTCCAGCATTCTACAGAAATCCGAAGACGTTTTGCAGATTTTGCTTTATCTTAAAAATATCTGCTGAGTGTTCTAAGACATTCTTGAAAATATCTGCAGAATGCGGCAATTGACTACATGTTTTTAGCGATATTTTTGCCAATTGCCCACATATACTTGTTTTAGATTTTTATGTCAACTGCTTAGAAATCCTTTTTAGTGGGGTTTCTTTCTTGTTTATTATTATTTTTTAATATTCTGCATTACTAGTGGCCGGTGTCTACGCAACAGTTTAAAGTATTCTGCCATCTGTTTTCATGCTGTTAGACGTTATTTTCCCTTTGTCTGCAAGCTGCCTGATGTTTTCAAAACCAAATTTGTAACTACCATTTTTATTTATTATTTATTTTTTATTCTAAAAATGTTGTGTTTGATTGTTTTGCAACTAGAAAGAAATTCACATTTTATTTGAAAAAAAAATCTGATAGAGATTAGGGAGTGTTTTTACTTGAAAAAAAAAAAAAAAAAAAAAAAAAACATTTACAAGAAATACTTTTCAATTTGAATAAAAAACATACTGTTGCAGGGTTGATACATAATTTTCCTAGTAGAGTATTTTATTTATCTTCCTTACAGTATATTTTTAGAATTCTTAAACGTAGAAATACATGTAATATCAGAAATTTCTGACTGCTACTAGTGGATGGGAATCTCTGTGTTTATCACAATAAGTGTGAGAATATGTTAACAAACATTTTCTTGTCTATCAATCTGCTGATTTTTATTTGTGGAAATTTTCAAATTAATATCGAATATTTGCTTTGAACTAAAGTAAGCAATACGGCCGCGAAGATAATTGCTTCGAAAAACGTTCTTTTATCTTACATTATAATACGAGTAAGAAATGTGTATGTGTGTTTGTAAATTATATCTTAAAAACAGCGCTAACGATTTTTACAAAATTTTGTATTTTACTATTTTTGAAAATGAGTATAATATTGCATTAGGTCACATGTTCATGAAATATAAATAGTGGGTTATTTTTGATCATAATGGGTCAGATTTAAGCAATAAACTTCCCCTTGCGTAAGTCCGTAATTAGTTGATTTAAGAACATGAGTCTTTAAAAGTTTAAACGTACATAAATTCCTTAACTGAATAATCCGTTATACATTTTCACTATTTTATTTAACACAACACATAATTATAAAAACCAATGCGTATTTTCACTATTTAAAAATCACCATTTTATATCTCCATGTCTACATACTGCAGACTAAAGCTAACTGTACCCACGTAATGTCCTCGAAATTTCAAAAACATCACTCTTAAGTTCTGCCGTTGCCAATTTTACGAGCTCAAAAGAAGCTTAGATTTAATAAAAGATTCTGTTCGCGGCTGTTCACGACAAGCAGTGGGTCTGTCCTAGGCAATAGAGTTTGTCCACAGCCAGGCATGACCATGACAGAGCCAGTACAGGTCAGTAGTGACAGCCGACTAGACCCTGGCCGTCCACATAACGCAAGTCTTCTCTGATTGGCCCGTAAAACTGACCTTTTCCATAAAAAAAAAAAAAAAATCTGAGCAATTCTAGCTGAATGAGCATGCGCTGTAGCAAAACAACTTTGCTCTCTTGCAACATTGGATCATTGGAACGTATTTGCTTACTGAAATTAATATTCCATGTTTGACATCGAAGGACAAATGGACAAATTTATGGAAAATATAACAACAAGCTAATACACGTGACAGTTGTTTGCAACTCTATACTCTAGAAAGACCCTTTTCAGCGCATGTTCACTGAGTACGAAACGCTGCGATAAAATTCTTTTCAGCGCATGCTCATTGATTTACAATTATTAGATTTTTTGATAGAAATGGACTATCTTACAGTCCAATCAGAAAAGACTTGAGTTATGTGGACGGCCAGAGTTTAGTCGCCTGTTCAGTAGTGTTTGTCCGCAAGGTTCCTCGACTCTTACAACTCCACCCTAAAAGAGCTCATTAGTGGCTTTTGACACAATCGTCATTAAATAAAAGCATGAATAAAAAGAAATACCAAAATATAGTAAAAAATTCAAATATCATACACTTTTAAGCCCTTTCCAAAAAAGTTAAACTGTGCTTATGCATTCGGTTTGTCTGGCCGTCTGGCCGTCTGCCCGCGCTCTATCTCTCGTAAATATACTAGGATTGCCATGAAACTTTTGGACGTTATTTAGGTTTACCCTAGCACGAACCCTATTGAAAATGAAGTTTCTACCATAATTAATTTATTTACAGGGACAACCAAATGTTTTTTCATTACATTACGGCTTATCGGAAAAAATCACTTCAAATGAATTTTAACGTTTATAACACTTTCCAAAAGTTTGAAAAGTGCCTATGCATTCGGTTTTTCTATCCATCTCTCCATCTGTCAGTCTATCCGTCTGTCCGCGCATTAACACCTGTAAATATATTCGAATTGCCCTGAAATTTTTGTATGTTATTAACGTTTATCCTAGTACGAACCCTATTGAAAATGAAGTTTCTACCATGATTAGTTTATTTAGAGGAAAAGTCGAAAATTTCCCATTACATTAATGCCTATGCGAAAAAATCGTTTCAAAGGCGTTTTAAAGATGTTACACCCTGTCAAACGTTTTTGGCGCGGGGAAACTATTGAGCTAGGTCATATGTTCGAGAAATTTCAATTAGTGGGTCATTTTTGGGTCATAGTTGGTTAAACAAATTTTATCTAAAAACCGGCTCTAACGATTTCGACTATATTTTGTATTTAATCGTTTCGAATTACGAGAAGACATTTGAGATGAGTCGCATGTTCGAGAAAATCCCATTAGTGGATCATTTTTGAGACACTTTGAGTCACGAAAATTTTATATAGAAAATGGTTCTAACGACTTTGACTAAATTCTGTATTATATGGTTTTCGTGCACAAGAATGCTATTAGGCTATATTGCATACTCAAGAATGAAATAGTGTCTGATTATGCTCACCAGATTTCATCCAATTTAATTTTAATTTTACTATGTGTTTTTAGTATTTTCTCCATATTTTTATGAATTTATTTTTGTTGGCAGCTTTAGATTCACATTATTTTGATTTTTCATAGCTAATACAGAGATGAAACCACACAATTTATTTGTAGTTTCAAAGTGTTTGTGTGCTTGTTGAATCTAAATTTATTTAACAAAATTCAATTATACTCCATTTAATTTATTTTTCCCGGCTTTTAATTTGGAAATATATTTCTTCATGCTGTTATAAATATGCATTTGTGTGAACTTTTGCATTCTATAACGTGTAATCGTTATATTTTTTGTCTTTTAAAATGCATCATTTATTGTCCTTATTTAAATATTTTACTTTCAAATAATCCAGATTTTAGTTATAAAATAACTCTGAAAAGTTAAACAAAAGTTGTATGAAAATTATTTTTGCATTGGGAATAAAAAGATTTTGTTGGATATTCCTAACAACGTATCTATAATTCAGATAATACAATTAAAATAAGAAAATATTTAAATTTAGAATGTTTTTTTAGGTTTCATATTTATTAAATGTAAATATAATATCTTGGTCAAGAACAAAACGTTTGAAACTGCCTTTTAAGATTATTAAAAAATATATTATACAGAAATATAATTTAACTCGTGTCTTTTTAATGGAAAAGCAACTGTTTCCATAGTTACAGAGTATAATCTCGGAGTTAAAGCCTTGTTAATCATATAAGTATCAAATAAAAAGCAGCGCGTACAATTATCTCATCTTCTCATATTACAGAATTCCCTACCACAACATGCTATACGATATTGCTTTCAAAGTGCATTTGAAAATGTAGAATGCAGAGCATAATCTTTTGTTTGTAGCATCGTATAATAGGTAATTCTATATTGAAATGCATTTTCAATAAATCTCTATTGTCTAGTGTACTTCGGATTTAGAAATGTGAGGTATTTTAAGATGATTTTCGCTAGATATTGCAAAAAATATATACATTTTAAAATATATACATGTCTTACATTTCTGAGAATTGACTTTTTTAAATGTGTGCGGATAAAGTAAAACGAATGATTTTGAAATTGTTCTGAACATTTTAATATTATTAAATCTTCCAACTATGATGCTCGTAAAATACACATACACACAAATGTATATATATATATATATATATATATATATATATATGTGTGTGTGTGTGTGTGTGTGTGTATATGTATACAAATATTTTTCTAATATTCATCATGATGATGGAAATGTTTATAAAGTAATATTTTCGAAGAGTAATCTCTTGAAATATTCTATTTAGCTATGTTATGTAAGAAATAAAATTGGCACATGAAAAATTTCTGTGAGCATGTTATAGTATTTCTAGTGTTCTATATTGTGTTAAATTGATTCCACACTACATATGAGACTAGTTATAATGTTTAAAACACACATTTGTTGCTGAATGTAACTCTATATAAAAATGAATTTTCAATACATCCGTTTTCTGAAATCGAGTTTAGATTAATCAACTGCAAAAATAATTGCTATCAAATACAGATAGGCTGTTCCATGTTGTTTTGCAGGTCTTTTTATGAAAAACAATTACGTGGCCGCATTTTTTTCCTTAGTTTGGAACTCACATTGATAAATTGTACTTTTTTTTTAATTTAACAATACATCTGAATATTAAAAGAAATATCCATTTAAAAAGTAAGTAGAAAATAATTAAATGAATATATATTATGAAATAGAAAATATATTTTACTGTTTCAAATTTTTTGGCATTTTTATAATTTTATAATATTTCTTAAAAAAGATAAAAATTTTTAAGTAACATCTTAAATATATCGACACAAAATGGAGGTCATTTAATTTTAGAAGGTTTAAACAATGAGTATAATCTGTTTTAATAAGTTTATTCAAACAAAAATAATCGTTATACTTTACAAAAGTATAATTGCAGTTATATGCCTGATTTACCATTACATAACCAACTCAACTTCTTGCTATTCGATATATTCACGACCATACTCAGAATCAGTCACAGTATCAGTATTATTTCAAATGTCTTAATCATTTTTGTTGTCATTTATCTAGAAAGTTCTTTCTTTGTCGAAGTCTAATCTGAGATTTTTTTCATGTATTCAAAACTTTTGATCCCCCAAATAAGGATAAGCGAAAGAAAAAAACACATACACAGATGAAAATATCTGCAGAAAAATTACCACATATCTTGTTATGTTGCTTCAAAAAAATTTGTTTAAGTATTTTATCATACAAACTTAAGGCCGCAGTATTTTATTTTTTTTGTTTTTGTTTTTCAAAACTGAATTTTTCATATGTAATTAATTTCTCATATTGCGATTGACAAAGAAAAAAAACATTAGTAACGATTTGACAAATTCCATTAATGTGTTCAAAGGTAATTCTTTCTTTTTCATTTAAGTTGTATGTGAAAGTATAATGGACAAAAATTTAATTTTTGAATCTTTTATTTTTTTAATACAATTTTAATTTCTTATGTCAAGTGTTTTTCTAGACAGTTAATGTTTTATTTTTTCTTTCTTTAAAATTAATTAGTTTGATTATTGCTTTGTGAATTATTTTTCTCTCTTTGTATTTATCCATTAATGCACAACAAATACATTATTTTAATGAAAAGTATACGTCAAACTAATTCTTTCTACTGATTGTTTTAGATCTTTTGCGAAAATTCGAATCTGTCAGCTAACAATGTGTTGCTGGAATTATTTATACGGCTAACTAACTGCATGAGGAACATAGGCCCTTGGTGAAAAATACTCTGTGATTGATTTCTAAGGGAGCCTAACCGTATTTCGTAAGGTTTTCCAAGTGTCCGTTAATAAATGCACAGAGTTGAGATACTGGAGCAATTTAAGCTATCTAGCATTTTTTGTTATTTATTTATTTATTTATTTATTTTAGAAACATTTAATCTGAACGTTTGCAGCACAATTGTGAACAGAGAGAATTAATTGCATGGGTAACTGACTTCATTGCCTCGGAGTTACTAAAAATTTCAATAGTAGGCTAGAAACTGGGAAAGAAATGTTTTTGTTCATGCACGTCTCGTTCAGTTACGTTAAAACGTATAGTTTTGAATATATATTTTTTATGTATCAGTGTAGGGAAGATGGGGGATGAGTAGGGCATTTTCATTAAAGTATTTTTTTTTAAATACTATTTTTGGATTTTATAATTAATATTATATATCAAATTTTATGCAATAGGTATTCAACTACATTTATATACAGTATTTAATCTAGATTTTTGTTATATAGTGAAATACTCTTAAAAAAGTACTTTTCTGTGTCCCAATTATCCCCATACCTAGAAGGAATAGGACATTAATAGACATGTATGGAAAACACGCATTTATCTGTATGTATTCAATGTTATCTAATTAAAACTTAAAATTACAAATTTCGGGATAACCATAATTTTAATATGTGATCTTAATTTATTTTTTGTTATATTGGGAATCACTTCTTTTACTGCAATTTTAACGTGTAATGCAATTTTGGCTGTCTATCTGTTCCTTTTGTCCACTTTATTTTGATTTTTAGATATGAAATGAAAGGGAAATATACTTTCAAGTACGGCATAGTTAATAAATTTCATGCAGGAATTATAAATTAATATTAATTAATTCATTTCAGATATCATGCACAACTGAATATATATTATGGAAGGGGGGGATTTATTTAAGCAAAAGTTAAAATTATAATTTAATTTCGGTTAACATAAGAAAATATAATATTTGGAACAATTTTATCAATTTTAATAAAGTTTAAATAGCATTTTTTAAACAAAATCCTTAACAAAAACAACAATTACTCATAATTACAATACTATAATTATTATTCAATAAGAGTTTTTATAATAAAATACCTATAAAATAAGAATATTGTTTAATACTAATTAACATAAATTATTAATTTATCACCATATAACATTATTTAATTAATAGATAATTTTTTCAACATCTCATGGGAGGAATAAGGCTGCCCCATTTATCCCTGCTAGCAAATGTTCCACTCATCCCCATTAGGTAAATATTCAATATTCATTTTTTCTCAGAAATTATTTTGTCATAATGATTAATATTCATTCATTTTAATTATCAATATTAAACCTTCAAATAAATAACTACAACTTATCTTAATTGTTATATTGTATGAAATATTTGACAGCTACAAATGTAATTAATAATAATAATAATAATAATACATTAAAGCAGATTTTTAGAGAATGCGACTCTTAAGAATAAATAAAAATATCCTTGTAGTCATCCCCCCCCCCCTAAAACACTCAGTTTTAAGCATATGAAAATAGAAAGGAACTATAAAAGGTTTTCTACAAAGAAAATATATTATAACTGATGTTTCCTTTCGGCCATATTTTTTTTCAATGATTTCGTTAGTATAGTATTTTTTATATTAATAGTGAGACGCTATTTACTTTGTGCATGAATGTCACCAATTTTTACATTTTCTTACAAGTACGTGTATAATAGTAGAAATCATAACAGTAAAAAGACCATCCTGAAATTATTAGAATAATAATGCTATTATATAATGATATCGAAAGAGTTTAAATTGATAATCCGCGTATCTCTCTAAAAAAAAAAAAAAATAGGTACGAACCGCTACTGAATATTAAAAAAACATTCATCAATAAAAAAGTGCATTATAAATAGCTAAATAATGGTAATTATTGAAATTTTTAATTCTTTTTCTGGGTAAACTTTAAGTAACATATAGGTAGATAATAGTGAATACATTACATAATTTTCAGACTATCGTTGTATATTATTAAACATAAGTTTATTTTTACCTATATTGGGTACTTTGTTTGAAAGTATTTTCAAAACATTTATTTTCTGAAACTCATTTTGGGTTATGAAATACGAGAAATTTTATGACGATTTTGAATAATTTTATTTGAAGAAAAAAAATAAAATATTTTAAAATCTTTTCAAAATTTGTGAACTTTGAAATATCGCCAAATTGGTTAATGAACATAATGTCTGATAAATGCATTAAATCGCTTTATTATTATTATTGATGAATTGTAAAAGTTATTTACAATTGCTAGAGTTTAATTTATTATGAACTGAAAGTAATAAAGTATACGTTTTCTAAATTAAAATAAACTAAATTGTCACTGAAAATTATTATCATTTTTTTATGTTTTCATCTTTCTTATTTAACATGTAAAATTTCACGTCAGGAAATTTGCATAGAAAACGCATAAGAGGAAAAAACTATTCTTACTATTTCCTTTGTAAAAGGTGATAGCTTTTGGATGCTTTAGTGCGCATCATATTTTTAATTATTACTAACAATACTTTTAGCAACATATCATTTAGGGCGATATTCTTAGAAGTATCAGTAAGAAATTTCAAAACAAATTCCTAACATTATGAAAAAATAAGCATATTTTTTATTTTCATTTACATAAAAAACAAAAATATTTTATAATGAATCATATTTTTACTTATTTTTATAACTAACAACAGGTATGTAAATTGAGGATGTAATTTTGGAAAATACATTTTCCTAAAATATTTTTTGAATCAAAATTAAGACATAATAATAAGTCAAAACCACTATCTGTATAATAATGCCTAAAAAACAATAAGAAATACCAAAAAAGCAAAGTATTAGAAATAAAAATTTAAAAATACAAAAAATTACAGGTATATTTTGCTTTATTTAAAATAATTAAGAAAATGAAAATCTTAATAGAAATTGAAATAACTTACACAATAGTCTAACGTCCTAACTTGGAAAATTTCTGACACTTGTTTAATGACCAATTTCCTTACTTTAGTTATTAATATTCAAATACCTCATTAGTGCATAAAACTGTTTACCACTCTCCGTTGAGCTTTTGTAATTATTTTGCCTTGGGAAATGCGAAATGCATTTTAATTTTTTTGTTTCCGCTTTTTCTGCATAATTAGTAATGCAGGAAGCATTATATCATTTTCAGATGTCAGTTTGTATTTTAAACAAACAAAAATAAAGAAATACAAACATTAAAATTATAGTTTTTTTTTCGCTTCAAATGCTAAAAATTCAAAACATATTTAATAAATTCCTGGTCTCCCTCTCTCTCTATATTTATATATTGACATTTACATAAATATTTTAACATAAATATTTAATATATGCACATCCAAGTAAAAAAAATGCAAAGTATATTTAAAAATCTATATATTTTAGAAACATTATTTTAGGATAAAATTTAATAGTGTAAGAATTTACATAGTTTGTGAAATCTTTTAGTAAAAAAAATAAAGGAATTAATACAAAAATTAAAATGAATTTTAAATTTTAGGAAAAATAAATATTTTAGAATTATCATTTATTTGGTTCAAATATAAAAATAACTCTTTGTAAAAAATGCATTTGTTAAATACACCTTGTATTTCTGACTAAATAATTTGCGATCACATGCTGTACTACAATTTTACAATCTATTGACGATTTCATATTCATGTCATTTAATTTGCCGTTCGACAATTCATACGGCATCATCAAGTTTTTTGGCATACTGTTTTTTAAGAATTTTTGTAATGTTATAAAATTTTACAGAATAAAATATGTATATCGTTACATTTTAAATGTAATGGCTTGATGTTTTTATTTCTTCAATTTTAAACAGAAGAAAGTATTGTAATCGAAATTTTTTTAGACTTCTGGTTTTCGACGTATTTACACATATGTGTGTGCGTGTCTGTGTGTGTGTCCGTATGTCGCCATTCTACCATTAAAAAGTGTATGAAGATATATATATGCATAGAAAAGAACCTAATTTTTTGTGAATGTTTTTGGCTCTGACAAGCAAATAATCCTTGATTTTTGAAATATTCTGCCGGAAAGGGGCGCTGCAATAGCGATTTTTGTACTATTTTCAAAATTGTAAAGACTAAAAGTGTATGGAGTTATGCATAGAATTGAACCATTTTTTGCGTATGTGTATGGCTATAGCTACTTGGTCCTCCTTGAATATGAAAATAATCCTCCGGAAGGTGGTTCTGCAACAGCGATTTTTGTGCTATTTTAAATAATGTACCACCTAAAAGTGTATGAAGTTATGCATTGATTTGGACGAAATTTTTGGGTATGATTATTTTTGGGTATGGCAAGTAAGTCCTCCTTGAATTTGAAAAAAAATTTGTCAATCGTTCTTTTGTCCATCTGCTCGCGCAAAGGTGGAAACTCGTTTTTACTCCGATAATTTGACTGAAGAAGAAATTTAAAATGAAAAAGTTGCTATAATATTGAATTAAAATAATTAAAGCTTTTACATGTGTAAGTATTTTTTGAAAAACTAGGGGGACTCCGCCTCACTGCTCGCTACGCTCGTCAACCCCCCGCGTAATCGCTTCGCGATTCCAAGTTGTAGACTACCCCTGCTTGCTGCGCTCGCCAATACCCCATGGTATGAATAAGTAGTTGCAGACCTTTCAAATGATGTGTCACACGACTGGTGTTGTAAAAAAATTAAAAATGTGCTCCCCCTGGGGGGCATAGGGGGTGACAACACAAGACATCCGTAATATTAATAAGCAGTTGCAGATCTTTCAAATGATGTGTCACACGGCTGGTGTTGTAAAGAAATTAAACATATGCCCCCTGGGGGGCAGAATGAGGGGGTGATACACAAGCCATCCATAATATGAATAAGCAGTTGCAGACCTCTCAAATGATGTGTCACACAACTGGTGTTGTAAAGAAATTAAAAATGTGCCCCCCCCCCCCTAGGAAGTAGAGTGTGGGGATGACACAGAAGACATCCATAATATGAATAAGCAGTTGCAGACCTTTCAAATGATGTGAAGCTTTTACATGTGTAACTATTTTTTTAAAAATAGTCAAATGTACGTATGAGATAGAAAAAAGTTTTGGGATTGGTACATACAACTATTTTTTTTTTTTCAAAATTAGTACCACCAAAAATAATTTTGCTTTCTCAGTTTTGATGGAACGCATTGTATTTGTGACAAGATACTTTGTGATAACTTGCTCTATAGTACTTTTTCATTTTAATGAAGATTTCATCTTCACCCTTTCTAAATTGTCGGTAGAATTTTTGAACACCTTGTATATTAAGTGTACACAACCACGAACTTATCAAATAATAATAATAGTAGTAAAGCTTTCTATTATTATGAATAACGGAGCTACCATAACTCCTGATTAACTACCTCTGGTCAGATGTTTCGAAAGTTTCATTCTATTATAATTTTCTGAAATGAGACAAAGCAAAAATATATCATGAGCAGTTTGACCTACTGAATCTATATAAATCTGCTTTCAGGGTTTTCTTGAAATGATCGATAGACAGCAAATATTTCATCTAGAAGTAATTTTCTTCCATGCGCCCATGATTATTGTGACAAAAGTTCGATATATTTTGAGAAATGAGAGTAAAAATAGTACGTTAAGAAAAAAAATGTCCTCACGAGCTTTAAAATAATGCTTAGAATTTATTAAAATATTTTATGCTCAAAATAAAAAATATTTTCGATGATTCAATGAATATATCTTTGTGATTATGTGAAATAACATTCAGCTATGTGATTTTTTACTCTTCTTTATTGAAAAGAAATTGTGGAAGATCACTTTTAGAAATGTGATAGAAAATTATATCTCAATAGAAAATTTTAACTTAACATAAATACAAATAATTTTTATAAGTAAGAGATGAAACCTGTCGAAATTACACGTTGAAAATAAGTTTTAAAATGTCCTCATTAATAATTTCTTTTTCAATTTCATTTCCTCTGAAACACATCCAATGTTTTAAGATAATTAATTTTTATATTAAAATGGAGAAAAAAATATTTTTATAATAATATTTGGACAATTTGCAGATGAAACAGAATTTTAATGCTTTCGACTGAATTTTTTTGGGGTGATCTCTTCATTTCCTTCGTGTAGTCGTGATGGCTTAGGAATTTCCACAAACGGGATATTTTCATTATTATAAAGTAATATTGTGAGGGAGTGTCCGTGATAAATGCACTCTAGGTTTTTTAGTGAGATCGTGACGTCAATGTTTGAAATGTGTTGCGCGAAAGCGACATCTATCCTTTATTGAACTTTAACTTTCCAGAGCGTTTGTGTCGCCCTCGGTTCTACAGTTAGTTGCGGTTAGGAGTAATATGCAAATTTATAGCGCCGTCTTCAGTTTGGAACGTATAAAAGCTTTGCGTTGGAGAGCTGTGTGTGTGGTGAGGCGGCGAAAGCCAGCCAGTGTTGAGAAGCCAGGTGAATTAGATTGTGTTATAAAGCGAGTTAGATCGATAGCCTCCAGTGAGATAACTGTGCTCTAAAGTGAGATATCCAGCAGTGTGAGCCAAATTAGTTTATCGTGAGCGGAGTTACCCAAGAAGAGTGCCATTGGGTAAGAAATTGATTTAATACGTTGAGCATTTTGAGTAATAAAGAGTGTTTGCAGCCACGGGCTGTCTTATTAAAGATTCAACCTAGCGTTTAGCCAGTTTCTGCATGTGAAACTGGTATGACGTGCCCCGAACTGAACTCTAAGCCGAGGTCGTGAGTATAGTTTAAAGTTTAACCTCTTATTATTGTGATTAGTGACTGAAATATCGAACCATCGTTCCACTTTCCCCAAGTTCCAGAGGTTCAAATAAACTGTTGATTTTATCTTATACTTAGAATTATGTCTGCATTTAAAAACACACCCCCACACCCGTTACAACATACCCATTGTAACATTAAAAAATAATGAAATATAATTCTTATCACAAACTGATTCAAACGATTGTTCAAAGATTGTTCATATTAATTTTATGTTCTGGATAAATTGAATGTCTGTTTTTTTGGTTAACAGTTTTCAGTTTAGTGTCAAAATGCTGCATGGTATGGATAATCTAATCTGATTATTTATCGGTTTTCTTTCGTTTTCTCTTTTTTTGCCTCGATTCTTTAAGTTGGTTCAAAGAGATTTAAAAAATAATCTAGGCTTGAAAATGATTTAAATTGTCGCTAAATTGAGAATAAATTTTCAAATAAATTTCATTCTACAATTATTGTTATTCGGGTTTTATCATTTAAGAAATGAAATTGTACAGTATTTAGATTCAGAAAGAATGTAAAAACAATAAAAGTGAAATCGAACGGACAGAGATGTCCGTTGTCTTCATATTTATACATTTTAAAAAATTATAATTGAGTACAAAGAATTCCACTGTTTACGAAATGAAAGAAATGGAATTTTGTCGATAATAAAGAACTATTAAATGAATTAATAATAAATCTGAAAAAATTCTATAAAATATAAACCGTACATTTTTTTTTTTTTTTTTTTTTTTTTTTTTTTTTTGTAAAATCATTTTTTATTAATCTTAATTTCTCTGAAATTACTTTGTTTTCTGAATTCTTTATTAGTAATCTTACCCAAAATTATATATTTTTTAAAGCGAGAGAAAACATGTAATCAAGATGAAATAATCAATAAAGTCTGCAATTATACTCTGTACAATCAAGAATTGAAAAATCATTGAAAAATATGTCATTTTGACTCCATCAAATTATTTTTTCTCTTTATATGTATCATGGTAAAAATACATTTTAAACTAAGCATGTAGCCATGTACACCGAAATTATTTTTTTACACGTACTTTATATACATATTTTTATGCTCAACCAGCATGTATTAAAATAAAAACATATTTTCTTTTTCATTGAATGAAAAAAAAAAGGCATTAATAAAATTAAAATAAATATTTATTTATTTATTTATTTTCTGTAAAACTATTTATTGTTAATCATAATTTTCCTGAAATTATTTTGTTTCCTGAATTGTTTATTAATAAATGAATACATCTTACCTAAAATTATTATTTTTTAAAGCGAGAGAGAACATGTAACAGGGATAAAATAATCAATAAAGTCTCCAATTATACACTTTACATTCAAGAATTGAAAAATCATTGAAAAATATGTCATTTTGACTCCATCAAACTATTTTTCTCTGTATATGTATTAAAGTAAAAATACATTTTAGACTAAGCATGTAGCCATTTACACAGAAACAATTTTTTTTACACGTACTTTATATCCACATTTTTATGCTTAACCAGCATGTATTAAAATATAAACATATTTTCTATTTCATAGTAATGAAAAAAAAATTGCATCAATATAATTAAAATGATAAAGATAAGGTAAACGCAATAAGCGATATTCTTGTGAAGTCACGGTGAATGTAAATTTTTATTCGCTTATTAAGTTAAAGTACACGTGTATAAATATCTTTACCGAAAATTAGCTTTTAAATAATAAAAAAATACATTCAAAAAGTCATGTCTGAATACTTTTCATTATTAATCGTTTCTCTGCAGCAATGAATGTAATCCGGTTGCCACAGTTTTATTGAAACTTAACAAAAAACTTTTAAAATTAAAAATACAATATAAAAACGGAAAAAAAATTAGAACAATAGCTAGAATGGGCACATCTACATGTAAACAATTTTCATTAAAAAAAATAATAATTATCAAAATAAGTCGGGTAGGAAGCTCAGGACTCATGCTTAAAAAAACAGTCTGGTTTTTTAAATATACAGTTTATGTTTGCAAATCTGTTGCGACAGAAACATCCGTGAAAGAAGTTCGTGAAAATTGTTTTAGGAGTTTGGATAAATTAAGCCATATATCAATATGATTAAATTCAGTAAGTATATCAACAGCATGAAAATCACATGGAGGGAAATAAAAACAAAAACAAAAGAGTACTAGTAGTGTTTACTAATAAAGGAAAATTCATCTACGTTTGTGTGATACAGATAGCAAAAGCTGCTGCAAAGTCTCAGAATTTAGGTGAGAATTGTTCATGATAGGTCTTGATGCACCTGACGTTCAGATTTCAGTTGGTAACGAATTTAATTTTTAATCATTAACTTGTTAATAACACGGCTCCTTTCTAACTGATCTTCCTGTTGCTTGACGAAAATTCTTCGTCCAGGTTCTATCCAATTTCCAAATTTCAGTTATTTCTCTGACACCATTGTGGCCAGTGCAAGTTTTTACGCACTGAATATTATATTTTTGTACATTAAACTGTTAACAAAATAGTGCCTTTTAATCCTATCTTTATTTTGGGGATCTTTTATTCGGTTTTGTTATTGTACCGTTTTTACATTTCAATTAATACCCTAGACCCCTGTATGTTCTTTTAGGGCCCAGTCGACTGAAGGTTTTATTTGCTATGCTTTATTATCGCCCAAATTTATCTCTTTGTCAGCGCGTAATTTTAAATTTCATTTCTGGACATATTTAGACATCCCTATATTTTTATAATCCCCTATGGCCCTTGTTTAAGCGTTTATTCAATTTAAAATGTTATTCTAAGTTATAATCTACCCAACAAATAATTCATACCGTATGCGTAATTTCTATCAATTAAAGATCTAAAACGCTAAGACGTTCTGTTGAATATTTAGAAAAATAATTGAGGAATAAACCTGAAACTCCAGGTGTGTGAACCGGATAATATAAGTCGTATTCTTCAGCGAAGATTTTTTTTTCCGAAACCCCATTGAATACTGTCAACAAATTGAAAAATATCGAATATTTTTTTCAATAGCCCTCTAAAAAATTAATGTGAAAAAAATTGAAACTGTAGAACATGAGAGATTATTGTAATAAAATGTGTTCATTTGTATAATGAAAGTATATATATTCGTAGAGCAATTAAGATTAAAAGAAAAAAATACAAATGTTTATTTTACTTATAATTTTCAAAGTTTTTAATATGAAGTAATGTTCTTTTCCCAAAACTATGTCGAACAATATTATATATCCAATCCACAATAATCCACAATATTCTTTAAAAACGATTAAAAAATAATTAAAACTAGATAAAAAATGAACAGATTTAATAAATAATATTTCCCTGCTCGTTTTCCAAAAGCAATAAAAATGTAATTTGCATAATGAACTATCTAAATTTATAGAACAATCTTTGTGAAAATCTCGATAACATATCCTTAAATTTCTGAAAATCAATGTCGATAGATTAAGCTCGAAATCAATAGTTCCCAACCCTAAGCAAAAAAATGAGGGGCTATATTCAAATGTACTATATGTTATACATTTTTGAAGTATAGAATATTCCACGTACTGCTACATTTAGATACAACACCTCATATTTTTATTCAGTTATGGTGTTACATACATATAAGGTTTGTAAGTACATTACATACACGTAGGTTAATGATACATATGTATTAAAACATATAAAATGCGCATAAAAAGCATGTTTACATGATATTACACCAACAGAAAAGTATTCAATTAAAAAAAAACCCGGAAAGTTATAAATTTAAAAATATGTAAAACGATGTATGCAAAAGTATTATTTAACCCTCAAATATCATTAATGCAATGAAAAAGGCAATGCAAAATGTTGAAGATTGCAGCAATCGCGTCGAAACATTTATCACCCAAAGAAACTCGACAAGAAAACTAGAAAATTACATTTAACTCTTCTTAAATATTAAAATCAAGAAATGAGAAAGCTACATTTTTCAACAGATTTATATATATAGCGGAGAGCGTGGTTAGTTGTGCCAGGGGCAAGTTGTGCCATCAAGCTTCCTGACTCACCCAATAGGTTGCAGCACCTGTCGCGTCATGTGAGTGAAGAGGTTGATTGTCTCAATGTGCTGTGTATTTTTTGAAGTATATCATTGCGTTGTTTTCGAGATAAAAATATTTATCTTGTTTTCTATCGTAAAAGTAAATTTTGCGACCTTCATTTGAATCGTCATTGCCACTAACGATGCCAAAGGAATGTAAACTTCCCTAACATTAATTAAATGCTTATATTTTCAGCCGTTATTCTATGTATTTCATTTGTTAATCATGCCAACATTTCGGAAAATAATGAATAAAGTTCAAAATGGCGCAACACGAGGCTAAAAAGCGAAGTCTAAGGGGCACGTTGTGACAGTGTCACTACTTACCGCACCATAATTTTTAACGAAAGTTTTTATATTTCGGGAAAAATGGTTCGAAATTACAAGAGGCATACTGAAAGAGTTATTTCATCGAAGATGAGAGGGTAAAAAACCAAAATGACAACGGAAAAAATTAGTAAATATGTAACTATTAATAAACCAAGCACTTCAGCAATAACTTTAATCAATGATGGTGAAATTGCTGGACCGTCTTCATAAGTACAAAATCTCATTCATTTAGATGATTCTATGACAACTGATATTAGCAATGTGTCAGTGGTAAGTCTTACAGAAATAAGACCACTTCCTAATGCTGGACCTCAAAAAGGCAAGCGATCTAGTTATAAATGTTTGAAATCTGCCATTCTAACAAGCAGATTTTTGTTTCTAACAAGCAGACGATTGCTTTTTGTACTGCATTAGAGCAGTACAAAAAGCAAAAGAACGTAGAAAAAAATTGAAGAAGAAAAAGCAAAAAAAAAAAAAAAAAAAAACTGTATGGAAAATCTAAGCAATCTATAAAAAATTGCACCTAGGTTATTAAAAAAGGGAGAAGCAAGTATTGGATAGCTCTGAAGATGACGAATATTGCTTATGCAAATTTTATGTTTGCTTGGAGCAATACAAATTTCTAGACCCGGAGAAGATTGTATGCAATGCATAACATGACCAGATGGGCGCATGCCAAATGTACCAAAAATGAACCTTATTACATTTGTATTAACTGCAAATCAGACGCTCAAACAAGTAATGACAATGAGTGATTAAAAATATAGGATGTAAGCCTACACGTTGTAGTAGGCTCCCGAGTCAAACATCAATATGCCCAAAGATTGGTAGTGACTTACTTTTTATTGCTTTCCTGATTAAGACAGTTTTATTTATTGCTGAGTGTCTCTGAAAGTATCTTTATTGAGGATTAAGAGTTTACAAGTGTTAACAATTTAACTATTTTATTTTTATTTGATTTACAATATTATTCAAACATGAAAGTGTTTTATTGTGTTAAGAACGTTATAAATGAATAAATTTCTCATTCTTGATTTAACATATCCCATTTAATCGCTTTTCTTACATAATTTGTATATGTTACAATGTACTTGTATGTATCATTTATGTGTCACAATGTGCCCCAGAATTCATTTTGTGTTATGAAAGACATTAATAATGTCAATAGCAGTTTTAAAAATATGTTACGCAATACATACTATAATGATATGATACACTAATGCTCTTATTCACCAACTACTTTGACCTCGAGTTACATCGAAAATCTCGGTCGAACGCTCAAACAGTATTCATGTTTAATCCTGATTGGACGTCTCCTTGATAATGTCCAATCAAATGTTATCATGAATTTCATTTGAGCGTTCGACCGAGGTTTCCTAGGTTGAGGTAGATGGTGAATAAGAGCATAAATCTTTCGCTTCCGTTCAAGTCTAACGGCTAATATAAAAAATGTCGAAAATGTCACTACTAGCCCTGGTCTCCCTTATATATATATATATATACATATATATATCCATATCATAATCTACATATTTCTAATTCTTTAGAGTTTAACTTGACAAACTATGCTTATCTCATTGATTTCAGAATGTTCGTTTGCATTTCAGTTGCAACTCAATAGCTTATGAGCAACTTAAAAAAATAAACAAGCTTGTGAAATTTGGTTAGCAAACAAAAGTTTCAATTTGCGCGTTAAAAAGCTTCTGTAAAGTATGCCTGTTGTCTGCGAATCCGATTGTTGAAATTTACGAATTCAATAAACATCCGATTATCCATGGAATTAAGTAGAATGACTGTTGTGTTTGGTTTGTGGGTGAGAAGAAGAGATGGGAGGAGAAACACTTTTTATTTGTTTCTACCCACAACTAGGCCAAAAAATGATCGTGATAGTGACTGGTACATTACGAAGAATGGAGGCCAGCAAACGACCCAAAAGTGACCATCCTTACTTCACTTAAAATAATAAAAATATTCTTTTAATCTTGAAGATGATAAACTAAATACAAAATTATAAAATATAAATTTGAAGAAAAGGTAAAGTTACCTGTGAAGTCCTTGGCAGATGATGAGTAGTAAATCCAGACACATATACAGGAATTAATACACAAATTTGTTGAAGATTAATATTTATTTATTTATGAAATACTTGTATTTCTTTCATGAAAAAAATCGAATATCTTCTTTATAGAAAACATTTTTGTTTCTCATAAAAAATTAAACATTTGTTTTATAGTAAAAACTTTACAAATGAAGATATATTTTTAAATTGATATATTCCAAACACAACCAACATTCTTCATCATAACATATTTTTTTTTTTTGATATATCTTGACAGTATGAACTTGAAAAATTTCTCATAACACACAAAAGGAAAATAACATCATTTTCTTCAAAAAGAAACATCACTTAAATATATGTATGTTTTAAATATGTATATATTATCAGACGAGAATTTTATATAGATATGCACCAATATTTTCGATGGAACGCCCCGTGAATATTCAAATTTATTTGTATGAAGATGGGCCAAATAGCAAATTAAAATGACGAAAGAAATTATAAAGTCAATACGTTATGTAAATATGTAAGATCACTTCTTGAAAGAACATTCTTCAACTCACGAAAGAAAATCTTCACCTCTGCATGCTTTTCAGAGTACGGAGATCACATGAAAAGATTATTGAAGAAACTATTTCGGGATGCCTTTGAAGGGGCCTTGCTCCTGGCGGCCTTAAAAAATCAACCTTTCCTGAAACCATGGCGTGATCATAGCAGCCTGAAATGTTGCCCGTATACAACGGTCTGGAGGGGCGCACGCACACATGCCCCGAAAAATTCCACCCAAAACTTCCAATCATCCGACCGCATCCATTACGGCAGGTGTCTAACAGCGCAACTCCCGCAGGTGGCCGAGAGCCCAGGGGAAAAAGAGAAAAGGTTAGTGGAATCCCAAAATACGCCAATTTGGCAGCGAGCGAAAGAGGGGGAGGTGACAAAATAAGCCAAGTTACGATGCAAAGTATGGAGAAATATGAATTTATTAAAAAGAGAATTGATAAACACCTAAAGAGGGGAGGCCAAAGCAGGTGGCCCTGTGCTGAATGACTTAAAATACGTCACTTGTGGAAACGAATTTGATAGGCTAGGGGTGTGTCCGAATAAACGGAAGTTCCACCCAAAGAACAAGCGAGAATGTTCTCGAACGATCTCCAAAACCGGAAGGAATGATTTCGAACAGGATTTTACCGGCTTGGAACATTCGAAAGCTAAGTAAGAAAGAAAACATTACAGGCGACGAAATGAAAATACACGAAACCGAAATAAAATTTAAATTGAGAACATTAATAAAAAGGAAGGTGATATGAAATAAAATGGCTAATAAAATTGAATTATACTAAACATATGGGGGGTTATCGAGTAACCACCACATATTACCCAGGGTCCCCCAAAAGAAAATATTGGTGAGATGACAAAAATGACAATTTTCATCGAGACAATATTTTCTAACACATGTACAAATATACTAAATAATTACACAAAATAAATGTATCAGAAATAGTTATAGGAATATAAATAACTGTTTTACATGATGTTCAAATACTAAAAGAAAAATACTTATTGTTATGATAGTAATCCTTATATGTTAAAGTGGAAGGTATACAAAATTTCTTCCAGAAGTATCTATCATATATTAAAAAAAAATTAAAGTCTATGTGCAAAACAACAGTCCTTAACTTTGACGAGTCTCTTGTTAGGCTGTGCAAAATGCACTATAACAGTAGAATGCTTTAGCATATGTCAAAATATTTGATTATACAATAATATGTATATCTATATTCTTAGTTGTCAACAAAATGAAACATATTGTAACTGTATATGAATCATACAATAACTATATATAAAATATATGGTTTCAAATAACACATGATAACTTGAATGAATTTGTAAGTTGAAAATTGAACAATAAAAAATATATATATAAATGGAGCAGAGAGATTAGTTAGGCTCTCATAAAAAAATATTTACTTATATCACCACATAGCCTTTTAAACTTTCAATAAGTCATAAATGAATAACTTTAGTATTATTCAATAACACATTTTCGCAAAAAAAAATAAAATAATAAGTTGCAAAAAGAATGGCAACAAAAGCATGATATTATTTTTCAATAAAAATATCTTCAAAATGAATATAATAACTTTCAAAGAGAGAATCTTTACACTCTCATAAAGGAATATTCTTGAACATTTTCAATATAAATTGACAATAATTGCATAAATACCTTTAATACTATACTTCATTCAAAATAAACATAAAACATAAGATGTTTAATATTCTGAAAAAGGAAGGAACTTATATGAACATGTCAATCTTATATATGACTTGATAATGTCAACTTACAAAGAAAAATCAATTATGTCAAAATTTTATATAGAAGATATCTAGAACATATTTACTTGTAATTTTCAAACATTTTTTTAAAAAAAATTAAGTAAGTGATCACTTTTGCATTTGTCATAAATCAAGAATTTGCTTTATATAAATATATATAATGACTCATTCAACATCTTTGGATCCAAAGTATAAACACACAAAAGTATACAAAAAAAATATATACTACTTATGGTGAGTCATACACTTTCTATACTTCAACAAGAAGAGAAGAAATATTAGTATGAATAAGTTTATCATGCATTTTCTTTTCTTTTTTTTTTATCAAACGAGGTTAAATGTTAAAGCATGCATGCATTGCAAAGAAAAGACACAATAGGGAAAATAATTTGATGAGTACTCATCTTTATGTTTACCTTATATCAATTACAATTTCACCTTTCTTATTAGAATAAAACATTTGTCAAAAATCACTTTAAATGATGACATAATATTATAACAAGAATATAAAAAGACAAATTCTTTCTCCATTTTTTTGCATCAACTATTGTAATTAAAGACTTTATAAGATTTAACAGTAGTAGAGTATAGCATACATGAGATTATATGTATGTATTGTAATAATTATGACTTATAGATAGATACAGTAAATAATAAAACTATTGAAAATCATACATACATCAAGAGGATGACTGCTGAATTGTATCAGGGAGAAGAAGACTTAAATAATGAAGAAAAAAAAATAACAACAGCTGCCTGCAGCTTGGAGAAAAAGAAAAAAAAAATACATAGTGATTCTTCTTACTGGAGTATCAGTCTGGCTAGCTTAGACTGATTATACTACAAAGCAATAGTCATCCTGAAAAAGGAAAAAGAAAGTTAGTCTATTTCTTATACAGTTTATGATTGCGAGGGCGAAGATCATAATTTTTATATTGAGTGGACTTGTTTTTAACACCAGTATGAGTGCTATCAGGAAGAGCTTGTGACAGTACTGATTTACTTGAACAAGAAGATGTTTGTTGACACCTAGAAGAAGAAAGAATTGTAGGAGATGTGCTACATGCAGCATCATGATTTGAAACTTGAATAGAAGAGTGTTGTCTGACAGGAGTGGAGGATGCATTATCAACAGCTGATTGATCATGTGATGCATTTTCAGAAGAAACTGAAGGATGTTGCAGTGCTTCATTTCTCTTTTGAAGCTTCAAGATTCGATTAGTGTGAATCAACATAGGGGAAGCATGACTATTATTGGAATCTTGAATTTGAATGAGCACAGGAGAAATTATTTTCTTCACCACATATGGGCCTTGTATTTTCTTGTTAAACACATTGGGAAATTTTACGTAAACAATGTCATTAACATTGATGTTGGAAAACTTTAATTTTTCTCTGGATTTTTGGTACACCTTTTGTCTAGATGATTCGTTATTCTTGTAAGCTTGATAGTATATTTTTTCAATAACATCCATCAATTTATGAATTTCATATGCAGTATTGAGAATTTTCCATGAAACTTGAGTTTTATAATTGGAATAAATGTCGTTTATCTCTCTTCCAAAATGAAGAAGATTTGGAGAGAATTTTGTAGCTGGATGAGGTGTAGCATTATATATGGATTGGTGAATTTTTAGAGCAGTTGGTATATCACATCCTTGTGAAGCCATTGTGTTCACAGACGATTTTATTTGAGAATTGACTCGTTCGCTTAAACCGTTAGCTTGGGGATGGGCTACAGAACTATGCTCCAATTTAATGCCAAGCTTTTTGTTAAAATATGAAAACATATCACTCGTAAATTGAGAGCCATGATCAGTGAGAGTTAATTCGGGTTTTCCATGAGTGGAAATATAATGCAATAAGGCTTTTGTAACTGACTCAGCACTGATATTATTCAAGGCATATAATTCTAAATGACGAGAGAAATGGTCTATCATGGTCAACACATATTGACGATTTCTCAATGGGCCGAGTAAATCCATAGAGACCTTTTGATTGGGAGCAGTTGGGAGTGGTGCAGGTAGGTATGGAGCAGTGTTTTTTTTATGATTCTTATTTACTAAACAAATTTCACAAGAGTTGACATAATTAATGGTATCAGAAACAAGGGTTTTCCAGGTAAATCTTTTCTTTAAATTAACAATGGTTTTATGAATTCCAGTATGAGTAATATGAGCAATTCTTAAGGTTTTTGCTCTAAGTGACACAGGTAAAACAGCTTTGTGTAGCTCGATATCTTCTGAAGAGAAATGACCATTATAGCAAAGTAACTCATTACTTGGATTAATATAGTAGCCATTTAAACTTTTAGATTTCTTATTATTTTTAAGATCTTCATAAATTTGTTTAATTTTTGGGTCCTTTTGTTGTTCAGAGAAGATGGTGTGATCAAGAATTTCTAATAATGGATCTTGGTTATTATCATTATTAGGAGGTGAAGAATCACTCTGAAGATGACATGTGTGGTGTATTTTGTCAACTAAACCACATGAACCACATCTTCTGCAATTTGTTCATCAATTGCATGCTCAGCCTGGATCGTTAGGTCACAAACAATCCACTCAAAGATATTTAGTTCATTGACATTTTCACCAACAGCAATATGTTTCTCTAAATCACGAATAGAAACTTCTTTATCCTTTTCAGATTAATCCATAAATTTTCTAAACTTTAAAAAATCAAGTTTTTTAGAAAGTTTACTTTGAATTTTTATGAGAAAATGGCATCAACAAAGATTAAAAAATCCTTATATTTTCTAATCAATGATGGAAATAAATTAAACGTCACCATTTTAGTGAAAATTCTTGGAGTTCTTTTAAATTTTAAATTGAAATACAAATATATGAATATAAAAAAGCTAAAAAGGGCATTTTAAAAAAATGGATCACAAGAAATCTCAGGGGAAATGACTGATGAAACAGCTTTTTGCAATGTTATAGCACAATTTTGAGTCGTCATTTAATGGCGCAAGAACTGACAAATATTTTAGATTTTGTATACCCGCAGTGATTGTATCACTATCAATATTTCAAATTTTTGTGTTTATGGGATTTTATATTTATATTTTTATTTATCTATTATTTTTTCAAATTTTCAAAAAATTGTTTCAGCTACCATTTATCTTTAAAAATAATCTCTTTTCTGTAGCATTTCTTACAACCCCTTTCAATATATATATATATATATTTACTTTGACATAGTTTTACCGCTTTTCATCTATTTAGAATTACTAAAAATATTCGTACACCCAAAAAGATTAGTATTTTCCAGTAAAGACCCTGGACTCCAGAGCAATGTCTTTTTTGTATAGTTCATCTACCACCACTTTTAAGCATTAATTTCATTTTTCAGCGTCAATTACGTTTAGTCACTTTAGCCGTAAATTAAAAATCGCGTTAATGTAAAGGTATTTTTAGAAAGGGATTTCCTTCGTTTATGAATAATGCATGAATTTTAAAAGGGGAGGAGGCTCCTACCACCGCTTGAGTGCTCATACCTTTCTCTGTTTCTAAAATCTCTATTTTAACGGTTTTTGATTCATTCAACTGAATTTACAATTTAGCTAATTTCTACATTATGGACTTTTATCTACGAAATAAGTTACCAACATACTCTAACATTATTGGTGGATTATTTTTTTCTGATTTTACGGCCTTGATTAGGATGACGCTTAGCTCACTCAATTTCATTACTGATTATAGCAAGCACGAGCGAAGCAATTCCGGTTTATGCTACTTTAGGTAGCAGGGATCCAGTTTACGCGTTCGTTCGAAAAGAGGAATGTTCGGAGAATTCTAAGCATTGCAGAATGCAACAAGACTTTTGAAATTATGTCCATTTAAATAAATTTCCATTTATATTAAATCATACAAATTTGTATTATGTGTAAAGAAATTATAATATGACTCGGACAATGCCGGGCGGCTCTGCTCGCAGAAGAATAAAAGAACTGAAACTTCAGTTACATTATGAGTTAAGATGCAATCGGCTTCTGATATCATTTCTAATTTATTAATCGAAAAATGTATCCCATTTCTTTTAAATTCCATCGAAATGTTTTTATCAATAATTTAAGCATTTTTTGAGGGGAAAGGGGGGGAGTAACTCGTTATCATGAAATAACTAATTCATGTAAAATCAATAGGAGTAAAAATTGAAGCGGCAATTTTATAAGTTAATAAAATGCATCGGTATCTTATAACTTTTAGTCTAATTGTAATTTGTACTTTAACATAAACAGGAAACAAATTTGTTTTAAGTTATTATAGGGGAGACCGGGGCTAGTAGTGACATTTTCGACATTTATTATTTTAGCAGTAAGATTTGAACTGAAGCGAAACATTTAGAGTAAGTCTTGCGTAACATATTTATAAAACTACTATTAACATTATTTACGTTTTTATAACACAAAATGAATTTTGCGTTACCTCGAAATTTGTTAATACTAACCCCCGGTACGGGGCAAGTTGTGACATGCTAGGGGCACATTGTGACACATTAATGACACATACAAGTACATTGTAACAGATACAAATTATGTAAGCAAGGCGATTAAATGGGATATGTTAAATCAAGAAAGAGAAATTTATGCATTTATAACGTTCTGAACACAATAAAACACTTTCATGTTTTAATAATATTAGAAATGAAATGAAAATAAAACAATTAAATTGTTGACACTTGCAAACTCTTAATCCTTTATAAAGATACTTTTAGAGATACTTAGCAGTAATTAAAAAAACTGTCTTAATCAGGAAAAAAGTAAAAAGTAAGTCACTACTAATCTTTGGGCATATTGATCTTTGACTCGGGAACTTACTACAACGTGTAGTCCTACATCCTATATTTTTAATCATTCATTGCCATCGCTTGTTTCAGCGTCTGATTTGCAGTTAATACAAATATAATAAGGTTCATTTTTGGTACATTTGACCTGCGCCCTTCTTTTACATGTCATACATTGCACCCAGACTTCTCGGGGTCTAGAAAGTTTGTATTGTTCCAAGCAAACTAGACATAAGCAGTTTTCGTCATCTTCATAGCTATCCAATACGTTCTTCTCTCTCTTTTTCAATAACCTCGGTGTATTTTTTTATACACTCCTTGGTCTTTCCATACAGTTTCTTTTTTGTGTTTTCTTCTTCAATTAGTTTTCTGCGTTCTTTTGCTTTTTGTTTGCACGAATTTTCTTTTTACAGGTGTCCTTGTTAGAACGGCAGATTTTAAACATTTACAAATAGATCGCTTGCCTTTTCGGGGTCCTGCTTTAGGAAGTGGTCTTATTTCTGTAAGATTTACCACTGACACATTGCTATTATCAGTGGTCACATAATCATCTAATTCAATGAAATTTCTTATTTCTGAAGATGCTCCTACAATCTAACCATCATTGATTAAAGTTATTGCTGAAGTTTTTAATTTATTAACAGTTACAAATTTACTAATTTTTATCATTGTCATTCTGGTTTTTAACGTTCTCATCTCCGTTAGATAACGGTCGATCAGTTACTGAGGAACATAGGAAGTCGTCATTTGTAAAAATGTTCCTATTAAATTCCCAAATTCCACTGCAACGAAATCCTGCTTGAATGTTTTTTGGAGTGGCAACACTAGTAAAGGCTATTTTGACAATACCTGGTATGTCGCAGATCCACAGAGTGCTTCCAGGATGCGATTCCAAACATCCACATACAGCTCGATTGTAGAAATTTTTGAGCAGCCCGTATACTGACACATAAACGGGCCGTAATTTTTGACTCGTGTGAGATGGAAATGATAACAAAATCACTCCGTTGTCCAAACAATAATTCAAAACATCAATATTTCGATGACAACTATGGTTATCAAGCAATACTAAGACTGGCGACTCTTTCGAGCACCTTACATTTTTAACAAAATGTTTCATGAAAAGTAAAAAGTCAGGTCCTGTATTCCATCCACTCGGGTTTGATGTTCCGCAAAAGCCTAGGGGACCGTTACGAATAAAATGAGCTTTAAAAAACTTACGTAGAATTACAAACATCATTGGGACTGAATTTCCCAGAGCGTTAATGCTATTAACAATAATTACGTTTGTTCCCCTTTCTGAAGATGTCATTCACCCAACTCTTTTTTTTACCTTTTTCTGCAATTATTTTTACAGGTTTCTGCACTGTTCCTACTCCTGTCTCATCAGTATCCCATATGTCATTTGAATTAAATTTATTATCTTCTAATACAGACGCTAAGTAATTAAAAATATTTCTACATTATGTTTATTAAAACTCGTATTTTTACCCAAACTTTTTGCTTCAGGACCTCGAAAGGAAATTGTAGGATGTCGTTGCATAAATTTAGTCAACCGATAACACAGATTGCAGTTTTTTTAAACCAATTTTCAGGAATGTTTATGTCATTTATAATGGCAAACTTATACGCTAAATTTCGCAGTTCTGCAGGACAAATTCCATAAAACAAATTCGCTGAATGTTTGGCGTATTCACACAACTTCATCGCCTGTTTAAGTGTGAATATCATACGCAGTTTTTTATAGAGCATTTCAATACTTCCTTCCGTATTAGTACTCTTCTTTTTATTCATATATCTAAGAAGGGACATTCGGTTTAAATTGAACAATTCTTGGGTTTTCCTTATATTTCACCTTCCGGATTTAACTTCTATTGCTGCCCTTTCATAATCTACTAAAGTCACTTTAGCTCTTTATGTACGCCTCTTGTAATTTCGCACCATTTCTTCTGAAATATAAAAACCTCATTATAAATTATGATGGTGTAAGTAGTGACAGTGTCACAACGTGCCGCTTAGACTTCGTCACAATTTGCCCCGCGTTATGCCATTTTGAACTTTATTCATTAGTTTCCGAAATGTTGGCATGATTAACAAATGAAATACATAGAATAACAGCTCAAAATATAAGACTTTAAATAACGTTAGGGAAGTTTACATACCTCAGTATCGCTAGTGGCAATGACGGTTCAAATGTAGGTAGCAAAATTTACTTTTACGAAATAAAACAAGATAAATATTTATATCTCGAAAACAACCCGACGCTATACTTCAAAAAATACGCAGCACATTGAGACAATCAACTTCTTCACTCAGATGACGCGACAGTGATGAAACCTATTGGCTCAGTCAGGAAGCTCGATGACACTACTTGCCCCTGTCACAACTAACCCCGGTCTCCCCTAATTATTAAATTCCATCTAAAAGTTTTTATCAATATTTTAAAACCGATATATTTTATATTGGAATCACCCGTTACAATTAAATAAGTGATTCATATAAAATCAATAAATAATTCTTAGAAGTAAAAATGTTTTAAAGCGCCACTTTTTTATTAATAAAATGCATCAGAATCTTATAACGTTCAATCTAATTGTAATTTGTATTTTAATATAACAAGGAAACAAATTTGTTTTTTAATGATTTCTTATATGATTCATATATATATATATTTTTTTTTTTTTTTTTTTTTTTTTTTTTTTTTTAATCCACATACATAAGTAATTCATGTACATATATTATTACATTTTAATATTAAAATTGGTAAAGTTTCAATATTTGATAACATAATAAAAAACTATAAGAGCTCAAAATTATAAAAATACATGTAAATGAAAATTTAAAGATTGCCACTAATATTAAAAACTTGGAAATAATTTAAAAGTTTCCTAAGAAAAACAAAATTTAACAACAAATTCTAAATTGCAAAATTTTATCTATTACGTATATTTATTATGAATAATAACGCCTCTTACATATTTCTTTTTGTCTGGAAAACAAATACTAAAGACATACTAAAGAAAAACATTATGTTAAAGAACAAGGAATCTCCCAGGAATGTAATTTAATCAAATATATTGAAATTAAACAGATGACTTAATTTTCCGTGGTAATCGGACACAGTGTAGACTGGCAGGGTGCCATAAACATGACCAAAATTTAATTAAGCGAAATACTTTTGATGCTGAAGCTTAGAGATAAACATTTATTTGTAATACTGTTAAGAATATGAGGAAAAAAAAGTTATATTTATTCAAAAAACATGGTGTTATAATATTATTTTACAAAAGTTGAATTTATTTTAATCTACTTAATTTATAAGTATTTTCTGATATATTTTAAAATAACATTTATATTTATGTTTTATTTAATAAACATTGCCAAAATATTTGCTATATTCTTTACTATAGTACATGCATATTTTGATCGATATTATTGTGTTTTTGTACGCTACAATATTTAATGGTCATATAGTTGTACTATTTTTAGTACACAATATATAACATCTGCTTATTTTAATTAATTTTTAAAAAGTTATTTCAAGTGTTTTTATATTTAGTGCAGATTTGAAAGTCTATTTTATGTATATATTCAAAATTAGAACTAAAAATCGTACATACATGATTGGTTTAATATCACTTTTTGTTAGCATGGATTAATGTGCTATTTTCAACTTGTAATTCTTGCTTTAAACAAAATTGGAAAATAGTATAATTTAAGAATTTCAAATAATAAGAAAAAAGTAATAGAATTTAAAGTTTAATATGCTATAAGATTTTTTTTTGTTTTGTTAAATAAACCAATTGAGCAGATTTTACATTTTAATTAGGTGGATGTGATATATTTTATGACTACGACAATGGTAATCAAAATATGCTTTATAAATCTCAATGCATCTATGGTACTATTAAAAGAGCTGTTTGGAATACAAGAAAAGACACAAGAATGACCTCTGACAATGATAATCAAAATAAGCTATATAAATTTCAATTCATCTTGTGTACTATTAAAAGAGGTGTTCGGAATACAATAAAAGACGCAAGGATGATTTAAAAAAACAAAGAAAAAAAACAATGACTATGAAAACGATAATCAAAAGAACTTTATAAAAATCTTTTCAATGATAACCAAAATAAACTTTGTAAATTTCAATGCATCTTGTGTACTATTAAAAGAGGTGTTCGGAATACAAGAAAAGACGCAAGGATGATTTAAAAAAACAAAGAAAAAAAACAATGGCTATGAAAATGATAATCAAAAGAACTTTACAAATCTCAATGCATGTGTGGTTCTATTAAAACAACTGTTCATCATTTTTTTAACAATGGCAATTATTTTTTTAATATACGGAAGTGAAACATGGACATTTACAAAAAAAAATGACGAAAAATAGATCCTTAAACATAAAATTTTTGAGAAGTGCCAAAGGATGTTGAATAATGGATAAAATAAGGAATGGCTACATCAAAAGAGAACTTGAGGTTAACCAGTGTTGAATAAAATAGAAAATTACAGAAGGAAATGGAAGGATCAGTTTGAAAGAAAATATTCTGACTAGTTACCAAAAGTAACCTTAAATTGGCATCCAAAACGAAAAAGAGACATAGGAATGTCGAGAAAAAGATGGATGAGGCCGGAACAGATTTACACCCTTAACACTAGAAACGCGGAGACGGGTCATTTTGACCCGGACTCCGTGAAAAGATGCTGATTCAAACCAGATAAGTCTTCTTAAAATAAGTTACATACAAGCTCTACAAAAGCTATTTAAATAAATAAGTTAAATAGTTTTTAATAAAAATTCTGATGTGTATTATTTTTAGAAAACTCGACTAAAATTTTCCGCGGTTCTAGTGTTAAGTCATATTTGGAATAATAGAGAACTTGAGATTATACCAATATTGAATAAAATAGAAAATTATAGAATGAAATGGAAGGATCACTTTGAAAGGATGGATTCACACTGCTTACCAAAAACAGCCTTTAATTTCCATCCAAAGGAAAAACGACAGAGGAATGACAAGAAAGTGATAGATGAGGCCGGAACAGGTTTATACACAGAGCCGTGTCTATAATGATGATCATGAATGGTTATGACTTAATGATCCATTTTAGGAGAGATATTATAACTTAATAATATTACTAACCACTTGAATGTTACACTTAAAGTAAAAAATAAATGAAATTTGCACAATAAATCCAATAATGTAATTAAACATAACTTCTCGTTATGCTTACCCTTGATAAAAAAAATCTAATTTTGATAAACCAAACATTTTTTATTTTTATTATTATTATTAGTAGTAGTAGTCCGATTTTAAAAAAAATGTCATATACCATGGAAATTTGTAATGAAAAAATATCAATAAATTAATTTCTGACATAAATTTCACATGCATATAATTGACTTAATTTGTAAATTTATATAAAGGCATTTAATCTAAATGAAATATTTTACCAATCATTTGTTGACTTCTTAAAATACATTTATCTGTTGGTTATCAGTTCATACTTACAAAAATTTACTTTAGGAAGAATTGATAGCAATATACATTGTTACCAAACAAACAAAAAAAATCAATGAATTTATTTTCAATGTAAAAAATATCACTAACAATAATAAGGTCATTACGCCTAAATGAAGCGACATATAACAAAGTGTTTTATTTTTTTCTATTTATTTAAAATATAACTTTTTGTCATTGATATCGCTAACAGGCTTTTTGATGTGAGTCAGATTTCTTGACATATGAAACTTATTTTTATTAATGAACGAATGAAGACTATTGACAAGCATAGCTGCTTACAACATGGCGTCAGATAAGGGCAGATATCACACAGCGACGTTCTATTTTTAAACGGCCATAATGATTTAAAGACTGCCATTTTAACACAATGAACTACCATTGTGCATAGTTAATATAGCTATATAACTATAGCTGTATATACCACAATTTCCGGACATTCGGTTTGAGTGCAAAACCATTATTCTGGATAATTTAAGTTCCAGTTTCCTTCTCTCTCTTTTACTCTACTTGTATATATTATACATGCTTGCAGAATAGCTAAACATGCTTACATATTATAAATGAATATATATATATATATATGTGATTTTTGTATAACTAGTAACATTCATTATCACTTTTACAAGTGACAGTTTAATCTAACTTAAATATTAGATATACATTTTTAATTTAACTTTTCATACAAATTAATTAAAAAAATTTCTTTTCTGAAAAATCTATACATTGGTATACCGTTTTATAATTATTTGAACTAAATCCTTTTCAAGAATGTCATTTTCATAAATCCTTATGTAACGTATATCTCGCTATGAAATAAATCTTTCTTTGCGTCAGAAAAGTAATTGCTTATTGCTTAAAATTTCCTATTTCGCAAATGTTTTCTAAAAATAAAGTTAATTATTCATAGCTGCCACTTTCAAAGCTTTCGGAAGATAATATTTATGGCAAGTACAATAAAGAACATTGAACATTTCAACATATCACTTCTTTGTCAGATTTTTGAGACAGCAGTTTACGACAGAATAATTTTTTTCTACTCTTCTAAAATGTTAGAAGTATTTGGAAATAAACAAATAATTTTTTGTTGCACAAAAATTTTGTATTTAAAAAAAAAATTATTATTTTTTATTGTTATATTTTAATTAGAGAATCTCAATATCAAACGTGTTTTGTAAATTTATACCACTTAATTTTATTTTACCATGCGATTTTTTTATTGAAAGTTTTATATTGTTTTACAATAACAAATAAATGACGCACGTGTTTAAAAAAAAAATTCAAAAATGTTAAATTCTTATACTTTTTTTTACATAAACAAACACAATTAAATTTTTTCTAATAAAAAATTATATTTTGAAAAAAAAAACATTCATTTACAAGTAAAACTAATGTTATAGATAGATAGATAGATAGATAGATAGATTAAAACTATGCATTTTTCTGAAGCACATCTCTTTAAATAATAATAATAATAAAATAATAAATAGTATGTACCTATTCATCAAAAATGGAGTTTGCATTATTTGCGGTGTATTATGTTAAGCTAGCTACATGACAGACCAGATGCTTTATGGATAAGTTTATCTGAATGATACTTCCAGTTGTCGGCCCTGTTATCTCAAAATGTATAGGGTTGATACTTTAAGTAAAAGGTATGAAATCACAACTGAATTACAAATACTGCTAAGAGCCCGTACATAAATAATGTCACTCTTGATAAGGGTTTGCTGTTGTAAGAGGCTACATTAGTTTCCTCTAATGTTTTATCTTTCTTCAGTATGAAACTTACTGTGAATTGCGTTTTATGGTAATGTACACGTGGCCGGTTTTTATAATCTTAATACCGAATCTTAATTCCTTCAGCATCTTAAATAATTTCTTAGTTTAACATGATCGTGTTCATGGACTTTATCTTGAAGATAGCCAGATAGACTGGCTTGGCCAACTTTCTGTGGTCCGATACATCCGTAATCAATAAAAAAGGTACATAATGCAATGGAAATAAACGAATTTTTTTGCCTAGATGCATTGAGTACCGTACACACGATGAGAAACAAAGCTACATTGAGCAGAAGAACATATAAAACGATTTCACGCGGATATGCCGGGGAACTCCGAAGCAACCCATGGAAGTCGAGTCAAATATTTAAGAATAAAAATCGACAAAAAAAGAAAAAAAACGACAATAACCGCATTCAACGAAAACCAAGGCAATTCTGTATATTATTATTTACTTTCTGAAACATATTATTGTTGGCCTTTAAAATATTTTTTGTCATTTAAAAGAAAAAAAATCTGCTTCTAAAATATTTTAGATAATGTTTATCCCTCCTGCCTATTCATACTTTTTTCATTTATATACCCATTCAAAAAGTATTCTCGTACTAATAATCTGAAAAGTTTTGTATATTCTAATCACTTAAGGTGAACCTTTTTATGCTATTCAGACACTCACATTTTCCGCTTATCTGTGTGCACGGCAATGCACTGTCAAGTGGAAAAAGCACAGCCGTAAGCATCCATATCTGGAAGCAAGTGGGGAGTACTTTTGACATCACCATAACTTTGTGCTAGAGTTTCCCAGGAATTTTAACCCTTTAATTCCCATGATAGAACACGTTCTAGAAATTATGTAGTTCAGAAAAACTGTTTTTACATCAGAAAAATTCAATGGCTAATTTCGTTCTGTTTAAATACGGAATGTTCTGTTATTAATTAGAGCAAATATTGCTGTTTTAAATTTCTGATAGAAATTAAGATATACGAATTAAAATATCTCGGGCAATCTCGGGCGGTTTGGGATCCAGAGGATTAAAATTCGTTTAATTATAAGCATTTTTCAAACGGAGAAAACAATTCAAAATTCCACGTTTTTTTTTTCTTTTTTTTTCCTTTTCTTTTCTAGTTCAGAAAATATATAAAGTCATTTATTCGCTTTTTAGACTCTCGCTTTTTTACTTACTCACCTATGATAAAAAATATAGGGTACATCTTGTATCCAAAGAAATTTGAAATGTTATAATCAGCTTGTGTATAAGATACAAATAAAACGAAAAAATAAAAAAAAGTAAAAAAATCGAAAAAAAGTGTAAAAATTCATAAATGTTTAAAAAATGTATAAAATACTTTAAATAAAAAAATATGTTTGTTTTCAACCGAAACACTACGTTTATATAAAGTATCAATAATTTACAATAATTAAAATCAACGTTTAACACACAATAAATAAACACACACCACATACGTATACGTTTCACGAACGTATACCAGGGCTCGCTTCCTCAGTGTATAAAAGTTAAAATGTTTAAAAACAGGAAACCCCCTCAACTGACAGAAAGTCAGAGACCCAAATGATCGCAAGCATAATACCAAAATACCCACAAGCTTCAGCAATTAATAAGATTAAACCGGAAATGAGGTGTTATGACATAATAAATCTAACCAAAAAGTTGAGATGTTTAGCTTGTAAAGAAAGTTTAACTTTAACTTTTAATTTAAACTTTCAAACTCCTAAAAAGATTCTATCAGAGTTCTCATTAAAAACACAGTGGAACATAATACAATGAAATTCAAACCAACTATCACTAAAGATCAAAAAGAAGTTTTATGTTCTATGAAATCTAACGATGACATTATTATCTCCAAAGCTGACAAGGGGGGCAAAATAGTAATACAAGACAAAGCTGTTTATTTAGAAAAAGTACATGATCGTTACAGTCTGGTCCTTACGTCAAATTAAATCGTGATCCGTCTGAAAATGATTTAATAAATACTAGAAAACTTATCAAATCCTCTCCTTGCATTGATGACAGTATAAAAATGTCATTAACTCCTTCCATTGCTAACTGTAGTCGTTTTTATGCTTTACCAAAAGTACACAAAATTGGTGTCCCTGTCCGTCCGTTTGTTTCCAATATCGGTTCATCCTCCTACCCGCTTGCTAAATATCTGGTTAAGCGTTTTTCTTTTCTCTCAATATCCAATGTTTACACTGTTAAGAATTCAAGCTCTTTTGTTAATCTCATTAGGAACTACACCCCCTCCCCCTCTTTGAGAATGGTTTTATATGATGTCACATCTCTGTTTACACATGTTCCTCTTCTTGGTGCAATTCAATGCCTCACTCTCAGATTAAAAGAATTTCATTACACTGATCACGAAATTAATCATATTGTTGATTTATTCAACATTTGTTTTAAAAAAAATACTTTTAAATTTTCCAACCAACTCTATTCCATGTCTGATAGTTTAGCTATGGGTAACCCCCTTAGCCCTTTCCTAGCTGATCTGTATATGCATTACTTTGAAGTTAAAATGTTTAATCTCATCAGTTTCCCATTTTATTGCAGATACGTTGATGATTCTTTTGCACTCATCGAGCCATTTGTTTCTCCTGTTGATAATATTTTGACTATTTTAAATCAAATAGATCCAGTCATTCAATTCACTTATGAAGTCGAAAGCGATAACAAATTACCATTTCTTGACGTTTTAGTCACTCGTCAATTAACCTCATTTGACACCCGTGTTTACCGTAAAACCTTTGCTGTCACACTGCCCCCCCCCATTTTAATTCATGTCACCCCCATCTCAAAAAGCTTCTGCTTTTCTGTACTTAATTAATAGAGCTCACTTAATTTGTTCAGATAACAGTTCTCTTAGTGATGAGTTAAATTACATAAGATCAGTTCCTATAAATCGTGGCTTCAGTTTATCATATATCAATAAATTAATTTCTAATAGTTTTAATAAACATCTCGATGATCCTGATTCTTCTGTTACACCAGTTTTTTATTCTAGTTTAATTATTTTTCCGTTTCATCAAAGCATTAGCTTTAAAGTTGCAAATATTTTGAAACATTATGATTTGAAAGTAGTATTTAAACCAGTCAATAAATTAACTATTTCTCAATTAAAAGATCAATTTTCTCCTCTCGATCATTGGGGTATTTACAATATACAATGTCAGTGTTGTTTGTCCTATATTGGACAAACAAAACGTAAACTCAGAAAAAGAGTCGCTGAACATATGGGTTATGTTAAATGAAAAGAGTTAAAGAATAATCTCTATTGTTTCTCATTGTTCGGAGGAGGGCCATAATTTTAATTTTACCTCTGCTACTATTATCTAAAAATGCACTACTCCGCTAGACTTAGACTTTTTCGAAGCACTCCATAGACATAAAGCAAAACACTCCTTGGTTAATGACCTGTCAAGTGTACCGTACATCTCACCTTTCTGGTTAGATTTATTATGTCATAACACCTCATTTCCGGTTTAATCTTATTGGTTGCTGAGGCTTGTGGGTATTTTGGTATTATGTTTGCAATCATTTGGGTCTCTGACTTGCTATCAGTTGGGGGTTTTTTCTGTTTTTAAACATTTTAACTTTTATACACTGAGGAAGCGAGCCCTGGTTCTCGTGAAACGTATACGTATGTGGTGTGTTTATCTACTGTGTGTTAAACGTTGATTTTAATTATTGTAATCTTCCACACAAGGTTTTAGCTTATTATCAATAATTTAGAACTAAGAGTACCCACAAAGCCTACCTACAAATGTATACCTACAAAGTTATTGAACCCACAGGCATATTTAGCCCAGAATGGCACTGCTTGGCAAGTACTCCTGGTCATTGATATAATTTAGTATTTAAAGAATATTCAAATATGCATTTTTATCAAATTGCGTATTTTTCTCTCTTTGCCGAAAACATTCAAAAACGAAATTTTTTTACTAAAATGCAATACAATTTTTTTAATCATTGAATGTATGCTTTGAAGTTGAAGTATTATACTATATTATAATTCGGCATATAAGATACAGTTTTATCGCAAACCATAGTTTCAAAGGATTTTTATTTCAAAACACTAGCAAAGTAAATATAAATACATATATATGTGTGTGTGTGCAGTAATACATACGTTTGAATATTCTTAATTAAAATAATCATCCGTTATTCATTATTTATTTATTTATTTATTTATTTATTTATTTATTTGCTTATTTTTTACTTTAAGATATAATTTTGTTACAAAATATGAGACTACCTCGAAAGGTTTTTAAAAATTCATTTTTGTTGAACAGAAAATATGTAATTTTTTAAGTATGTAATAAACAATAATGTATATTGCTAAATTTAAATCCAAAATTATAGGTTTTTTATTTTATTTTATTTTATTTTATTTTTTTTTTTTTTTACAAACATTTTACGAGTTTCTGAAATAGGGCAATAAAGAATACTTCTTCGTTTATTATTTATAATCCGTAAATAACAGTATATTTATGTCTTAAAAATGATATAAAAAATTATTTGCATAAAATACTTTACATGAATTTTAATAAATTCATTCATGCTATCGATGTAGCTATATTAACATTGAAAGATGTAAAATTATCTTTATTGGCTTAACATATATTTTTGGAATATTTATGATGGGTGAAATCCGAATACTTCAAGAACCATTTTCTTTCTACTTCGATTTCTTCTAAGGAATTCTAGTTTATTTGAACTAACAAACAAAAAATTTTGTTTAAATCTGAATTCCTATAACAAACATAACTTTACATGTGTAAGAAATTGTACAACAAATAACGTTCTTCGTTCAGTAAAAGAAATTTTGTTTCTTTATTTTATAAAATAAACGGCAAACATAAATATTAGGTGTTACATTAATTTACTGGGGAAAATACAAGTGCATTTCAACAGTTGGGTTTTTCCGATTTATTTTAACGAGGAAGAAAGAAAAAGATGAATAACTCTAACTTAAAAATTTTCAGTGTATTGGATATTTCTGGTATTATTATGTTTATTGGTTTTAATCTAATTATTACTTTTATCTTATATCAAGATTTTTGCCATTTATTTATCTAAATATAAAAAAATTTTCTGGTTAAAATTAAATGCAATTATGAATTAAAAAGTATATATATAAAGTACTTTTGCGAAATTTTTGATTTAAATTTTTTCGAGAAAGACAGTAATTCAAAAAATACGCTAATACTTTTAACAAATTTCCATGTATTTTCAAATTAAATAAAATGAATTTTTTACCGCACAATATTTTACAAACTAATATAATAAGTACAATAATGTCGTTTTATAAAGTTTGAGCAGACTTTATTCTCTACGAAGGTCCATTTCTCTAAATAAACTTTGAATCAACCGAAAATTATCAGAAATTCTTTCAAGAAGCCCTTCTTAAGAAAGAAGGGCTTTAATTCAATAAATACCGTTACGTAAAAAATCTTTTAAAGTTTCTGAAAACAATACAAATGCCTTTGAGCTTAACACATTCAAATGATTTAGGTAATATTTGGGGTTGTCAATAATAATTTTTAGATAATCATTCAAGTTAAGATTTGTCAAAGACCGATACTAAACTAAAATCGTCACTAAAAATTATTTTACTGACGATGCAAGTATCACAAAATCCCTCTAATATAAATATTTTTTTTTTCTTTAAGGTTTAATTTTCCTAACTATCATCAACTGATTGCAGAGTATTCATCAATCATTATATAAATAATAAATGTAGAAGTGTATGCATTATATTAAAAGATTCAGCACAATATTAGCCAGTTAATTCGTCAGTACACGCGCTCGGATAAAATGCACTCCAATCACATGTTTTCTTAAAAAAAATGGATATTACCTGCCTTTTACTTTTGAAGAATAAAATATAGAAATGATGAGGAGTGAAGAAATGTCTTTCCTTTGTTCAATAGGAGAGGAGAGATATAATTCTTCTGCATTAAAAAAAAAAAAAAAAAAGTAATGAAATTTACATTTTATATTATTTATAGGCTTTATATTTCTTCTTCAGTGGAATTAACTAGAATTTATCATGAGTATTCTGGGCGGATGTGATGGCATATATTGTATTAATATATCAACTATTTTCCTCTATATTCCTTTAGGAAGATGCTTTATGGAATGTTTTTTAAACTGAAATTGGCTTGTTCATTTGTTACGGAGAACATTTAAGTAATCACACACAGTCTTTTTTTTTTTCAGAATTTATTTATATAGAACTAGAGAATATCGGCCAAGCTATTTTCATTATGGAATGCCAACCACAATGTAAATGGAAAATTTGATTGATAAATTGATAGCAAATAGAGCATCCAGATTGCTCATTACTGTAGCCAGCCGTGGCGCCCACTTGTCATAAATTATTCATTAATTGCATAATATTATTGATTTAATAAAATCAACATAATGACCAATAAACTTACTTTTCTGTATTTTTATTTGTTTTAATTTTCTATAAATATAAAAAAAAAAGACACCCTTTACTAGACATATGTCTATTTTGTGTTAAAATTTGTAGATAGTTTAGTATCATTAGAGAATATCTAATTTAAGTTCGTTTCCCTATTGATAATTTAAATTTTTGTTTTCGATTACAAAATGAGTTTAAATTCAAAGTAATAATCCTAAAGACAGTTACACAGATAAATAAAAATCAACATTATTTAAACTTATACAGAACTTTTATTTATATATAGATACTTGGTTTACCCATGGTTATCACAAGTACAGCCGTCATGCAGTGAAAAAAAAAAAAGAATTAACTTTTTTTTTTCACTGCAATTTTTTTTTTTTTTTTTTTTTTTTTTTTTTTTTTTTTGCTAGAAGTTGTTAGTGATGTTTAAAACATATATAATATTTTAAATCTTTTATCTGTGAAAATGTAATTCAATGGTGCACTTAATATATAAAATTTGGGGTGAATAAATTCAGATTTATTTTACAGATACAGTTATTTAAATATTCTAATAAAGAACCTTTGAAAAAATTGCATTTGCTTTCATGCTCACATTTTTTTTTTTTTTTTACCCTACAATTAAATAAATTAAGTAAAGTAAATAAAGTAGATGATATTTTTAAATAAAGTAGATGAAAAATTTTGAAATTTGGTTTTCAAATGTGTTACGTGTTTCCATATGGTTGAATTAGACACAATACTTTTATTTTTTAACACGTTCGCTGCCGCTTACATGAAGATGTGATGATAGTTAATGCCGCACTACAGAAAAACGTTTTTCCCAGTAGCCGATTTACTTTTTTTAACAAAGAATCAGTGAAAGTTTTTTCCGCGCTAGCGCGTGACTGGCTAATTGACATCACCCCACATCACGCGCTGGCGCATGAGTGGCTTCTTAACGTTGGCGCCATATCACGCGCTTTTGCGTGAGTGGCAGCGAACATGTTAAATGGTGCAGGTTTTTTTACTTTGTTCTAAATGTATTGGAAAGTGTTTTATAATCTATATTAGACACATGAATTTTTTCTTTCTTGTTTTTGCTATTATGGTTCTAAAGATGATATGAGATTTTATGACATTTATGTTATTTTTGTTTATGGAACTTATATAGGTATATACATATAAACATAGAGGAACAAACCCACATAAAACTAGATATGATTTAATTATTTGAATAAAAAATAAAGGTACACATTTTGATATAGATTCATATTTTTGACTTTCATATGCAATTTGAATTGGAATAAGTGTTAGTGTTACTGACACTCAAAATAAATATGCCATTTTCTTGAAAGGGAGAATAGTATTTATCATGTTTATGTGGGAAAATATTTCTATAGTCATTATTTTTTATGCGGTGAAAATTTTTGAACAGTGTCGTTAATTAGATTGCAAGCTAAAATAAATTATTTTTCAACGATTAAATTATTTCTCTTATCTTTTCATTAGTAGGTGCCAATTAACAACTTTTTTTCATTAAGTTTCCAATAAAAAAAGCAAAATTAAATAATATAAGTTCCTTGTGACAAACACAATTATTCTCGAATTCTTTTTTGTTAATTTTAATGAGTTTGCTACAGTAATAAAATACATTGAAGAGCTTTGGATAATTAGTGTAAGAAAAAAGTTAAAAAAACTCACTCCCGTTGAGCAATGTTAATTTTTATGGATTTTCTTCATAAGTAAATGTTCATTCAAGCGCAAATGAATATGTGTCTTTAAAAAAATAAAATTTATGAACTTTTTCGGATATTTAGTACTTTTAAAAACTTAGCAACAAATGTTTTCTTTTTTTTCTATTTGCTTATAAAGTTATACAGGAAATAAATTTCATTTAACAACACACAAAAAAGAAACAATTATTTGAAACTATGTTTTTATAAAATAATGAATAATAATGCTCAGAATTTCGTCAAAGGTACCACCATTGTTTAGGCATTTATCATAACGAGGCGCGATTGTTTTGATGACCTTTTCAAAATACCGATGTCGCTGTCGCCTGAAATTACAATCATTGAGTAAAAAAGAATCCAACCTAGTTACAATCCCTGAGCTGATTGCCAGCAAGAAAGGACTAAAAGATGCTTTTCAAGTACTTTAAAAGATGAAAAACACTTGTGCAAGTAAGGCTTATAGATTGCAGGAGGGGTGATCAAAAATTTATTTTCACGTCCTGAATTGACCTCGTCCTGTCAAGCACCCACCTTTTCAACATTGAATTGCCTGTCGTATTGAATCCGTATGCCGTATAAATTTATATATAAATTTCACATGCTTTGGTGTTCTTCGCCTGATTCCTATGCGGAGAATGTCGATTAATCTTGAAGTACCTGTGGTATCTTCCGATAAGTTTAATGAAAAGAATAGTATACTGTAATAAGTTAATCCAGCAAGTAGAAAGTATTTAATATATAAGTAAGTATCGGGCTGGATCTTTTATAACAATACCTTAAATGTAAATAATGTTTTGTTTGTACATAAATAATATGTTATTTAGTATTAATTAAATAGGTTAGCAATTTTTTTATATCCTTATTACATCTTTTCGTGTATCACATACTTATATCGGCGGCGGCAACTTATCAAATAAAATAACATTTTTGGAAGTTTGCACGAGATGTGATTGTAGATCCGTGAAAAATTATCATCGTGAGAATTAAGGAAGAGTACAACAACATGATTTTTACATTATGAATAAAATTGGACACGAATTATTATTTTTTTAAATAGTGTAGATCTTTTTAATTTAACATAACTACTATACACACACATATATATATATATACAGGGTGATCATCATTGATATTGCGATTTCAAAATCGATAATTTTAAAACTGTTGATCAGAATGACTTGACATTTTAGTAGAACAAATGTGGACTATGGAATATTTTAAAATAGCAAATAAAGCTTTTGTGCACAAATGTTGAAAGATTGAAAACCAACGAATATAAATGCACAAATAAAGTATGAGAAGGTAGCAAATAGCTATTTCGAATCTACTATCGAATATGGAATATTGTTTGTAAAGAAGCAAATTAGTTCCAAAATGTGGCAATAGATGGCTCTTTCAGGGTTCACACTGTTTGGAGATATTCAAATTACTAATACTTGACATGCACATCGCAGAAATATCTGATATAAAAATGCAGAGAACCAAATCTTTGCCTGAGTGCTTCGTCATGACTCTGAATATAAAGAATCAATCTCTGCTCTTGAAACTTTTATATAAGAAAGATGACTGTGCACTTCTAGCTATAAGGAGGAGATTAAATTCCATACAATGTCGTCAAATAACCTCAAATATTGCCAAGTTTCATTATGTCAAGTTTCCTGCCATATAAAATATGATTGATAAATTCGAAAAGACCAGCTCATTTGATGTTAAAGGGGTAGAGGAAGGAAACACGTTTCAGCTCTGGAAGATGCGGCTTTACAAGTACAGGCTGTCAGTGATGCTGTAATCACAGTGCATGAGGATTTGGCCGAATGTTGAATATGCCGAACAGCGTGGTGCATAAAGTCCTATATCTTGCGCTATATCCTCAGAATATCTTGCGCTGTTATCTGTAAAAGATAGCTCATGTGCAGTAGTTACTACATATTTGACTTGGAAGCATGTAAATCCTTTCCATTTCAATTTCTTGTCCTGATGAAAGAGGACAACGAATGACTATGGAACATTTTGTGGTCTGACAAGGCTACTTTCATTTGCATGGCTCTGGAAATACTCAGAATTTTAAGATATAGGGATCGAGAATTCATCCCAGCTAAAGCCATTATTTCTTCAATCTGAAAAGATCAGTGCGTGGTGTGGAAAAACGGCAGTATTTATCGTCTGCTCGTTTTCTCCGTAGAGATCACACCTGCAGATCAGCGATCTTGCAATATTTATACAAGACGGTGCTCCTCTGCATATTGCTACACCAGTATAGCAATTTCTGATTACTAATTTCGAAGATGTTAGGATGATAAGCCACCATTTTCTAACAACTTGGCTGCCAAGTTTCCCAGAATTAAACCTAAATTCTGGAATTAAGGGTACCTGAAAAAAGCTTTTTACAACGAACTGATTCAGAATCTAGTCGACGTCAATTGAAGCATCACATAACACACCCATTGCATCAGTACAAACACCTTCTGAACTGTTGTGGAGTTTGCCGTTATGCACTTCCAATGAGCAGCGGAACAAGACGGAGGACATAACGAACAGGAATCCATGGAACACACACGTTACAGATGATTAAGACAATAATCTGTAAGGTGTGTGTTCTATGAAGCTCTATTTTTTTTATAATTTGTCACTGCTGTCGTTGTAAATACGTGTTATTGTTTTCCGCTAATAAATATTGAGAAAATCCACGAACTTCTTTCGACTAACAACATTCCTGTGTTAATTAAGGAATATATTTTTGATATTTCTCCTGACATTACCACGAGAACGCCATCTGTCGGCGTATTATGGAACTGTTCTTTACTTCACCAAAAAAAAGTCTATAGCCTCACGATTGTTTTGCCAATACTTTATATGGCCAAAGATGACGGTCCACTTGCGATTTTAGACATTTTGTTAAATATCTAAAAAAATACATGATGAATTATCATGAAAATCTAAATATGTAAATATAATAGTAAAAGTCATACACTTCCGTGTAGATTTTCTCTCGCAACTCCAAAGAGGACCATTAACAAATTAAAAAAGGATTAATATATTTTAGATAATACTGTCAAAACTAATATAGCAAAAACTGTCGATTATGATTAAGTGGATTATTGTAATAAACTGTGTTCATTTTTTATTTTGATAGCGTGTATACTCGAAGAGAAATTAAGGTTTTTTAAAAACAGTCTCAAATCTTTCCAATATTTTTGCTTATAATTTGAAGAATTATTAATATAAATTAATAATATTTTCAGAAAATATAACAAATAATATTGCACATAATACTATGCAATCATAATTAAAAAATAATAAAAATTTTACGAAAAATAACTAGGTTCACCAAATAATTTTTCACTGCGCACTCGTCAACGATATCAAAACTTCATTTGCATATTATATTAGCTACATAAATAGAGCAACTTTCGTGAATATCTCAAAATAAAAGCTTGAAAATTCTGAAAGTGATCGTCTACAGAATAAGCACAAAATCCGTTGCTCTCAAAATGAAGCAAAAAATGAGGAGTTTTATCTAAATGTAGTAGTACGTCTCATATTGTGTATTCTATATCGTGTATTCTATATTGTGTGCAATGTTGATTGTCATATCTTCAGAAAAAATTATTATTTTATATTTAGAACTCTTCAAATTATTAGCTAAAATCTTTGAGAAAATTGGGACTGTTTTTATAAAAACCTTAATTTTCTTACTTTTATACCTGCTATCGACATAAAAATGAACACAGTTTGTTACAATAAGCCATTTAATCATAATCTACAGTTTGAGTGCTTTTGCTACAGTAGTTTTGACAGGATTATCCAAAAGATATTAACACTTTTTTAATTTGTTGACGATCCCCTTAGAGCTTCGGGAAAAAAATCTTCACGGAATGTATGATTTATACTATTATATTTATACAGTTAGAGTTTCAGGATAAATACTCATGTATTTTTCTAGATATTTAACAAAATGTCTAAAATCGCAAGTGTACGGTCATCTTTGGCCATACACTTGCGATGTATGGTATATCAAGTGATCGTATATCAAGTGATATCAATGGTGGAATCGTATCTCAAGTGATTCCGACCAGTATTTAAAAAATATATATAACGATTTTTTAAATCGTAACTTTAATTATAATGATCCAGTATATATATAAATATATTTACACATATATATATAGTATATCTTATTTACTCGTATATAACGCGCATCTCCAAACATTACAAGAAAAATGGCGATTTTTTTCATCTCGTATATAACGCGCGCCATAAATTTGATATGGAAGTGAATGAATATTCAAATGAATTTCAGTAAAGCATATCGAAATAAATATTATATCAGGACAGGAAACAAGGCGAAAACACATTTATTAGAGTTCGGGTAGAGAGTGATTGCAGGGTGAAATGAGAAGTAAATAATAGGGGGGGGGGATGTCTCAATAAATGTAAGGGGTTTCAAATTTTCTCTTTTTCTATCTCTGAAGCAGAAAGATAAATTAATGCAAATTAAAAATACTATGTTTCTTATTAAACTATTAAAATAGCTTCATTTTATGCTAAGGAAAGTGTATGATGATGAAAAATTCGAGGGTATAACTAGTGCAATATTAAATATCATGTTAGCTTCATATGTGCAAATAGGATCAGCGAGGGTTGAAACGCTTATTTTAGTTATGATTTAATATTTTTGAAAACAGTGAAAGTGCCTCAAATGCAAAATTAGATTTTTGAACAGAATTTTATTTGGATTTTCGGAACAGAAAATCATTTAGTGACCTTAGTTGATTCCAGTGGAGGCTCAAGATGTTTTTGGAGGGCTGAGGTCCCCCAAAGCAACGGTCTTGAGTGAATGAAGGGAAGGGGGAGATGAAATTAGTGATGGCAATGAGAACTGGCAATTAGTATTTAAGTGATGTTGCTAGTGCTGTAGTATAAAAAAATGCAAAGAGTGTAATAAAAATGCAGTAATACTTCGGTTAAGTAATATTGTCTTAGTTTTAATGTCTTCCTTAAATATGTTTCTTGACTCATGGGTATATAATGCGATTATATCCAGTAGTAAAAAATTATTCCGTGTATAACGCGCACCTAGAAGTTTTGCCCCAATTATTTGGAAAGAAGTGCGTGTTATACACCACGAATAAATTCGGTATATGTATATATATATATATATATATATATATATATATATACATAAAATATATATATATATATATTTATATATATATATATATATATATATATATATATATATATATATATATATATATATATATATAAGTAGCTAAAACATTTAGCTACTTTTGTAATGTATTAAAATATATAAGATACCAGTATATGAAATATCAAAGCGAACTTAATTCATAATTACTTGCGCAAAGTAGCATAAAAATAGGATTGCTAATACAAAACCATTAATTGTAAAATAAAATATATCAACAAAAAATGAAAAAAATGAATTAAAAGGAACATTTGGAATTTGCAGAACTATAATAGACTCATTGTATCCCAAGTACTATAAAACTACAAATAAATTGTGTAGTTTCATTTTCGCATGAGCCACGAGAAGAAAAAATAATACGAATTTGGGAGCAACTGAACAACTGAATTAAAGGATCCGAATCCGTTGGGAGACTTTTTTTTAAAACTCTAATTTTGACACATTTTTTGTGTGTATTCCAGTGTAACCTAACACAGAAAAAAGAAAATTTACAAAATGAAGTGTATATATAATATCTTTGCAACATTTTAATATTTTGAAGAATTTTTGTCGTTTTATACACATTTTAAATTAAAACGGCTCCGAATGTTTTTTAAAAAAATGTAAGGAACATGTTTTCTTTCTAATATATGCATATTAGACATTCTTGAGTATAATGAACTAAAAACTAGTCAATATACTGAAATCTAAAAGAAATACAGCAAATATATACAATTACACATAAAATTTCAATAATTTTACGTACAGCTCTTTATAAAAAAAAAAAAAAAAAAAAAAAAAAAAAAAAAAAAAAAAACTACATATAAACATATAAGCCACATAGAGCTAATCCTTGCACTCTACATATTATCGTAAGCAGCACAGAAATTTTTATCATAATGAAAATTTGTGTTAGTGCAATAGTCAATTAACTTTTGATTAAAATATAATTCTTCAGAAAAGGCATTTAACTTTTTCAAGTTTTGTATAAATTAATATCATCTATTTAAAAAAAAGTTTTAATTTCATTCCTAATAGATGAACTGGATTTGAAACAAATGTAGCAACAGAAATGTTCATTCTATAAGAAAATCAAATTATAAAAATGCGAATTTTCATTGAAATTGACATTTTAAAAGTAGAGGGATACCTTAATTTAAGTTTTACACGTACTGTTAATGTTTGATGACATATCATTTTATTGCATATAACTGATAGGCTTGGTGATATTACAGGTTGTATTCAATTAAAGATCCAACTTTATAATTCTGTAATTTAAAAGTTCTCGTAAAAAATATTCTGTCATTTCACATGAATATAGATTAATTAATTGCATGATCTTTAGCAAAGAAAATATATATATATATATATATATATATATATATATATATATATATATATATATATATATATATAATGCTATGCTGGTAATTTTCTGAAACTTACATATACTTGGACGAAATAAAACAGAAGTAACTGTCGAAATCCTCTTGTCAGATGAACCTCGATTAACAATGCAATGTTATGTAAATATGTAAAGATTCATAATGGGGTCAACAAAGCTGATGCTAGTACAGCAGCCTGTATCTTTTCATACTGTAAAAATAAATGCGTGCGGAAGATTTTCGGTAACATTTTAGGATGTGTTCAGTCTTTTTTTTTTTTTTTTTAAGAAATTGTTCTTGTAATTCTTTGACCATGAATATTCTACCATCAACTGTAAATCTGTATGAATCGTTTTCTGTGACTTCATTTTTCTTGAGCTCAAAGAACATTAATAATTTATAAATAGTACAATATTTACCCAGCATGGAGTTCTTCCCTAAATTTCAAAACATGAAAAAATATTAATTTGTTAAATTACAATATTATCAGCTAAATTTTTGAAACTGACTAGTAATCGCTTTGACTTAGCATTAATATTTGTGACTTCTGCAAGTGATACTCTTCAAAAATACTATGTTTGGTCGCAATGAACGCAATCGTTACTCTAGAAATTAATAATGTAAAACCAGCCACAATATTTTCTAAAGCCCCCCTCTTTTATCATTTAAACACGAAATTAAAAATTTTAGATTAAATATTAGACATTTTATTATACTCGCTGGCATTTGTTTCGTAATTTCTCTTTCATAATGTTTTAGTATATGTTTTGTGTTCTCATATGTCAAATGAATTATTTTATTCTTCTTAATTTCCCTTTGATAAGAAAATAATGGCGAATAATTAGCACACTAGTGATGAGTTACTAGTTTAACTTTTTGTACCGTGTCCAATTTTTTTCTGTATTTTTAAAAGCGAAGACGTATTTATTGCTACATTTTTAGCTATATATTGCCGATGTAAACAACCGTCCATTACTATATGAATGTTCAGATGAAATTCCCAACCATTCAGAAATATTGTTTCTAAGAATACGGAAATTGAAAATTTCATTTTTAATCAGTCTAGAAATCAATAATTATGATTTTGTATTTCTTTATCTAATGTGAGAGCCTTACTTACTTTTTCAATTGAGAGCATGTTGCTTTACACTTTCTACAAGTATCAATATTTCTTGGAAAATATGTCAAAAAAATTTCTTAATTTTTCCGTCTTAGAAAACACATATGGAAAAAATAATTGGTAATGAAGGATTAGCATGGCTGAGCATCGATATTAAAAATAAATTAAATAAAATTCAAAACATACATTTAATCAGATTTTCTTTTGAGACTTAAAGCTAACAAAATCAAATTTAATTCACAAATTTCCTTATATCTGAGAAACTTAATGATGAAATTTCGTAACGATATACGAAAGATAAACGTAACAGATTTAATGTGTGTAATTAAATTCATTTTCAGATGATTAAATCCACAGATCACTTTGCGGGTCATTAGATTATGTTTAAAAGATAAATGAGAGTTGGTTTTTGGTGACCCTTTTTTGGTCTTAAGCGTTTTTTTTTTTTTTTCTTTGTAAGATAGAATTTAAGTTTCTGTAACTTATGTTGTATATATCTGTCTATCTATCTATCTATCTATATATGTATGTATATATATATATATATATATATATATATATATATATATACATATATATATATATATATATATATATATATATATATATATATATATATATATATATATATATATATATATATATATATATATATATATATTTCACAAGAGATTCAGAGATAATTTAAAATATATGAAATAGTATAAGAAAGCTGGTACCTAGTTTTGGAATACTTTTTATTTTCACCTCATACTCATTTATTTTATTTCGAAAAATGTTTATATAGTTTATTGTTCTCACATACTACGAGTATTTCTATTTATTAGAAAATAAATTAAACTTCTTTTAAACATCGAAATACTTTATAAAAAATGTAACTTTTTTTGCGTCATAATAAACATTTAAAAAAACTGTCGATAAACGATTAGTATGACTAAGTAACGATATTGTTCTTCAAAAATAAATAAATAAATAAAATGAAGAATATACATATTTAATCAGAAATTTATTTTAAACTTATTACTAAAGAGATTAATTGCCTCTAATTCAATTCTCAGATTTCCTTATATCTGTGTAACTTAATGATGGAACTGCAAAATAACCTGTGAAAAATCCGTATACAGATTTGGTGTATACATACACCAAATCAAATGTATTTTCAGTTAATACACAATCAAATGTATTTTCAGTTAATTAATTCCACAGATAACTTTGCATTTCATTAGATCGTGTTGAAAATAATAAATGAATGTTGACCTTTGGTTTTCCATTTTAATTTCTAAGCTCATTTTATGGTAAAATAGAATTTAAGATTCTGCGTCTTATTTTATGTAGGTAAAAATATTTTTCCATTTATGAAATTGAGAAATAATATTAAATATTTAGAATAGTTTAAGAATGTTGATTTGGTTTTGGAAAATTGTGTGCTTTCACCTTGCATAATTTATTCAATTTCGAAAAATGTGTTTGATAGCTTGTTTTTTTTACACATTCTAAGAGCAATTACTTTTCTTGGAGAAAAGGTTAAACTCTTTTTAAACATGAAAATACTTAATGAAAAATTGATATTTTTTTCAAAAAACACATAAATTTATAAATAAATAATTAATTAAAATAAGAAACATGCATATTTAGTCCGACTTTCATTTCGAATATAAAGCTAAAAAGATTAATTGCTCCAATTTATTTCTCAATTTTTTCATATCTGTGAAACTTAATGATGAAATTTCAAAACGACCTATGAAAAATAAATATATTTGATTGAGCGTGTGTTATTAAGTTAATTTTTAAATAATTAATTCGACAACAAGATAGAATACGTCATATATTTTCGCAAAGAATTTTCTCCGAAATCCAACAGCGGATTGTGAACAAATGGAAAAAGAACGAAGATCTTTTGGATAACCATGTCAAATCTAATGAAGCATAAGAGTTCAAACTACAGATTATGAATAAGTGGCTCATTGTAATAAAATGTGTTCATTTTTATGAATAAAACACGTAAACTCGTAGAGAAATTAAGGTTTTTAGAAAAACGGTTTTTTGCTTATAATTTGCAAAGCTCTTCAAAAAACACTTTTTTTTTTTTTTTTTTTTTTTTTTTTTTTTTTTTTTTTTTTTAGAAAATATGGCAATGAACATTGTACATAATACCCTGTAATCAGAATTTAAAAAAATGATAGAAATCCGACAAATGAACAGGTTTACTAAATAATTTTTTACTGCGCATGCATTAACGCTATTAAAATTTCATTTGCACATTATGTTAGATAAATGTATAGAGCAACTTTTGTTAAAGTCTCAAAAACATAGCTTGGAAATTCTGAAAATTATCGTATAGAATACAAAATAAATCCGTTATTCCCAAAATAAAGCAAAAAAAAAAAAAAAAAAATAATAATAATAATAATAAGGAGCTGAATCCAAATATAATAGTACGTGCATTATTGTGTAGGCACTAATCAAGGGAATATGGATATAGCCTTTCATCTTTTTGCTTCATTTTGGGAATAACGGATTCTGAACTTATTCTATCGACAATAATTTTCAGAATTGTCAAGCTATGTTTTTGAGACTTTCACAAAAGTTTGTCTATACATATAACTACCATAATATGCAAATGAAATTTTAATAGCCTTGACGCATGTGCAGTAAAAAAAAAACTATTTAGTAAACCTGCTCATTTGTTATACAATTTTTATTATTTTCCAATTCTGGTTACTGGGTGTTATGAACAATGCTCTTTGTCATATTTTCTGAAAAGAACCTTTTTTTGAAGAACTCTGCAAGTTATAAGCAAAAAACTTGGAAAAATCTGGGATCGTTTTCATAAAAACCTTAATTTCTCTACGAATTTACATGCTTATATTCATAAAAATGAACATAGTTTATTAGAATAATCCACTTAATCGTAATCTGCAGTTTTAACTCTTTTGCTTCATTAGTTTTGACAAGGTTACCCTAAAGATCTTCGTTCTTTTTCATTTCTGACTGCCCCCTGTTGGAATTCTGGGAAAACTCTTCGCGAAAATATATGTCATATACTATTTTGTTTACACACCTGGATTTTCAGAATAATTACTTATATATATTTCTAGATATTTAACAAAACGTCTAAAATCGCATGTGTCAAGATTTCTTTTGCTGAGACTGTAACAATATTTAAGATTCTGAGTCATATTTCACATAGTTTTTTTTTTTTTTTCTTGATAAGACATGTGGAAATAATATAAAATATATGAAATAGTTTAAGAAATCTGATAACTAGTTACAGAAAAACGCGTAATTTCATTTTATATTCATTTATTTTATTTCGGAAAACATGCTTGATAGCATGTTGTTTTACGCATTATACGAGTATTTATATTTCTTGGAGAATAGTTTAAATTCCATTTAAGTATGGAAATATTTAATAATAAAATTCTATTTTTCTTACGTCTTAATAAATATTATAGAAAAACTGACAGTAAAGAATTAGTATGGATAAGTAACGATAATCAAAGTAAATAAAATAAATAAAATTTTATAGCATATATATTTTATCAAGCTTTCATTTGAAACTTAAAGCTACAAAGAAATATTTCATCTAATTCAATTCACAGATTTCCTCATATGTGTATAACTTAATGATAGTATTGCAAAACAACCTTAGAAAAATCAATATACAGATTTGGTATACGTAATTAAATCCATTTTCAGATAATTAATTCCACAGATCACTTTGCGGGTCATTAGATCATGTTGAAAATGATAAATGAAAATTGGCTTTTGGTTTCCCCTTTTAACTCCCATGCTCATTTTATTATAACAGAATTTCAGATTCTGTGTCATATTTCATGCAGGTAAAAATAGTTTTTCTTATATGGAATTTATGGAATAGTTAAAAAAGACGTTAACTAATGTTGGAGAAATATATTCTAACCTGATACTAATTTATTTTACTTCGAAAACTATTTTTAAATGCACTAGTTCCATATACAATGTTTCGAAAATAATTCTTTGTTTTTATCAGTTAAATTAAAATATTGAAAAAAAATCAAGAATTCAATATTGACAATTTTTAAGTTCTTCTATCTTAACATTAAAAAAGAATTGGTTTCGTGAAATAGTTTGACTTCCAGTTTTCAATAAATTTGTGTGTTTTAGAATACCCTGAACATGATTTGATGGTTTTTAGAAATTGTCTGTTTGTGAGTTTACCTGTAACTCTATGAATCTGTATGTCACAAAAATATTTTGGGTACTCTATCGCAAGAACTAATGTGCGGAATTTCTCAAAACTTTAGTTTTAATTAGACATTGATATAATTTGGTGGTTGATTATTTTAGCTATGTTAATCCTTCAACAGGTGGCGCTGCTGTAATGAATTTTTCACGATTTACGCAATAACAGTGTCTCAAAAATAAATGTATGAATTTTCATCAAGCTTTAGATTCATTAGCAATTATTCACTCGTGTAAGTTGTTCTAATTAGTTTTTGGTGTAAAACTCCCAACAGATGCCGCTGTTTAATTTTCTTTCTTTTCTTTTTTTTACGATTTTCGCAATAGCTATATCGTAAAACATATACACGGATTTTCATCAAATTTAAGATTCAATTAGGAGTTGACGTACTTTATTGATAATTAAAGTTTGATGGAAATACCAAACCGGTAGCGTGGATATGCTTCATTTTCCCGGAAGTATTAACATGTACTACATCAAGTTTAGAGAATACCACAGGCAATTATTAAAGATTAGATTTGTTACAGTGAAAATAACTGAAAAAATTATAAATACATATAATGTGTGCAATGAAAAAGTCATATCATTAGTACATTAAATTGTAATTTTCGCATTCATTGTTTTCTCAAAATAATTCTAATGAAATATTCAAAATGTGTTCCCGAAAACAGTTGTAGCACTAAACAAAAGCTTCTAATTTTTATTCATATAGAATAGAATGCACTATTTTATTACAACTATTAGCGTGTTTTTTTTTAACAATTTAAGCATAATTTCCTGTGACAAAGAACAATAATAGCTATTTAGATTTTGATTTTTGAAATAAAATAACACTTTATAACTTTAACTATTAATAAGATAAATGTAGTGTTAGTTATAGATAATGTTATAAAGAAAATTCATTTATTAATTAGCACAGTTGGATAAAGATATATTTAAACAATGTGTTATAATCCTTCAGTTATTAAAAGAAAACATTTTTTAAATAACTGAATATAATAGGTAAAGAAATTGCATTACATATTTTTTTTAATAAAAAGCAAGTTTTGCTTTTGAGTCATTAAATTGAAAGCTGAAGTAACAAGTAAAAATATTATTAATATTATTATTTCCCTGCAAGTTAGCATAGTAAAATTTATATAAGCGAATAAAACATTATAAACTGTGAAAAGAAATATATTACAATGTGTTAACTAATGTATATTAATAAAAAAAATAAACACATTTATTTCATCTATTGATAGCTATTGTTAACTCTAATTTTTGAAAAAGTATTAAATATATACGTATATATATATATATATTAGCTTTTTAAAAGTATTTTATTACTATATTCACTGGAATAGCATGCTGCCCATCACGATTAGAATTTCACACTTACCACGTAAACTTTTGTGAGTTTTCTCTTCCAACCGATGAGAAATAGTGACGATCGTTAAGGGGCTGGGTATCTGCTGGGTAATAAAAAAAAGGACAAACACATGTTAAACTATGGAGGGAAAAAAAACTTATAGTTTTAGTTTATTTAAATTTGGAAATTTGAACATTTTTGTCATCAGATAGACAGGAATCGTTCAGCGACATTATCACTCTGTAAGTTAAAAGTGATTTAAAGATAATTATAAAAATTTTGAAATTCATGCTAAAATTTCAAAATTCCGAAAATTAAAAATATATATATATATTCTTTACTTGTGTGTAACTTATGACTGGAAAATAATATAAAAATTTGGAGCTTACAGAGGGAAGAAACAAATTCCCTCATAAGCATAATTACGTCCAGATGTTACATATACATACACCAGTGAAAAATGCTCCAAGGAGCAGTGCAAAAGCAGAATATGATTTTAATTGAGCATTAAAAAGTAATGGACAAGTGCTTCTGTTAATTACTGAGCATGAGGAAGGATAAGGGATCCCTTCTTGGCTACAACTCACTTCAATGCCAACTTTGAAAAAATCATATTTGCGCTTTTTCCATATAAAAGAAATTTGCAGTTCTTTAGTAGAATTTTCCACCGTGCTTTAGATGTTAACCAGGGGTGTAGTCATAAAATTAACATAAGATATATGCTCTAAGCAGAGGGATATTCTAGAATGTGTATACTTTAAGCTTTCTTGAAAAACAGAGGGTATATGGTGTTCTATTAAAAAGTCCAGAAGGTGTACGGCGTATAGCCTGTACTACATCTCTGATGTTAACTGCACTGTTCACTCTGCACTATACTACAAATCAATTTTCTGTGCAATTATACACTTAGGGTATGCTTGGTGGCAGTGCATGAATGTGATACCTGCAGGAACTAGGTTATCTGGCATTATGTCGCCTTCCTTTACATTTATGTCTAATTAAGCTGCATCTTTATTGGTTACGTCTTTACACTATACATTTTTATAGTAACTGCGACTGATTTGTTTTCACGGAAAAAGAGCAAATATGATTTTTTCAAAGTTGGCATTGAAGTGAGTTGTAGCCAAGAAGGGATCCCTTATCCTTCCTCATGCTCAGTAATTAACAGAAGCACTTGTCCATTACTTTTTAATGCTCAATTAAAATCATATTCTGCTTTTGCACTACTCCTTGGAGCATTTTTCACTAGTCCTTCTATTTTTCCATATTCCATAGGGATACTGCACAGCTTGTTTTGTATTTTATATATAGAAAACAAAATCTTATTTGTATTGAAATTAAAAAATGCTACATACTCTAATACTCTGGTGTTACAAATTAAAAAAAATTTAAACAGATTTTTCTATACCAAAATTTTACGGTGGTTTTCAAAAAAAAAAAAAAAAATCAGTTTTTTACTAAAGTGAATAAAATAATAAATCCTTTCAAAGAATAGATTTTTCATTCAAATATCCATTATTTTTGCCAAAAACAGGAACTTTTTTTATGAAAGAGTAAAGTTTGATACAAAAACCGTGCTTCTTTTTTTTCTTAATCCGTATTTATTACGGACTTATTAAAAACGTACTCCACCACTTTTATAGGAAACGATTGCTTTACTGTGTTATGGAGCATTCTCATTGGCCATAAAGAGACATTCTATAAAAGCTGTGGAGTGACTCTGCAACAAATGGGTCAAATTTTTAACTGTGCACTGTTAAAAATCTGCTGCATTTTGCTGCAACGCCCTCCACCACTTGTATATAATATCTCTATTCCAACCAATGAGAAAGCGCCATTTCACGGCCAAGTAACCGTTTTCTATACAAGCAGGGGAGTGCGTTGCAGCAAAATGCAGCAGATTTTTAACAGTGTGCATATCCTTGGCGCTATAGTTTACAGGAGTGGTACATTGTTCAAAATTTGAAACTTTTGCTGCATCGCCACTCCATCGCTTTGATAAAATATCTCTATTTTGATCGATGAGAATCCTCGATAATGCATTTAAGTAATCGTTTTCTACTTATCTACTATATCATTTCCGTATATTTATTTTTTCAATCAGCACCAAGGTGCGCACTTTATTAGAAGACGCGCTCTATGAGAGGGCGAATTCTATTAGAATAAATACGGTATATAATTACAATAAATACACTTTGTTAAAGTACAGGGCCCCAATATTTGACAGGTATGCCAGGCATTTTTGCCATTGATGCCATTGTGCTAAAAACAAAATATAAATAAATGAAAAAAAATGGATAAAATATAAATTTGGCATGGTGCAAAAAATTGCCTAATTTAAAATTAAAAATCAAATTTGACAGCCACCAGGGCTAGACACCGTGCATAATTATTCAGTAAATGATTCATTAACACTAGAACGCCCGGAAATTCTACTCAAGTTTGAAAATAATATTTCTCACCAGAATTTTTATTCAAAATTATTTAATTGATTTACTTAACGTAAATTTGCGTGGATTAGATTTAAATTATTTCAAGAAAATTTTTCTGGTTCGAATTGAAATTTAGTTACATGATTGGAGTCGAATCGACTCCATCCGGGCGTTTTAGTGTTAACACAAGAACAGCCGGATTTTGGACATGCCTAAAACCGCTGTTTGGTGTCAATTTGACCCCTATGAGAAATTCAAGCCATATTAAAATAAATATATTTTTTAAATGATAAATGAGGTTTAAATTGAAAAATATAAAAGTTTTTAAAGGTTTTATAACTTTTTCTTTTTTATTTATTTAGTTTTTAGAGATCGTTTATCCCAATTTTTACATTCTTTTGAAATGACAGTATATAAATGACAATGTATAATTCAAAATATCTTACTACACAATAGTACACAAATACAATAGATTTAATAATATATATATATAAAATATTTCGCAAAAAATTGATAAGAAAAAAAAACAAAAAATAAAAATACAAATAACAGAAATTAGCGCACAACATGTTTCAAAGAGAGAAAATAAAAAACATAATTCCTGAATAAGCATATAAATGTGTTCCAAAGATATTTAGACATTAGCACAAGTAATACAATATACGTGCTTGATGGTGACATCAACACACTTACCACAAATTGGTTTCTGACATCCCTCACAGCTTGCAGAAGTTTTATTTCATCCCTTGCAATGTTGAAAAGCACATTTCTTTCGCTTTAGGGTCTGTGGTCGATCAATTGAGGGACATCTGTTGCGCAACGCGCTACTTCTCAATTTTTCCACAAGGGCAAGAATAAATTCCTGACATGAAATTGAGATTTTTGAGCATTCCTTGAAAATTATCCAAGTATTTAGTGCAGCATTATCAAGGACGTTATAAAAGACGTGAAGAGGCCATCTGCGAGTTCCACATCTTGTAGAATATTTTCGTAGCATCTGATCTGCTACATCTACACCACATTTAGTTTTATTGTAGTAAACAACAGTGTTCGGCTTCTTCTTTGCACTACTTTCTGCAAACACATTCGTGTGCATAGTGCTCAGAATCACGACATTCTTTTTGTTCTTGCACCTGTATATCGTGAGTATTTTATTTCCATTTTTCAGTACAGAAAATGAGTATCGTTGGGAAGATATGTAGCGGGCAATAGGAGGTAATTCTTTTTTGTTAATACGCATCGTCCCAACGATTGTGGTTTTCTTTGCCGAAAGTTCATCGGCAAGCTTTAGAGACTTGAAAAAATTGTCAGTACTGACATTGAGACCGGAGTTTAGATATGGTTGTAGTAATTTCAGCACTACACTTTCTCCAAGTTGTAAATCAGTTGGCCGCTTTTCATCCTTACCTAAATAAGGATAGCCATTTAACACATATTTCGAATTTACATCAGTTGCTAGCCAGAACTTGATGCCGAATTTGTCCGGTTTATTTGCCATGTATTGGATGAATCTGCACCTTGACTTACAAGGCAAAAACTGTTCATCAACGGTTATTTCTTCACTAGGATTATAACATAAATAACAATTTTCAATCAGCTTCTTCCGAGTTTCTGAAGCGAGTGCAAATTTGTCCGTGGCCAGGCGTTCCGATCTGCTACTTCGCAGATCGAATCTGAGATATCGCATGATTTCACGGAAACGATTGCGTGGCATTGTCTCTTTGAACACAGGTGGTCCGCAACTTTTATTCCATAAGTCATCTGCACAAAGCTTTGAATGACCTAGTGCCCCACGGGCGTATAAGAGGGCGAAAAAAGCATCCAGTTCTACCAGAGTAACATACGAGTTGCTGTCATCTCCTAGCTGACGTCGTGCTTCAGCAACTGTGCATATTTGAATGTGTTTCACCATTGTTTCAGTCACCATCAAACGCCAGGCTGAAGCTGGATTAGCCCCAATGTTGCGACGAACATAAGGTGTTGGTCCACTAGCAATTTTTATAATATTTCGAGCTGGTATGCGACCTGTAGTAGAAGTAGGGGTGCTAAGGTTCATCGGAGTCCAAAGACGTATACTTTTCGTTACTGCTCACAACAGAAAGATTAGATATCTTATTATCTCTTTTTTGCGCACGTCCACGTGCACGTCCACGTGAGGTTCCTGATCCTCGAGAAACAGGGAAAATCACATTGGTAATATATCCTACAGCATCACTGTCACTTCTTTCAGAAGACGACGCATTCTGTAAATTCACATTATCTATGCGAAAATCTTCATCATTACTGTCATCATCACTCATATCTGAATCTAACTGCTCCAGGAGCGCAAGGCACTCCTGTGTACTCAATCCTCTCCGCACTTTTTTATAAAGGAAAAAGACTACACTTTTGTCGCAATCGAAATCTTTGAGAAAAACACTGCTGTGGAAAATGGTTTCAAATTTCGTTTTCGGCCATAGCTCTAGAAGAACGATTTTCCCTCCAAAAATTCTGTTGGATGCGTACGCATTTCAGAGAAGACTTAGTATGCTTAGAACAACGCCTCCCCCCCCCCTAATTGAAGGCGCGCGAGCAATAGAGAGAAGACTACCCCTAACCACCCCTCTCTGCGTCGCTATGCGTCATTGAAACAAAACAAAACTGGGGTTTACTTTTCTCTTTTTTGTCATCGCGATAAGAAATGTGTGTTCCCCCATGCGCAGTAATCAAAACCGAGATATGGCGAATTCAAAAACAGACTTTGTCTTGAAAATTTATCATTTTTCTTATGGGGGTCAAAATGACACCTGTTGGCTGTTTTAGGTATTTCTTTGATTATTTTTTTTAATAATTAATATAGAAAGATGAAACATTGTCACAGTACGCTTAATATAATTTTAGAAAAAGTAAAAAAATATGAGCTGCGGTGTTCGCTTACATGTTGAAATAAAGCATTGGAAATTGGAAAAAAATGCAAAATGACCCCAACGGCGCTTCTAGTGTTAAAAAATGACAAAAATCAGCATGTCAAAAATTTCAAAAAAATTCATAATTCGTTAAAAAATTAAGTTAAAAATAAGAGAAAAAAAAGCATTCTGTATTTTTTTATGCTTAATCGAATGGTGTAACTGGTTTTTCTCTCCGATGATCACAAGTACATTAGATTGATGACTGCTATTCTTTTATTTCATCTTGTAAAAAAACTGTTTAACGTAAAGCTATGAATTTTTGCAGGATTAATTAGCATCGCAAAATCTTTAAAATAAACTTTACCGCAACATTCTATCTGCAATAGAACATTAGATGTACAGATTTATGACCAAGTTTGGAAAATACGCAATTTCAGAAAAACCGCCCAGCGAAATAACGTTTTCTCGATGACTACCTCGGGATAAAAAGTTTGTCTTTTGTTTAAAAAAAAAATTAAGTTTTTATCTTTAGCAGTTTTCGAGAAAAGTGCTGTGACACAAAATTTTTGTCCGATTTTCAGAATACTCTACAGTACACCTACAGTATGCCGTAAAAAAAATAATTTTTGTGCTATGTTGTGCTTCTTGGTCAGATGAACATTTTAAAAAAAAATCATTAAAATTGGATAAGTATTTAGTTAGTTATTGCAAAAAGAATAATTGAAAAATCCGTGTGCATTATCGCTCAATCATATTATTGTTGCGCGCTGCCGCGCGCACAATGATACATATATATATATATATATGTGTGTGTGTTATCACATTACTCTGTTTTTAATTCATTTATTTATATATTATTATCATATTGACGATAATTATTTTTATTTTTCCCTTTTCATTTTGCTATCCAATGTCTTGTTTTGATGGTTTTTCTTCATTTGGTTTTGTTTTTGTGTGCGTTGGTATCCCCAAATTCGTATTGCTTTGCTTTTTCATGATAAATACGAAAATGAAACCACGACACTTCATTTGTTGATTTGGGACCTGAAGATTCAGCTTTGGTTCTAAAAATTCCATTTGTATTCATATTATTTTTTTTTTATTTTTTCCTTCCATGTTCAATGTGCCATAAGTTATTAATTTCAATAGTTCATATATTGCAATAGTATTAATGGTTATATATATATATATATATATATATATATATATATATATATATATATATATATATATATATACAGGGTGTCCGAAAAGTCTGGAAACGGTCGAATAACTCGAAAAATACATATGAGATTGAAAAGCGTAAATATACGTGTTAAATATTTTTAAATAAGCTACTCAGTGATACCAAATTTGACCTTCGTAACCGATCCCCTGGGGGTCAGAGGGAGTCCAACTTTGAAATCTTAAATTATAACCCCCATTTTTTATTGCAGATTCGGATTCTACGGACAAAAATACGCAACTTTTGTATTTGATGTTTATTTTGAATCCTCGTTTATCACGGTGTAATTGAGCATATTAAATCGATACATATTTCGGCTTTTCCAACGGGATTTTCCCTAATCGAAACTAATTGGGGAGAATTTATGACATCAAATTCCTCGTCTTTTGCAATAATAGCGTTTCCTGAAAATCACCCGTGCCGATTATTTCGGTAGTGCTACACAGTTAAAAATTTGATCCATTTGCTGTAGCGTCACTCCACAGCTTTTATAGAATATCTCTTTCATGACCAATGAGAATGTTCCATAACACAGTAAAGTACACTGTAAAAAAATTGACCCTTTTGCTGCATCGTCACTCCACCGCTTTTATAGAAAACGATTACTTTACTGTGTTATAGAGCATTCTCATTGGTCACAAAAGAGATATTCTATAATAGCTGTGGAGTGACGCTGCAGCAAATGGGTCAAATTTTTAACAGTGTAGCACTATTGAAATAATCACCACGAGTGATTTTCAGGAAACGCTATTCCTACAAAAGACGAAGAATTTGACGTCAAAAATTCTGCCCAATCAGTTTCGATTAGGGAAAATCCCGTTGGAAAAGCGGGAATATGTATCGATTTAATATGCTCGATTACACCGTGATAAACGAAGATTTGAAATAAACATCAAATACAAAAGTTACGTATTTTTGTCCGTAGAATCCGAATCTGCAATAAAAAATGGGGGTTATAATTTAAAATTTCAAAGTTGGACCCCCTCTGACCCCCAGGAGGTCGGTTTCGAAGGTCAAATTTGGTATCACTGAGTAGCTTATTTAAAAATATTTAACACGTATATTTACGTTTTTCAATCTCATATGTATTTCTCGAGTTATTCGGCCGTTTCCAGACTTTTCGGACACCCTGTATATATATATGTACAAGTACATTTATATATATGTATGTATCCATAAATATATATATAATGTTTTTAGAATTTCTTCGTTGAAAATTTCACTCGCCTTGAATGTAGTAATTTTGAATTTTAGTTGCTTTAAAAGTACATATTAAATAGACTGAAAAATGCGTCAAATTCTCGAACAGAATCACGTTCAAACGCTTTGTCACTAAGCTATCCAGAATATGATATGTTAACATAATATAACACTCTTACGTCACTTTTAGGAACAAAGGGACTTTTAGTAAAATTTTAAATTACAAAATTTAGGGCGTGTGATTTTTTTATGAAAAATTTTCAAAAACTATATATAGATTTATTCACATTCATAAATGCTGAATTTCCATTTCGTTTCGCGTTTGCCCCAGGATTGGTAGATCACGAACTTTATTAAAACGTGTGCTAAGTGTGCAGCCTTAAAGCAGTAAGGTACATCATACATTAGGCCGAAAGTTGAAAATGAAGCACGACATTGGAGAAAAAACGGAGGAAATGAAGGATTTAAATAGTTTCAAACCTATTTTAAGCCGCTTTTCTCCCGAAATCCAGTGACATGTCTTATCATTCACCTTAGAATGTGACTTGCCCAAGAGTGAGAAGTGCTAGATATAATATAATCCAGTTGTAGCTTAGTGGAAATGCACTGACGCGTATAGGCAAAAGCTTTATTTCAATTCCAGGCTTGGACACATTTTTTTTTTTTTTTAGTCTGTTTGCTCTGCACTTTTTAAGCAATTCTAACTTGAAATTACGAAAACTGCATTTAATACTAAATAATAATGCGTTACCACCAATATTATGCACAGAGTTTAGATCGGTAGTTGTTCACTTTTCTGAGATTATCTCCCCGCACCCACAGCAGGACTGTTGCTATTCGTGGATAAGTCTGTCTGTGATAACTTGTATGAGTTGATACTTAACTGAGTATAACAAAAATTATTCCATGCTGTTCATTTATTTTTTTAGTGTGAATCGAATCTTAAAGAATCAAAATCATAATAAATTTAATTTTGAAACTTCGTCCGTATTTGGATGTAAAATCGTCGATCGCGAGTTAACCCTATTCCGCTTATCTTTTTGAAGAACATGGAAGTCATTATGCATAAGACCAAGTACAAAACATTTCAATTCATAAAGTTTTCGTTTTTTTTTTGTGAAAATTCTCAGCTTAAATTCAAGTGGAATATGTAACTCTTAAAAAAAATCCTTCTATAGTAAAAAAAAACTAACCTTAAAAGGAATGACTCTTGGAATGATGCTGATGTGGAAGATTTCCGGAACTAACGAATCCGGGTTGTCCACTCCTTCCATGAGTCGAATAGACAAATCAGGAAAGGATTCCGTCTATGCATCGCCGTATGGGTTACCATAAAGAGAGGAAAGGTTACCATCGCCAACAATCGCCAAGTTTGTCGCCAACTTGGCGATATATCGCCAAATTTGGCGACCAGAATTAGTTGTCAAAAGTGACCCCAACTTGGCGATAACTGTAATATTTCGCCAAATTTTTAATTTCTTTACAACACCAGTCGTTTGATACATCATTTGAGAGGTTTGCAACTGCTTATTCATATAATGGATATCTTGTGTGTAACCCCCCCCCCCCTCTGCCCTCAGAGGGGGCGCATTTTGTAATTTCTTTGCAACACAAATTGTGTGACACATCATTTGAAAGTTATGCAACTGTTTATTCATTTTATGGATGTCTTGTGTGTAACCCCCACTCTGCCCCCCAGGGGGGCACATTTTTAATTTCTTTACAACACCAGTCGTATGACACATCATTTGAGAGGTCTGCAGCTGCTTATTCATATTATGGATGTCTTTTGTGTCGCCTCCCACTCTGCCCCCACAGGGGGGCACATTTTTAATTTCTTTACAACACCAGTCGTGTGACACATCATTTGAAAGATCTGCAACGGCTTATTCATACCATGGGGTATTGGCGAGCGCAGCAAGCAGAGGTAGCCAATAATTTGGAATCGCGAAGCGATTACGCGGGGGGTTGGCGAGCATAGCGAGTAGGGGGGCGGGGCCCCCCCTAGTAATAATAAAATAAAATAATGAAAATATTATTTTAAAAACTACCATTTTTTCATAAAAGCTTTAAAAAATGAGTATGAAATTAATGTATTTTAGATTTTCATAAAAAAAATATTTCCTTTAAACACTTAATATTTTCATCTAATAAATGAAATATAAAATTTATCCATATAAGATGCGGCATGTTTCATAACAGTCATTTCATCCACATAACTCAGGAAAATATATTAAAGAAAATATTTATAAGCATTCTAAAACACACAATATCCAACTTGGAAGTTTTCGCTGAATACGCTGTTTTCATAAGTATAAATTTTAAGTATTACAGCACTCCCTTGAGAATACCGTCAACAGATTTAAACTGAAATGAAAATAATATTTCAGAATGAAATCTCGCTTTTGAAATACAATACTTAGGAATACTAAGCTTTGTTTTCTGGTTAAGAAAATAATAACACGGAGTTTCCGAAATATTTATGCCAAGCTTTGTTGTAAATGGCATGCACTATCAAAGCAAATTTTGCGAAATAAATGGTATGAATGAATTTATGATGTACTGATCTTTTAAAGATATACTGGCTTAAGATATTTTATTTGTGCCTTAGAGTTTATTTTTATTTATTATTATACTTATGTTTGAAAAATAACTTGAAGGTATCGTAGAGTTTATTTTACATTTTAAGGCCTCAAAATAATCACTGAAAAAGACCCGGATGATAATGATTATTTTTTTCATAGGATAGCTGAGGACGATCTACACCGGCCTAGTTTCTACTTTTTCGATTTTGCTTATATATATATATTATATTATGATAGTTTCAATTTCAGAACCGGTTTTGAAATTTAAAGTAATTTTTATTAAAATAACATGAAACAAAAATTGAAACAGTAAAAACTAGACCAGTTGTGAATGGTCCTCAGCTATCCTATGCAAAAATAAATAAATAAATAAATAAATAAATAAATAAATAAAAATAAAAATAAAAACAAAACAAAACATGTAAAAATATTAAATTTGCGCGTGATATTTGAAAAGAACGCTTCCATAGACTTTACATTATCATCCGGGGCTTTTTCTGTAACTCGTGTTGCGCTTTATTTTATTTTTATATTTTAAAGTATACGTTTTATATGTAGTCAGTGAATAAATTGTAAATTTTTCTATTTTGTAATTGAAATTATTGCTGTATATTCTCCTTTATTCAGATATAAGGAACTCAGTAAAATCACTATACCTACACAAATTTTAACCAAATTCATTGGAATCGTATATGATAAATTAGAATTATAAAAAAAAAATATGTATAAATATCAGTATTATTTCGAATGTTCCAAAGATTCAGAATGACGATACAAAGCCTAAAAATTATGAAAAATAGCCATAGCATTTGGGTTCGCTAACAACATATTTACACAAATAAAGGTGTTTTCCCTTATTGAAGTCTGCTTAATTGTAATAAGTTTCTAAAAAAGAGAAATATCCATATGAAGTTATAAACATATCTACTTTGTTTTATAAGATGCGTGAAATCATCATAAAATGTTTTGTGGAAGATCTTTACGATGATACAGTATCAACTGATAATTTTATAGATTTGTATATAGAGATAGTACTATTGGTGGAATTAAGTCTACATGACATATGCACTTCTGGAAGTGAAAATATTTTTTGTTACTTTTATATTAAAAAAAAATCACGAAATTAATATTTGAAAAATCTCTTTTTTATTTTCATAAAATTTGATGTATTTGAGATGTTTATAAGAAAAAAAAATATCTGTATTGAATGTTTAATATATCCATCTCTTAAATAAAGCATAGCGTTTATGCACATTAGATGCGGCATGTTCCATAAGAATTACTTTACCCACATAACTCAGGAAAATATTTTAAAGAAAATATTTATAAGCTTTCTAAAATAGATAATAACTGTCTTGGAAGTTTTTAATATTTCATTGCTGAGTACGCTGTTTCCTCAAATATAACTTTTAAATATTACAGTACTCCCTAGAGAATACTGGCAACAGATTTCAACTGAAAGAAAATATTATTTGTGAATGAAATCTCGCTTTTGAAATGTAATCCTGTGGGATACTAAGCTTTGTTTTTTGATTTTGAAAATAACAACACGGAGTTTCCGAAATATTTATGCCAAGCTTTCTTGTAAGTAACTTTCAAAACAAATTTTGCGAAGTAGTAAAAAAAATGGCATGAAGGAATATAATTTTTAAATAAAAGATGGACTTTAGCTTAACGTAAACTGATGTATTGATCATTTAAAGACATACTCTCTTAAGATAATTTATTTTCGTCGTAAAGTTCCTTTTTTATTGTTATTGTACTTATGTTGTAAAATAATTTGAAGGTATGCTAGAGTTTATTTTTATGTTTTAAAGAATACGTTTTAAATGTAGTCAGTGAATAAATTTTCAATGTATCTATTGTGTAATTTAGATTAATACACCATACTCTGCTTTGTTCCGATTAAAGGTAATTCAGTAAAAGCAATATACCTACACAAATTTTAACCAAATTTATTAGAATCGTATCAGATAAATATGAATTATAAAAAGGACTATATGTATCGATATACATAATAATATACAGGCTCTCCTAAAATTAAATCAACAAATTTAAAGGTATGATACTGGAAGATAAAATTATGAAAAATTTCCATAGATTTTGGGGTCGCAACCTGCTTACTTAGTCAGAAATGCAAGGTGCTTCCGCTAATTAAAGTTGTCTTGATTGCAGTAACTTTTCGCAAAATGGATATTCTCATGTAAATTTATGATGATATGTACATTAAAAAAAATTGTGATATTATCACAAAATTCTCTGTAGGTGGTCCTTACCGTGATGCCGCATCAACTTTTAATCTCTATATAGATATATATAGAATTATTGCAGAAATTGAGTCTACATGTCATATGTATTTCTGGAAATGAAAGTATTTTTAATTATTTTTATTTAATAATAATAAAAATAGTATTTTTTCCATAAAACTATTATATAAAACTACCCTTTGTTTCTCAACTAATACGTGACATAAACTACATAAAACGAGTATACCATTAATGTATTTTAGATATTTATAAAAATATTTGCTTTGAGCATTTAATATATCCATCTATTAAATAAAATAGAGAGTTTAACCTTATTAGATGAGGCATGTTTCATAACAGTTATTTTACTTACATAACTTAGGAAAACATTTTAAAGAACATATTTATAAGTATTCTAAAATAGACAATAACCGACTTGAAAGTTTTAAATATTTAATCGCTGAATACGCTTTTTCTATAAATATTAACTTTTAAATATTAGAGCACTCCCTTGAGAATACTGTCAACAGATTGCAACTGAAGTGAAAATATTATTTCTGAATGAAATCTCGCTTTTGAAATGCAATCCTTAGGAATTCTAAGCTTTGTTTTCTGGTTTATAAATAATAACATGGAGTTTCGAAAATACTTATGCTATGCTTTGATGCAAGTGGCATGCACTTTCAAAATAAATTTTTGAAGCAGTTAATAAATTTTATGAAGGAAAATATTTTTTTAAATAAATAATAAAGGGGTGATGTTTGAGACATATTTTAACTATGTTAAACGATTTCATGTATCATATAAGTAAGAAAAATCATGCGTTAAGCATAGATTATGAAGCATTTTAGACACTTCATGAAATCTTTTATAAAACTTCGTCATTTAGAAAAATAAGGTTACTATACACCGTATATATGTATTCTAATACTTTTAAACAGCCCTGTAATTGATTTGTCAGTTTATATACTATATACAATGTTATAAGAAAATTTAGTTGCACATTCTCAGAAATTATTACTCATACGCGTCGATGTATTCAATACTTTGCGTGGCCCTGTATATTATTTTATCTATATTCTGCAAACATTTCTTTGTAAACTAAATACAATCCATCGTTAAAAAATGCATAACCTATTTAAAAACCAACTTTAAGTAATTTAAGCTCATATTCAGTAACGTTTGCGACTTCTTTTGTTTAACCCTGTATAACAGCTTTAGTATTTATACACAACATTAAATATGCATAGATTTAGTGAAACTTAAACTCGCATATCATAATTAAAATGCATTTCATTCATCTATCAGCCATCACCGAATAAATGAACAGTAGTTCGGAAAGAGTATACTATTTGAAATCTTTCGTGTATCCCTGTAAATGCTATGTACTTCATATTATGCATGCCTGTATCGCATAATTTTACTAAGCCTCAGCTATATATATATCAGTTTTATTATTTACGAAATGGTTTATTATAATTAAAATATGTCGCACACAATTCCCCCTTTGACCATTATGTGATGGAATTATTTTGTGTGGCCCTCTAAATGAATAATAACTGTTTTTTTCTTTTACATATGCATATTTTAGAGCATATCGTAAATGCATTTAAATTTAAGTATGTTTTACAGGGTTTAAAATATTTACATTCATTTGAAACGATTTTTCCCATAGGCCGTAATGCAATGGTAAATTTTTGACTACCCCTGTAAATAAAATACTCATGGTAGAAACTTCATTTTCAATAAAGTTCGTGCTAGGATTAATGTTAATTACATCTAAGAATTTCATGGCGATACGAGTATATTTACTAGAGTTAGAACACGGAAAGACGGAAAAAAGGACAGATGGACAGACAAACCGAATGCATAAGCATTTTCAACTTTGTTGGAAAGTGCTAAGAATAAAAATGACTGTTAGTTTAACATAAACTCATTTATTCATCTCTTAAAGGCATACTGGATTAAGATAATATATTTTTGCCTTAAAGTTACTTTTTATTTATCATAATACATTTGTTTCTAAAATAACTTGAAAAATGACAGAGTTTATTTTTATATTTTAAAGTATGCGTTTTAAATGTAGTCGGTGAATAAATTGTAAATTTATCTATTTTGTAATTTAAAATAATGCTGCATTTTCTGCTTCAATCAGATTAAAGTTAACTCAGCAAAATCACTGTACCAACACAAATTTTAATCAAATTTATTAGAATCGTATTGGAAAAATTAGAATTAAAAAACAGAAAATATGTATCCATATCCATATTATACAGGGTGTTCGTATATTTAACCAACAAATTCAGAGGAATGATATTTAACGTGAAAAATATTTAAAAAATGCCGTAGAATATGGGGTCGCAAAGCTCTTATTTAATCAAAATTTCAGGGAGTTTACGCTGAATAAAATCATCTTGATTGTAAAAAATTTCCAAAAAATGGAAATTTTCATTTAAAATTTGGATGATCTGTACATTGTTTTGAATGAATTATGGTATCAGCACAAAATTCTCTGTAGATGATTCTTGCCGTGATAACGTATCAACTGATAATCACTGTATATATATATATATATATATATATATATATATATATATATATATATATAGATAGATAGATAGATAGATAGATAGATAGAACTAGTGCAGTAATTGAGTCTACATGACATACGTATTTCTGGAAATGAAATATTTTTTATTATTTTCATAATTTTGCATAAAATTATTATTTTAAAATATACTTTTTTTACTCCATAAAAGCTTGACATAAACTACATAAAATGACTGTAAAATTAATATATTTTAGATAATATTACAATATTTCCTTTGATATTTTAATATGTACGTCTATTAATTAAAATACATATTAATACATGCGGCATGTTTCATAACAGTTATTTTACCCGCATAAGTTAAGAAATTTTTTTAAAGGAAATATTAGAAGCATTTTAAAATACACAATAGCCAACTTGGAAGTTTTTAATATTTCATTGCTGAATGCGCTATTTCCATAAGTGAAACTTTTAAATATTACAGCACTCCTTTGAGAATACTGTCAGCAGATTTAAACTGAAATTAAAATAATATTTCAGAATGAAATCTCTCTTTTGAAATGTAATCCCTGGGAATACAAAGCTTTGTTTTCTATTTTAGAAAAAAATAACAGGGTGTTCCTGAAACATTTATGCCAAGTTTTGTCGTAAGGGGCTTTCAAAGCAAATTTTGCGAAGTAGTAAATAAATGAATTGAAGGAATATATTTTTAAAATTAAAAAATGAATATTAGCTTAACGTAAACTGATTTATTGATCTGTTAAATGCATACTGGCTTAAGATATTTTATTTTTGTCGTAATTTTTTTTTTTATTATTATAGTACTTATGTTTGTGAAATAATTTGAAAGTATGCTAGAGTTTATTTTTATGTTTTAAAGCATGCGTTTTAAATGTAGTCAGTGAATAAACTTTCAATTTGCCTATTTTGAAGTTTATGTAAATACACCATACTCTGTTTCATTCACATTTAAGGAGATTTAGCAAAATCAATATACCGACACAAATTTTAACCAAAATTTTCAGAATCGTTTCAAATAAATATAAATTATAAAACAGACTATATGAATCGATATAAATATTAAAAAGGCTTTTCCAAAATTCATTAAACAAATTCAGAGTGATAATTCTGGGCATAAAAATTTCGAAAAATATCTATAGAATATGAGGTCTGAAAACTCTTATTTAGTCACAAATACAGGTTTTTTTTCCTCAAATTGAAGTCGTTTTGATTGTGGCTAATTTCCGAAAAATGGAAATATTTGCATAAAGCTACGAAGATATATGCATTGTTTTATAAGAAATGTTATATCATCACAAAATTCTCTGTAGATGGTCCTTAACATTATACCCTATCAACTGATAATCACTATATAGATAGATAGAATTATTGCTGTAATCGGGTCTACATGACGCATGTATTTCTGGAAATGAAAATATTTTGCATTATTATTATTAAAAATACATTTTTCTCATAAAATTATTATTGGGTCATTCTGTACAAAATGAGCAAATTAGGTATGGCTGTCATGTCACAGATTTTATTGAAAATCGTCATATAAGTAAATCACAATCATTTACGAGGGAACGCAAAGTAATAGGTTTTAGACTTGTTTATTTCAGTACAAAAATTTACCTTAAAGTTGATACGAAATCAAAGTCATGTGTACATGCTCGAAATTTCAAGTTTAATTATTAGCCTTAGGAATGGAAAGACTACATTAAAAATTATTTACACGTAAGAATAAACTATAAGTAACAGATTAGCGTAATTTAGCAATTTTATTTTTATTTCGAAATTTAAAAATAAATAAATAATAATAAAAAAATTAAAAAAAAATTAAATAAAAAAGAAGGACACTTATTACACCTACAATTTTTTTTGACGTTATAGCTAATGGAATATATTTAATACATCTAAAGTTTAATCCTTGCTTTTTTATTCCTCAATGAGAAAAAAAAATAAAAAGTGAAAACTGTTGATTAAAAATTCAAAGTTTTATCATTTGTTTGGCTTTCAATAAAAGCTTTTAAAAGCTTTAAACTCTTCGATATTATAGATAAAAGTGTATATTTTAAATATATGAAGTTTTTATTTTTGTTCTCAATTTATTTTTGTCTCAAGAATATTTTAAATTTAAGTAAAAGAAAAGGACCCTTCTCAATAAATAATTGTATTTAAAACTTAAAATAAAATAACAAATGCAGATGGCAGCACATATTCTTTTTTTCAGAAAGATTCTTGCAAAAAGCGCGTGCTTTCAAAGAAAGATATCTTTAGAATGTCTCGAATATTAGTTTTTTGAACCCATTTTTATTATGTTAGGAATGCAAAATTTTTGAGCCCTATGGCTGTGCAATATTATTATTGTCGAACCATTCATTTATTTGTTTTGTGCGGATAAATGAGAGGAAAATATAAGATTTTGTAATTTTTTAAAATTTCTACGTTTTATTGAAAATGAAGGAAATAAATAACAATTTTCAAACTTGGACAACTCAATCTTCATATGTTAAGATACACCAGGAATCAATTTCACATACTTTTTTTTAAATCCTTTAAATTTTATAACGTTACAAATTTTTCAAAAATTATAAAAAATTCAATATTTACAACCAATTTAAGATTAATTATTATAATATAAGATTATTTTTACTTAATAAATATAAAAATTGCTTTTCAGAGATTACAATATTGTAAAAAAAATAATTTTTGTTAAATAGTTTTCGAGATACAAAACTTCCAACTTGCAACTTTGGACGATTGCGCGCATGCCGTTCTAAATCAGAAGTTTTTTAAAGTTCCAAAACAGCTAAAAAAAGTTTTTTTTCATCGACATATTTTGCCGAGCTTCGTTTGTATCAGAATTGAACATGTGTATAAAATTTTATTAAAATCGATTCCTATGCAGCCACGGCTTTTTGTACATTTTTGCTCATTTGACATGGAATGACCCTATTTTAAAAACTATCTTTTTTCCTTATAGAAGCATGACATAAGATACAACAAAATGAGTGTAAATTTAATATATTTTAGATATTTATAAAAAATATTTGCTTTTAACATTTAATATATCCATCTATTAAATAAGATACAGAGTTTATCCGCATTAGATGCGGCATGTTTCATAATAGTTACTTTACCCACAAAACTCAGAGAAATATTTTAAACAAAACATTTATAATCTTTCTAAAATAGATAGTAACGGACTTGGAAGTTTTTTAAATTAAATCGTTGAATACGCTGTTTCCATAAATATAACTTTTAAATATCACACCACTCCCTTGAGAATACTGTCAACAGATTTCAACTAAAATGAAAATAATATTTCAGAATGAAATCTCGCTTTTGAAATGCAATCCTTGAGAATACTAAGCTTTGTTTTCTGGTTTTGAAAATAATAACATGGTGTTTTGCGAAATATTTATGCCATGCTTTGTTGAAAGTGACATGTACTTTTAAAGCAAATTTTGCGAAGCAGTAAATAAATGGTGTGAAGGGAAATAATTTTAAATAAAAAATTAACACCAGCTTAAAGTAAACGGACGTATTGATCTGTTAAAGAAACACTGGCATATGATATTTCATTTTTGCCTGAAAGTATGTTTTATATTATTGTTGTACTTATATTTATAATATAACTTGAATGTATGGTTTAGTTTATTTTTATATTTTAAAGTTTAGGTTTCAATTGTAGTCAGTAAATAAATTGTACATTTATCTATTTTGTAATTTAAATTAATGCTGCATTTTCTGCTTTAATCAGATTAAAGGTAACTCAGCAAAATCACTATACCTACACAAATTTTAATCAAATTTATTAGAATCGTATTTGAAAAATTAGAATTATAAAATAGGAAACATGTATCGATTTCCATATTATACAGGGTGTTCTTATATTCAACCAACAAATTCAGAGGGATGATACTTAATGAGAAAAATAGAAAAAAAAAATCCATAAAATTTGCTGTCGCAAACAACTTATTTAGTCACAAATACAGGGTGTTTCCACTAAATGAATTTCCCTTGATTGTAGTAATTTTCTAAAAAATGGAAATGTTCACATAAAGTTATAATGATATGCACATTGTTTTATAAGATCATCTTGATGTCATCACAAAATTCTCAGTAGATGCTCCTTACGATGATACCGTATCATCTGATAACACTATATAGATATGTATATAGAGATAATATTATTGAAGGAACTTCGTCTAAATGACATACATACTTCTGGAAATTAAGATATTTTTTATTACTTTTATAAAAAATAATTTTTCATGAAATTATTATTTTCAAGAACTACCAATGTGATGCATAAAATGTGATGCATTTTAAATATTTAAAATAAATAAATAAATATTTGTTTTGAAATTGATTTGTATGAATCTTATCGAATAAATTCGAATTTGAAAAAAGTATATGTATCGATATCAAAACTACACAGGGTGTTCCAAAACTCTGTTAACACATTCAGAAGGATGAAACTGGCCATGAAAATGACGAAAATTTTCCATAGAACATGGGGCCTGAAACATCTTATTTAGTCACAAATGCAGGGTGATTCCGTTAATTGAAGTCGTCTTGATTATAGTGATTTCCAAAAAATGGAAATATTCATATAAAGTTATGACGATATGTACATTGTTTTATATGAATTCTGATACCACCAGAAAATTTTCTCTAGTCGGTCCTTACCATGGTACCGTATTAGCTAATAACCACAATACATAGTGAGAGAGAGAGAGTTAGAATTATTCATGCATTTGAGTCTAAATGCTATATATTCTGGATATAAAAGTAATTTCCATTATTGTTATTTTAAAAATAATATTTTTTTCATAAACATATTATTTTAAAAACTTCCTTTTTTTTTCTTCATAAAAGCTTAACATAAGCTGCATAAATTGAGTATAAAATGAATATTTATAGATATTTATAAAAAAAAAATATTTGCTTTAAACATTTATTATATCCATTTATTAAATAAAATTAAATTGAATAATAATTTAAAAATATGTAATGCATTGAATAAAATTAAATTTATTAAATAAAATATAGAGTTTATCCGTAATAAAAGCGGCCTGTTTCATGCGGCATGTTTATTTTGCTCAAACAACTTAGGTAAATATTTTAACGAAAATATTTATAAGCATTCTAAAATAGAGAATAGCCAAATTCATATAAAGAATAGCCAAATTCAGTTTTTAATATTTCATCTCTGATTATGCTGTTTCCTCAAGTATATCTTTTAAATATTACAGCACTCCCTAGAGAATACTTTAAAAAACTTTCAACCGAAATGGGAAAAATACTTCAGAACAAAATCTCGCTTTTGAATTCTAATCCAAAAGAATATTATGCTTTGTTTTCTGGTTTAGAAGATAATAACATCGATTTTCCGAAATATTTATCGCGTGCTTTTTTATAAGTGACATGTATTTTCAAAACAAATTTTACAAAGTAGTAAATAAATGGTATGAAGGACTATAATTTTAAAATAAAAACTGAAAATAAGGTTAACTCTAACAGACGTATTGATCTCTTAAAAACATACTGGCTAAAAATATTTTACTTTTCCCAAAAAGTTTCTTTTTATTTATTTTTGTGCTTATGTTTGTAAAATTACTTGAATGTATAGTAGAATTTATTTTTTACATTTTAAAGTATACATTTTAAATGTAGCCAATGAATAAATTGTAAATGTATCTATCATGTAATTCAAATTCATGCTGGATATTCTTTATTCAGAATAGAGGTAACATAGCAAAGTCACTATACCTACAGAAATTTTGGTGCGAATGTACTTTGCTCTCCTTCTTGGCGCGATTTTTAAAAATCGCCAAATTGGCGCGTTTTTGCGTCTTGTCTCCCGGAGCGTCTTTCTCCAAGGCCGCCACACACTACAGAGACATACGTCAAAAATCGTGCAATCAAACCGGTTTTTTCTCTCTTATCACTGTGAAATTGTCCATGTCGTACGTTTTTTCGTTCAATGTTTGGCCTGCCACAGACCTGTCATACATTGAGCGAAAAAACATGACACACTGTTAAAAATTTGAAACTTTTGCTGCATCGTCACCGATTTAAAAAAAAATTTCACAATAAGTATATAAAACCATTGACTTTCTAATATACTAATAATAAATAATATACTAATAAATCTAATTTCTAATAAAAAAACTTTATATGCACCAGTTTCTAAAACAAACAAAATACAATAGCCATAAAAAAATTCACTTACCTTTACTTATTTACATTACGGAATCCTACAAAGAGGATACTTTATTTTATTTATAATTTATCCAAGAAAATAGATCACGCGTTCCAAATTAAAAATCTATCCAACAAACTAAAAGAATTATTTCTGCTTCCAGATATCGTTTCATGCGGCAGACGATTCAGTAATTACAAAATTTGATGCAATGTTTTCATCTAATGTCCGGTATTCAGGCACATTTTGCGAATACAGAGATAACAAAATGAGATTGAACAATCAGAAAACGGCATTCAAAGTTTTTGCTTTTTTAAGTGAGCGAATTTTCTGATTGGTCAATTTCGTTTCGCTAACAGCACAAAATCTATCCAGATTTCTGCTATGAAAAATACTTTTGTTCCTTAAAAAACTCAGCGTAAAAAACTATTTAAGCACTGTAAAAATTAAAAGAAATGAATTTTAAAAAGACACTGCGTACATTCAAGCGAATCATTTTAAATTGGGGAAATTCTTATTTGTGTATTTTACAGATATTATTTATATCAATAAACAGTCACAAAAATAATTGTGTACTTATCAGCGCCGTGCGAAAGGGGGGGGGGGGCGAAGATGGCAGTTTTACGGGCGCAGAAATTTATACTACCAACGTAATTTTTAGCTTGTCACAAGAAAAAGTTCGGGGAGGGGGCGCCAAATTGAGACTTTGACCCAGTCACAGTTTCCTCTTCGTACGCTTCGTTCCATACTTAAAAATTCGGGAAAAACAACTACTTACTAGAGATAAAAATTACAGAAAAGGAATTTTAAAATTTTGCTGCGTAAATTTGCACAAAGTTATATAAATTTTGCAACTTACGCTCGTGAATTTTACAAATATTTTATTTCTAAAATTTAGTAAGGATATTTATCAAATAATATAATTTCTATATCATATAATTTCTATAATTTTAAACTGAAATATTATGACTGCATTAAAACAACAACAAAAAAAATCAGTGGATCCACAAAACTCGCTGTGCAGGAATCAGTAAAATGCATGAAACTCGTCGACGCCGCAATAACTAACGTGTGTATGAGCGCTTCGCGCCCATTAAAACTAAAAAACATCAGTGGATCCACGAAACTCGCTGTGCAGGAATCACTAAAATGTACGAAACTCGTCAACGCCGCAGTCACAAACGTGTGTATGAGCGCTTCGCGCCCATTAAAACTAAAAAAACATCAGTGCATCCACGAAACTCGCTGCGCAGGAATCACTAAAATGCACGAAACTCGTCAACGCCGCCGTCACAGACGTGTGTATGAACGCTTCGCGCCCATTAAAACTAAAAAAAATCAGTGGATCCACGAAACTTGCTGTGTAGGAATCACTAAAATGTACGAAACTCGTCAACTCCGCAGTCACAGACGTGTGTATGAGAGCTTCGCGCCCATTAAAACTAAAAAAACATCAGTGGATCCACGAAACTCGCTGTGTAGGAATCACTAAAATGCACGAAACTCGTCAACTCCGCAGTCACAGACGTGTGTATGAGCGCTTCGCGCCCATTAAAACTAAAAAAACATCAGTGGATCCACGAAACTCGCTGTGTAGGAATCATTAAAATGCACGAAACTCGTCAACACCGCAGTCACAGACGTGTGTATGAGCGCTTCGCGCCCATTAAAACTAAAAAAAACATCAGTGGATCCACGAAACTCGCTGTGCAGGAATCACTAAAATGCACGAAACTCGTCAACGCCGCAGTCACAGGCGTGTGTATGAGCGCTTCGCGCCCATTAAAACTAAAAAAACATCAGCGGATCCACGAAACTCGCTGTGTAGGAATCACTAAAATGCACGAAACTCGTCAACACCGCAGTCACAGACGTGTGTATGAGCGCTTCGCGCCCATTAAAACTAAAAAAAAAACATCAGTGGATCCACGAAACTCGCTGTGTAGGAATCACTAAAATGCACGAAACTCGTCAACGCCGCAGTAACAGGCGTGTGTATGAGCGCTTCGCGCCCATTAAAACTAAAAAAACATCAGCGGATCCACGAAACTCGCTGTGTAGGAATCACTAAAATGCACGAAACTCGTCAACACCGCAGTCACAGACGTGTGTATGAGCTCTTCGCGCCCATTAAAACTAAAAAAAATCAGTGGATCCACGAAACTTGCTGTGTAGGAATCACTAAAATGCACGAAACTCGTCAACTCCGCAGTTACAGACGTGTGTATGAGCGCTTCGCGCCCATTAAAACAAAAAAAGAACATCAGTGGATCCACGAAACTCGCTGTGTAGAAATCACTAAAATGCACGAAACTCGTCAACTCCGCAGTCACAGACGTGTGTATGAGCGCTTCGCGTCCATTAAATCTAAAAAAACATCAGTGGATCCACGAAACTCGCTGTGTAGGAATCACTAAAATACACGAAACTCGTGAACGCCGCAATTAGTAACGCATGCATGAATGCTGCGCGTCCATTAAAAGAAAACAAAAAAATCGCTGGTTTCACGAAACTCGCTAAGTTAGAATTCCTAAAATGCACAAAACTTGTCAAAACTGCGTTAACTAACGACACTATATAACCGAAAAATTATTCTCTGGATGCTCAAAAGTCGCATTGAAGAAATTTCTAAAATGAGCAAATTTGCGGTTATTAATGCAGATATCCAACTATTAAAATCTTTGTAAATTTGTACGAAAATACGGGATAAAATTTTGAAATATATTTTTTTAATGTATTTATGGTACATATATATTGCGCGAATTTTTAAATAAAAAAGAAAGTTTTTCTGAAATAGGAATTCACTTTCAGTAAAATTAACACATCATCTCAATTTTTTAAATGAAATTGATAAATCATAACTTAAATCATTGAATATTTATTTCGACAAATTTATTTCGTACCGCATACTTGTCTCCAAATGTATGTTATTATTTATAAAAAAAGAAATATCTTTAAAACAAAACGAAAAAAAGGCCGGGAAAATATAGTCATACATGTATAATGCAATCTCCTTTTTTAATTCAAACAATAATAGACTGATGTTTGAGTTTGAGTTTTACAATGCTTTGAGGTCTGTAGCTACAGTGACTGTTACCTCGAATGATCCACAATACACAGAAACTAATACAGAACACTTTATTATTACATGAAAATACAGTACATACATTTAATACACATCACAGGGACAACACAGACATCCATGCCGCTAGCTGGATTCGAACCAGGGTCCAGCGGTGTGGGAGGAGTTGACGCTACCGACCACGCCACTGGATCGGCGAGACTGATGTAACAATGAAATTTCATAAAAGCCAATCAAACAAAAGAAAAGAAACCGTGCAATCCGGTTAAACCGATCAAAATTCCTGAACTAACAACTGTAGGCGTGGAAAGAATTCAGAAAACGATCCGGTAACAAGAAAAAGCCATCAGAAGTGTCCAATCAGAAACGGCTTAGAAATCAGTACAATACGTAAACCGAAGCACTCCTTAGGGTTGCCATATTGAAGATCCGAGTGGAGAAAATGAAAATGCACGGTTGCCATGTCGAAACATTTATCGCTAAAAAAAAAAAAAAAAAAAAAAAAAAAAGTCGCTTTGGCGAAGGAGAGTAAAGTACATTTCACCCGAAATTTTAACCAATTTTATTAGAATCGTATTTGATAAATTAGAGTTATTATCAGAAAATAGGTATCGTTATCAATATTATTTAGGGTGTTCCAAACATCGACTAACAAATTCAGAGGGATAATACTGGCATGAAATATATGAAAAATTTCCACAGAATAAGTTAGCAAACCGCTTATTTAGTCACAAATGCAAAGTGTTTCCGCTAATTGAAGTCGTCTTGATTGTAGTAATTTTTCGAAAAATGGAAATATTGATGATGATATCTACATGGTTGTTATAATAATTTTGACATCATCTCAAACTTCACTGCAGATGGTCCAATCCATTATATTGTATCGACTGATAATCACTGTGTATATATATATAGAGAGAGAGGTAGCACTATTGCAGTAATTGGATCTACATGAGATATGTATTTCTGAAAATTTAAATATTTTCCTTGATTTTTATTAAAAAACAATATTTTGTAAAATTATTATTTTAAGAACTATCTCTTTTTAGTCCACAAAAGCTTGGCATAAGTTACATAATATGAGTATAAAATTAATTAATTTATGTATTTATTTAAAAATATTTACTTTAAACATTTAATATATCCATCTATTAAATAAAATACAGAGTTTATCCATATTAGATACATCATATTTCATAACAAATATTTTACCCACATAACATAGCAAAATATTAAAAAGTATATTTATAAGCATTCTAAAATACACAATAGCCGACTTGGAAGTTTTTAATATTTCATCGCTGTATATGCTATTTCCATAAATATAACTTTTAACTATTACAGAACACCCTTAAGAATACTGTCAACAGATTTCAACATAAATGAAAATAATATTTTAGAATGAAATCTCGCTTTTGAAATGTAACCTTTAAGAATACCAAACTTTGATTTCTGTTTTAGAAAATAATAATATGGAATTTCCGGAATATTTATGTCAAGCTTTGTTTTAATTGACATATTCTTTCAAAACAAATTTTACAAAGTAGTAAATAAATGGTATGAATTACAATAATTTTAAAATAAAAAATGAGAAATATAGTCCAGTCATTTAAGCTTAAATTAGGTAAGAATCTCGGAATTCGAGATACCCAGCTGTAAGTCTGTAAATACTTGTATATTGACACCCTAAAAGTTGTCTCAAAACCTACATATGGTAGGGTGTACGCAACTATTAAATTCCAAGGTCAAAGGTCACAAAAATCGGTTTTTTGCGCTTTTTTTGTAAATATCTCATTTCCTATAGGTTTTTTGCTATTTGTATTTATTATCAATATTGTAGAATACAAAATTCTCTACAAATTTTGTTTAAAAACATTTTTCATACGTCGAACCGTTTTCGAGATAGAGGGCGGAGAGCGCGCGGTCACAGCATCACTTCAGGTCAAAGGGTGCCTCCGGTCGAAAACGCGCCATATATCATTTTTTTCCTAACCTATCCACTTTTTATTCAGTATTAATTTATTTAACAACACTTACCTGTCGATGTAATTGCAGAATTGTTAATGAAAATATAGGAATTATATTTGAATTTTAACCTAATTAATATAATATTAATAACTTCTTACATGATGAAAAAAAAAACCAAATAAATTATGAATTAATCGTTTTATTAAAAAATACTATTCAATACATTTATTTTTATTACAAGTAAAAACATGGAATAAAGGGTACAAAAACTATAATTTATGTTTTTAATCATCTTCTTCCTCTTCATCGTCGTCTTTCGGCAGCTGGTAAATTTCAAACTGGTCTTCATTATCGTCTTCAACGACATTTGTCTCAAGTTGTTCCATGATTTCGGGGTCAAAGGTTTCATCTTCGTTAATGTCGCTCTAATATGGTTCTGCATTGAGACAAGCTTGTCCATTACATTGACCACAAGCTAAAGAGCATTGCAAGCCCACTTTCCTGCATCCTCAATGAAAATAATGTGACGTTCATTATTGATGGCGGATTTCTTCTTCATCATGTTGTATGGAGCAGAGAAGATACTTTATCTATTATTTTTGATAAATACATTAATTATTTAAAAAGGCATTACAGTTACAAAATAATTGTTGTATTTGACGGATATTCAGACAACAGTAAGAACGTAAAAGCTATGGAACAGCAGAGAAGAATTGCTGCACTTTCAAAAACGTATGAAGTTTGTTTAGATGAAACAATGGTTGTACCAGTTACTCAAGAAAAATTCTTATCAAATCGAAATAACAAAGATATGCTCATTAATACCTTAACTGAAAAATTACAAGCTGCAAATATTACTACTAAACAAGCCAGAGATGGTGCGGATGTTCTTATTGTTGAAACTGCAATTGAAGAATCAATTCTGAAAAAACTGCAGTTATAATAGGGCAAGATATTGATTTACTTGTCATTTTAATTGGGCGTACACTGTGTTACGAACAAGGAATTTTCTTTAAAAAAGTTGGGAAAGGAAATCTAAAAACGGAGATATACTCGACTAAAAGTTTTGATAATTATCCTCATTCCAAAGGACATATTTTATTTCTGCATGCATTAAGTGGCTGTGACACAACTTCTGCGCTTTTTAAAAAGGGAAAAAAATCATTTTTAAAAGTTTTTGAGAAACTGACGAATTTGGATGAACTAGCTGCAGCATTTGAGGAAGAAAATAGTTCGGCCCAGAGATTATTAAAGAGTGGAACTCAAATCTTATTGGCAGTCTATAATGCTCCGAAATCTGTGAAAAGTCTCGATCATATTCGTTATATGCATTACGCCAAGTCTACAAAACTTAATAAACCTGTGCAGCTTTCAATTATTCCACCAACAAGTGCAGCTTCTCATCAACATTTCAAACGTGTATATTATCAAGTTCAAACTTGTGGTTAGGGCATGATTTGGAACCCCAGGCATGGGGTTGGGCAATGCAAAACGATTTTCTGGAGCCTATCATGACAATTTTACCACCTGCTCCAGAAGATTTGCTAAATATAATTTTCTGTTACTGCAAGAGTGGTTGTGGTTCGCGATGCGGATGCAGGAAAGTGGGCTTGCAATGCTCCTTAGCTTGTAGCCAATATGATGGGTAAGCTTGTCTCAATGCAGAACTATATCAGAGCGACATTAACGAAGATGAAACCTTTGGCCCCGAAATCATGGAACAACTTGAGACAAATGTCGTTGAAGACGATAATGAAGACCAGTTTGAAATTTACCAGCAGCCGAAAGACGACGGTGAAGAGGAAGAAGATGATTAAAAACATAAATTATAGTTTTTGTACCCTTTATTCCATTTTTTTACTTGTAATAAAAATAAATGTATTGAGTAGTATTTTTTAATAAAACGATTAATTCATAATTTATTTGTTTTTTTTTCATCATGTAAGAAGTTATTAATATTATATTAATTAGGTTAAAATTCAAATATAATTCCTATATTTTCATTAACAATTCTGCAATTACATCGACAGGTAAGTGTTGTTAAATAAATTAATACTGAATAAAAAGTGGATAGGTTAGGAAAAAAATGATATATGGCGCGTTTTCGACCGGAGGCACCCTTTGACCTGAAGTGATGCTGTGACCGCGCGCTCTCCGCCCTCTATCTCGAAAACGGTTCGACGTATGAAAAATGTTTTTAAACAAAATTTGTAGAGAATTTTGTATTCTACAATATTGATAATAAATACAAATAGCAAAAAACCTATAGGAAATGAGATATTTACAAAAAAAGCACAAAAAACCGATTTTTGTGACCTTTGACCTTGGAATTTAATAGTTGCGTACACCCTACCATATGTAGGTTTTGAGACAACTTTTAGGGTGTCAATATAGAAGTATTTACAGACTTACAGGTTGGTATCTCGAATTCCGAGGTTAACTTACTATAATGACTGGACTAATAAGCTTAACCCCCAACTGACGTATTGATCTCTTAAAAACATACTGGCTAAATATATTTTACTTTTCCCCAAAAGTTTATTTATTTTTATTTTTATTCTTATGTTTGTAAAATTACTTGAATGTATAGTAGAATTTATTTTTATATTTTAAAGTATACATTTAGCCAATGAATAAACTGTAAATTTATCTATCATGTAATTCAAATTCATGCTGGATATTCTTTTATTCTGGATAGAGGTTACTCAGCAAAGTTATTATACCTACAGAAATTTTAGCCAATTTTATTAGAATCGTATTTGATAAATTATAATTATTATCAGAAAATACGTATAGTTATCAATATTATTTAGGGTGTTCCAAACATCGACTAACAAATTCAGAGGGATAATACTGGGCATGAAAAATATGAAAATTTTCCATAAAATAAGGGATTGCAAACCGCTTATTTAGTCACAAATGCAAGGTGTTTCCGCTAATTGAAGTCTTCTTGATTGTAGTAACTTTTCGAAAAATAGAAATATTGATGATGACATGTACATAGTTGTTATAATAATTTTGATATCATCTCAAACTTCACTGTAGATGGTCCGTTCTATTATACCCCATCAACTGATAATCACTATCTTATACTATAATGCGAGCAAAAATTGTGTGTGTGTGTGTATGTGTGTGTAAATTTTATCTCAAAAACGGCTCTAACGATTTTCACAAAAATTTGGATTTTCCCATTTTCGGGCACGAGAAGACCATTGGGCTAGGTCACATGTTCGAGAAAATTCGATTATTGGGTCATTTTGGGTCATAATGGGTCAGGATCAAGCTATTTATATCTAGAGAACGGCTGGGTCGATTTTAAGGAAATTATCTATCCAATCGTTTTTTGGCACGAGAAAACTATTGGGCTGGGTCACATGCTCGAAAAATTTTCATTAAAGGGTCATTTTTGGGTCATTATGGGTCAAACTATTTTTATCTAAAAAACGGCTCTAACGATTTTGACCAAATTTTATGTTGTATCGTTTTGGATTACAAGAAAACCATTGGGTTAGGTAACATGTTCGAGAAAATTCGGTTAGTGGGTATTTTTGGGGTCATTGTGGGTCATGCTATTTTTATCTAGAGATTTTCTCACGCAATTTTGACTAAAAATTGCATTCTATGGTTTTCGGGCACGAGAAAAATATTGGGCTATATTACATGCTCCAGAAAAAAATTTTAATGGGTCATATTGGGTCATTAAGAGTCTGGGTCAAGCTATTTATATTTAAAGAACGGCGTAATCGATTATAACGAAATTTTGTATGTAGCAGTTTTTTGACAAGAGAAAACTAATGGGCTAAATCACCTGTTTGAGAGATTTCGACTATGAGGGTTATTTGTGGGTCATGATGGGTCATAATGGTAATGGATCATGTCAAGATATATCTAAAATCTATATCTAAAGAACAGGTGGATCGATTTTAACGAAATTTTGTATATAACATTTTTTTGGCACGAGAAAATCATTGGGCTAGGTCACACGTTCAGGAAATTTCCATTAATCGGTCATAAAGGGTCTGGGTAAAACTATTTCTATTTAAAGAACGGCTGGATCGATTTTAACGAAATTTTGTATATAACAGTTTTTTGACACGAGAAAACCAATGGGCTAAGTCTCATGTTCGAGAGATTTCGATTATAAGTTGCATTTGTGGGTCATGATGGGTCGGGTCATAATATATCATAATAAAGCTATATCTAAAGAACGGGTGGATCGATTTTAACGAAATTTTGTATACAACATTTTTTGGTACGCTTAAACTATTGGCTACACTGTTAAAAATTTAACCCATTTGCTGCAGCATCACTCCACAGCTTTTATAGAATGTCTCTTTTATGACCAATGAGAATGCTCCATAACACAGTAAAGTAACCGTTTTTTAAAAAGCAATGACGTGACGCTGCAGCAAATGGGTCAAATTTTTAACAGTGAAGGTCACATGTTCGATAAATTTCGATTGGTCGTTTTGGGTCATAAATGGTCTGGGCTAGCTATTTATATTTAAAGGACGACAGGATCGATTTTAACGAAATTTCGTATGTAAAAGTTTTTAGACACGAGAAAATTAATGGGATAAGTCACATATTCGAGGGATTTCGATTATAAGGATAATTTGTGGGTCATGATGGGTCATAATGGGTCGTGATCAAGCTATATCTAAAGAACAGGTGGATCAATTTTAAGGAAATTTTATATATAACATTTTTTGGCACAAGAAAACTATTGGGCTCGGTGGCATGTTCGAGAAATTTCGGTTAGTGGGTCACTTTTTGAGTCATTGTGGGTTAAACCAATTTTATATAAAAAATGGCTCTAATGACATTGACCAAGGTTTGTATTCTATCGTTTTGGATTTCAAGAAGATTATTGTGTAAAGTCATGTGTTAGACAGAATTCAATTAGCGGGTCATTGTGGATCATGCTAATTTTATCTAGATAATGTCTCGCGCAATATTGACTAAATTTTGAATTCTATCGTTTTCGGGCACGAGAAAATCATTGGGTTGGGTCAGATGTTCGAGAAAATTTAATTAATGGATAATTTTGGATCATAATGGGTTAAGGTCAAGCTAATTACATCTAAAAAATGGCTTAATCGATTTTATCTAAATTTTGTATCCAACCGTTTTCCGGCACGGAAAAACGAATGACCTAGGTCACATGTTCGAGAGATTTCGTTTATAACGGTTATTCGTGGGTCATGATGGGTCATGCTAACTTCATCTAGAAAATGGCTCTCACCATTTTGACTATACTTTGTATTGTATCGTTTTCCGGCAAGATAAAAACATTGGGCTAGAGCTAGAACACATGCTCGCGTAAATTCGATTAGTGGGTCATTTTGGGTGAGGGTCATTCTAACTATATGCAACAACGACACAATCAATTTTATCTAAATTTTGTAAAGGAATTTTTTTTTCGCCACGAGAAGACTATTGGGCTGAGTCGCATATTTAAAAAAATTATATTAGTGGATCATTTCGACTTCATTGAGGAATGCTGTCAAGCTAATTTTGCCTAAGAAATTGCTTAAACGATTTTGGTTCAATTTTATATTTTACTGTTTTTGATTATTTGAAGACAATTGAGCTAAGTCACGTTTGATCAAATTTAATTAGTGGGTCATTTTGGGCAATACGGATCAGGGTCACGAGAATATGGCAACAGCCAATAAGTTGGCAAATTTGACAAAATATTGGCGGCATTTGGTTGAAAAATCGACTATTAAGATTACGAAAGCCAAAACACGTATTTAGTGCCAAATGAAAGAATATCGCCAAATTTGGCTATATCTGGCAAAAAAAATTGTCTTTCAGAATGTGAAGAAATTTTATACATTCTTAATAGAATTTGAAATGTACGGTTAAACCAATCAGAGTCGAGCTAAAAAAGTGATTTGGATCAATGTCCTTTTGTTGTGAATTTTAAAATAATCTAAAAATGTGCTTACATACATAATTGTCTTATTGATTGTTTTTGTAAATGATACTATTATAAACGACATGTTTTATAGTAATAAAGACAGAGAGACTGATAAAGTGAAAATCGCGTTGAACACAAAGTTAATTTTGACCGAGTTTAGCTCGGTCACTCCTGCTAGTGTATATATATATAGAGAGAGAGGTAGAACTATTGCAGTAATTGGATCTACATGGCATATGTATTTCTGAAAATTAAATTATTTTCCTTTATTTTTATTAAAAAACAATATTTCCTAAAATTATAATTTTAAAAACTACCTCTTTTTAGTCCACAAAAGCTTGACATAAGTTACATAATATGAGTATAAAATTAATTAATTGTGTATATTTATTTAAAAATATTTACTTTAAACATTTAATCTATTCATCTATTAAATAAAATACAGAGTTTATTCATATTAGAAGCATCATATTTCATAACAGATATTTTACCCATATAACATTGTAAAATATTAAATAATATATTTATAAGCATTCTAAAATACACAATAGCCGGCTTGGAAGTTTTTAATATTTCATCGCTGTATATGCTATTTCCATAAATATAACTTTTAACTATTACAGAACTCCCTTGAGAATACTGTCAACAGATTTAAACTAAAATGAAAATAATATTTCAGAATGAAATCTCGCTTTTAAGATGTAATCCTAAGCTTTGTTTTCTGATTTAGAAAATTCTTGAAATATTTATGCCAAGCTTTGTTGTAAGTGACATGTACTTTTAAATCAAACTTTTCGAAGTATTAAATAAATGGTATGAATAAATACATTTTTTAACTAAAAAAGAACATTAGCTTAACGTAAACTGATGTATAGATCGGTTAAAGGCACAGTGGTTTATTATTTTTTTAAAGTTTCTTTTATACTATTATTTTCTATACCCATGTAACTTTGGAAAATATTTTAGAGATAATTTTTTAAGCATTTTAAATTAGAGAATAGCCGACTTGGAAGTTTTAATATTTTATTGTTGAATACGCTGTTTCCATAAATATAACTTTTAAATATTACAACAATCCCATGAGAATACTGTCAACAGATATCAGAAGAAATGAAAATAATATTTTAGAATGAAATCTCGCTTTTGAAATGTAATATTTAAGAATATTAAACTTTGATTTCTGTTTTGGAAAATATTAATATGGAATTTCCGGAATATTTATGTCAAGCTTTGTTTTAAGTGACATATACTTTCAAAGTAAATTTTGCGAAATAGTAAGTAAATTTATGAAGGAAAAAAAATTAAATAAAAAATGAACATAAGTTTAACTTTTACTGATGTATTGATCAGTTAAATGCATAAGGTATTTTATTTTTGCCTTAGAGTTTCTTTTTTTTTTATTATATTTACATTTGTAAAATAACTTGAAGTCATGGTAGAGTTTATTTTTATGTTTCAAAGAATACATTTTAAATGTTATCTGTGAATAAATGGTAAATTTATGTATTTTACAATTCAAATAAATGATGCATACTCTGCTTTATTCAAATTCAAGGTAATTAAATCAAGCAAAGTCAAAATTTGTGTAGGTATTTTAACAAAGGTATTAAGTAGGTACACAAATTTTAACCAAATTTATTAGAATCGTATAAGATAAGTATAATAAAAAAAAAAAAAACAATATCTATCGATATCTCTATTTTACAGGGCGATTAATATTTAAGCCGACAAATTCAGAGGGATAATATTGGATCTGAACAAAATGAAAATTTTTATGGAATATGGGGTTGCAAAACCACTTTTTTAGTCACAAATACAGGGCATTTTCACTAATTAAAGTCATCTTGATAGTGTAAATTTTCCAAAATATCGAAATGTTCATATAAAGACACGACGATATGAACATTACTTTAAAAGAAGTAAAATATCATTTCAAAATTTACGGGAGAAAAAGATTCCTTACCTAATCGATGGTACTGTATGAAATGATAGTCGCAATCCAAAATGCTCTTAATCAAGAAGTTCTTACTGACGTGAGCAATAGAAACATCCACTTTCCTTTACTAGTTTGTCTTATTTATATTTAAAGGATTGCGAAAGATTCATTAAAATTTATTTCACAATCAGAATTATTGTGAAAAATTAATTTAGTGTGATTTCGAATTAAGAATTTTCTAGACTTCCCTTTAACTGAGATTTATTCTGTTTTAAGTTCATTCATCTATGAGACCAGATGGTATAAATAAAAAAGAAGATATGAGTGAATTGGAACAATCAAATTCTTCCAGAATAAATTAGAAGATAAGGCATTAGTAGTTTAATATAAGAAATACCAAGTTCGAAAAGTGATCCTGAATATTTTATCCTATATATTTTACATCCCATATGATTATTCACCTACTGTATTTTCCAGTTGAAAAACCGTCCAACTCTACGAAATTGAAAAATGTGTTATTTCTGTTTTTTAAGCTCTAAGTAAACTTTTCTATCATCTGGGATAAATATACCATGCCAAATTGTACTGATAAACAAATTTTAACGAATTTTCGATTTCTCTATATATGTTGGGTGTTTCTTATAGATTTCAAGCTGCTCAAAACGAATATGTTTGTAAAAATTTTCTATCACCCTCCAATTTTGAGAAATTTAATTAATACGTTTTGGAGTATGTAGGCATCGTATAGGCAAAATAATTATATTATATTATTCTCTTGCATGTATTTGATTCTTACAAACATTCCTTTTTCTTATTAAAACGATAGAAGATACAGCAAGAGAGTAGAAACAGATGTCCCCCTAATAAATTTTATGTTAGTTTCCTTGAACAGACAGCTCTAGCCACCCCCACAGTATTTGACTTTAACGCAAATCCCTGACAATGGAAACTTATTTTTCGTCTTTGTTCTGTAAGACTTTTTAATTAAATTTTGATTATAATTATCGTATTTTCCTCTGCAATATCTAAAACATATCTAGAGGATGCGTTAATGAACCCGATTCTTTTTGCTGTGTGTGCAGGGAGCTAACTTTGAAAAAGCATCGATGCGCCTATCATATGTACTTTGGATATAAAGTAGGTGAACGAGATAAGAAATGAGCGCCTCGTTCTTGTTATACACAATGTGCTACAAACCTCCGGATGTGGATGAGAGGTACAAAAAAGTGTATGTCCTTTGCTAGACCCATGATGTGGCACATGCCGAAGGATCAAATAACTGACTGATACTAATGTATTACAAAAATTAAAGGATTCTTTGCAAGAAGTAAACATAAAATTAAGTACACGAACTTAGATTCAGCAATGTGACCAGCATTACATAATGATGATTTACAAAAACCGAAACATCCAGAGAATTTTACATATGATGATGCAGCAGTAGAAATGGAAATCGATGAAACTGAAACTCCCTCTACATCTGATATGAACTATTCTCCGGGCATAAATGAAGGACCACACCAAATTATTAAAAAAGAATTAAATGATTTTGTGAGAGACTTAAATTTACCAAAGAAAAACTCAGAATTACTTGATCAAGATTGCAAGGTTGGAATCTCCTGAAAAACAATACAAAGATATCTATTTATCGAGATTCATATAAGAAATATTCAACATTTTTTAAAAGAAAAAATGATTTATGCAATTGTAATGATATAAGTAGCTTAATGTCTGCTTTAAATTGTCAATATAACTCGGAGCAATGACCTATAAGATAACACCCACAGATAAGACATTTACCATTGCATAAAGTATGACATTTCTTATTAATATCATTTCTTTTTACAAAAAATCTATATTTTTCTAAAACTTTATAAACAATGCATACTTTCAGTGTTTTAAATATTAATTTTTAGCTTTATAAATGTTTATTTAAAAGTTTGTCATTACTAAAATACCAAATGATAAATTTCATAAGGTGTATGTGTTGAATAAATACTACAAAATTGAGATTTTCAGGATTTTGAATTTTTTAAAAATCTGTGGGTGATGGAAACTTTTTAATGTCATATTCTTTCACAGCACCAACTAAAATATAAAAGTCACCACATACTTAGTTAGAAACAGAAACCTTATTTATCAGTGTGAAATCCTTGTGTTACATGCGTTTGAAAATCACGCTATGCTGAAAAACTGATAAAATCCTTCAGCCGGCGAATTTCAAATCCGGCCATCTTAATATCAGCTAAATGGCACTAATGTTCCTCTCTATAATAACCACTCAATTGTTGATTTTTTTTTTTTTACGTTATCGTATTTTCATTCTCCTATGACTGCTCTCTATTAGTTTATACAAATTTTCTAATAAATTAGTTTCCTGTTTCCTTTAATTGTGGAAATGTTTGTAGCAAAAATGTGTCCAATAAAAAAAAAAAAAAAAAAAAAAAAAAAAAAAAAAAAAAAAAGGATAGAATGACTTTAGACGTAGAAAAAGCACAAAGTTCAAAGCTCTCTTATACATTTTGATAAACGGAGACAAATTAACATGTTATGACGCACTGGGCCAAAATACTTTTCTGAGTACCCCCTTTTAGAGGTCTGCACGGGACCGGGCTTGGCCCGTGGCCCGTACCCGGCCCGGCGAAATCGTTTCGAATTTTCTAACGGGCCGGGCCGGAACGACAAACAACATAAACGGGCCGGGCCGGCAAATAAATTGAACGGGCCTGCCGGCCCATTTTGAAGATTTGAGCAGAAACGATAAAATGTGAGCTATTTTCAACGAAAATGGTTTTAACGAGAATAAGTATAAATGTGGCCATACTAGATTGACAGCATCAATATAAAAATGCACAGTGTATCGGCATCGAAGAATTACATTATTACCGTTTTAATATTTTTTAGCTGACTCATGCCGGTCCGAGATCACGCTTGCATTATTTTTCTACATATAGACTGGCCGGACCGGTACTAAACTTAATTATTGGCAGAAAACATGATTTGTAAAATTATTAACAGCGATAAAGAACTTATGTTAGCTTAGTCTTCGGATATATATTTCTTGATGATTTTTAAACTAATTTCTCAATAATGCGAAAGTTTGAAAGTGAGAAAGTCATTTTTGTTAAATAAAATACTTTTATAACCTTGTTGAGATATGATAGTTTCTCAAATGATTGCAGGTTTTTCTCCCTTCCCTTGCTATTGCTTCCGAAAATTCTATTCAAAACGCTAATTATGACAGTATTTTATTTGTTTGCAGTATTCTTAAATTGCTTGTGTCAAAAAATGGAGAACGCTATTCGATTATATAGTTTCTGAATAAAGATATCTGCTAATCTTATGCGTTTCTGAGAAAAAAAAAAATAATTTAGAAATGTATCAGAAAGGATCTTCTTTGAATTTAAGAATGAATTTGGATATGAAATCTATAATAAAATGATATAGAAATATATTTATAAATCTTCTTTTATTAAACAGCTTCAAAATTAACGATGTTTTTAGCTTTCTTTCTTTTTTCTTTTATTCTAAGCCATATTAATTTTTTAATGAATCTTTATTCGAATGTTGAAAGCCTAAGAATCTAAGTAATCATTACTGTTGTTAATGTGTATTTGCTGTAAAATATACTGTAAAATCATTCCATATATATGTATGCAGTACTCTTTAAAGGAATCTTAGTTATATGATAAAAATCTGAATTTTTAGTTGTAGCGGGCCAAAACGGGCCGGGCCTGTTTTCGCGGATTTTTGTACGGGCCGGGCCGGGGCTAAAATATGAAAATTGAAACGGGCCGGGCCGAAATAACTTTCCTAGGGGCCGGGCTGGGCCCGGGCCTGGAAATTCCGGCCCGTGCAGACCTCTACTCCCTTTCTCCTCCTTCATTAAACTGTAAGTGATCTTTTTCTGATAGACTTGAAAGTTTTCAATATATTTAATTAATATTTTTCCATTTAATTTTTTATATAATTTTTAGTATTTTGAGGATTGTAGATTGGATTGAACGGAAATTTTTATATTTAAAATATGACAGAATTTTGTATAAGTGTATTGAAAAGTAGTAAAAAAATGTTTGAAATGTAATTGTTACAAATTCATTTTTTATTTATCCCTTTACGCTAAAATTTTAAGTTGTCCTTAATTCTTTAAATTTAAACGCATTAGAAATTAGCTCTTTTAACCAACGTATGCCCCTAGACCATAGCCTAGTTTGACCTTATGAGTAATCCGTCCCTGGTGAAAACATGATATATAATTTATATATAACATAATAGCATCATACTAAACTATTTTGATTGATTAATCATCAAGACGATCGTGAAACTATTTTAATAACGTAATAACTTGCCTATGATGATTTAGCACATGATATGTCAGTTTTTTTACAGCTTCAATGATTGCCCAGAATTTTGAAGAAGGTGATTTATTATTTTGAGGTCATTTGTGATACCTTTTTGTAATTTCTGATATTATTTTTTGTAGGTACTGCCCTACTACTAATCAAACAAATCCAAGCTGTATGCAATTTTCTAAAGCTTAGCAATGCTCTTTTCTTTTGAATACATCTTTGGTGAAATACAATTTATTTAAACTTTTTTTTTGTATATGTGATGCCCCTAAAAATCCAGTGACGTAATAAGTTTAAAAAAAATTAACTTTAAATTTGTTGAAAAACCTGCGAATCCTAAAGTAATTTGCGAAAGTTACCAAATCCCCTTCCCCCAACACCCCTCCCCTCTTAAATAGCCGCTTCTTTTCATGTGCTCCTGCAACCTTATTTCGTGTATTCAAGAATGCTTTCCTAATGACTATAAAACTATGTAGTTTTGGTTCCTGTCTTATTTTGTCTCAGTGTGGCAATTTCCAGATGGCCGGTGTTTCAGCTCGACGGTACAACTGTAGCAATTGTGTTTATAGGATATAGTACCTTTCCTAATATTTAAACGAACACATGAAAAAAATCATGAAAATCATAGAAAAGTATACACATTAGAAACCTTTTTTATATCACTAAAACATAACTTTGAAAGAAAATAAAAAATGATACCAATTCTCACTTTAAGACACATTTGTTACATATTTCTACACTACAGGCTATTAAAATCGCTACCCAGGAAAAAATGCAGATCACAGAATGATATTTATTGAACAAATATATTATGATAGAAATAAGAAGTGATTATATTTTCAAGAAGTTTGGGTGCATAGATCTTGAGAAATGAGTAGGAGAACAAAAATCTCGGGCAGTAGTAACAGCACTTACAGCTTGGGCATTGAGTCAATCAGATATTGGATGGCCTGTACAGGTATAGATGCCCATGCATCTTCCACACAATACCACAGTTCATCAACCGCAGTGACTGACGTATGGTTTCAGCCAGTCGCTCGGCAACCATTGGCCAGACCGTTTCTATTGGTGAGAGATCTGGGGAATGTGCTGGCCAGGACAACAATCGAACATTTTCCATATCAAGGAAGGTCCGCACAAATCTGGAAACATGCGGTCGTGCATTTTCCTGCACAAAGGTAGGGTTTAGCAGACCTCTAATAAAGGGTAGAGCCACGGGTCATAAAATATCAGAAATGTAACGTGCACTGATCAAAATTTCGTCAATGCGAAAAAGACATGACCGAGACGTGTATCCAATGGCACCTCATACCATCACGCCAGGTTATGAGCCAGTATGATGATGACGAATGCATGCTGCTAATGTGCGTTCACCACAATGCCGCCAAATACGGATGTGACCATCATGATATAATAAACAGAGCCTGGATTCGTCTGAAAAATGACGCCTCGCCATTCGTGCACCCAGGTTCGTCGTCACACCATTGAAGGCACTCCTGTCTATGACGCAGCTTCAAGGGAAGTTGCAGCCATGGTCTCTTAGATGAGAGTCCATTCTGCTGCAGCTGTCTTCGAACTGTTCTCGGATACACTTTTTGTCTTGCAAATGAGCCCATTTCTTGACTCAGGGCTCGTGACGTGGTTGCACGATACATTGCGGCCATACGGATAACATGCCTGTCTTCTCGGCTGCTAGTGATAGAGAGCCGTTGAGATCCCGTACGGCGTTTCGTATTACTATTCTGAATTCATTGATTCCATATTCTGCGAACAGTCATTGGATCTCGACCAACGCAAGGATCAATACTGCGATACGATAAACCGCAATCCTGGTAGGCTATAATTCGAACTTTATCGAAGTCAGAAACATGATGGTATGCATTTCTCATTCTTACGCGAGGCATCAAAACAATTTTTCAACATGCAACAACGCTCAAATGCAATTTCTGTGTGAGAAACCGGCGGAACAATTTCCTCATATAATTGCTACCGGCAGGCAATATCTTTGTCAGAATGCGCTGAAAAGCTAATCTTTTGCATATCACAGAATCTTCTTCCTGTCGTTTAAATTTCACGTTTGTAGCATGTCGCCTCCATGGTGTAGCAATTTTAATGGCCAGTAGTGTACAAAATAAGTGAAATATTTTATTTATTATTGACACATCTAAAAGGAAATGTGGATGAGCTCTAAAAATTTAGCGTTAAATGGGGAAAACGTTTTGGCTACGTGCGACAAAAAAACTGTAGTTGTGTTTCTCACGAAAAAATAAATAAGACAAATCTTTTTTCGTAGTAGTATCTTTTTTCGAGGGTATTTTCGTAAAAAGTACTTTAATTAGAGATTTTAATTACTTTTAACTTTTAAATTCATTTGAGATCTGTTTATTGACTGTACGCTGTTTAATTTTAATCTATGAGTTTAAATATCTCTACAAAAGAATGAATTACCGACTTGTCTTATTTTATTCAAAATATGCGTAACAAATAAATCCTAATACCGTTTTTGAATTATCTCCTGGTTTTTAATTACGTTATTATGAAACAAATAATAAAATAATAATATTTTGAAATAATGACAGATAGTTTGAGCAAAACTTTCTAACAATTATTGTATCTATAAAATGTACATTTCCTGGTTTTGGTATTCAAAGAAAGAATCTCTTGGATTATTCCGCCAATAATTTATGGTGTGAGTTATTCTGGACGAATGTTCTAGATTTAACTTACCCAGTTAGCTTTACTAATTATAGAATCCCTCCTCTGAATCAACTCATTTGAATAACTGGGAAATAGATGGAACTTCAGAAAACGCAGGCTATATAATTACACCAGATTCATATTTTGACACAAATATTCTGTGAGAACTTCATTTTTCATGAGAAAACATTCACATAAGCAGAATAGGTCCCTTATGGAAGTCTCTATTTGTTGGCGACTGGCCTGCATTTTTAGTTCTAGATCAACAAAATATCATCAGATATGAGACGGATCGATGTATCAACATTGGAATGCTGAAATCTGCCCCCAGTATATCTGCCCCCGTCCGCCATTTTGACTTCTACATCAAGGGGGTAGATATCCAGTGCTGCAGCATTTCACCTTCTACGAGGGCCTCTGCCCCCAGTATATATATCCCCATTTCAGAAAGGGGCAGATATCCAATACAGAACATTTTGTCTTCGTCGAGAGCTGGATATCTACCCCCAGTATATCTGCCCCCGCCCGCCATTTTGACCTCTACATTAGAAGGGGGTGGATATCCAGTGCTGCAGCATTTCACTTTCTACAAGAGCCTGATATCTACCCCCAGTATATCTGTCCCCGTCCGCCATTTTGACCTCTGCATTAGATGGGGGTAGATATCCAGTGCTGCAGCTCTTCACTTTCTACGAGAGCCTGATATCTACCCCCAGTATATCTGCCCCCGTACGTCATTTTGACATCACAGTAGAGGGGACACACATGGAGTACTAGAATATTTTTTAGGTTCTTCGAGAGCAGTAAATCCTGGATATACATCCTTTCTGCGTATAGTTTGTATTGTTTCCGCTAATAATCATACGGTTTATTTATCTAGAAATTTGTAGACGACACTTAAAATGTAACTCTAAAATTATATAATATATATGAGGACGTGAACTTCAAAACGCACTTTATGGAAATTTTTAAAAATGAATTTTCTGTATGAACCTATTCTATTAATAAATCTGCCTAAAAGAAAAAAAAATCTGTAATTTCAGAGCAGGGCCATAACCAGCGAATCATGTCAGGGGTGGACTCCGAAATTTGTTTGTGGGGCTAACATCGTTTAACAATTATTAATGCAGTAATTAAGCAAACTAAATACTTTAAAAAATGATAAAATGGATCTATCTATAATGGAACCCGATTAAAGCGAAACCTCTTTAAAATGGAGTTTTCCTAAATGAAAAATATTCGTGATCACCGGAAAATAATTAAGAGCGGTGTACCTCCGAACCCTCTATTTCCCAATTTATGAATTCATGAAAATTTCATCTTCTGAAGCATTTTTTGTGAATTTTTGAATCTACAATAGAAGATGCACATAATTAATTTAGAGGCTACTTCAGTCATAAGAAAAGGCCCGTTCGATAATGCTAATCCTGTGGAAGAAATTTAAAAAATATATATCTCGTTTGAATTTACAAGTTTTTAAATGATTTTTTTCATATAATATAAGAGAGATTTTTTCGATTTTATTTACAGATAATTTTAGTGAAACACTTTTATTTTCGGAACCGGTTTCGAAAGTGAAAGCATATTCATGGAAAAAAAAAACATATAATCAAAATCGAAAAAGTAAGAAACGGTCTGCATACATATCATCTAAGAAAAAATATTGAAATTCAATTGAGATATCTTTATAAATCATTTCCATTGGATTAGCATAAGCTAGCGGGTCTTTTCTCATGACTGAAGTTTCTCGTAATAATATTTAAAAGAGTTTTGACAGTTAAAATTAATTAATTAAAGTTGTGTTTATAGAAATTTTATGCAATATTTATAACTGCACTCAAATTTTTTATTTAAAATACTTTTTTAGATTTTTATTGAATTACAAAACGTACAAATATAATGGTCTTACTAGAGAATTATAGAAATGATACTTAATTGAAAAAATTTCCCCACGATCTTTTAACGCTAAGAAGGCTGAGAAATGCAAATGAAAAAGAAATCGTCCTTTTAAAAACATTCCATTTCGAGATTGACGTTATAGCGACAGACAACTCTAAAGATGGTTAATGGAATATGGAATCTCGACTAACGCTCTTATTTACCAACTACTTCGACCCCGAGTTACATCGAAAACCTCGGTCGAACGCTCAAATGGTATTCATCTTTAATCCTGATTGGACGTCTCCTTGATAATGTCCAATCAAATGTTATCATGAATTTCATTTGAGCGTTCGACCGAGGTTTCCTAGGTTGAGGTAGATGGTGAATAAGAGCATAAGGGAAACTACTTTGAAGTATCCCGACAGGCTACCCAGGAACCCGAAAGTGCAAGCACAAAATGTAAAAGAGCTACAGGCGTGGCAAATCGTCAAAACCTGTCCGAAGTTATTACTCAGGTGCTCTAAATGGTCGAAAGATACCTGCTTTTGTTCGGGTAGAGGAATGGAAGATGGACTTAGAGACTTATACGATTGGACTTAAATGTTTGAAGACTTGGAGAGATCACGATAGTAGGTTTGAAAACTTGCAGAGATTTAGATCGGTCAAGACAAAATTTCTCGGTGAACGGTGCTTTCATACCGGAACATTCTCGCACAGTGGAATCGGTGAACTTAGGGATCCATCACGGAAAAATGTAAGATATATTATCTCGGTTATAAAAAAAAATGCCGCATCAAAAAGACTAGTCATTCCTCTAAAATTTAAGAACTCTTTAATTGTTGTGATATATTCACTAATTTGAAGTGTTGAAAGATTAATCAAGAAATTTAATTATTTTTTATTTAACAATAAGCATATGCATGAAATAATTTGTGCTTCAACCACAAACGTATCTAATTCACTCTGCCCGTCTACGCCAATTTCGAAGCATTACAATTCTAATTCGTATATAAAGTACCGATTAAGATTTATTATGATTCATTTTAATCTATTTACAAATTGTAATAATTGTATTAAAGTTAATCTAATTTATCAACCTATACAAAGTTTTCAGGATTTCCATTTAAATGCAGTTTATACTGCTTCTGCTGATTCAGATATCATATATGATAGTAGTACCAAAAACGTTGAATATGATAATTAGATCTACTAGAAATTACCGAAATATATCAGATGGCAGAGTATCGGTGACTTCAAAAAGAAATACCTAGTACGAATAATGGCCCAGACATTTTAATTCCATATGGCATTTCTATTTAACAATTATAATAAATGATTTTAACTTAATCTTGAGTAATAGTACTTTTCAAAATATTTAAACAAAAGAAAAGTTTTATAAAAAAAAAAAACAATTAGTTAAACTGATGGCATAGGGCTCACACTAAATAGTTATTTTATTCTTTTTTTTTTTTTTTTTCAAAGAATAATGATCCTCGGTAAATAAATTAAGGGGGATTAATTCTCCCATTTCACTATTTTATATCTAATCAGTCAAATTACAAATCTATTCAAGGAAGCAAATTATAAAAATAATCCTTGAACCAAATTGAATAATTATGCATATAAATTCCATTTAAAAAAATAAGGCGGGAATTTAGCTCTCCGCCTCCCTAGAATATAGCTAACCAATGAAACATCAAAACTAATCAGAAAAATGCATTATCAGAATGACTCTATTTACAAAATTTGGAAAAAATCGGATATTTCTGCATGATACAAACATTTATCTATGGTAAGGTAAGATTAGCTTCCGTCCCCCTTCCCCTTTATACTTAACCAATGAACGCCCAAAAACCAGTCACAAAAGGGCCCCATTAAAACGTGTATTTTATGCAAAATTTGAAGCAAATCGGTTAATCGAGAATCATGCATGAACAACCCAATAATTACTATATATACTTCCCCCTTTATCCTACTTCATATTTAACCAATGAATCCCAAAAATTAATCATGGGAAACGCCTTGTTAGAATGAACTTACATCCGAAATTTAAAGAAAATTTGATATATCTGTATAGAATTATCGTGTTACGAACATACCTGTATATGTACATGCGTACGTTCATACATGCATACACACATTACATGCCAGCACATTAGCTGTTATGCTTCAATAGCATGCGAGCATACAAACAGTATGTAAATTCTTTAACAAGTTTTCATATTCGATTTTTTTTTTTTTTAATGTATCATAACAAACAGATTTTAGAGGGAAAAACAAACAATCAAAGAAACAAAATACCAATTTTCACGTTGAAACATTTTTTTAATATAATTTACAAAATACGTGAAATGTTACAGTTATTATTGGAACATTAAAAAGATAATATGGATGAGCTCGGAAAATTTAGCTTTAAATGAGATCAGTAAACGTTTTGGCTACGTGCCATAAAAAAAGCTGCAGTTGTGTTTTATAGGAAATAGGTAAATAAGAAAAAAACTGTTTCTGGATATTTTCGGAAAAAATATTTTAACTAAAAGTTTTTAATTTATGATATTATTTAAATTCTTTTGTTATCTGTTTACTGAGTACTCGTATTTAATCTCTAATTTTTAAGTTTAATATTTCTAGAATAGACAAAAATATAAACTACGAAATATTCATTTAATACTGCAGTTTTCAACTCTAAAACTTTTAAATTAAACATATTATGATTACATAAATGTACTTATTTTTAAATGCGTACAATGTAATTTATTTTCTAGAATATTTTCCAAATATTTATTTCATACTGTTTAACTTTTAAAGTTAGAAAAAAATAAATATAGTTTTAAATAAGCGATTTTATTTTCAATTTCAGAATATCTTTAAATTTAAAAATGAAATGCTAAATAAAACTTTTAATACCACTATCTTAAGTGTTTATACTTTGTTTACAGTATTCTAGAAAAATAAGTCTTAAATCATAGTTAAAATATTTTTAAGTCAGAATAGAATCTGAGTTGCCGACATTCGTAAAGAGCAAGATAGAATATTTTTTTATGATAAATTTGTGTAAAAAATAATAAAAATCAAAAATTAGATATAGATTAAGAATACTGTATTTTAACTATAGTACTATAATAACTATACTAGTACTACACAGTATACACCATCACACAACAGAATGATATATCGAATTAAAATGTTTAATATTTTATGTCTCAAATTATGAATTCGCAAAAATTACATCTTTCAAAGTGTTTTTTTTTTTTTTTAATCATTTTAGAAGATTTAAATAACCCTTTATGGGGCAATAGTACCTTTAGGAGCTAAATTTTGATTTTTCGATTCAACATAAACAAATAAATTTTTCATATTTATGAGTGACTTTTTGAGAATTTTAGGAATAACACTCCAGCTTGCAAAAATGTCACAACATTTGCTAATTTAAATAGTATTATATTTTTGACAATTTATAAAATACTAGCTGTTACCCGTGACGTCGTTCACGTAGCATAAAAAAAAGATAAACGCTTTAATTAAACAAAACATTTCATTAACAATAATTTAAAATACATATAACACATGTCTTATACCAAGCTATGCAGTAGTTTTTTTTTTTTTTTTTTTTTTTTTTTTTTTTTTTTTTTTTAGGGGACTTAAAGAATTTAGTCAAATGAAAATGTGTTAGATAATATTAACGATCGCGAAAATGAAATTGCAACCATTTATAATGTAGAACACCTGTAACGCACCTCAATGATACAGAAATTATGTTGTAGTGCATTTCAGAATTCCATATCAAAGAAAGAAAAATCATGTGCTAAACCTAGGTAATAAAAAAAATATCCAACATTTCCATAATACATAACTTCGCCGGCCCATTCTTTTCTGCATCTCTGAATGTGATCTATGTGCTTTTAAATATTCTAAATACAATGTTAAAATTGTGCATAGTTAGTAAAAGTATAACGAAGATGAAAATCCACCTTTAGCAATTTCTAATAATAGACAGAAACGTACTTGAATTTTTTTGTACAGTCCTGTATATTACGTGCAAATATTTATACGACCGCATATTTAGCTTAAATTATTCAAGCAAAAAACCCGATTCAAATTATTGAATTCATATTTCCGGGAATCGCTATTGCACAGGTGACCATATATCCAGTTTATTGTATAGTCCGATACATGATTTATTTAAATTCTACAAACATCTCTTATTATACCAAATGTAGCTGAACTTCAGGATGCATTAGTTTTCCTTAAAATACATACTATAATTGAAAAAGCTCTTCAACAATCTTTTCTAATAGACCATACTTTGGATACAATATCTGAGATCTGTACACAGGCTCAAAATCTTTTATGCGTCTCTGTAAATGAAGAACAAATGTGATGCAAATCATACTTTACTGCAAGCTAATTACTAAATTTCAGTATTGATCATTGTATTGAATTCCATCATGTTTGAAATAGTGAAACGCATTTAAAATACGCTGGGAATATTTTTCCCCGTAGACTATTATATTACCGAACATTTTTCTGTTATCTTGTAAAAGAATGTTAAACCTTTTCACTCCATTTTCTACAGAAATCCTGTTTAAGTGCACTTCAGAAACTGATATCAATATTATTAAAATAACCTTAATAAAAAAACATTATTAAAATAAGCTGCAAATGGTTTTTCTTCACAGACTATGATATATTGAAATACTTTTGAGCTCACTGTACGCACACTATAAGTACTATACTTAAGATATTCGATAGTAACCATGTTCTTGTGAACCTTAAAAATGCATGTAAATTTCATTACATTTAAAATTATGTAACATTATCAAAATACACCACAAATGATTTTTTCGCCACACATCATAATGTAAAGTCTCCTTTTGAGTGCTCATGTGATTCAGCTATAATTGCTACCTGGTTCATTTTCAATGCCGCACATGCTATAGCAAATCTCAATAACGTATGTTATTTTCGTATGAATCCCACTATATTTACTCAAGTTGAAACACGGACAATAAGGCGACAGACCCCAGGCACTCGGCATCCGGTATGCATATTTCAGATGTGTATATTGCTGGGACGCTTACTGTTTCTAAACCAATAGGAGAGCGTCATTATCACGGTCAAGTACACGCCCACACAGTTTGATTGACAGGAACTCGTGGACAATTGACGGTGCTAATTATAACGATAATCTGTTGCGGATGAAAGTGAGCTGACTGGCTGAATGGTTAGAGCGTCGAGCTTGAAACCGGAGGATATGGGTTCGAGTCCATCGCGGGCCGAGAGTCCGTGGGTGATTTTTTTTTTTTTTAAATTATTGGAGGCTGTCTTTTATTAATAAATAAGACATTTAAAAAAAAATATTTCAAACCCTTTTAATATTCTAAATATCGTTCCAAAATGATTTATATATATATATTAAACAAATGGGAAAAAAAGTATTCTGCGAAAATATCCGTATAAGCAAAATTCTTACTTTAATTTTTATTTATTTATTTATTTCAGGATCAGAGGAAGTATAATTTCTAATTGAAATAAATAAAATTCAGTCATTTTGAAAAAAAAAAAAAAATTCTTTCGTACCTTTAATTTTTAATTACCGAGTACAAATTCAAACAATCCGAGTACAAATAAATAATAAACACACACGATCAATTGTCCACGAGTTCCTGTCAATCAAACTGTGTGGGCGTGTACTTGACCGTGATAATGACGGTCTCCTATTGGTTTAGAAGCAGTAATCGTCCCAGCAATATACACATCTGAAATATGCATCCGGTATACAGACAGGTTGAAGTCATAAACACTTTTAGACCATGTTAGCAAGCGTCAAAAAGGGGGTAGTTTCCGTAAAACGAAAAAAAAAACAGAATTTTTGAAAATTTAAAAACTTATATGATGTTATATATGATCTACTTATATGATCAAACTTATATGATCAAATATGACGTTACATTGATATTTTTTAAAATTCTTAATGGAAAGTATTGCTGTGACGTCACAATTGGTAAAAAGTTGAATTTTATAGCATCGAACCGAAAGAAAGAAAAGGGTTCATTTTTATTACGGATTAATGTCTGGAAAAACTACTAAAGTATTCATATTCTTGTAAAGTGTGAAGTTATATTCTTGTGAAGTCTTCTAAGTGTAAAAGAAATTTTATATAATCGTCTGTGTGATATAAGAAGAAAAACAGTATTCCTCTGACGTCACAATTGATAAAATCGCGGTTTTTAACCTCGAACCAAAAAACAGAATAGGGTCCATTTATTTATTTCATTTTCTTTTATCACGTGAAAATCTTTCAGTTAAAAATTAACTTACAGAAGAGAAATAATTATTCCGGTTTTTTTATATTTTGGCAACGAAAAAAGAAAGATGATTAAATATTACAAAAAAAATTTCAATTTATTCTGTATGAAAAATAGTGAAATGTTGAATTATCAAGAAAAATATTTGAATAAAATAAATAAAAATTAGCCTATGTTCATTTCAGACCAATAATCTATCTATATACAAAAATTCAAAGACATTAATCCATCCGTTTTGAAGCCAAGTTCATTCCAATTTTCGGACACACTTTCACATTTATAATATATATAAGAATACACAAATGAAAAAAAAATTATACATTTATTTCCTTTTTATATAATATAACTTTTGAAAAATACAGAAAATAAATTACTTATTAATATCATAAAAGCTAAGTATGATCTTTATTCTGTAAACCTATAGAGTTTTCATTTATTTATTTATTTTTTAATTAGAAATGATCTTTTTAATTATTTCTATTAGTTTCAATCATATATTATACTTCGAATTAAAAAATATTGATCACAATAACGTAGCTACAATTCACAGAAATACTGTTCAGAGCAATAACTGCAATTACAATATTATAACTTTGCTGTTATGAGTTGTAATAAAGTATCTTGTACGTACTTTTGTAAGAAAGTACGAAAATCTGAAAATTTGAAAATGAAGTTTAAATGTATGGAGGCTGAAAGGTCAAGTCCCTATTTACATTTCCTTTTTTTCTGTAGGTGTAATATCTGTTTCATTTCGATGCGTTTTATTTAAAATGTTTCAATCACTTTAAATAAATTTGAGAAAATAATATTTTAAAGTAAATAATAAAAAATATACGAGAGGTAGAGAATAGTTCAAACACAATTCACAACATGAAAACACTTAAACACTTATATGTACCGACTAATATATATATATATATACAGGGTGTTTCTAAATTCATGGTCCAAACTTTAAGGGGTGATATTACACATCAAGACAAACAATATTTAAATAGAAAAACAAGGGTCCCAAAGTCTTCCGAAGGAGATAGGCGCCATTAAAGTTTAGGGTCCAAAAATTCAAATGATAATGAAAAAACAGAAAAATTGGTCGATTCGTTTGCGGTTTTCACTAAAATTATTCTTTATGTCAGTATTGTCTTGAAAATAAATTATAAAGATAAATTTAAAAAAATGACGATAGAGGGCGCTTTAGACTTTAGAGTAACGAACAACTATTTTTTAGCGTTATTTTTTGCATCTCATTAAAGGTTTCGTAAGTTTAGACTTAAACTTAAATTTTGAGCTCAAAATCTGAATAGTTGGAAGCAGTTAAGTAGCACAAACTTAACTGTGTTCACAGGGTTTTAAATTCAAATGATTATAAAAAACGGAAAAATTGGTCGAATGATTTGCGGTTTTCACTAAAACTATTCTTTATGTCGGTATTTTATTGAAAATGAATTATAAAGATAAATTTCAAAAAATGCCGATAGAGGGTGCTTTAGACTTTGGAGTAACGTACAACTATATTTTACCATTATTTTTCGCATCTCATAAAATTTTTTTAGAAGCTTAGACATAAACTTAAATTTCGAGATGAAAATCTGAATCGTTGGGAGTGGTTAAGTAGCGCAAACTGAACTGTGTTCAATGGGGGTGAGGAGGTTCAAATTTCAAATGATTATAAAAAACGGAAAAACTGTTCGATTCGTTTGCCGTTTTCGCTAAAACTATTCTTTATATCAATATTTCCTTGAAAATAAATTTTAAAGATTAATTTTAAAAAATACCGTTAGAGGGAGCCTTAAACTTTGGAGTAACCAACAACTATTTTTAAACCGTTATTTTTTGTATCTAATTAAATGCTTGTAAAAGTTCAAAGTTAAATTTTGAGCTCAAAATCTGCATCGTTTTGAGTAATTAAGTGCGGAAATTTGAAATGTGTTCGAGGGGTGGTAGGGTAACATTTAAACCCCTGAACACTGTTCAGTTTCCGCTTCTTAACCCCTTCATCGATTTAGAATTTGAACTCAAAATTTAAATCTAAGCATTTGCAAGCATTTAATTAGATACAAAAAATAACGCGTAAAAATAGTTGTTGGTTACTCTAAAGTTTCAGGCGCTCTCTATCGGTATTTTCTAAATATTGTTTCTCTTGATGTGTACTATCACCCCTTAAAGTTTGGACCATGAATTTAGAAACACCCTGTATATATATATATATATATATATATATATATATATATATATATATATATATATATATATATATATAAAGGGTGAGTTATAAATATCGAAACAATAGGCTATCTCCTTAAATATTGCCCTGAGACCCATATTTCTAATTGCAAAAATTCAATAAAAAAGGTAAACTTTTTGATAAGATAAATTGCAACTCCATGGTGTGTCTATTTGAAAAACATTACTTTTATTACATTACTTGCTATTATTTTGCAAACATTAACTTTTTATACGGCCCCCGTAGGATAAGAATTCCAATTAGGAAAACTTTCCTTATCCAGTTCTGAATAATACACAAAAAGTTGCATCTTCATATTTTCAAAATTCACAGAGTTATAGTCGTTTGAATAATTGATCAGATTTTAAGGGATTAGACACAAATTGAAATGCGTGCAATTCAAAAGATAATGTTACTTTAACAGTTCTAGGAAATGTGTAAAAAATCTATATTTTGAGATAGAATTTTGATTTTTTTTTCTTTCTTTGTGATGGTTAGCCATATAATTTGCTAAGAAAATCACATCCTAAAATTTATCATAAAATTTATAAAAATTTCATATCATTAGTACTGGATTAAGTGGGATAATTAAAAATCGTTATAACTCCAAACATTATTTATCGGATATCAATTTCTTTCCATTTAATTAAAGATGAAAATCTGATTTTAGTTTTGTTTCGGGGTTTTTGTTTTTCAATATTAATTTTAGAACTATTAAAAATATTTATTGAAAAAATAATATAACTTTTAAAAAAATCTTATTTTCAAAAGTAAATAGTTTTTCAATTTTGCCCGAAACAAACCTAATATAAAATAATTAAAAACGACTTGTTTCAACTTTGTACTTTTTTTCTTTAACAATTTCTCGAACAATCCGTGTTAAAATCACTGTCTCTTACTGACCTAAAACGTGCTTGAAATAAGTAAAATTTGGTTCAATCAAAATTTTTACAAAAACCACATAGATTTTAAAATTGCTTTTATTTTACTTATAAATAAATGAATAAAAGTAAAAATAAAAAATAACTTTATTTATTTATTTATTTTTATGAATAGTATATTTAAATGCTAAAAAATTAAACACAATAAAACCAGAAAAAAATCTGCCTACGACGGAATTCTGTCTTAAACAAAAATGTGTTGATCCATGCAAAATGAATACAATAATACCTAAGAAAAAATAAACTCCATTTAACCCTCCTAAGAAGGGCATTAGTCTATTACGTATTTTTTCTTTCCTGTGTGGTTCCGTCGTAAAAGGTTTTACTCTATAACATTTTTCAAAATCTCCAACGCACGGGACATGGATTAGCGATATTCAAATATAAGTGAAACATTTAGATATAAACATAGATTCATTGATAAAATAAATATATCACAGCCTTTTGCGCTTCTTTAATAATAAAAAGTATAAAGAAGGAAAAGGTATAATAAGTATTTTTGGTCAGAAATCCTCCCCGCGAAAATTTTTTTAACTATACCGAAGTAAAAAACTATGTAGGAATTCACGGCTGATCCGGATTATGATTTTAACATTTTTCCATGCCGGGCAGAATTTTTTTCCCGTATGGGTCAGTTTGGGACTGGACCTAAATATTTCGATCCATGCAGACCTCAAGTGCTATCGATCAACATATTTTGAAAACAAGTTTTGATTTAAATCAATACGCTGCTTTATTATGCCCAAATAAGAAGTACGGTCTTGAATCGACATTTAATACGGATACTATGTGGACGATCCCTTATTTACTTTGAAAACAAGTCAAAAATGCTTCGTTTATAGGCATAGTAAAGTGGTGTAAGTCAAGAATTTTGGAGAACTTTGGATTTTAATATCTCTATCAGATTTTCAGATACGGAGATGATTTTTTTTGTTTAATTTAGGTATAGATAACGAATAATTTCCTAATTGGGAATTTTGCTCTACGGGGCCGTATAAAAAATTAATTTTCGTATATTTTCAAATAGACCCCCCATGGAGTTGCAACTTATCTTAGCAGAAATGTCGCCTTTTTTCATGTTTGGTTTGGTTAATTTGTGTCGTCCGATTATCTACGCTAGGGATATAGGACCAGGGGGGAGTGCCCTTCGTGGGGGTCTTTCTAAGGGAACCTAACCCGTATTTATGCAAGGTTCGAAGAAAACCACGAAAACTCCGAACGGTTATTCCGACAGCCGCGATTGGGTTCGATCCCAGCACCTGCCGTCTACCAGTTGATAGGTCAGAACCTCTCGGCCACTGGTGGGGCCACCTTTTTTTATGAATTTTTGCAATTGGAAAAATGGGTCTAGAGGCAATATTTAAGGAGATAGCCTATTGTTTCGATATTTATGACTCACCCTGTATGTAATTATATATATATATATATATATATATATATATATATATATATATATATATATATATATATATATATATATATATATATATATATATATAGTATTTAAGGATCATACTCATGTTTATATGTATCTTTCTAATTTTCTCCTCAAACACTCATGTAACTTAGTAACTTATATATTCCATAGCTATGCTGAAGTAATTTTGTAATTACTTATTTTTTCTTATTTATTTATTTGCATAATTAAATCTAATAGTTTCACTTTTAGTGCTTTTTTAATTTGCCTTGGCAACAAAGGTTTCCCAAACAAACCTTTTTACTTGATATATAACTCACAGGATGTGCTTGGTTTAATTTCTTGAAAGCTATTTACACTTTTTTCAAACAGGACCTGATATCCATTATAAAAAAAGAGAGAGGGAGAGAGAGAGAGACTTTCCTTGTCCCACTGTTGTGGGTTAGCTGAATCCATAAAAGAAAAAAAGATCAAACATAGGTAATTCAATTATTTGCTTATTTTTAGGCATTAAAATTTAATTTTGAAAATTACTGTTGGTTGAGAGAGCGTATTTAAATATATTTACAAAGATTCAGACTTTTTTTCAAGGGAAGACTAGCTTTTAGGAGCTGAATAGCTAGAATCGCCGAGTCACATTGTAAAATCGTGACCTAGTTGCCCCAAGTAACTTTATTGAAATCTAGAATTCTAATATTTTTTAACCTACAAATTACAACACTTTTTACATCATTTTCAAAGATTTTTTAATAACTTGTAATAGCAACTAATTAAATATAAAACTCCATTCTTTGGAAAATGAGCACAAACATCTGTAATCATGCGTTTATAATTATGTATTATTAATGTTGACTATTTTTTTTAACATTTAAATGACCTTTCTATTCAAGTAACATACTTATAAAGTATTTACATATTTTGAATAGCAATATATTCTTGCCAGGCTTACTTTTCATTCCAAATTTCATGTCTATGAAATTCTTCATTTCAGAATAACATTTTCTAGGAACCTTGCAAAATATTGGATACATGATGGATTGCACTAGTGTTAAATTACACCAAGGAAATTTATCATTAGCGTGTAAGTCAAATAACATTAATCAACTTTTCTCGTTTTCATCGGTTAGACTAATAGAAGAGAAATGACATTTTAAAATATGAAATGAAAATAGCGACATATAAACTATTAATTAAAATCTTTATTGAATACGCAGATTTTGATGATATTTATTTCAATAGAGATAAAATTTTAAAATAAAATATTTAGAAATACTTTCAAGTAAAACAAGCAATTTCAAAAGAAAAGATCTTAAATAAAAAAAAGAAAATACTTATGTATTTTATAATTAAAATGAAAGTAAAATAATTTGAACAAATATAAGATTTTACAAAAACTGCTAACTTAAATATCCGATTTAACATTAGGAAAGTAATATCATAATATGCATAGATATACATACAGGGTGAGATATAATGATCAAAACAATATGATAAATCCGTATATATTTCCTCTTGACCCATACTTCCAATTGCAGAAATGCATAAAAAAGGCGCTAAATGTGATGTTAATGTCACAACTCCATGGGTAGTCTACTTCAAAAAATACGCAAATTAATTTTTTTTTACAGCACTCGTAGGGAAAAATTCCCGTTAGGAAAACTTTCCCAAACGATTTCTGAATTAAATACAAAAAATACATTTTCATATCTGCAAGACTCACAGAATTATAGTTGTTTAAATGATTTGTCAGATATTAAGGGATTAGACACTAACTGAAATGCATGCAATTCAAGAAAAAATGTTATTTTAAGATTTTTGGTAATATGCAAAATATATATATATTAATTTACGATTTTCTAAACTTAATTATCGTAACTAAACTTAATTGATCGTAAATTAATGTACGATTAATTTACGATCTTTTTTATAATGCTTAATCATACAATTTGGCAACAAAATCACACCCTAAAATTCCTCCTACATTTATTTATTTATTTATTTTAACTTATTAGTATTTTTTAAGTGCAGTAATTTATAATCGTTATAATTCAAAACACCATCCATCTTTATTATTATTATTATTATTATTATTATTATTATTATTTAATGATGTAATTTATTTTTTCAAAAACCATATGTCCAAAAATAATAATTTTTTTCGAGTTTGCCGAAACAAAAATAATGTAAAAAAGACACGATTAAAGTTTGCACTTTATTTTTTTAACAGTACTTGAGTTAATAATTTAAAGAAAATAGATGGTTAAAAACATTATGCAAAAACATATTTAAAGTTATAAATAAAAATTTGTACTTAATAAAATGTTTTAGTACTTTTTTTTTTTTAATTACATGTGATAAAATAATTCTTTTCTGTAGCTTAAATATCAGATTATATTTCACCTTTGATGTCGAAGTCGTTTCTGTACTATTTAAATATCTGTTAGTTATTTCAAACATACTGATTATGAGTTTTTCATAACTTCAAGATTTTTATGTATTATGAAATCCATTCCATTATATGTTCCATGAAGTGCCGTTCCCGGCAAATCCGTTAAAAAGTAGTCAGTATTTTGGGCAGGGCGAAAACAGGTCCAGGACTTTACTTTTTCTGAAGACTCGGCCAGACCTAACGATGTTTTCATTAATTATCGGGGCTGGCTTCCAGGAACTGTTTAATTTTAAATATGAAAAAAGTTTTAATTTTGGTGGAGCTTTCAAATCAAAATATTCGCTTTTAAGCATTTTTTTTTTTGAAAAATATTTGTCAAAAAACATTTTTATTTCAATTACAATTAATTAAATTTTATTAATATTGTTGTTGCGTTTAGTAAATAGCCTTTTTTGTACAAAAATTAGAAGTTACTTAATGCATCTTATTTATAATTCCTAAAACACTAATTAGTTACTCTAAAAATTTGAGCTGACTATCCAATGTAAATTCTCTATTTTATAATTAAAGACAAAAATGTATCATATGGCTGTGAACTTTTAAATTCGTATGTCAATTTAATATATATTGCTTGATAAATGCCACCGTTCACTTCCAGTTCCATTTAAAATGTCAAATATTAATTTAGACAGCACAGCTTCGTTTAAGTCATTTATTTAAAGGCTTCCATAAATTATACGACTTTCGCAGCGTCTCAGATTATTTAAATCTAAGTCTCGCGAATGTTAGAAATGATCAGTTTATGTTTAGAGAATTTACTATAAGTGAACACAGAAGGAGATTTTTGATAAATAATGATGTATGAAATGTTTTTAAATTCTTTTGTGAACTATCACTAGAGATATGGAATGAATTTAATACAGAATATATTTAATGATTGGTGATTAAGAAATCACTCATACACAGTAAAAAATGAAGACCCAAATTGGGTTGAAAGATTTCTGGGTATAGTAATTTTCCTGAAATGGTACAGTAAGGATTCCAAAATGGTAGAGTATTGTTCCCAAAATAGATAACCCAAAATGGTTCAAAACAGAGCAGATCTTTATTAACATTAAATTAATCAAAATTTCTGAGGTATAATGTATATACTATCTAAGATATTTTAATTGTTTTAATGTCATTAAAAATCAGACTTATTTAAAACGATTTTGTGCTACAAACTGAACTTTCCAAATTGGAACATTTCTGTACCCAGAAATCTTTCAACCCAATTTGGGTCTTCATTTTTTTCTGTGTATGCACACTGATTAAAAAAATGGTACACTTTTTTTTAAGAAAATTGAAATTCTTAGATTTTTTATTCTTTTTTTAAGTAACGGGAGTAATAAAATTATGTCTAGAACTTTTCATACAACTCCAAAACGGGTTAAAGATATATTTTTTTTTTTTTTAACTCGACTGTAATTCTAGCAGATTTTCTGTAAAATTACAGATTTCTGTAATTGTATGAAAACTAATATTGTGTCATTTCTTTCCATAGTTTACAAATAAATGTTAAAAAAGCTTTTTTTTTTTTTTTTTTTTTGTCGAATGAAGTAAATTTTCAGACATAAAAATTAGGATTTCTCTTTGTATTTATTCAAATGTTACATGTAGAATGAAACTCGTTGAAAAGATGTCCGTTTAATATGCGATCCCGCTGGAGATTAAGCGATCTGCTGTCACTTCAAAAAGAAACTTGCGTAAAATTATCTGGATAAGATACGATCCTGCTTAAGATACGAATTATTCCCGGTCTCTTGACTTGTATTTTAAAAGGATTTACTGTATTTTTATTTTATTAATTTATTTTTTATTGAATTTTCCTTTCAAAAAATATCTTAAAAAATATTTTATGAAATAGGAATGGAGGATATGAAAAGATGTAACATAAAAATGCATTCACTGTATGATGATTAATTATTTACTATTTTGTAGTTAGAAGTATTGCACAGAAAAAAGACTGATAACAATATTGAAATGATAGACGCTTTCGCAGAATATTCATTAGAAATTGTAAAAAATTATGAAGAATGTTCTTATAATAACTGTGCTGGGATTCAACAGGATATTAATTATATTTATGCTAATAAATCAAACAAAGCATCTTCCTGAGAATTATACTTTGAACCACAATGTAGTCAATTTTCAGAAGTCAAAATAAGCAATTACTTTTTTTTTCTTCTTTTATTTTTTAATTTAATTTTTCATAAAATGTATTTTATTTTTTACATATTTATATATTTATAGTTTTCATGAATTACGAATAGAGGGCATGAAAATACTGTAACACGGATTACATTTACTATATGATTATGAAGAAAATTCTAATTTGTTGATGCCAAGTTTAGACAGAAAAAAGAAGGTTCATAACAGCATTAAAAAACAAACATCTTTGCAGAATATGATGTAGCTTCTGTTAAATGAAAAAAAAAAAGCTAATATTCAAACCAGTCGTTAATCGGTTGCATAGTAACTGTTTTTACATGTGTAAAACAATCAGAACCTCTCCCTAAGAGTTATACTTTGAACTCCATGCCAGCGAATTTTCAGACACAAGTCCTCTTCTTATTACTTTGTTTTAAAATTTTTACATTAATACAGTACATATTTTCAATATGAGGATTAAGAAATTACTAGATTGCTGCCACCAGGATTAACAGAAAAAATTACTTCCGGCAATGCCGGGAGGAAGAGGTAGCTTTCATATACTTATTTATTTATTTTAAATTAAGTTATATTATTCAAATATACGAAGCTCAAATTAGTGGAACACGATTATATAAGATTGAATACTAGTTTTTTTTTTTTTTTTTTTTTTTTTTTTTTTTTTTTTTTCCAACACTGAATATTAATAGAAATTTTTAGAAATTAGTCATCTATTATTCAACCTGGTTTTATTTTAAGCGATTTATAGGGTCGCCAAATTCCAAGATATCATGAAGTGTATGCCATTTTAAAGCAACATCACGGATAAAACAAACCAATGTGCTTGGTCGAAATCTTAATTCATGTGCACACTCACATCGAGATCGATTAATATATGCGTGTGCTGCCTCGGGCAAATTGATTTTTTAAAAAATGTGGCACACATTAGAAATTTAAACTGCTATATCTCAGGCGTTTTTGAAGGTAAAACCAAAGCAAAAAATACTCCGGAATTTAATATTAAGATAAATAGTTTAGAAAGAAAGTTTTTTTCAATTTCTAATTTTTTGTTTGTACATCATTGTACATTTAAAAGATTTTTGAGAAACTTAAATGGCGGCCATTTTGAATCAAGATGGCGGATGAAGTTGGCTCGTGAACTCGGTCAAGACATTGGTATGTATTTTGTACACGCAGAGTTATATCCAAATCAGTTTATAAATATGCATATTATCGCGTGACAAATTTGAGACAGTTTCAAAATGTCAATCACACAGGAAATTGAAAGTGCTATAACTCAGCCATATTTCAAGATATAGATGAAGCAAAAAATGCTCAGGAATCTTTGTATCAAGGTCAAACACACAAAAGAAAAATCTTTTTCAATTTCTTGCTTTTTTGCACCTAATTTTAAAATTAAAATTTTCTTGAAAATTTTAAAATCCCGCCATTTTGAAACAAGATGGCGGTTGGAACTGGCAACAGACTCGGTCCAAACATCGGTATGTACTATCTATGCACCAAGTTTTATCCAAATCGGTTTATAAATACACGTGTTATTACGTGACGAAAAACAGATCATTTCAAAATGTGAGCAACCCTAGAAATTTAGAGTGCTATCACTCAACCCTTTTTAAGATACAAACGAAACAAAAAATGCTCTGGAATATTTAAATCAAGGTAAAATGCATAAAAGTAAAACCTTTTTCAATTTCTCACTTTTTTGTACCTAATTTTAAATTTTAATTAAAAAAAAAATAAATGACCGCCATTTTGAAACAAGATGGCGGATGGAATTGACTATCGAACTCGGTCCAGGCTTCATTATGTACTATGTACAAACCAAGTTACACCCAAATCGATATATAAATACGCGTATTACCGCGTGACAAAAATCAGATCGTTTCAAGATTTCAGCCATAAGAAAAATTCAAAGTGTTATAACTCAATCATTTTTTAAGATATAGACAAAATAAAAAATGTTCTGGGATCGTTGTTTTAAGTTCTAACACATAAAAGAAAAATATTTTTCAAATTTTATTTTTTCGCATTTAATTTTAAATTTTAAATTTTCTAAAAAAAATAAATGGCCGCCATTTTGAAACAATATGGCGGATGATGCTGGCCAACGAACTCGGTCGAGACATTTGTATGTACTGTAGACATACCAAATTTCATTCAAATCGGTTCATAAATACAGTAGTTATAGCAAGACAAAATCAGATATATATATATATATATATATATATATACATATGGTTATATATATATATATATATATATACGGCGACGACATCGAGATTCCTCAACACCGTACAAGCTCCCCCATGGCAAGTTTCAGCCATAATTGCATCACCATGGTTGATACAGCACATTCATTAATATCTAATAATCAGCAGCAAGGTTCTGTAGCCGTAGCGTAAATTTTCTAGCAACGAAGGAGCAACGAATTTCCCCGTAAAAAATCAAGCCACTAAGTCTTTGCAACTCATATTTATTATAAGTCATAAGGCAAACGAATTCATTTCAGCATTAAGCGTTGCACACATCGAGTACTCCAAACTTCGTGAAATAATCGACATCATTAAATATTCCAATTTATCGGACAAACCAAACGAACGTCTTAATAGTTTTAAAGACAGATGCATTCTCACGCTCCTAAAAAACCAAATAAAAAAGGAACATTTTCACGACAAACTAGCTCCCTCCTACTCCGCGTCAATCAATTTAAAAATAGAATTAGGATTAACTCGAGTCTAAACGTCAAAAGATGATCAACTCTGATTGGTCTAAGGAGACGTGTCCTCGGGCTGGATCTATATTTCCCCTCGCAAATAACAAGCCCTTTAACAACGCGCATTATCACCGGCCACGCGATGTTAAATAAAAAATAAAATTAAAATCCCGGGAATATTCCAGAAAGTAAATAGGTTACGAAATACTTCCCGCCTTTTTGAGAAGCAAACAATAATTTATTAATAAATAAAATAAGAAAAAGAATTTTAGCTGTTACAAGTTAATACATTACAAAACTAAGATTGAAATGTGTTCCTCAAATTTTAGAATTGAAGTTAAGAGAGAACAAAATGGCGCATTTTTTTTATTACATATATATATACATATGTCAACATTTGAACAGAGGGTGGTTTTGAAGTCTGGGGATCATGATCGTCGAAATATTCCAAAATTTTCTGGAAGTGTTTTTTTCCGGACGGCTGCAATAGGTAGCTTTTTAGTTTTTGTAATGAAAGCTACCTAAAAGGTTCATAACAACATTAAAACGTGAACTATTGTTATACAATATTCATTGTCAAAGGTTAAAAGAAAGAAAAACCGTCCAAAACAGCATAAAAAATGAGACACTTTTACAAAATATTCGTTAGTAATTGCTAAAACGACAAAAACCTCTTTTATTATAACCCGGCTGGGAAAAAGCTGCATTTTAATCTAGACACACGGCAGTGTGTCAGCCAAGTTCACAAAGTAAAAGGCGACACACCGGCCGTGGGTTATATTACCCGAACCATTTCGGGCCACTTTTGACCCCTCAATAACTTAAATTCTATTTGACCTACACACTTGCAATTTTTTTGTGTCGTATAAGACCATCTTCTAATTTCCGAATCCTAAATTTTTTTAAAAAAATCTTTTATCGTTCACGAGAAATTGACGTCTGAAAACCACTGTTTTTACCACTGACTCACTGACTCACTCATAGAAATGTTTGACTACTTCCAGGTGACTTAGGAAGTTGAAATTTGGTGTGGAGGTAGGTTATTGGATCTATAAATTGGAAAAAATCAGAAATCACCATTAATTAAACATTAATGGTTGGTTAGAGGATAAATTATTGGATTACAATGGAAGTTTATGAGAATTTCACAAAATACTAGAAATAGTGCCAAGTTGGCGTCACTTTTGGAGAGTATCAGGGCTAATCTCTGAAACTACCGAACCGATTTCAAAAGTAATGGCACCAAAATGATGGTATTCGCCCCGGTTCAAACATAGACTATATCTTATGTCTGTGCCACTAACCAAAAGAGGGTTCAGAAGCGAAAAACATTCTAAAAATGTAATTTTTGTTTTACTGAAGGGCCTAGAAGCACAAAATTTGGCATGTTAATTATTTATCTTATACTATAATGCGAGCAAAAATTGTGTGTGTGTGTCTGTGTGTGTATATTTTATCTCAAAAACAGCTCTAACGATTTTCGCAAAAATTTGGATTTTAGCATTTTTGGGCACGAGAAGACTATTGGGATAGGTCACATGTTCGAGAAAATTAGATTATTGGGTCATTTTGGGTCATAATGGGTCAGGATCAAGCTACTTATATCTAGAGAACGGGTGGATCGATGATAAGGAAATTTTGTATCTAATCGTTTTTTGGCATGAGAAAACTATTGGGCTGGGTCACATGTTCGAAAAATTTCGATTAGTGGGTCATTTTTGGGTCATTATGGGTCAATCCATTTTTATCTAAAAAACGGCTCTAACGATTTTAACCAAATTTTACATTTTATAGTTTTGGATTACAGGAAGACCATTGGGTTAGGTAACATGTTCGAGAAAATTCGGTTAGTGGGTCATTTTTGGGGTCATTGTGGGTCATGCTATTTTTATCTAGAGATTTTCTCACGCAATTTTGACTAAAAACTGCATTCTATGGTTTTCGGACACGAGAAAAACATTGGGCTAGGTCACATGTTCGAGAAAAAAAATTAATGGGTCATATTGGGTCATTAAGTGTCTGGGTCAAGCTATTTATATTTAAAAAACGGCAGAATCAATTTCATCGAAATTTCGCCTGTAACAGTTTTCTGACACGAGAGAGCTAATGGGCTAAGTCGCACGATCGAGAGATTTCGATTATAAGAGTCATTTGTGGGTCATGATGGGTAATAATGGGTCATGGTCAAGCTATACCTAAAGAACAGGAGAATCGATTTTAACGAAATTTTGTATACAACACTTTTTTGGCACGAGAAAACTATTCGGCTAGGTCTCAGTTCGAGAAATTTCGATTACTGGGTGATTTTGGGTTATAAAAGGTCTGTGTCAAGCTAATTATATTTAATCTACGACAGTATCAAATTTAATGAAATTTGGTATATAACAGTTTTTTGACACGAGAAAACTAATGGGCTATCTCACATGTTTGAGAGATTTCGATAATAAGAGTCATTTATGGGTCATGATGGGTCATAATGGGTCATATCAAGCTATATCTAAAGAACATATGGATCAATTTTAACGAAATTTTGTATACAACATTTTTTTGGAACGAGAAAATCATTGGGTTAGGTCACACGATCGAGAAATTTCGATTAATGAGTCATAAAGGGTCTGGGTCAAGCTATTTATATTTAAAGAACGGCAAGATCGATTTTAATGAAATTTTGTGTACAGCATTTTTTTGGCACGATAAAACTATTGGGCTGGGTCACATATTCGAGAGATTTCGATTAGAAGGATAATTTATGGGTCATGACGGGTCATAATGTGTCATGGTCAAGCTATATCTAAAAAACGGATGGATCGATTTTAGGGAAATCTTGTATACAACATTTTTTTGGCTCAAGAAAACTACTGGGCTAGGTCGCATGTTCCAGAAATTTTAGTTAGTGGGTCACTTTTGGGTCATTTCGGGTTAAACCAATTTTATCTAAAAATAGCACTAACGTCTTTGACCACGTTTCGTACTCTATCGTTTTGGATTACAAGAAGATTATTGGGTAAAGTGGTGTGTTAGACAGAATTCAATTAATGGGTCGTTGTTGGTCATGCTAATTTTATCTAGACAGTGTCTCGCGCAATATTGACTAAATTTTGAATTCTTTCATTTTCGAGTGCAAGAAAATCATTGAGTTGGGTCAGATGTTCGAGAAAGTTTGATTAATGGGTCATTTTGGGTTATAATGGGTTAAGGACAAACTTATTATATCTAAAAAACGACTCAATCGATTTTATCTAAGTTTTGTATTCAAACGTTTTTCGAAGCGTAAAAATGAATGGGCTAGGTCACATGTTCGAGAGAGTTCAATTATACGGGTCATTTGTGGGCCATGCTAATTTGATCTAGAAAATGATTCTCACCATTTTGACTATACTTTGTATTATATCGTTTTGCGGCAAAAGAAAACCAATGGGCTATGTCACATGCTCGCGAAAATTCGGTTTGCAGTTCATTCTAATTATGTGTAACAACGACACACTCAATTTTATCTAAATTTTGTGAAGAAACTTTTTTTTTCATGAGAAGACTATTGGGCTGAGTCGCATATTAAAAGAAAATTATATTAGTGGGTCTTTTCGGTTTCATTGCCGAATGCTATCAAGCTAATTTTATCTAAGAAATGGCTTAAACGATTTTGATTCAATTTTATATACTACTGTTTATGATTACCTGAAGACAATTGAGCTAAGTCACGTTTGATCAAATTTGATTAGTGGGTCATTTTGGGTAATACGGGTCAAGGTCACGATAATATGGAAACAGCCAATAAGTTGGCAACTCTTGACAAAATATTGATGACTATTGGCCGAAAAATCAACTATTATGATTACGGAAGCCAAAACACGTATATGACGCCAAATGAAAGAATGTCGCCAAATTTGGCTATATGTGGCAAAAATATTGTCTTTCAGAATGTGAAGGAATTTTTACACATTCTTAATAGAATTCGAAATGCATGGTTAAACTGATCAGAGTAGAGCTAAAAAAGTGTTTTGGATTAATGTCCTTTCGTTGTAAATTTTAAAATAATGTAAAAAAGTGCATACATATATAATTGTCTTATTGATTGTTTTCGTAAGTAATACTATTATAAATAACATGTTTTATAATAATAATACAGAGAGACTGATTAAGTGAAAATACTATATCAAGTTGAACACAAAGTTAATTTTGACCGAGCTAAGCTCGGTCACTCCTGCTAGTAAGATATAAATGATCACTAATGACATTTGTTAAAAAATATCAAATTTAAATGGGTGAAAATCCGTGAAGAGCGTTCTAAAAAAGTTCGAAATACCAATTTTAAAACAATCTCAGCAATCAACAAACCGATCTTAAAAGTAATGATATCAAAATGATAATGACAGTCTTTGCTCCAACATAGGATATATCTTATGTCGATTACACTAATCCAAAGGAGGTAAAAGAGCAAAAAACATTCTAAAAATGCGATGTCTGTATATTAAGGGACTGGACTGGAAACATAAAGTTTGACATTTTAGAGTTTAGGAGAATTTCGCGTAATAGAGATAGTATCAGAAATAGTGCTAAGTTGGCGACACTTTTGGCGAGTATCGGCGCTAATCTCTGAAATCACCGAACCGATTTCAAAATTAATGATACCAAAATGATGGTATTCGACCTGGTTCAAACATAGGCTATATTTTATGCTTATACCATTAACCAAAAGAGGGTGAAGAAGCAAAAAACATTCTAAAAATGCATCTTTTGTGTTACTGAAGGACCTACAACTATAAGATTTGGCGTGTTAATTATTTATAAGATATAAATGATCTCTAAGGGCATTTGATAAAGAATACGGAATTCAAAAGGGATGAAAATATGCGAAAAAGGTTCTAAAAATGTTTTAAATTGGGATTTTTAAGCAATTTCAGCAAACCACAAACCGATCTTAAAAGTAATGATATCAAAATGATAGTGATAGTCCTTGCTCCAATATAGGCTACATCTTATGTCGATTCCACTAATCCAAAGGGGGTAAAAGAGCAAAAAGCGTTATAAAAATGCGATGCCTGTATGTTAAGGGCTTAAAAACATAAAATTTGGCATGTTCATTAATTATAAGATATAAATGATCACTAAGAACATTTGTTAACAAATACAAAATTTAAAAGGGGTAAATATGCGCGAAAAGCGTTCTAAAAACTTTCTAAATAGCAATATATAAGCAATCTTGGGTAGTTAGCGAACCGATTTAAAGGAAAAAAAGATGCCAAAATGATGGCGACAGTCCTTGCTCTAACAAAATTATTGGATAAATTACCAGATTACAATGGGAATCTATGGGAATTTGGCAAAATACCAGAAATAGTGCCATGTTAGCATAACGTTTGGTGCGTAATTTTTGTCGTCAATATAGCGATATTTCGCCAAGTTGGCTCAAACGTTTTTGGTCGACGAAATAATCAAGTAGTGCCCAATCATGTAAAAGAAACATCCTTATTAGTGGAATTTAAAGGAACATAAGCAGTCCTAATGTTAAAATTTTAAATTTGTCTGGAAAAAACAGTGAATAAATGCAGGAAAAAGCTGAAAGATTAATTAATATTAAATAAAACAAATTTAACTAATTTAACCTATTTATTTCAAAACCTACTTATTTGACAAAAAATAATGATATCCTATCAAAAACATGAATGTGAAAGAATGCCAAGTTCGTTAAATGTTTCGCTAATAAAAGAAGTGAGATCTAACTGCAAACCAAGTTCTTTCGGAGCTCCTTAAATCATAACTCCTGCCATGCATAATATTATTCAATTGCTTAAAATGATTTTTTATGTTACTTGTTATTCAATAGAGCGACTTGGCAAGTTTTCAGCTACGAACTTTAATCTTTGAGTCGGAGTACAATTTAATCTAGAATCTGATTGGCAAAGATCTAGTCAATCGAGTGTTTGAATAAGTATATTGAAGTTAAGGTACTGATAAGTTAAGGAAGGGATCAACTTTAATTTCTGATCAACTGAATAGAAAAAATTGAATAAGAGAAAACTTGCTAAGTCGCTCAATTGAATAACAAGTAACATAAAAAATCATTTTAAGCAATTGAATAATATTATGCATGACAGGAGTTATGATTTAAGGATCTCCCAAAGAACTTGGTTTGCAGTTAGATCTCACTTCTTTTATTAGCGAAACATTTAACGAACTTGGCATTCTTTCACATTCATGTTTTTGATAGGATTATCTTTACACGAATAAGAGAATCAGAATCTCTTCCTGAGAGTTATTGTTTCGATCCCAAATAAGTTAATTTTCGAAAGATAAAATGTACAACACCCTTTATATTATTTTATTTTTTCAAGTAACGTTTGTTTTTAAGTTAAAATTTTATTTATATATTTATAAAACTTTAATACTTAACTGTATAAAATTACCAATATAAGGCTCCACAGATATTACAGAAATACACTGCTGAAGATTAAAAATTGCACCACCTTTAAAGAATGATTTGACGAACATCAAAATATACGAAAGGAAGAAGAGGTTGGAATATGCACATCATTACTATCTCAGCGCTGTTAAATGACGACGTCGGCTGAAATGGCATCTACGCACTGCATAAAATAAAAGTTGCGGAGAGGATTTCTCATTCGGAAAGAGTTTTTAACGTTGAAGTTTGAAAATAATATTGTGTCACGCCTTGAATAACAAGAAAAATGCTTACCGGCAAGTTTCGAAATTTCATAGAAGCGGTAACGTTATCTAACATGTACGTGGATTGTTGTCAGTAATATCGCCAATCGCACTCGCCATAATCCAACAAGTGTCACGTGAATATGGATCAATGGGTTGGTGAGGGTCACACTGAACGGCATGCAAGATATCAACACCCTACTACAAATATAACGCCTGAGAGTACAGACTTATCCTTTCAATCGGCCCTACAAAGCCGTACAACCACATAATGGAACATTAGTCAGAAAATGGACATGTTCGCAGCGCGCCCAATATTTACTCCTATTGTGCGACGATGTTTTCAGCAACGTGGATTGTCATCACGGCACCATTATTGCGGGTATCATTGAGAATATAACATAGAGAAGAAGATGACGACTCTGATCAGCCAAAAGACAAAGATGGTTATAGAAAGTGGCATAATTTTTCTCTTTACAGACGAGTCCCGGTTCTGCGTATAGTACTTTGATGGTTGTATATGTGTCTGGAGGCTTCAAGGGATACGCTCGTCGTCTGTGTACATTTGATATCGGCATAGGAGTCCTGAATTTCTATTGGACGATAACTTCAACGCAGATCAGTACATTTCTGACATCTTATGTCCAGTGGTTTTGTCCTATCTTCGACGCCTTCCAAACGCCAACTTCCAACAAGATAACGCAATGTCAGTTATTTCATGTCCTGTACTAGCCTTCCTCGATGCACGGGGTATTCCACTACAACCCTGACTTTCACAGTCTCAAGATCTGTTACTCACTGAAAACATTTGGTTATGGATTGATGGTTATAGCATGATTGGTTATGGTTTGGTTATGGCCCAACACCCCTATCCAACAAATACGATTGATGAAGTGTGGCATTGACTTGAAGCCGTATGGAATGAGTTAACCGATTCTGTAACACAAGCTCAGTTCGACTTCATGCAGAACCAGGTAGTGGCTGTTTTAACTGTCGGGGGGGGGGGGACCTCTCTTTCTACTAATTCCATGCCCCTGTAACTCCTTAAATTGCTTACAAATTTAATCGTTTTATTTTCATGCCATGATATTTACGTACAAAAAATATCTTTCTTGTATTTTCCTTCTTCCATGATGTTGCAATTTTAGTGGCCTGCAGTGTAATAATATTTAGTTTATTTTTAACAAAATATAATTTACCACTTTTCATAGCATTATTCATATCAACAGCCTTAATAAATATAGTTAAGTATATAACGACATTTCTAAGATATTTTAATTTATTTACTTGATACATATATGCCAAAGTTTTAAAACTTAAAAAATTTGAAATGCAAATTTTAGTTTTAAATAATTAATTTTGGCTAATTTTATATGAAAGTCCTTAGACGCAAACGCTCACTTTGCGGGAACAAGATTTTTTCTCTTAAAATATTTCAAAACTGTATTTTCTTTTTTAAGATATTTTATTTGAAATTTCATAGCATACAGTGTAAAAATGCTTTTTTTGCATGTGTATGGGTGATAGATACGTTTAATATTTTTACCGTAATTTTTTTAAAAAGAAATTTTTCTTGTTGTTTGCTCTATCTCGGGTGAAACTTATAAAAGAAGGATATACTTCTTTAGTACTTACAAATTCAATGATTATTTAAAAATAGCATTTCAGCTTACAATACATGTCAAAATATAAATTTATATTATTTAATTACATTTTTTCCAACGGATGCTTTAAAATTCATGATTTACTAAATGCAAAAGCATACTATTTATATAAATAAAAATCTTGAATATTGCTCTCATGTAAATATGACATATAATTCATGTCCAGGAATTAAAAAATATATATTTGAATATATATATATATTTGTTGTTATTATTTAAAAAAACAGCAACAGAAAATTAATTATTGTGTCAAAAATAACTAATACAATTTAAAAATAATTTAGTACTAAAAGTAGATAGAAATAATTTTTGTTACTTTTAAAACTGTCCATTTATGTACTGTAATCCCCATTCCATGCCTAAATAAAGTACATTTTATCGTATGAAACAGCACATCTCATTTTGTAGAATAATAATTTTTTTTTTAAATACTTTTAGACACAATAATATTTTTTATATGTTGAGTAGTTGATTCTAAGACCTTATTTCACCTCAAAAAATGTTCTATTCTTATTAACTTTTATATCCTCTATTCTATCTCATCGGCTTCTGTCAGTTATCTAAAATATGGCGATTATTAACACTAAAATTACGTTCAGGAAACCCACTCTCTTTTCTTTTTTAGTTGACAAAGGGGAAGTAAGAATTTACGCATGATTGGGAACTTACGCATGGTGGGAAATCAAAATTTTAAAATAGGTCAATTGGTATACCATTTATAATCATTTGCTTTTATTCTGAGTCAAAAAACATCCACCTGCAAGATAAAACTTTTTTTCCGACCGATTTTATCATTACAAAGTTGACAAGTGACAACAAATGGCCATTCAAAGAATTCTGGAAGAACATTTCTTGGCCACTGGAAATAAAAATCTGATGTGTTTCTCGAAAGTTTTTTTTTTTATACTAATTTTACTTACCCATCATGCGTAGTTTAGGGTAAGTCTTGCAATCGTTTTGAAAATCGAAAAATTTTTTTGTCGGATTTACACGTTTTAGACACTGAAGATTTCGAAAAACAAATTTTTAGAAAAAATTTTTTGCCTTCCGTCTGTCTGTCTGTCTGTCAGTAAACGCTCTATCTCACGAACAAATTGAGATAGAGACTTGAAATTTTGTATGTACTTAGTATGTAAGAATGGGACGAAGCCTATTGAATATCAGCAACCTCGATTATCCGGAACTATTTTTTCCGGATTCTCGAAAAATTCGTTCTGATGAAAGGTATATAAGATTTTTCCATTTTTTTTTATTTTAAGGAATGCATGTAAAAGGCAATTAAAAAAACACAAATTTTGCATACAAAACGAAGTCGATCGGATTATTATTTGTCGAGATATTTGTAATCCTGTTTTCCACATTCTTCGACTTTTCATGATTCTGTATTTCATTCCGCTTAATCCGACGCAGCAAACTGTTAGTTAATATGATAATTATTTTTGGAGTTATTAGAATGTGTCTTTTACGCCATCCAGTACTGCTTGCGTATTTTGCCATTCCACATAATTTGTCTAAATAGGCTCATCAGCAATTCATGAATAGAGCATTACTATGTATATTAAAACCATTTAAATATGCGTTTAAAATTTATTTTGGAATTGTGATGCATTTTATAAATAGTTTACATGCGCTTTATTTTCATATTTTGTATTATGCATATCCATGATGGGTAAGTATTACGGGGGCCCCCAACGACTAGGTTTAATTGAGTGAGGCAAAAAGAGCATTATACCTCAGGTGGCAAAATTCAACTTTTTTTTTTTTTTTTTTTTTTTTTTTTTTTTTTTTTTTGATTAGGTCAAATTATGTCAAACGGGTTATCATATATACTAAGTAATAGTGTTATAGTTGTTAATTCTGAATCGAAAAACAGTACCGAAAACCCGATATGAATCATCGTTAGAAAGTAAAAGAAGTTTTATGAATGCAAAAGTAAAAATTATTTTATAAAGAGAAAATTATGAATACACGGCTATATACAAGTAAATGATCTTAAAGAAGAGATCATACTCATTTTTTTGTTTCTATTTTGCAAAACATTTATTAAGTTTTAGATTATCTGGTGTGATAGAAGGCGCATATATTGAATGTAAAAAAATTACAAAAACTTGGAAAAATCGCATGAATTTGCGTATAATATATCATTCGATTAAGAATTAAGTGGTACATAATAAAATATCTCGCTTGACCAAATTAAAAAAGAATTCCAACAGCGAGTTAAAATGTTGTCTTTGCACCCTCAAAACAATACAAAACAGTCTTTTTTTTTGGGGGGGGGGATTTTATGTTCTTTCACAGTATCAAAAATATGTATTGCCGAAATATTTGTAAATAGACATTCGTTTTGACTGTAAAAACTTATTTTATCAGCATAAAATGTAACTTTAAACACTGTATTCAGAAATCTGTTGTAAATAAATAATAAAAAAGTGGATGGTTTTATAGCATTTAGAAAATGATTAAAAACACATAAAAATACAATGACCCGTTTCACATACTTAAGTATTTTTCGTTTATCTTCCGTAACTTCTCATGTAAAATTCTTCCTTCAGTAATCCCCTCCCTCCTCCCCAAAAATAATAAATATCATTGGAAGATTGGAAGAAAGTTTCTAAACACACATGCGCGGAAATATCTGAAAAAATCTCATCTTCTCATAAGGATATATGTATATTTATGTTTATATTAACTTTTTTTTGGGGGGGGGGTTAAATTTAATATTATTTGTTTAATACGATACCAACTTTGATTTTCATCTTAAATTTCTGCTTCAGTCAGTAAATCAAAATTGAATAAAAAATTATGTAGGTTATGGTATTGATTAAGCACAATAGTTTTTCTTTATGCTGTTGTCGTCAGCTGTTTGAGAGTATGCGGCATAGCTGGATGCATGTTCCCGTCATTGCATGAGCGGACAGAAAATAGAAATACGAGTAATCAAGAAAAAGTCCTTCCGGCAATGCCGGGAGGAAGAGGTAGCTTTCATTTACTTATACAGTTATTTATTTATTTTAAAGTAAGTAAAGTAAATACATTGTTCAAAAATACTAAGCTCAAATTAGTGGAAATAATCTTATAAAATTAGTGATTTTATAAGATTGAATACTAGTTTTTGTTAAGACTGAGTATTAATCGGAATTTTTAGAAATTGGTCATCTTTTATTCAACCTGGTTTTATTTTAAACGATTTAGAGAGTCACCAAATTCCATGATATCATAGAGTGTATGCCATTTTAAAGCAACATGATGGATCGTTCAGATTAGACCGTTTCAAAATGTCAGTCATAAGCAAAATTCAAAGTGCTATAATTCAATCATTTTTTAAGATATAGACAAAACAAAAAGTGTTCTGGAATTATTGTTTTAAGTTTTAATGCGTAAAAGAAAAATATTTTTCAACTTTTAATTTTTTCGCATTTAATTTTAAATTTTAATTTTTTTTTAAATTTAAAATGACCATCATTTTGAAACAAAATGGTGGATGATGCTGGCCAACGAACTCGGTCAAGACATTTGTATGTACTATGTACATACCAAGTTCTATTGAAATCGGTTCATAAATACGAGTGTTATCACGTGACAAATTCAGATCGTTTCAAAATGTCAGCCATGAGAAAAATTCAAAGTGCTATAACTCAATCATTTTGTAAGGTTTAGACAAAATAAAGTGTTCTGGAATCGTTGTTTTAAGTTATAACACGTAAAAGAAAAATATTTTTCAAATTTTGATTTTTTCGCATTTAATTTTAAATTTTAAATTTTTAAAAAAAATTTAAATGGCCACCATTTTGAAACAAAATGGCGGATGATGTATGCCAACGAACTCAGTCGAGACATTTGTATGTACTATGTACATATCAAGTTTCATTGAAATCGGTTCATAAATGCGCGTGTTATTACGTGACAAATATCAGATCGTTTCAAAATGTCAGCCATAAGAAAAATTCAAAGTGCTATAACTCAATCATTTTTTAAGATATAGACAAAATAAAAAGTGTTCTGGAGTTTTTGTTTTAAGTTCTAACACGTAAAAGAAAAATATTTTTCAACTTTTAACTTTTTTTGCATTTAATTTTAAATTTTAAATTTTTAAAAAAATTTAAAATGGCCGCCATTTTGAAACAAAATGGCGGATGATGCTGGCCAACGAACTCGGTCGAGACATTTGTATGTACTATGTACCTACCAAGTTTCATTCAAATCGGTTTATAAATACGATAGTTATCGCATGACAAAAATCAGATATATATATATATGGTTATATATATATATATATATATATATATATGTGTGTGTCAACATTTGAACGGAGGGAGTTTTTGGGGTCTGGGGGTCATGATCGGTGAAAATATACCAAAATTTACCGAAAGTGCTTTCCTCCGGACGGCTGCAATAGGTATCTTTTTATTTTTTGTAATGAAAGCTACTTAAAAGATACAGAAATTGTTATCACAGTGCTCCTTTACCTCGGAATATTTCAAAAATCAATGAAGATCTGCTGTCTATAGGTAAACATGTGCACAAAAATTTCAGTTCAGTTCTATGCATAACTTTTTGTACTTTTTGATGGCATAGTATTAAAACCGACACAGATGTTTTTGTTACTGCACCCCTTCAACGAGTTTATTTACTTTTTATTCATTTATTTTATTTACATTTATTATTATTATTATTATTATTATTATTATTATTATTAATTTAGAGAGAACCTAATTAACATAATCAAACGCTTGCAAAAAAAATTTTGGTTCAATAATTTGCTTAACTTCATACACTTTTCGATAGTAGACAATCGAAAATGACATAAAATTAACTATTACAGCGACCCCTTCCGGCGGATTTTTTCAAATTCAAAATGGACCTATTAGACATAGCCAAACATTAAAAAAAATTTCAATTATATGCATAACTTATTACATTCTTCGAACGTGTAAAAAGGAAAATGGCACATTCTTCACTATTACAGCAGCACCCTCTGGCTGAATATTTCCAAATTGAAGGTCGGTGATAGATAATATATTGGCCTTTGTGTATATATGTTTATATACAGGGTGTTTCTAAACTCATGGTACAAACATTAAGGGTAGGTAGAGCACACAGTAACAATCATTTATTGTATAGGAATGGAGGGGACGAAGTGACGCATTAAAATAAATAAAAATAAATAAAAAAAACAGGGGGCAATTAGGGCCCTTTTTTATTTTTTAAAATTTCTCATTCATACCATAAACATTTTATGCTACCCTTTTGTTGACGTTCCATAATTACTTAACTATAAAATTCTTCTTTGAAAATTTTTGGTGTGAAATTGAAATTTTTGAATTTAAAAAAATCGCAAAACTGGAAAACATTAAACGAAATACACGAATAAAAAGGATGAAATGTTTATTTACAATATTGTTTTCAAGTACATAATAATGCATATATTAATATAACAATAAGAGTTCAATATTGCTCCCACCAACTGTAATACATGTTTCAGCGTTGTCGGTGGAACGATTGGCGTACACGTCTAAAGATGTCAGTCATTTCCCGCACACGTGCAGCAGCTTCGGATATTCGAGATACTATATTTTCGATAGAGTTTACTGGAGTCAACAAGATGCCCCCATAAAAAGAAATCAACGATAAATCGGGAGATCGTGGTGGCCAAGGAACTGGTCCACCACGCCCAGTCCATCGCGTCCCAAATGTGGCATTCAGGTAACTGCTGACATCAGTGGTGAAGTGTGCGGGCTCTCTGTCATGTTGAAACCACATCCGGTTACGAATGGCGATCGGACTATCTAGAAGCAGGTCTGGTAAAACCTGTTGCAAAAAAAAAAAAAAAAAAAAAAAAAAAAAAGTAACATCGGCCATTCAACCTCTTTGGTAGAAGGTATGCGCCAGTCAAATAATTATTAACAATTCACACCCACAAGTTTACAGAAAATCGTTGTTAATAAGCATGTAGCCGCGTTGCATGTTGATTATTTGTTGCCCAAAGATTGAAATTGTGAGCATTAAATACACCTTCGCGTGTAAATACTGCTTCAACTGTAAATAGAATATGAGCAGTAAAGTCTTGCTGCAATACTTATTGCTGCAAAACTCACTGGCAAAAGTTCAACCGTAAAAGATAGTCTTCCAGATTCAAAGTTTATACACGTTGAAATGGAAGGGATGAAATCGATTTTCATTTAACACTCTCCAAATGGTCGGAGGACTGGGGCCTAAACTCTATGCAACAGCTCTTGTACTTGATTCGGGCCTTTCACTCACAAAATTCAAATTAATTTCTTCCAGGCTTGCACTGCGTACAGCTCTTTCGCGTCCAGTGTCCTGTCTGGTGACGTGGAAAGAACCTGTTTCAGAAAGCTGACGGCGTAAGCGCTGAAAAATACTATGATCAGGCATTCTTCTGAGAGAAAACAGCTCCTGATACATTCGTAGGGGAGCTCTGCGTTGCCATTTGCACGACCATACATGAAATACATGTCGGCTTTTTCGGCATATGCAAAGTCTTCCATGAAGAACGATAGCTCAGTTAAAAATGACGATTTCTTCTACTTGAATTCATGGTATTGAACGGCGCCCAGTTACCTATTGCCCTCTATCGCCAGTGGAATCAACCAAAAACTCCATAATGTCTATTTTCACCGTAATTTCAGGCGTATAATCCGCGGATCAAACAATAATTTTTGGACCCAGATTTTTTTTTAAAAAAAGGCACTTATTAGATCGCCGTAAATATTTGTCTTCAAATTAAGATTTCTGGGTCTGAAAAGAATTGTTTGATCTGCGGATTATACGCTGGAAATTACGGCATTTTTTTTTTTTCAATTTTAAAAATTTCGATTTCATACCAAAAAGTTTCAAAGATAAATTTTACTGTTAAGTGATTAAGAAATGTCAAGAAAAGGATAGCATAAAATTTTTCTGGTATGAATGAAAAATTTTGAAAATTGAAAAAGGGGCCTAATTGCCCCCTGTTTTTTTTTCCTTAATGCATCACTTGGTCCCATACTTCCTATACAATAAATGATCGCTATTGTATGCTCTACCTAGTCTTAAAGTTTGTACCATAAGTTTAGAAACACCCTGTCTATCATATATACTTCACAAAATATTTTCAGATATGTTTAATTGCAATTGCTGGTGCTGCAACATAGCTTTATCAAAACTTTATTTAAATATAATTCCATTTCTTTAGTTAAGATGAAATTATTTTTATATACTTATTCAACCATTAAGATTAAGTGAGTTTATCTTCATGGATTTCGTAAGTGCTACAACATTAAAAAAGGAATACACTTTTAAATTTAAAAATAAAATATTTAAAAATTTCTCAATACATATACTGCAGAAAATATTGCGAAATACATTAAAACGAAGCAGTTTCACGAACATATAAATTGTTTTATTTATTAATGATTTAAAACAAATTATTATTTATACTTACGCAAATAAAATTAATGGGGTCGTTAAATTAAAGGCGATAGAAATAGTGTTAAAGCAGAAATTTTTACTGCGTGTGTTTGTCAAAAGAAAAAAAAAATGTGCAAGTAAAATAAGTTTATACGAATTTATTTACAAAGATATTTTATCTGCTGAAAGAATATTGAATATTAAGCAAACATGAAAGAGCAGAGTATTTTTTCTTATGTATGACAATTTATAAAAATCAGAATTTTCTTTAATTGACATATTTTAATACATTTTTTTTAGATTTATAACTGAAAATCTTGAAATTATTCACAATCAATGAATTATTCAGATAGATTTTCATAATGAAGTTTTCTTTTACACAAACTCCCATGGCTCAATTTAAATTATTTTTTTTAACAACATGACGAATTACATTCAATTTCTTTTACATTAAGAAACTCCTCCTGTATTTTTAGTTACAAAAGATCATTGTGCCTAAACAATACCCGATTCTCAATTGTACTGTCGCATTTAGGTTAGAATTTTAATTTTAATAAATACATATATACTGAGCATGCTAAAGTTCATTGTTAGCTCAATAATTTCTGAACGGAAAGAGGGCTTTAAGTAAAGGGGTTAACGTAATAGGGATTTAAGTATAGTAAAGGTACCATGCGTTACTGAATGAAATCGCATACGCTGCCACCTGGTGGGAAACTGCAGAGCTAGTAATCATATCTTGAAAAGGGAAAGACAAAGTGAAACAAAGTGGTTTACAAAGTTGAAGACTATCTTCGATTTAGTACGAAAAGGCAACTTGCGGACATTCGTGCAAAGAACAGAACGTTTAAACACTCGCACAATTATGGAGCAGATAATAGCCAACAAATTCTGCTTCGAGTGGGTAAAAATTACCATAGAAACCTATCAAATATTGAAAGGAATGTGTGGAGAGGAAGGATTATCCTATTAATCCTATTAATTAACTTTTGAATGTTTATCATCCGTTTTCCCTTTTCCGTCTTCAAGACATCCACGAATGTGTCAAATATGACATAGACAGTAGTTGACTGCAATACGCACGCATGCCAGGAACAATTCAGAATGTTCATAAAATTTCGACTTATGACCGCCAATTGTCTTTTGGAGTACGCACTAAGGAAGGAAACATTTTCAAGAAAGAAAACGGAAGCAATTTATTAAGAAAATAATATTTGAGGATGTCGAATTCCCCAAGAAAGCGGGAACGTCCACTATAAGAATATTCTTAAAAAAAAAAAATCTTTAAAATATTTTTCCGAAACCTATTATTCTGAGCACAAAAACACCATTACGGCAGATAGGAATAACTTCGAATATATTATTATTTGGATCTGTATGTGATATAATATTTTCTGTAGTTCTTATATCAAGCATGGAAATTAATGGGCGGATCTTCTATTTTTAATTTCCGTTTACTTTGTGCTATTCTAAAAGGATATCTCTTTTCTGTTATTTTTGAAAGTACTTCTAAAATCCATCGTTAATATATTATTCATTAAAAGAAGATAAACTGTCAATAAAATTTAGCACTTCATATAAAATGAATCATCAATTTTAGAAATATTTTGAGAACTAAGAATAAAAGAAACATTCTTACGAAGAATGAACGGAAAAAAGAATTAAATATTAATTTACCGGGGAGATATTTTTAATAATGATGTATAACAAATGTCTATTTCTGAAGATAATTTGAAAACTGGGTGTCGAGGAATCTTAATCTTTGTTTCTAAAATAATAATAATAATAATAATAATAATAATAATAATAATAATAATAATAATAATAACCGTGGTAGTACTAATAAGAATAGATTCATAAAACAACTTATTCAGTTAAATGTAATAAAAGCTTTTAAACCCCAAAAATTTCATCATAATGTATTAAAAGGGCAAAAAATGTATTTCGATCATCTTTAACCATTTTCAATTTTGCACTCAACATCCTTCTTTTTCTTTGGGATTCATTTCGGATTATTTTCGGTTTTTCACGTATGTCTGTCGGATCCTTATCATAATTTACGTGTTTTTTATACTGAATTGACTTTCAGCGTACTAAAAATCTTTCAAATTACGAAACTTTTAACCATGCCTGAAAGAGAGAGGCAGTGGAGATAATCGCCGATCACAAGGCGATGAACAGCCTAGAACATGTGCTAGTGGAGCAGGGTTGGCAAAAAATGATAAGACACATACACGCCTATGCGAAAAAGAAGAAAAATGATTCGAAGTGAGGTCCAACAGAGAATGACAATTCTGGCTCAGTGTAAAATTAAAAATGGTCCAGAGAGGACCAGAATATATTTTTTGTCTTTTAAACATCATTTAAGGTAGATGAAACTTTTGGGTTTTTAATGTTTTTATTGTGATTTTCATTAATAATAAAGTTGTAAATTTGATAAATAAGAGTATATAATAAGCTATATTTATGTTTCATAGCCTCCCTCTCAAAAACAGACAAACAAATAAAAATAACCATTGAAATAAATAGAGCAATAAAATTCAGAATATTTATTAAGATAATTTATTTCATGTGTATTCACTTTTTTATGATCTGATCAAGACAAATGATTCGAAAGTAAAAACAACGAACATAAAAATATAAATATATTTATTATAAGAATAAATAAGCACACTTTCTGTTCAATGAGAATTCTTTTATTCATTTCTAAAGAACCACATTTTAAACATTTGAAATTTTCATAGACAATATATATTTATATATAACAAAACAAGATTATATTTACATATATATATTTTTTGTAATTTTACGTTTTGCTCTCAATACAGTGCAAATTTTATTTACAAATTAGCTGCTTCACGTTTGCATGATTTTTCTTACATTAGAAAAAATCTTTCTGAAAATGGTTAAAGCTCTTTGAAAGATATTATTTTGAATGTTCATTTTGGAAGATTTGAGGAGATTCCTCAGGATTTCTGAAAGACGATAACATCCTTGAAATAACTGGACGATATAAGCTTCTTTATGAAATAAAATGAATGTGCATAAAATTCCATTGGTATTGTTGTTAATGACCTCTTTTAACATACTTATACATACTGAAATATAAATAAATAACGCTGTATACATTTGCTTCAATTTTCTCCCGTTGCATTGATTGCAAATTTGCATAAATTACATAGCATGATTTGCAATTATTTTGTGTAAAAAATTGCTATGATCTGCAGTGTACTTGTTGAGTCTTGAACGAGCCTTGTCGACACATATGGGAACATGAATGTTTCCGTATTGCTCATTGAATCTCCAGAGAAATATGGTTAATTTTGGTTAAATGCACAAAAAAGAAGTATTAATAAATATCTATCTTTAGATAAATGTTACCATCTTCTTTTTGTTACATTCCAACAATGGGAAGTTGCATGTCCTGACTGTACACACACACACACACACACACATATATATATATATATATATATATATATATATATATATATATATATACATGAATTATACTTATACACATATATATGTATGGGCGTTTGTTTCTGATTGAGTTTGAAAAATAGTTTTTATTATTATTATTGTTATAACTATTAATATCATTATTATTGTGTGCTTTATTTATAAATTGCCGTATAGTCAACTGTTTTTAATTTTATGCACATTCATTTTGTATTGTGTAGCAATAGCAATGGATTTTTGACACCTTTACATCCATATCCAGTCAAAGGTATTTCACACTTGTCGTGTATTTAACAAACAATCACCGCTCCCACTCGGCTGTAGCTTCCAGTCAAATCTGCAAAGGGATAATTTACATACAATTAATATTTAAATTTTCATTAGAAAATTTTTTAATTACTTCTTTCTTTTCATAGTACATTTAAAGAGCACCCTATGAATAAAAATGATATACACAAAAATTGTTACAATTATGAAACATCTACGTATTACTTTCTAATGAATAGAAATTATTAGTGCAGTAAAGATTGCATGATCTATTGACGGTACGTGTAAGTACCACTCACTTTAAACTTGCATACGATAGTGAATGTTATTAATATACTAAAGATACTTTGAAAATACACTTTGCATGGCAGTTGTAAATTTAGGGTCTTTATTTTAGTAAGGAAAGTGTCTATCTTTGAAACAACAGTATTTTATGCTGCCATTTTGAATAGATTGTCATGCTTGTATTTTTACTGCTACATACATTATAAAGGACATAAGTGTTGCATTTTTATGAGTTCATTATCATGCTAGAATACGATATGGCTAGCTATTTTAAGTGAACAGCGCATTTATTTGATTTAACAATTGAATTATTCTGCTTACTTATGAGTACCACCAGTAAACTGGGTGGTAAAGGAACTCTTTTTGTTTACTTTTCGTCTGTATAGTTATCCATCCTTTTTATATGTTTTATAATGTACATACTAAACTATAATTTTTTCCTAAGTGTTTTATTTCTTTTTCATTATTTTTTTCAGGAAATCGAAAAATTGGTGGCAATGGCTTATTATGCTATTCTAAAAATTAGAATGTACATTCATATATTAAATATTTGGAGGTGCGAGAAAACATATATCTGCAATGTAAGCATGCAGCATAACTAAAGAATTGCTAACACGGATGAAAGCTAAAAAAATAAGCTATTTAAAAGATTTTTTTAAGTATACATTAAAATTTCATTAATAAAATTTCATTTTAATATTCAGTAATTTTTACTTTTAAAATTTGAATTTTTACGCGCTTTTTATGTGTAAAATAAAATTATGTTAAACTAACATTTGTTTTTAAGTTAACTCTCCCATGTCTTCTTCCTATTTAGCACTATTAAGAGTTTAAATTTTATTTGAAATATTATGTTGTTTTTGTATTACGAGAAGATTTTAAGCATAATGCACAGAATTAAACTTAAAACACCACTTAAATTAATCCCCTTTAACAAATCAAATTTTTCATGGGTGAGATTTTCTTTATGTAAATACTTTAATTTTCACTGTAGTAACTGAAAAAAAAAGTGGAAAAAAATTCAGTTTCTCATAAATTATAGTAGGTCATAGATAAAGGGTTAAATGAGTCAATTTTGAAAACTATATTATTTCTCTAAAGCATCTGCAACTAGATAGCAAACATACACAGGGTGATTATAAATTATAGTAAAAAATTTAAGGGCTGACAGTACATATCAAGGCAAACAATATTAAGTGGAAAACTAAGGGTCCCAAATACCTTCCAAACGAGATAGGATTGAAACCCTTAGTTTCCTGTCTCATTGTCTTGATGTGTACTATCACCCCTTAAAGTTTGTAATATTAATTTATAAACACCCTGTATATATGAATAAGTTTGTGATTTGCATATTCTAAGTGGCTTTCCAAATAACATTGACAATTTGGTTAATTTAGAAGAATCCTTTTTTAACAAATGTCTTCAATGGACAATTTACTTAACTCAAAATCAGTAATTATTGTTCTTAATACATGCTATTTTGTTAGATCTGTTAATATTCTATCGGATTACTTTACATTTGCTGATTTTGAGCTGCTTAACAATATGGGAAAAAAGAATCTCTGCTTACATTTACGCTATCGGGTTATTCCTATGCAATCTCTATCCCGTTCAGCTTCTCACATTTTTTTCTTGGTAGCATTTTGATCAACAGTTCGGACATTTGGAATAAATTTTAAATGTATATTTTTTGTGTCAAACGTCTTGAAAATACGATTTATTTAACTCAAATCAATCTTTTTTAATACATATTATTTTGTAAAATATCCATTAAAATTCTTTCATGCTTTAAAGTTACAGATTTTGAGATGTTTAGCAATATTTGCAAAAATAAAACCTCTACTTACATTTACGCTGTCTGGCTATTCCTATGCAGTCTCTATCACATTCAGTTTCTGACATTTCTTCTTGGTCCAAGGAGCGGTCATCATACTCTTCAATAGAGGGACACATATCTTCAGAAAACATTGGAAGATCTTCAGGGTCACTGAAATATATATCTATATATAAATTTGTTAAAAACTTTTATTTATTAATTCATTTATTTTTCTGGAGGAAAATACGGAATCTTTAATTTAAAATTTTAATTAGCAGTTTTGTTACATTAATACGTGCATTTAAATTCGGCACTAGTAAAATGTTTTTATTACAATAACTATTTAACGTGTTGTAAATTTCCAAATGTGGAAGCTTAATTATATTTAAGTCTATTACCGTTATATATCTAATTATGATGTTAAGACAATAATTACATACATTTATTAACATTGAAAATTAAGAAAGCTTTTATTTCTATATACTAGAATTTTAGTAGCTTAATAAAGTTGTGTTCAGATATTGGTTTGAATTGCATATTATTTATTTTTCTTGGAAAGAAAGAAATTTCGGAATATGGTTTGAAATACTTATTTTTATATTTCTTAGAATGAAAGAAATTTCAAAATTAAATATAAAAGGCATTAGCATCTTTAGTGGATCAGATGTCTGTCTTCAAAATTCTTAGACGGGAAATCCTGAATTTACGTCTTCCCAGTAAGTTTAACAGTACGGATTTTTACGGGATTTCTTTTAAACAATGAACAACGAGAGTAATAGGAATTAGTTTCTCTTAGAATGACGAGTCCAATAAAGGCCATTCCCTCTCCTTGGATTTTATTCATTTACGTTAATCCGTTTGGAAAAGTTTTTCAGCTACTATTATTTTGAATTAGCATTTATTTTTGTTACTATCTGCATGTAGTAATGGTAGTATATATCTATGCATTTCTTATTATGACTTCATTTATGTTTTGGCATTTAGTAACAATATTAATAATAATAATAATTTTTTGCTAATTCTTTTATTTTAAACGTATATTTCATCCTTTAACCCCTTGGGGACGAGCGACACGTATACGTGCCGCAAAAAGGCTTAAGAATCCTCCTTTATCCCCACCAGTAAAATTATACAGTAAAATTTGCCTTATTTAATTGGAGCATTTTCTCGATTCGATAAGACACTGATTACTGTTTTTTTTAAACTATTGACAAAACATTAAAAATTTCGTAAAAGGTTCCCGTCGCGAAGGAGTTAAATTTAAAACATAAGTTACTTTCCTGAACTACTGATGTATGATAAAATACCAAAATATCAGAAAATTGTATAATCGACTAGAATTTATTCAGAAATTCTCCAAACATCAATAAAAACTCTTCCTTAAGTCTATTTTCATATAAAAATGTATTGAATAATAGCATACAAAATAACTATTTTCGCTAAATTTCAGACAGTAGCAAAACTGTTAATCTTCAGGAAATCTTTTTGGATATTAACTGTAAACATTATTTAAAAAAAAAAAAGTAATTTATCTTTCAAAATTAAAAATAATCGAATCCGGACGAGTTAAACAAATTTACACAACAGAATGAAAAGAATTTAAGGATTTGTATTAGTGATCTAGGTAGTTTACAGACATAGCTTTGCAACGTTCATAAAATACTTTTAGTTTTAGTCGTTACCAACATATTTTTCACTCTTTAAGCCAAGTGTCTCCCATGCACACTATTCCAAATGCTTTCAAATTTCGATATCATTTTTCTAGCCCACAGAGAAAATTAACCTTTTTCTAACTGCTTCACGTAATCATATTAGATTTACATAATTATTTTAGAGTTTCAGCGGAGGATTGTTCGTTATTTAAACACTTTTACCGATTGACCTTCTTCATGCAACGTAAATATTATATATTGATCAGAACAAAATGGTCGTTTACAATCGACCTTTCTTATCCAACTAATACTGACAGTAGTCATACGCTATAAGGCAATATTAAAATATTTCAATATTTCAAGTATTCTACAAATCGTTTGTTTGTTTGTTATTTATGACGGCCGATTATCTGCACTAGGGATATGACTACGATGGGTGGGGCTGCCCTCCGTGTGGATTTTAACCCGTATTTACGAAAGGTTACCCAAGGTTTCAAGAGAACCACGGAAAAATTCGAACGGTTAGACCGACGGGCGCGGTTGGGTTCGAGCCTAGCTTCTTCCGCCTACTAGTTTCGAGAACATAATCTCTCAGCCACTACTGAGGCCTCACCAAATCAAATTAATACTATTCGTAATTAATCAATAAAAGTCTATAATTTAAATAAATCATTAAAAAAGCTATTATTCTTTATGAAAAATTTGACGACAAATGTCAAAATTTTATAAATTAATATTCATATTTTCAACGTAATTGATTAGCATTAAAAACATTTTCTATGCATATGATCATCATGTTATATAAAGTGTAAAAATGTATTTATAATAAGTTAAATAGAATAAATAGAACGTACATAATTCTTATTTTTATTTTAATTTTTATGTAAAGCAATAAAGTTTATATTGGTGCGTCTGTTTAATAAAGCAATAATTTTTCGATACAAAGTTTTATACAAAATTTTGCAAAAGGTTTTGCTATATAAGTAATAGTCTTAATTATCTCACACTCAGTGCGTACCAAATTGAATATACATTATATAAAGCACAGGATGAAAAAAAAACTTATAAATGCTTGTTTTTATAAATGAAAAATTTTATTTGTAATTGTATTGAAAGGCTAAACAATATGAAAAAAAATTGCTGAGACTGTCAGTTTTTTTCTCTTTTTTTTTTTTTTTTTTTTTTTTTGTTTCAATGTTCTAAATATATTGGATAATTTTTAAAACTTGTTTGCAAAGAGTTATAACTTGTATAACGCGTATTTTCAGAATTAGCACTTTATACAAATTAGATGCTCTGTTTAAAAATCCTTTTAAGTCAATTACTATCATGTTAATTTCGAATTATAAATTATTTTTTAAGTGCAATAATGGTTTTCTTTTGAATGCTATAGTTGACATCAAGAGTTTAAAGGAATATGAATTCCTTGCTAGAATTCATTCTACTATTAGCAAATAACAGCTGCTTTGAGAAGCTTGAAAAATACTTAACACTTTTACAAATCTACATCCAGAGCGTTATATCAATGGATAAACTTATCTCTTTCCACTTATGTGATGTTACATAGCAAAATATGTGTAAGTAATTCAAATTCCCTAGTTTTAACCAATATAATATGTGTCTGTTCAATTTCATGAAACATTTAACAACACAACTGGCTCATGCACTAAATTTATTTATTTTTCGTCTTTATTTGTATAATTACGAAAATACAATAATATTGAAAAATACATTATCCTCTCTTCTTTTGCGACTAATTTTTCTCTTAACTTTATAGATAAAATCCAACACTTTTTATGACAACCGGGTTATTATCAAACATGTATTTCATAATAAACATATTCAAAATCTATGATTTCTACAGATAATTTTTAATTTGCGTGAATATTTTTTAATGTTTTGGAAAATTTATTTTTCAAAATATCAATCCACGTACAAATGACAAGGGTCCCACTTGGTGACGCTTGTGACCCTTGGTAACACTCGCACTGGTTGAACACCACTTTAATCACTGTTTAATCACAGATTTAAATTATCTCACTCAAATCGTTAGCAAATTTGTTAATAGACAAGATTGATATAAACAATAAGGAAACGAACAGGCATCTGACCATTGTAGAATTTAATTAGCATTTTATCCCAAAGAAAAAGAGTCGGATTCTTAACTCAAAAATTTTCGATGACTCACCCAAAAGCGCCAGGACGCCAGTCCCCGCAATTCTGTGAAAATTGGAAACTGTTCACCATTTCAGCTTTTCAAAAATGTCAAGTATACCAGTAACCTCTAAAAACATCTTATTAAATTTATCTGCTGTTTAAACTTTGTCTTATACAAGTAAATAAAGAAGTCTGGTGAAAGATTTTGGACACTTACCAGAAGTGTTAAGACGAAGAAAAAATAAAAAACACCACTTAAAAATTAGAAAAAAGAATGCAAATGTAAATTAAAATATCAGTAGTAAACCATCTTTCTTACAATAGAAGGGCGTTTCCTTACAATGCATTCGCATATTAAAACTACGTGATATAGTAACTTGTACGACAAAGAATTTGAAACAAATTTTTCAGTTGAAAATAAAGGGAGAGATAGGGGTTGACTTATACACGAGTTAGTAAAAAATAAAAATTCTCCGTTAATTGACGAATGGAAAAGTCTTTTAAATAATCATATATGGGTCTCGGAGAGAGATGCAAGAAAAATGGCTTTTCTTTCTAATTCGAAAGAAAAAAAGCTCTAGACTAATATCCTTGTAATTGCCGCGCTTCAATTTTTTTCTTCTGATAGGATTACCTTCAATACAGCGGCATTCTTTTCTATATTTTAATTCCCTTTTTAAAATACTTCAAACTGAAAATTGTTCTAGGTATCTCTCCTAAAAGTCATACAATACGAAGATATGCTCTATTTAAGCAGTTTAAGAAGTTGTTTTAATCCTTGAAAAACGGCTCGAAGAGATTTTCTGAAAAAACTTTTTCATTTTAGATTATTTTAAATGGATGTGAATCGATTTCAAAATGTTTAAGCTTATAAGATCTTACATAAGTATATATTTTTTGAAGATTGAAAAAAAAAATCAGATTATAAATATAAATTTAAAAATTTAAAAATATATATGGGAGAGTGGGAATACTTGAGCATAGGGAATACTTGAGCCACCCCTATTATTTCTACAGTTGGTTAATTTTTCTTTCTAAAACTGGCAATATGGTAAAGTATTTATAGTTCTGAACATGTAAAAAGGAAATCACATACCTTGGTACCATTTTGAAATTATGGTGATTAATAGTTGTTTTTCTCTACCTAATGTAAATATTTAGGTGCATGTTTTTTTTTTTTTTTTTTTTAAGTTGCAATCATATGGATAAATTTAATAAGTATAATTTCAATTGTATTTTGAATCTAACCTAGTTCAAATAGCTGCATGCTTTACTTAGTAAAACTCTGATAAATAAAAATGGTGGCAATGGGATGCTTGTGCCAATGAGAATGGGGATACTTGAGCCATGGCTCAACCATACCCACTAGGATATTAGACATGGATGAAACAAAAAAAATAAAAATAAAATTGCGTCTTTATATTCACTAATTGATATTTTTTTCTTAAAAAAATAGCGACTTAGAAAAAAATGCATATTTTTTAATGAAAATATCCATTTTATTTTTCATTTTGACTAAAAAAATAACCTGTTTAGATAAATGTAAAGATCAAAAACTTATTTTTTAATTATTATTTTTTTTATTTTGTAAACATAGTTTTCAATTTAATTTTTATTACATTAAAACATTTTTTTAAAGTATTTTAAAAATCATAATCTCTAATACATCAATTACTCAGGTCCAACATATTAAAATATTTATTTTTTAATATAATATATTAAGATTAACATTTTATAGTGAAATTGTAACATCATCTGTTACTGTAAGTTTTTTTTAATCAAAGAAATGAATATTGTCACAGAGGGCCCTACTGAGTTAACATGTACTTAAAACTAAAAAGATTTTGGAATGATCCTTCGATCACCAGCTATAACGACAAAAATTTATCACATTACTAGCTTTGTTTTCTGAATTTGTTTTAAAGGACTTTATGCATCATAATTTATAATTCTGTAAAATACTTGTGCAAAAATAAAGCGAAAAAAATTACTTTTTTTTTCTTTTCCGCACTGGCTCAAGTATCCCTTCACCATGGCTCATACTTGAGCCACGATGTAAAAAAAAAACAGTAAAAATTAATTAGACATAGAAAAATAGTTCAAAATCAATTGAAAGTGGTTTTCAGTTGAAGAAAAATTATCAAATTTTCATTTTCATTATTTTATTTTGTTCTAAAAAATTATATAAAAAAAATTTTAATTTAAAAAGTGGCTCAAGTATTCCCATCTTCCCCTATATATATATATATATATATATATATATATATATATATATATATATAAACTACTCGATTACAAATTATTTTTTAACATACTGCCAAAAATGTAGATCGTTTTAAACACAATTTTTTTTTTTTTTTTTTTTTTTTTTTTTTTTTTTTTTTGTAAATTTTGCTTAAGAATTATACGACTTGACGTATACGCTATTTAAATTTAATCTTGTTGTAAATGTCAGATATTTTTTTCTTAATTTTATTATGTATATATATATATATATATATATATAGACACGTAAAGAATTACGATTTTGATGTTTTAACTCTTAAATGTTAATGACTCTAACCTACTGATACATCTATCCAGGCAGATGAATCATTAGAAAACAGTAAAATATATTGGCAGGAACGATTAATTTTCTCTTTTTAGTTTTGAACATAGAAATTCATTAATGTTCAAAGTAATTTTTTACTTATAACCAAAGGTTTAGTAAAAAGTAAAATGAAAGTCTAATAAACATTTACACTCACTTCCAAATGTTAAGCACGGAGAGGAATATGCTAATTTCCTGAAGCCAATCAGAATTGAAGAGGATGTAAATCATTGCAGTGGTAGATGGAAGTATGCAAATATGTTAGGTAACAGCTAATCGTGCTTTCATGTCAAGAAATATGCAAAAAAGGCTGTCTTATAAGAAGTCAGCTTTATGAAGGGTTACAGAAGTTGGCTGAAAGTGCTGATAGAAGGTGTTTAAAACTTTTGCACAATTTTTTTTAAAGACATGCGTGTTTCTATGACTTACAGAAGACGAATGGAAGATTCATAGCTCTGGCGTGCTATGGGGCGCATTGAAGCAGGACAGTCTATCACAGACGTTGCTCTTTTCTCCGGCGTTCATCATTCTGTAGATTCACGTTTATGGAAACAATTCCAAACAACACAGACAATTGTCCGAAGGCCCGCAGTCGGTCGCCCAAGAGTTACAACCCCCACGGAAGATCGATATATTGCTATTGTAGCCAAGAGAAATCGCAGAGTTGCCAACACACGTGGGACATCTATGGTTACAGCGTCCCTTGTTAAGGCAATATCTGAAGCTACTGTACGCCGAAGATTACATATGAGGGGAATGTACGCCCGGGTACCTCGAGTTTGTGCTCCTCTATCCATCTAATCAAAAGGGGCACGATAAAAGTGGTGCCGGGAATATGTCAATTGGACTGTGTCTGACTGGGGCAATGTCATGTTTACTGATGAGTCAAGATTTGCTCTGCAGCCAGATGATAAGCGTATAAGGATATGGCGTGAACAAAGAACATGCAATCAGCCGCAAAACATCACCGAACATCACGCAATCCGAAGCGGAAGCATTATGGTGTGGGCAAGGATTTCATTAGGTTACCGTACCGACCTGCACATCTTTAAACTGGGTTTTGTGACAGCTGTCCGGTATGGGATGAAGTCCTAGAACTCATTGTGAGATTGTACGCTGCAGCAGTTGGCCCTACTTTTGTTTTAATGGGCAATAACGCACGTCCCCATAGACCTAGCTTCGTCGAAGACTATCTGGAGAGTGAAGGGATTGCGCGTATGGGGGGGCCAGCAAATTCGACCGACCTTAATCCCACTGAAAATCTTTAGGATACTCTCGGCAGTGCTGTATGTATACGTTTCCCACCTCCAGCCACTCTTATTGAGCTGAAAACTGATCTAAAAGAAAAATGGCGATTGCTTAATTCTGCGGTAGTTGACCACCTATTTGAAAGCATGATCACAAGGTATAAACTTTGTTACACAGATGAGGGAGGATCACATGCCCTATTGATGTCTTTTTTTCATTTTATGCTGTCTGTTTTCATTTTATACATAATTCTGTTTAAGTGTCCAGTATGTCTTTATCTGATAACTTATAAATATTTAATATTGTTTTCATTTCTGTATGTAATTGTTGATTTTGTTTTATGCATAAATATATATGCTACTTATCTGTCGAATTTTGTGTCAATCAAAGTAATATTTTTTTGATTTTTTTGCATTTTACATTTTTGTGCTTAACTTTTGGAAGTGAGTGTATTAAGCGCATTTATATATAACTATTCATATTTGTTCGTAGAAAAAATATAACATTTGTTTCCTGGTTTTATGTCACATTTGCATAACGTGAGTCAACAGATAAAATGTGAAGGTTTGTTTCCAAGTCGAATGTCATTCATATGTCCTTTTATTTATGAAAATCTCACTTCTTATTTATGAAAAAACCTATAAGTATACAATAAATTCACAAATCATTATGTTAAAAATAAAAATAAATCAGTGTTTTTTTTTTTTTTTTAATAATTTATTAGGCAATCAGGGAAATTTCCTATTTTAATTAACAGGTTTCATCATCTACACATAGCTTCTATAATTGTAAGAGGATTTTATTTTATTCCTGATTTGAAAGGAACTTGAAAAGCACTCATTTAGCGTGACTGATTTGTTACTAATTGAATAATTACAAAATTTCCACCCAAACACTCCATAAGAACTGACTTGTACTCTCTGATTAAAATGAAATTAATAAACTATCAGTGACTGTGCCTACATTTAAAATTTATTATAGAGGGAAATTTTTTGTAGCTTGTAATATTTATTTTCTGGTTTGGACCGCATTTTTAAAATCTAAGAAGTATGTGTCAACGGTTAAAATGTAAAGCTGCATATTTAGACTCGAATGATTTAATCATCCTATTTTCGTCTCATGATCTTTAAGCTTAAAATAGATCTCGCGTACACTCCCGGTGAAGATTCTAACATAATACAGTTTAATCTAGCTATTATGAACTAATACCTGCTCAGTTCACAGGGAATTCGAAATAGCCTGATTTCATTAATAATAATTAAAGTATTGTATTGTTAAGGGGTAAATTAAGAGCAGGGATATTTGCTAGTGTTAGATCAATACAGCACTGATCGGATTGTGGTGCTAAGGTTATGTTATTTCTTATAATTTAATTTAAAATTCACTATTAATGTATAACAAACTCTTCGAATAAAAACTACAATTGTACTTATACCAATAAGTATGCGTTTTCTCCACACGTAAATCTAAATCAATAACGACACAAAACAAGTTGGGTTACTTTAATGATTTAGTGTTTTTCGTCGGGAAAAGAAGTAATTGTCTTTAATTTTCAAGTGTGGGTAAATTTATATGTATGCATGATATATATATATTGTATATTACATTGATTAAAAATGATTTTACATTATTGTATAAATTGAGCGTAATGCAAGTATCCAGCTTTCACTCCAATTTAGTTTCAGGCGTTTTCATCAAATTTAGGCTCTATATATGTCTCTTTTTAACTTCTTTTTATAACAATGATGATTTTTCACGAACTTTTTTTTTTAATTTTTCCTGTTTTTAAGTAAGAAAATTGGTATTTTTTCTGAATATTTTTTCTTCGGATTTTTGGAATAGCGGACTCCGAAAAAAGAGGTTTCTACTAAAGTTCATTATGATTAGCTTTTAGGCATATACAAACAGTAAATTTTCTTAAATTTTAATTAGCTAGCCTCATTAGCTACAGTCAACTTCTCTGATTGTTAACGGATTTCATTTTATTACTTATTTGGAAGAAATATGAAAAACAGTCATTTAACATGCACCCAGCCGGGAATGACTTGTTTTTGAGTCAACTGAGTAACAACAAAACTCCAATCTGAAAACTTCTTAGAAACTACTTCATGATCTCTGATTAAAATAAATTTTTTAAACTATCAGTGACTTTACCGGTTTTCACATTTTCTATTAGAGGAATGTAACATTTATTTTCTGGTTTTGTACCACATTTTCGGAAATTTGTGAAATGTGCGTCAACGGTTAAAATATGAAGCTTCATTTTTAAACTCGAATATTTTATTCATACAGTTTTCTCCTATTAATCTTTAAGCACAAAGTAGATCTAGCGTACACGCCCGATGAAGATTTTAATATAATAGTTCTTTTTGATAATTTAATTGAAAGCCAGTGGATTTTCTTATATTTAATCAACTGCTCTCATTATTTATGGGTAATTTCTCTAAGTGTTATATGATTTCATTTTATCTTTTATTAAGAAGAAATGTGAAAAGCACTCACTTAACATGCACACTGCATGTTTGGGAGGTAACTGATAAACAACAAAACTCCAAATTTAAGACTCTATAAGAATTGCCTCATAGACTCTGAATAGAATGTTGTTATTAAACTATCTGGGACTACTTTTCTTTCCAAAATTTTCTATGGAAGAAATGTAAAATTTATTTTTCTGGTTTTGGACAACGTTTTCGGAAATTTAAGCAGCAAGTTTCAATGGTTAAAATAGGAAGTTTAGTTTTTAGACTCGAATGTTTTATTCATACAGTTTAATCTGATACGTTTTAATCAAAAAATAGATCTCGCGCACAATCCCGGTAAAGATTCAAATACTTTAGTTATTTATGATAATTTATTAGATAAATAGTGAATTTACTTATATTTAATTATCTAGTCTCATTATCTACAGCCAACTTCTTTGATTGTTAACGAATTTCATTTTATCCCTTATTCGGAAGAAATGTGAAAAACACTCACTTAACATGCACCCAGCCGGGAATGACTTGTTTGGGAGCTAACTGAGTAACAACAAAACTCCAACCAGAAGACTCCATGAGAACTGTTTCGTGGGCTCTGATTAAAATGAAAATATAAAACTATCAGTGACTGTATTTCGTCCATTGTTTTAATACTACCACACATATATTTTCTACGCTATTCTAACCTACTCATTAATGGAAAAGAAAAACAAATATAACTTTAAATGTATTGTATTTAAAGTTTATTACTAAATAGTTTACTCAAGCCCAAATTAAATTGCTTCTTATAATGCTTCAATTTTTTTTTAAATAACACGGATTTCTAAATATATAAATGCACTTTCACAGAGTACATATGGTATAAAAACTAAAGATAATTTGATATTAAGTCTTGATACAAAGTGTCAAAATTGTTTAATTGAAAAAGGTGAATATTTTTGCTTTTTTAATACCCAAACATTAAACAGTTAATTGTTATATAGATATATAGATACATATTTATACGTGTGTGTGTAGAAATTATATAAATTGCATGACATAGTATTTTGTGAGAAATTCTTAGCATGTCAGTGATAGAAAAATCTGCATAAAAATATAATTAAAGTAAATAAAAATTGCAATACATAAAAATTTATTTCAGAACTCACTCAAAATACTGAAATAATGAATAGTTCTTAAAAAATATTTCCAAATGCGTCAGTTTGAAAATTTAATAGAAGATCAATTTGTATATATATTTCATGATAGAGTAATTTTACAATAAATAAATTAATAAATAAAGATACAATTTAGAGATAAAAATTAGACCCCTTGAGTTAAAGACCACTAAAGTCAATTAATCCTCACCATTAATACCTTTCGTGCTTTCAATCGATTGAAATATGAACATTGTTAATATGACTTTAATCGAGGGAATTATTGTATGCGTTATTTTATTTAAATATTTATGTAATAGAATATAAAAAATAACAATGGATTGATTAGTAATGATCGATAATAAATATCGAAACAATCATAACTGAATCATAAATGACATAAGTGGAATGTAAATCCCCTCCCCCCTCTTCATGTTTTAGTTGCTTTATTGTGAAGTATTTTTTAGAGTTATAACTTATTATTTTTAATGCCCTTTTCGAGACAGATATTAATAATTGTAATTAATACCTCGTTTGAGACACTCGAAAGGCTGCATACTTCTCTGCCATTGCTATTGCTACATCAAAATCTTCTATATCTCCTATAGTAAAATTAAGTTCGAGGTAATTACAGAGGAAAATATATATTACTACAATTTGTATAAAAATGTTAAGAACTCTCATAATAGTTTAGCATAAATTTTGTTTTAAATATTATAAGAAATACAAATGGATAAAACATAATAAAGCATTATTTAATTCTTAAAATGCAGGGGAGACTGGGGTAGTGTGAGACGCTTTTTACATAAGAAAGAAAGTCAACTTTATTTGACACACACACACAAAAATTAAAATTTATCAAGATAAAACACTTTTTAATCTCCCTAAATAATACAAAAACATAACATGTAAAAGCTATTTTATGATGAAAGAAAATGTTAGATTCAAAATATGTCCCATTCCTTCCCTCTAACAGGGAGATATCGGACAGCAATAAAACAAAGCTGTAAATCACAAATAGTTTACTGTTAGCTAGATATACGACCAAACAAAGATTGTACGTTGATAATGTATGTGCCACAATATTAAACTCCTGTATCTTCATGAAAAGAATGAAAATTCATGATTTTCAGTCATAGATGACATTAAAAAATCACCTGTTCGATTTGTTTACATTTTGAAACAAAGGATAAATTATCAGTGTTATAATTAACAAATTATCATCTAAAAACGTTTGCATGTAGCAAATTTAATAAATCTCATTTGGAAAAAAAAAATGGTCATGTTTCATTTCTGTCTTTAGTGGCATGTCCTCCCCATTTCCTTATTTTGTGTTAAAACTTTTGTACAAACCAAAAGATCTTTGAAGCTTAGTTTAAATTATGTATAAAACCCTGTATCATGTTCCATAAATAGAAAGACTATTACACCTGTGCATAAACAAGTCATTAATAGGTAGAAAGAATAAAAAGTATATTAAGCAAATTTGCTGTTGTTTCTTGAAATAAAACTTTTATTTATACAATTACAAGGTTATACAGATCATTTTTTTTCATTGAATATTGAACTATCTTTGCTTCAATTTTTTTTTCTGATTGATGAACCGATTAGAATAATACATAAAAAGGAAAACCTATTATCCCATTCCCCTCACTGCCCCACTCTCCCCTATATACTTATATAAAAGTAATTACATAATATTTGAAAGCAATACTTATAAATGATCAGTACTCTATATAAAAAGATCAACAACTTTAATTTAATTTAATGCACTTACTTCTGGAACCCATTGAGCTTAAAAGTGCTTTTTCGGTATACCCTCTGGAATTAGCCCAAAGTCGAGAGTATTGTTGCACAGGCACGTTGTGAAGATGCTAAAATAAAGCAAAAACAGAATTTTGCAATTATTCTGAAATATATGACTATTTATAATTATTAATGTAAGTTAGAAAGTTTTCAGTTCTTAAGGTTTTGAATTTATTATTTTGTTAAAAACAACAAATATTTCTTTATAAATGGGAATGAAAAGGAATAATCTTTTAAATATAACTCAAAATAAGGAGTGAATAGGCTAGGAGAAAAGTGCATATTTAAGAAGTTTAAATATATAAAGCGTCTATGCCTTTTGTTCTTATTGTATATCTATAAATAAATAAAAATTTTATATATACATATATATATATATTATTTTTATAACCTAATTAAATGTTCGCACCAGAAATACCATATCACAACAGAAATAACAAGGTTCTAAGAATCAAGAATTTTCTCAAAATTACCATTTTAGTCAATTATCTCGTAATTTGTGTAATTTTTTCTGTTTTTAACAACTATAGTGGAATATTTGTCCAAAATCGTTTAAAAATATTCTCTGGAAGTATTTTTTTTAAATACTTGTACGTCACTTTTCTATTTCAAAATATTACATTATTAACATAAAAGTTTGACCAAATATATTCACACACACACACACACACACATATACACACACACACACACAAAAAAAAAAAAAAAAAATAAATAAATAAATTTAAAAAAAAAATAAAAAAATAAAAAATTGATTATAAGAATTTCAAAAGGAATATTTTCTTAAAAATTGACAAATGACAAATTTCTTCTTGGACGGATTTCCATTGCCTATGCAGCATGCTAATTTATGCTAAGTACTCATCACTTGTCATTAAAAACCTCAATTTACATATGTATATTTTAAAATGAAACTTTTGTAGTTTCCTCGATGATTTTGGCAGCTTCCACCGTGCGTACTATGCAGCGTATTCTAAACTAACCTTCTTCTGAACGAACCTTATTTTCGGACACTATATAGCAGGCATCATCACACATGGGAAAAAAAAAAACATTTGGTTGAAATAAAGTGCATTAAGCATAGGAAAGATTTGCGAACTTACTGTTTGAAATTTCCGGTAACTTTGTTTTCTGAATATATAAGTTTACATAACATTAAAGCTGGTTTTGTAACCCCGTTGAAATCTGACCCACGGAAGACGAGGAAATAAGACAGTATTACTGATCGAATTTTTTTGTAAGCTGAAATCTGTATTTATGAAAAGATACTTTTAAATAAATAAAAATAAAGAGAATTTAAATTGGACAAATCATATTGAAATCCGGCCCATATGACATTTAATAAGAAAGAAAATGAATATAACTATTCTCTACCACAATGCTTTTGAAATCATACTGAAACTTATACAAAAATGTTATCAGTGAATAGTATTATGAATAGAAAATTAATTTGGTGTTTAACCCCTTCAAAGATGGTGTTTCATTTTTGTACAACTTAAATTAAATCTTTAAATGCTACATTGACGCCTGAAATATGGATCAAAAATTTCCCTTTCATTAAATATGTAAAGACATGCTTTTTCGTAATTTAAAATATTTTTTTTCTAAATGTTGGTGTCACTTAATCATTTTAGCATTTTCCCCGGAGAGTATTAATAATCTGCACAGTTTACAACTAAGCTCGTGCCCAAGATCGTGCCCCTCTATGCCCAAGAAAGCCTTTTGCCACTCTAAAATTGTATAAAATTATGAAAACATATTATCCGAGTTTGCAATTGTATATATTTTGTAAGCTAATAACAATTCCAATAACGTAAAATGGATTTCAAAACTAAAAAAAATGAGATTCTTATGCATAATGAATGATATTTTAAAACACTGAATTTAACACATAATCAAATGTGACTTCGTTGTCTATTAAATGCTCAACAAATAATATAGTGTAATAGATGTAGATACAAACAGAAAAATGAAGCTCTAACAAAATTTACTTTAGAATAAATTTCAATATTTGCTACAGAAGCTGACTTAACACTGCAAATTTACTATGCAAATTAAGGGGTGATAAATTTTCTAAAATTCTGTAAAATAATACTTTAATAGGAAAAATGCATTTTTAAAAATCTCAAGTACTTGGAAAAATACATGATAGTGGCGAAAAGGTTTTAGTCACTTAACAGTTTACAAAATCTCCTTCTAAGAAATTCTGGATTTTTATATTTGCTTGTGCAATTTCAAAACATTCTTATTTATAAGAATGGAAGTTATCTATTCATCTTATCTATATTGGGCTCCTCATAATTAATGTTTATAACTAAAAAACAGAAAAGTGAAGCTCTAACAAAATTTACTTTATTATAAATTTCAATATTTACTACAGAAGCTGACTTAACACTGCAAATTTACTATGCAAATTATGGGGTGATAAATTTTAATTTTGTTGATAATAATATTATATTGCTAGTAGTTATAAAGTTAGATACTAATGCACGTAATAATATATGCGTGGTAAAACATGACATTAGGAAAAATACCAATATCAAATGGAAATGAACGGTACTTTTTAATTAAAGAATCATTTATATCTAAAAAGGTAATCCTAAATAAGTTTGTAAAACCTAATTTTTTAATAAAAGATTTTTGGTGTGTTCTACAGAATAATTATTCCGTTATTATTACTGCCATTGTCCTCATTATTACTAAAAATAATCAATGCATACTAAGAATTTAGATGATGAGAAATGCAACGAAAGATAATGAAAAACCGTTCAATATATATATATATATATTTTTTTTAACTTGACAAAATTTTCTTCTAAGCTTTAAATAAATAAAAAAAGTAAACATTAATGAAGGAGAAAAAATGAAAGGCGAAGCATGTAAAATGAAGGCGAAGCAGCAATTTAAAAGGATACGCGACTTTCTCTACCATTAAAGAGCCCTGTTATGTTTGTGTTTAAATTTATCTTTACTATATAACTTTTTTCTTCATATTTTTAAAGGAAAACACACGTGGGATTAATGTATCGATCATTTTTCTTTTTTCTAGGCTTTAAGATGACATAAATATTGTAAGGCATTGCACAGAGGTTATATATATATATTTTTTACATTAACAAAAGTGATGGAACTTTGTTTTTTGCTTCAAAAAATTAACTTTCGATAAATTACATTAAAAATCAAATGCAAGCCATTAAATAGATATTATTCCTTTTACGTGTTTTATAAATGAATTTTATTATATGTTGTTATTTTCAGATATATAGTTTGTGATATTATGATGTATAAAATATGCCCATTATTTTGCTATTCATACACAAAACACACCACGATTGTATCATACAAAAGTTTCTTTATCAATCTTTTGGCATATGATGCTCAATATTGTTAAGATCCGTACTTTCATTAAAATGTCAGTTATCTAAAAAGGAAAATATTTTCAAAAAATATTACAAAGATTACAAAAATCGGCGAACGAAAACACTAATGCTTTTTATGCTGCGTAAATCCCAATACAAACACTGTAGAGAATAATATTTTTACATACTTTCTTAGGTATTGTTGACATATAGAAAAATATAACATGTTTTCAAATCTTTTTTTTTCTTTCAAAAATTTTATTCTTATGAAACCGGTTATATTGAAAATGTTTATTTTCCATAATCGCTATAACACGTACAATAAATGTGACGACACAATTGGTACAAACATTCACAGTCATAATGTTTTAAACGCATTATAATGTAGGTTAGCCTAGCACATCCCTAATGGGACTTTACGCTATTAAACCCATTTAACCAACTTCATTTTAACGTTAAAATGGACGGCAATTCCGCAGCCACTGATTATTAGTAACTGAAACTAAAGTCAAATTTACCTTCAAAAATTAAAGTGTTTATCATTTTTCATAGAAGAGTAAGTAGTGCCCCCCTAGTTTAATATAACCAAAAGTTTAATATAATAAAGCCTTTTACATTAACTGATGATCTTTAACACATTTGCTGCCGCTCACGTAGCGCGTGGTATGGTGCCAACATTAAGGGGCCACTCACGCGCCAGCGCGGGATGTGGGGTGATGTCCAATAGCCAGTCACGCCCTGTCGCGGGAAAATATTTCACTGATTCTTTGTTATAAAAAGTAAATCGGCTTTTGGGAAATACCCACTTTTACAGTGCGGCATTAACTAACATCAGATCTTCATGTAAACGGCAGCGAACGTGTTAAAACTGTATTCTATGAAAACTATTTTACGCCTGTGACTGAATTATAAAAATACCGAAATTAATAAAAAAAAAAAAAAAAAAAAAAAAACATTTTTTTTTATAATTTGAAATAAAATGGGACATATAAAAACATCTAATTGCTGTAGATATCAGTCATTTTTCAAGATTCGGGACGACAAAGGTTACATAAGGATGGTATTTGAGTTTTGGTGCCTTTACTATGAAGAATGCGTCATAGTTTAAGATTTTCATATTTTCTATAATTATGCTATTTTCCACGAAGACAGAGGTGTGACTTTAAGGGGGTTTCTCTGATAAAAGGTTCTGAATTCCCCATTTGGATGCATTTTTTACACTTCATTTGATGTTGTTTCAGAGATTTACAGTCCAGAACCAAAGAAGCAAGAAAAAAGTATTTGGTATTTCCATGGAAATTAAGTAAAATACTATAAAGGGCATCCGCCAGTTTAAATAAAAATGGAATTTATAAATGTCTTTTCATAAGAACCTAGAAAATATAGCAATTATTCATTCAAATCTAACCGAAAAATATATAAAAACGAAATGTGTGTACTTTCGTTAAGAATGATATCACTAGAAAAAAGTGCCATAAAAAAACAAGAAAAATATAAGAGCTACTCTTCTCTAGTCGAGAGGATTAACGATTATGGAATTACTAGCAAAGAAAGAATCTCAGGATTTAGATTTTAATGGATGTTTCCTGTCACATTTTTGGAGCATATCACTAAAACAATGAACCCATGTAATTTAAAGAGCTGCTTTAAGCTATTTGTTGCCATAATTTTATTCATAATAATGCCAAAGTTTTTTTATGATACCAGGTTTGGTGACGTTTAAAATTAATAATATGTTCTTCAGTTACAAGGTTGTCATGCGAATAATTTTTATTGATCCAAATGTAGCATATTAGAATACTAATGCAGATATTTTTTTTTTCTAACGATACGAATTTTATAACTGAAAAATAACATCTGCTAGCGCATTTGTATAAAATTGCTGTTTTCGGGCTATTTATTGCCATATTGTTTTTTTTAGCAATGCCAAGATTTTTCTATCGATATCAGTTTTATCGAGGTTTAGGACTAATATATATATATATATATATATATATAATTAACCACACTTTGATAGTATCTGCGAGAAAAATATGTTATAAAATTAATAAAAAAAATAATGATGAAATTACAATATGAAAATAGTCGCCATTGGCAGCCCTGCAGTTCTTCTATTCTTTCCCCATTGAATATCACATACAGGCATACATTGGTTAAAAGCAGCAAACGAATTTATTATAGAAACAATGTAGTTCAACTGCTCTAGAAAAAGTGCAATTTAAAACACGCATTACATTTAAGATTAAAGAGAAGCAACGCTAGAATAAAAGTATAATACCAGCAGCGAGGTTACTGAAGTTTTTAACTAATGCTTGACCACATTTGATATAATTTAGTTTGTACTTTAACTTATTTAAAACACAGGAGCAGGTATTTCTTTGAATTACCCTATAGTCATTATCATAATCATTCTACGGTTACATCGAACCATTCAATAAAATCATGTTTAAAATAAGTACATAAATTAATGATTTTAAAGTTTTTTTTTTTTTTTTTTTTTTTTTTTTAGGAAATATATCTTTTTTTCTATTTTTTTTTTTTTTTTTCATAGTTAAAAAAAAAATCAGTTTTTTCGTTAAAAGAAATATATTCAACCGTTCAACCGTACAAAATTTTGTGTCATTTTCCAAAATACATACAAAAGGACATGCATTTGCAACCATCAATCAGACTTTCAAAATTTAATTAATATATGTATATATTTGAAAAATTGACAAAAATTATTCGAAATCTCAAGAAATTTGATAATTCTGTAGCATCTAACTAATTAAAACAAAAATGTTCAAATATATATATATATATATATATATTAATTGACTAAAATTAAGGAAAGAAGTATATTGAATTTTTATACATTAAGTTTTATTAAATATTAATTTAGGTTACCACTATTTCATAATTAATGCGGACAAGTATGGCATTACATGCAGTTTCTACTACTCTATGAGACTGATTGATTATAAAGAAAACTAAATAATTGTTTATTAATCTATCAGAATGTAATGTAGTCCTTGACAAAATTGTACAATATCTCTTCCAAGTTACCATAGATTCAGTTAAACATTCTTTATATTTATAAACATTAGAAACTAACTTTCTTTCAAAATTTAAAGAAGCATTTATAAAAAGAAAAGTTTATTTTTCTTATAATAATTTTTGGAAATATTTTAGAGTACTTATAGATAATTAAATCACTTCCTAACAATCACGACATGACATTTTACGATGGTATTAATTTTTATATCTGCATACTTGAATTTATGCATACTAGAATAATTAAATAATATGAATTTTAATGTTAATATTAATGGCGTCAATTTTTGCTGACCATTGAATGTATATTTTAGAGTTGATACCATATCTAAACAAAACATTCCAGATTGAAAATATTGATTTGTTCACGATAAAATCTTTTCAGAAATGTTGCCGAAATGGTTTTATTTATTTTATTATTATTATTATTATCATATTATTACATTATTTTAGTATTATATTATTATTTTATATTTTATTTATTATTAGTTTTTACTTTATTATTTTACTGGGATCCCCCCCCCTTTCACAAAAATGTTCCTTTTTCGAAATCTGTATTAAATTTATAAAAGAGATGATAAATAGAGGAAAATGTAACTAAGGAAAATGCTTCATAATCGAAAGTAAGCCACTCTTCCGGGTTTCATTTATCTTCACACTTCAAACTTTCCTATAAATTTATTCCTTATTCACAGAGGAATTCCTTGGTAATCATTCAATTAATTACAGTGAAACCTGTCCGTGTGGCCAGCTTTGTTGAACGGCCACCTCTCGAAACGATCATTTTTTTTTTTCATGGAACAAAATTTATTCCCATAGATTCAATATTAATTTTACTTCCATTCAGAGATCATCCCAGTTGAACTCCCGAATGAGCGACCAATTTTTTGAAGATTTTGAAACAAATTCAGTTTTTTCTGGGTTGCTTGATGGCGGTTTTGTTTGAAAACGATCCCTGTTATTCATCAAACTTCTTACTAAATTTATATATATATATTTTAATATTCCGCTAGCTTTTAAATTTTTAATCCTTTTTGTGCTTTATTAGACAATGAATTTCACTCTGATGACAAATTATGAATGAGGGTCAATAAATTCTTTTGACGAATTCTGTCTGTAAACTCTGAAAAAGTAAATATAGCAATGATGTCGTCATTATTTGTTAACGTCCAAAAAATTTGCATTTATTTACTGAATACCGAAAGTGCTTTGTAAAAAGATATAAAAGATAGAACTGTAAAATCTAAGCAAACGTCAATGCATCAATTTTTTAAACTCTCCAATAATTAACTTATGTAACTAACTTTGGTTTTAATACTTAAATATTTAGACTTTTTACTAATTTGAAAAATAAATTTTAGTAACATTAATTGTTACCTTTATTCAATAATTAGATCTAAATGCAAACAAGACCTCCATATAGAGATCACCTTTCGCGGAAAGGTGATCTCTAAATGGAGGTCTTGAATGCCTGTTTCGGAGCGACCGATTTTTATTAGAACTCAACGTGGTCATAATAGGGAGGTTTTAATGTATTTCAAAAAATTGCCAGTGTCCTCAAGCAGTTTGCTCGGGTTTGGAAAATCTAACAGAAAGTTTTACATATTTTTACATTAGTATGCTAGCTTCCTGGACTTCTTGAGTATTAAGTACGCTTCTTATTTTCATAAATTGTGTTAATGTGCAATTTTCTTTACGATGAACTTCACGACATGTCTGCAGAACATTGCGTTGACATTCAATCATATGTTTTGTTTTACTGTATCAAACAACACATATAATTTCCTCCATTTGAGTAGGCATTCATTTCAGCTATTTTTTTAATTTGGCAGCAGAAATTCTTTGCCAAGCTTAGCAGAAATTGAGACAGAATTTTTAAACATCACTTACAATTACAGTGGGTTTAATTTTTTCATATTATATAGTAAATAATTTGTAATTCCTTAGAATGTGTCAAATTTCTTCTAAAATAAGTTAAAAAAGGACACATATGAGATAGCATAGCGTCATAATTCAGAAAGAGCATAAACGTGCTAAAGCATACATAGAAAGAGTGAAAAGAGAAAGAAGCTGTGCAAGATGGGAAAATGCAGCTAACGAATTCCAACTCACACTGACCCTTCGTTACCTGGACTCGCTGTGGCACATCGTATGCATGCTCTGAGACTCGACCTCTCTGCAGGCTCCTGTCCGGGGACTCTGCAGTGTCCGGCAGATGATGACCCGAATTCGGTATGTGCGTGGTGGCGTAAGGCAGAGGATAATACAGAGGCTCCCGCTGAGAGTCGTAAACGGAATTACCCTTTGCCTTACCATATGAACTCATGGAAATATCGTCAGCTCTACCTCCGGATCCGCGGGAGTCTGAAAAGCAAGAAAAAAAGATAATTTAACAAATTGCAACGACTATTTGGAAAATGATACTTTCAAAAACTAAAATTTTAAAGACTTATAAATAAATCATTTATTGAAATTAATAATAATAATAAACATCATTTTTATGACGATCATAACAAATCACATATTGCGTACGAAGTGCATTAAACATTAATATTCCTTGACAAAAAAAATAAAAAATAAAATAAAAAAAAAAATAAAAATAAATAAATAAATAAATAAATAAATAAATAAATAAATAAATAATAAAATACAGTACATTAAAGATAGACAATTTTAACTGTTTAAAATGTGCATTTTTATTTGATGGAGTTAATCAGGCTGACTTCTGATCGACGCATATTACCAGTGACATGAATTAAACATTATTCACCATCACAAACAAATTTTAAATGAATTTTATGTGTTGTAATTTTCGGAACTGCAAAATTTTCAACTTCTTAACATCGCACATTTTAAATTTTTATAAAGTTGCGTAGAGAAAAAATGCACTTTTTAATGAAATTTTTTTGAAATGTCTATCACAATTTTTTTAATTTATTATTATTTTTTAAAGATTTTATTATTATTAATATTCGTCATTGTGGCAACAGAAGTATTCCGTTTTTGGATATTAAACGTGGACCAATCAGAAAAAGGAATAAAATAAAAAACAAATGTATTCCGTTTTTGGACATTAAACTTGGACCAATCAGGAAACGAATAAAATAAACCAAATTTATTGCGGATTTCAACCAATAAAAAGATTCAAATATACTTTACATTTCCCAATTCTCTATCGAGAACAACTATTTTTTTCAAATAGTTAAAAATAAAGTATAAATTGAAACTGTGCGAAAATTCCAAGTAGGTTTTTTACAAGCTTAGATTATTTGAAAAAATAATAATCCATTTACTTGCGGATGAATTCCTCACCAATTCTAGATTTTAGTTCTAGGATCAAGCTTCCTCTAGGGAATGTGTAACGAGCCACTTGACATCAGAAATATTTATGTTTTTATAAAAAAATAAATTTACAGTAACAACATCAAAAAACTGTTTAACAAATTAAATGCATTAATATTTATGGTTAACGCAAGTTTAATAGAATTACACCACTGCCAAGTGAATAAATGGATTGGATAGACGCTGAAAGCAATCCTCTATCAAAAATTCTAAAATGAGAAATCATTTATAGCGAGAAACAGGTATATGAAACACACACGACTGATTATCGAATAAAATCATTGAATTCTGTGGAACATCATCATTTTTTAAACATTAGAAATTTTAAAATTATGTATCAACCCTTTCTTTAAATTCTGTTTAATAATAACTAAATTTTATAAAAATCGATCCCCAAGTTTTTATTTTATAAAAAGTTAGATTTTTAAATTGGAAAAGAAATGTTTCTTAAAATGCAAATTTATAAAAAAAAAAAAAAAAAAAAAAAAAAAAAAAAAAAAAAAAAAATTCACGTTAAAGATCGATTTTGAACTTGCGGGAGGGGTGAAATAGGGTCGAACAATCAAATATTTAAAACCTAAACTTTTTTTTCTTTGCTCTTTCTAGCTTTACCGATGCTGTTTTTTAAGGCTCCTAGGATGAAAATTACTTATTAAATATAAAAATTTCAAAAGTGTAATTATCATTATTTCTGAATAGTAATTGCAGCAAATACCCGTAAATTCTAGCTGATGTCCACCAAACCCTTGAATTCTATATCTACGAGTTGGTTGAATTTAAGAAAATTAAAGAAACAATTTTTAACTTTCAGATAAGAATGATGTTTTATGTACAGTTCTTTGACGGAGTTTTGGGGTAAGTATTATCTATTTAATGTAAAAAAGAAAAACACAACTGTAGCTATCACTATTTATGAATTATAGTTTCAGCAAATCTCTTTAATTTTATTGTAAGTCTGTTATCCCTCTTCTCTAATGAATGAAAGAATCGATTGTTGAACGGAGTTTCGTTCAGAAACATTTTTTGTTAAGAATAGGATACCCCCCCACACACACTTTTTGGTTATTATTTCCTAAGCTAAAACGTCCGAGATAGATTTTTTGTAAGTTTTTGAAGTGTGTATGCAGAACGCCGGTCAAACAATTATGTGATACATAATCGGAAACCCTCAGTCAACTATTTCATATTTTGAACCTTTCTGTCCCTCCTCTTCTCACTGAAATTTGTTCCAGTACTTAAGTGCTAAATTTTCAAATTGAGTTTATAAGGTGACTGGCCACTAAGCTTTCGAGTTCCCCTGTAAAGGATATGGGAGTTTGGTGCACTCGCATATTTAAATGGAAATTAATATTTTTAACTTCTATTTTTTTTTTTTTTTTTTTTTTTTGTATACACTTTTAAAAGATATTTTGTTTTTCATAGTTTATTTTTTTTTAATATATATTTCTTTTTATGTGAAATTTTAAAATTTTACTCACAGTTCATTAGTTTTAGCGAATAAAATATAAAATTAAGCATAGATTTTAGAAATATTTTGAGAATTAAGAAAATAGAAAAAAGAGAAACATAATTTAAGAAGAGTACACAGAAAAAGTATACCAAAAATATCAATTTGCCCAAGAGTTATTTTAAATATGCGAATTCATCATACGTTTAATGACTTAATTATACGGAGGAGAATTCAGAAATTCAATATTGAGGCTGAATTCAGACTGCAATACTTTCAGTTTAACTATGGCGGCGTGTTTTATGTCCCCAAACGGTGTTTTTGATGTTAATGACTTTTGTGGTTCGACTTCAATCCAAGTGTAGGACAAGAATCTTTCCCTAGTGATCTTCTTGACCATTGTATCTCTCCCTTTTTCCATTGCCGGTAAACCGCAAGTGGGGAGAAAAGAAGGCAGTTCCAGGAATTCAGTTAAACTTCAAAGTGGTCAGATCTGTTTTCGCCTTAAACCTTATTTGAAGGATTCATCGAAGGTTACACTTCTCATGGGTTTTCGATTGGTGGGATATATTTTTTACCCCAGACTATTGGGTAGGGGGGACTATTGGTTTATCCTATAGTTGGATCGGCTGATTCGAATTTTTTCTTGTGAATTGCCGTTTTGAAGATTATGGATTGTGCATTACTAAGTACTCTTTCGTCTCCTATTACCTCATTTTTTCATCGGTACTGGGTATATTAAAGCTTTAATTAGTTTACCAGCACTCCGTACAATTTTAAAAAATCATGAAAAAAATTACAAAACAAATCTCAAAAATTGGCAGCTTATCTCACATTTTCAGACGGGGGGTGGCTACGTATTTCAGTTAAATCTAGTTACAGAGATAAAAAACATACAAATTAATGTTCATTTAGAAATATTACATCGGTCCCGGGCAATGCCAGTAAAACAGCTAGATTATAACATTTAAAAGTTTTCTTTTCTTTACATAAATGTTAAAAATGATATCAACAGGTAACCTAATGTTATCATCCTATCATTTAATTTTTGAGAAAATCTATTTATCCGTAACAGAACAATTTTCTTTTTCTGTCAGGCACATAATATCTGTAGCTATTTAAACATAGGGGAGAGTGGGGATACTTGAGCATAGGGGATACTTGAGCCACCCCTATTATCTCTACAGTTGATTAATTTTTCTTTCTAAAACTGCCAATATGATAACATATTTATAGTTCTGAACATGTAAAAAAGAAATCACACATCTTGGTACCATTTTGAAAGTATAGTGATTAATAGTTGTCTTTTCCCTATCTGAAAAAAATATTTGGGTGCATGGTTTTTTTGTTTTTTTGTAATCAAAGTTTTGTTTAAAGTTGCAACTATATACATACATTCAATAAGCATAATTTCAATTGTATTTTGAGTCTAAAATAGTTCTAATTGCTGCATGCTTTATTTAGTAAAACTCTGGGAAACAAAAATAGTGATAGTGGGGATACTTGAGCCAATGAGAGTGGGGATACTTGAGCCATGTCTTAACCATCCTCACTAGAAATTTAACATGGGTGAAACAAACAAAAAATAAAATTCCATCCTTATATTCACTAATAGATATTTTTCTGGAGAAAAGGGAGAATAATTTTTCATTTTATTTTTTTTTCTTAAAAAAATAAAGACCTAAAAATGTTTAAAAATGCATATTTTTTAAATGAAAATGTCTATTTTATTTTTCGATTTGTTCGATTTGACAAACGACCAAAATTCGAACAAAATAGTCTGTCTAGATAAATGTAAACATAGTTTTCAATTTAATTTTCATTAAATGAAAATAACTTTTTAAAACGGTTTTACAGGCTATAATCTCTAATACTTTAATTAGTTAGGTCCAACATAATAAAATATTTATTTTTTAATATAACATATTAAGATTAGTATTTTATATTGAAATCGTAACCTCTGTTGCTGTAACTTTTTTTTAACTAAGAAAATTGAAGAAAAATTGGTAAAAAGAGCGCACAAAAACAAGAAAAGCAACAAAAATCCCAGTTCAAACTTACCTACATGGAGCCAAAGAGGAAGACAAAATCTTTTCCTGTGAAATCAAAAAAGTGTTTGAAATAGTAGAATGATACATCTGGCTTAAATTCCGACAGCTACTAAACTAAAAGCATGAGTTCGACAATATCATTAGAGGAAAATTCTGTCAATGATGGTGATGATGTGAAAGAAAACCTTCTATTGATGGTTGGTTACTAATAAAATATGCCAGAAAGAAAACTGTAAAAATATTTGTTGGATAAGTGCTTAATATTTTGAAAATGAAATTTGCAAGAAGAATTGCAGATTCCAAATTTAAATGGCTCTGAACTGAGGATGTTTCTACCGTCGTTATAACTGAGGTTCAAATTATCCTTCGACAACCAGTTTTAACGACAAAAAATGATCGTATTACTAGCTTTGTTTTCTTAATTGGTTTTGAAACACTTTACGTTTCATAATTTATCATTCTGTAAAATATTTGTGCAAAAATAAAGCGAAAAAAATTACTTTTGTAGGTATTTTTCCGTAGTGGCTCAAGTATCCCTTCACTATGGCTCAAGTATCCCCGCCATGGGGATACTTGAGCCATGATGTAAAACAAAAAATAAACATTTATTATGCATAGAAAAATAGTTCAAAATTTATTGAAAGTGGTTTTTAGTTGAAGGAAAAATATCAAATTTTCATTTTCAATATTTTATTTTATTCTAAAAAAATATAAAAAATTTAAAAAAAATAAAATTCAAAAAATGGCTCAAGTATCCCCATCTTCCCCTACACAATAGTATAATTTAGATTTCATATTACAAATAGTATATGTATAGGAGCATACATGCTTTGAAAACTTTAAGATATAGTTGATTCACTCTTATAAAACTACTTTGTAAATTACAGAATATTGATATTATTTTTACAATATCTGCATTAGATTTAATTTACACTGTGTTGAAAGTGATGGAAACATGAAGAGTGTTTAAACTCTGGAAATATCTTTAAAATGTTTTCATTTTTACTAAAGTTAAATAGAAAAATCTATATCAGGACTAGATTGATGTGGTGAACCAATCTATTTTGGCTTAGATGAAGATTTCAACTTGGTTTCTTACATATTATTTCTATTTGTTTTATTTTATGAGGAATTAAAAGTTTTAAATCTATTTCTAAACATACTCATAAAATATACCATCTAAATTTTATCAAATATTATTTGTATCTCGTATAAAATAAATATGACTTACCATAGTAATATTATTATTATTTTCTTAACAAATAAATAATAAAAAATATTTTTAATGGTGAAACTTAAAAACCTTTACAGAGGTGCATAGTTAAAGAAGTTACCTATATTATTTACATTTATTGAAAAAATAATAATAATAATAATCTTTTATTATAGCTCCTTTTTAACAACATTGTTTAAATCAACTGGTACCCATTTTTATAACCATTTATTCCGAGACTTAAAACATTAGCAATTTTATCATAAAATAGCTTAATAATTATAGAGAAAATCTTAATAAATGTCAGATAATTTAAATACTTACTAATTTTTTTTTTTTTTTTTTTTTTTTTTTTTTTTTTTTTTTTTTTTACGTATTGCTCACAAATACATAATCTATAAATGGTCTTTCCATTTATTATGTTTAAATAATTTTGAATTTATTCTTTTATCATAAAACATTTTGTGTGGTATAAAAAATACCAGCTGGCAGATTGCACAAGCCGAGTTTCAGTAGATTTTAGAAAGTAATTCAGTTAAAAAAATAAAGAACATTTAAAATATATTATTTCGCATGTTTTTAAAATAAATGTTATTTAATAGCTAAATATTAAGGTATGGAACGCACTTTGGACTTACAAATGTCGGAGGGGGCTTCTCCAGTAGGTTCTCTTCTCTTCCATACGACGACAAAAGCTGTCACTGAAATGATGACGACAAGCACCACCACAGCACAAATAATAGGCACCAAGATTGTAGGATCTTCAAAGAAAGGAGGTGGACGGACCACACTTAATGGGGGTACAGTGCCTAAATAATAATAATAATAATCAATAACAAATAATAATAATAAAATAATAATAATAATAATAATAACAATATGGAAGTTACAACGATTTATTAGACTTTACTAAATTAGATATGTAAATATGTCAATTAACCGTTTTCTTTATTTAAAATATTTGTAGATATGCAGTATATTCTGGCAAAACTACGTACAGTTTCGAAATATATATATATATTAATAATGTATTTTTTCTCTCTCTCTCTCTCTATATATATATATATTAATAATGTTATTTTCAGTGAATTTCTTTTTTCCTAATTTGAAATAGTAATTAATATCCGAACAGTCGGATGCATAATAGGTCAAATTTCTTAGCTGATAGCACAACCTAAAACAGAAACTGGTTGGTTATTTTTGCTTTTTCTTTAAACCATGCACCCCTGATCAGTGGTTCAATCAGAGAGCCTTCTACTATTTATTCATTTGCATTTCCTGATTTTGGTAATCTGCCTTCTCTAGCACGTCACGCTTCAATGATTTTAATAGGATGACTGTAAAGATGCTGGATTCGTTGGCTTGTAAAAACGTAAAGTTTAGATATGTCCATATATCATTGATATATGGTAGCATAATAAAGTTTTTATTTATATTCTGGGAGACTTATAGAATTAATGACAGAAATGTTTTATTTATTATTTTTTTATATTCAATGCCTACCATATCAATGCCTACCAAAACTTTACATTTCTTTACTTAAAAAAAAATATACATATATATATATATATATATATTCATACCTAAAAAATGTAAATAAAAGTAAAAAAGTCCACATTTCTTATCAAAAATTCTAAACTTCGTGCTCATTCCGAATAACCTAAATATATTTCAAAAAAAAAAAAAAAAAGTAACTTTGTAGTCATAATGCTATTTTTCAAAATGAAATTTTGAATTGTAAAGAAAAAAAAAAAAGTTTTTCGTGATACATCCTGTCGCGCAACTAGTAATATATAAATCCATATATTACCTCCGGTAAGTGTGAGTGTTGCAAATCTATACTCCGCATCAGTAGTTCCAGCGTCGCTATGGGCAGTTACCAATAAATCATGCCAAGTTCCTGGGCTAAGATCCGCAATCAATAGAACTTCCTGATCCGTCAGAATATGATTCGACACAAGTATCCACTCCTTTTGCCCCTGAGGCTTGTATTGTATAACAAGGTGTGATATAGGGCACCCATCATCTAGCCAGTTACGTAGATTTAGTTGAACTGATGTTGTATTACTACGCAGGAATTCTGATTTTTCTGGAGCTACGGGTGCTGTAAATATATGAGTTAAAAAGTAATTTAAAGATTGTATTATTAAATAATAACAATAATAATAATAATAAAAAGAGGACACAGAATATATATGGAATTGTGTATTTTTAAATATTTATCAAAACATCTATATTTATATATGTTCAAATTTAGACCCATAAATTTTAGTGCATGTAATTTGACGACCAGAAAAGCCAAAGGGTACAATTGAAAAAAAAATGGATTTGGAGTAAAATGTGCTTAAAGATAATTGAATTTAAATTTGAACATAAAAAAATGACGGAATTGAAATATAAAAATGCTACTGATTTGATTGGGGGCTTTGAATTCTAATTTCAATAAATGTTAAAAGAATTTTAGTACAATTGTTTTTAAATTTATAATTAATCAATATTCATTAGTATTTGGCAAAAGAGGTTTATCTCTAAAACGAAGCACATGATTAGAAAATCACTTATATTTCTTTATCTGGAAAGAGGAACGCATATTTCCGGGTCGTCTGTGCACTTATATATATATATATATATATACATATATATATATAAATACATAAATTTGTCATTTATATCCCTTGACTTCTTGCGTCCTCATGTAATTATCTGCCATAAATGCAATATTTTTTTTAATAAAGAAAAGTCGAATCTATTACTGTAGCAGAAAAAAAAATCAATTTATGTATGTATTCTTTTGAAAATGACAAAATCAATAATAACATTTGTAATCTTTCGTTTAAAAAAAAAAAAAAAAAAAAAAAAAAAAAGTTAACAAGTAATAGCAAAAAATCTGTACATTTAAAATAAATAAATAAATAATTTTCCTTGGGAATCTAATGTGATTTAAATTTCTTTAGAAATGTTGACAGCTGAATTGCGCTCTGAAAATCATTAATTACTTTTTAATGTTTCATAAAAAATACATTTTGTTAAAACTTTAAAGGAAAAAAAATAAACATAATATTTCAATACGTACCCTATTACATGTGTAAAGAAGGAATTTCATTAAAATTGTTTTAATTACTTTATGAACGATAAAGAGGAGAAAAGAGTGACTTTTTTATTGTCTTTTGTTGCATTATTTAAAAAAGTTCTTTCAAAATTCATGAATCGATTGATAAATCCGTATTTTTTTTTCTGATTATTATAATTAATAGTAAAACAGGGTTTATATGCCTGAAAGACATTTACGCACCTTGTACGAGGATATTTGTAAAGTAATATTTGCCGCATTTAATGAAGAAAAAAATATATGTTTATAATATAGTGACCAGTACTTTACAAAATATCGAGTGTTGAAAAACATAAAATTTATTGAGTCCCTTAATGGTTAATATTCCTGTAAAAATACAAGAGAATATACGGATTCGGGTGCCCCGTCATTCACGTTTATTTTACATTAATCTCTATTTTTAAGTTCTACTTTCGCCACTGTATTTTTTAAACTAAATTTTGCAGTATACAAATACTGTCAAAATAAATGTGACAGACTTTCTTTTTTAATACAAGAAAGAAAAAAAATGCGTCAGGCGTAGATTATGAAGCACTTTCCAACACATTCAGTATAATGTAACAAAACTCCACCGTTTAAAAAATTAAAATATCGCATCACATTTCACCATAAGGAAATGTATAGCTCATTTCAAAACCGACTTTAAGCTATGCCCATGTCTTGAAGCTGTTCCCAGCAAAAATTGGAAAATTATATGATTGTTTTGGCCACCTTGGATATGATATAGAGATTTGCATCTATTAACCCGTCAGTAGTCGCGTGTCGGTCTTTTCGCCGCCCGTATGACTTATCCTTCCCTAAATTGTATCACATTACAAATACAATGGAGATCTACCATGTAGCTGACTTTGAAGCTTTCTCGACCACCTTAGTGAAGTAACAGGACACCTCTGTATTTCTTTCAGGTACATTTTTAGAAACAAAGTTGAAAATGGCGAAAAAGTCTACGTAAAAATCACTAATGTCAGTTCATTTTTACTATTTCCAATCACTCCAGATCTCATGAATAAAATGCATAATTTAAGAAAACCGCAATTTTATATCTTCGTTGTAATGTTATTTTCGTATAATAGGTGAAAAATATTTTTTATTTTACAAATTTGGTATGCGGGGGGCCAGCGGCGAAAAGACCGAGCGCGACTAATGACGTTATGAAAAAAGTCGCGACTACTCGCGGATTAACAACATACATTCCAAAATTTAGTTCATTTAAGAGATATGTATATTTCAGTTGAAAATTCCCATTCAGCAATTTCCTCTAATTTGGAGAATGGTATAGAAATAATTTTATGCAGCCTTCTATATGAGTTATAAAATTTATACATAAAGGGCAAAAAATTAATAAATTTAAAAGCAAAAATCGAATTTTTAAATGTACACTCCAGCAGTTATCACGCACAGTAGTGTAACACATAATTCTCACAAAGCATACATGTCAGAAGGCAGTACTGTAACATATTTCTTTTGTGTGTCCCTGTAAATCAACAAAAAAAAAAATGCTTTGAATGCTCTATTTTAACGTCATCGTGGCGAAATTTAGTGATTTATATCAATTTCAATATAATTAAAATTGCATAATACTTTTAAAATATTCTTTGAACGATTTTTCCACATATACTATAATGAAATGCACTTATTTTGACTGTCCTATAGATAAATATAAAATGCTATGAATGGCCTATTAATGTATGCCCTCTGTCCTTTCTTATAACACTCGTAAATATGCTCCGATTTTTCTGAAATTGTTCGATGTTATTGACCCTTACTCTTGCAAAATATACACTTCAAATGCATTTTCTGGCATGCTTAGTTCTTTTACAGGGATAGTCAAAGTTTTTCATTCTTGTTTACATATATTTCGGCGCCATTTTTTTCTCTTTATCTTATCGTGTTATTTGTGGTATTCGTAGGACGAAAGAAATGAGGAAGTTGTATTCGGAATTCCTTTAAAACTCCATAGTACAAAAAATTTGCTTTCATTGACACATTTTAAACTTCTGTCAACATGAAGCAAGAGTATCAAAGTGGAAGTTTACATTAACTTCGATTAGTTTAATAAATTTAATTAGGTGATATGCTTTGAACCTAGTGTCAGATTTGCGGATAATTGATTACAAATTAGGATTTGCTACTTGAAGTTTTTTTATACACTGGTTTGGTTTTATGAGTTCAAAAACGTTCTCTAATGATAAATTTTATTTGGATTTATGATTTTAAGTATTTAGTTAATTTGTTATCAATCAATGTCAAAATGTCCATGATGGTAAATTACTTTTACACGTTAGATTTAACATAAGAAAAATGGGACTGCACATTTGAATTATAAATTATATTTATATATAACCTGAAAAAATATCTAGTGGTGAGATTGCATTAAAAATACATTTGCAGTCTCTCTCTCCCTTCCCCCCCCCCCTCTTTCTCTCTCTCTCTCTTGATATTTGTAAGTTTATTTTTTTGATAATTCAATTATAGTCTAATTATATTTCTTTAAAATAGTTTTTCCATTGCAATTAATCTATTTTTAAAGATAGAAAACCAGCGATTATAAATGCACAAATAAAGTATGAGAAGGTAGCAAATAGCTATTTCGAATATACTATCGAGATTCTTCATCAGTGCAAAACTCAGCGAGCTAAAAAATAGCAAAACTGAGCAAAGAGACATTGGACATTGGATAGTGAATTCTCTCAGAGTTCCTACGACACAGACGTCTTTACCTCTTGTAGAAAAATTGAGAAAACAGAAGTTAAAAGTTTCGAGTATGCCGTTCAAAACATAACCGAACGAGAGAAAAGAAAAGGGGTGGGGGAAATATAATCCCCAGAAGTGCAGGAGTGACCCTGCGGTCGAAAAAGTGAAGGGATGATCTCCCGCGCTTACGCAGGAAAATCACCTGTCAAGAGTGATTGAAAGAGATGGGCGTTAATCCCCAAACCACAGAGGGTTCGGGAAATAACAGAATAAAGAAAAGTCAACAGCTGATACCAACAGCTGACTCAGTAGAAAGGGAAAAAAGAGAAAGTAAAGAATGAAGTTGCCTCACGATAAGAAGGTTTGCCGGGAAAGGTTCAGTAACAGATTGCTGTTTAATTTACAAAACAAAGGCCATAATCAGGCAGCCATACATTAAAATAAAAGATATTAATAAAATAAAGAAATATTAAAAATTATTTAATAGGTAAGTGAAAAATATTAAGTTAAAGGATGGAACCAAAATATTTAAAATAAGTTTAATTTACTATAAAAAAAAAAAAAAAAAAAAAATAAGGAGACTATGATTTAAGATTAAAAATCTGAAATTTTAAAAGTTAACAGTATGAGACCCAATGAATAAAGTAATTTAAAGTTAGTAAAAAACAGTTAAATGAAGATAGTGCTTCAAAGACCCTATCAATGCAAACGGAGTGAAAAGCTAAGGGGGGGGGTCATCCATGGAGGCCCTCAGTCAAAACGGTAGTGGCTTTAGGTCTGCGATGAAATTGTCTAACGTCGTAATCGGGTAAGTTAAAAAGTTCAGCGTTAGGAATGGAATAAATGTTATTGTAAAAGTTAATGGCAAATTTTTTAATGACGTTTCTAATAGGTTCGATATTAAGTTCTTGATGGATAACAGAGTTTCTTTTATACCAGGGAGCACGGGTCATAATTCGTAAAGTTTTATTTTGGGCAGTTTGGATTTTTTGGAGGTTTGTTTTCGCAGATGTACCCCAGACCTGAGCAGAATAGAGAAGTATAGGCCTGAGCACTGTTTTATATAACAGGATTTTGTTACCTATACTCATGTCATTAGAATACAGGAGATGTGCAAGGTCGTGTCTGGCTTTATAGAATTTATGGACGGTATTTTCAATGTGCTTTCGCCAAGTTAGATTGCTGTCAAGAATTACACCCAAGTATTTAACTTCTCTGCAAAAGTGTATTTGCTCACCGTTTAAAGTTAGGGGTGGGGGAGGAAATTTCTTTCTGGAGAAATAGACAGCAGTGGATTTGTTAGGATTAATTTTAATTCTCCAGCGAGTGAAATATTGTTCGAGTAGATTAATGTGTTCTTGTAGGTGAGCATGTAAATAACGAATGTTTTTGTGTTTGCTGAGGACTGTTGTGTCATCTGCGTAGAGTGCCAGGAGTGTACGAAGTGATTTAGGGATGTCATTAATGTAAGCTTTGTAAAGGTAGGCAGCAATTTTGCTTCCTTGAGGAACTCCTGCCTCTACCGGTCTACTTGTGGATAAGGTGTTAGCATATTTAACAGAAAAATCCTCAGCTGTAAATAAGAAATAATTAGCTGTATGTAAGCAGTTGGCACTTTGAGTTTTATGAGTTTATATATGAGCCCTGAGTGCCAGACTGTGTCGAAGGCTTTGGATATATCAACAAAAAGCGCTCCGGTTTGCTCCTGATTGTCAAAGCCATCCATGATGTATTCAACAACCCTGAGCAGTTGGTGTGTGGTGCAATGTTTGGGTCTGAAACCGAACTGTTCTGGAATGTCAGGTAAAAATTTTGAAAGTCTATTTAAAAATATGTGTTCAACAAGTTTGCTGAGTGCAGGAAGAAGACTGATTGGGCGATAATTCTTGGGTATACCAGGGTCCTCTCCGGGTTTTTTAATCGGTACAATAACAGCATGTCTCCAAATTTTAGGAAAATATCTAAATTTAAAAATAGAGTTAATGAGATTGGCTAGATGATCCGCGTATTTAATGGGGAGATTTTTGAGGGCCGAATTATTAATGCCATCATGTCCAGGGGCTTTTCTATTAGGAAGAGCTTTTATAACTCGTATGATCTCGTCGGGAGTGGTGGGGTCGATTTGTCTAGTAGCACTTCTGGAGTTATAGTTACGGAGGGTATGGTCGACTTCGTCGATGGTTTCGGGGTCGAAAACATCCGGGTGGGGGGCAAACTGCCCCTGATATTGGTCTGCAAGAGCTTCGACCTTATCTTTATCTGTCAGAGCTTGTCCGTTGTTGGTAGTTAAAGGCGGGATAGGGGTGAAAGGTTTTCTCACTCTCCTAAGATAATTCCAGATGGAATTATCAGAGGGAGCGAGAGATTCGATGTAATTCCGCCATTTATTGTTCTTATAATTTTTGATCTCTAATTTTATTTCAGCATTAAGCCTGTTCATTTCTGCTCTGACAGATGGGTCACCAGAAGACTGCCACTGTCTTCTGATGCGATTTCTATTATTAATTTTAAATCTAATTTTAAAGGGAAGTTCCTGAAAATTTTGCTTTTTGGGGTGAAATTTTGAATTTTCAAGAGAGTTTTTTATTAAATTTGTTAAGTTTGTGGCAGCTTCGTCAATGTCGTCTTTACTGTTGATAATGCCAAATGGAGGGGGGGAGTCCTCGATAATTTTAGTATAAGTCGACCATTCAATGACGGGTTTGGTTAATAATTCGGGTAATTTGGGATTACAGTCAAAATTAAATTGAATGGGGAGATGGTCAGAAGACATTACAGAATGCGGAGTGATAGTATAAGGGTAAGGAATATTATTAAGAAGTGCTAAATCGATCGTAGTGCCACCGGACGGACCGTATCGAGTAGGGGTGGAAGGGGCAGCAATTTCAATACCTTTATTAAGGCAGTACTGATGCAGGGTATTCCCTAAGGCATCAGGTGGAGTATTAGCATTCCAACTGGTATGATGTGCATTGAAGTCACCTGCAATGATCACTTTGTCATCTAGCCTGAAAATGGCATCGAGATCATCTTGGAGAGCTGCCGAGGGGGGGGTGGGAGCCTGGGAGGGGGGCGTAGAAACCCGGAGATAAATTGAAGAGATGGTGAAAGAATTTTGCTGGTCTAAATAGATTTTAATGTTAGTGTTTTCAAGTTTGTTAAGGGTTAAAGAAGGCAAGATGGAGTGTGGGACCCTGTTATTAATGAAAATAGCCGTCCCGCCGAAAGGCGAAATGTTGTTGTCATGAATTCTAGGTGTGTGGTAGGTTTTAAAATTTTGAATATTGAGGTTTTTGGAGTTTTTGCTTTTTACTTCCTGTATTAAAATAACATCAACCGGATTTTGGATAACAAAATCACGGAGCTCGTCAATCTTAGGTCTGAGTCCATTAGCATTCCAGGTAAGAATTTTGAAAAGGCCCATTAAGGTTTAGGATTAGTAGCATTTTCGGAGTTTTCTCCTGTCATATGTGAGGCAAAAATAGCTGCAAGTTGAGAGTTTGGTAAATTATTTATTTTATTTAAAAGTTCATAGATTTTTTCTAATTTTTGTATAATTACTTCTAAGCTTTCTACAGAGGGTATAGGGGGTCTTCCGTTAGTGTTTTGGTTGCTATTTATAGTTAAAGGTGGGAAATTTTGCAAGTTAGGGAGAGGGGGGGACTCAACGACGGGTTCATTTGGAGTATGGGATGCTCCACTGGTAATATTAGAAAAGGATTTAGAGGGTTTTACGACGTTAGATTTGAAAGTTTGTTGGCTATTTCGGAATGTAATAATTCTATTGTTTTTAAGGTTACGCGGGTTATATTTACAACCGCCATAGTTGGCGGTGTGTGGTTCTCCACAATTAGCACATTTAATTTTAGTATTTTCAGGGGGGCATTCCCGTGTTCTGTGTGATTCTGCACACTTCATACAAACAGGATTAAAGAGACAGACATCACTGGAATGGTTAAATCGCTGGCAATTCCAGCACTGCTTAGGGCCGTTTGACCGATAAGCCTCCACTTTGATGTAATAGCCTAAAAATAAGTCTATGTCATAAATTTCACGGAAATTTTCCGTGGGAAAGATATCTACCAGATAGAGTGGTAGTGGAATTTTAGTTTTGTAGTCCCTTAATTGGGAAACGCGGTTTATGTTAAATGATTTTTGAATTAGCTCATTTTTGACTATATCAATAGGGGTTTCAGGAGGGATGCCGCGAAGAAGCACTTTCCTCGGTCTCTCATTTTTCGGTGCCATCCTAAAATGTTCGATAGAGTTTTCGGCAAGATAATTTTGTATTACTCTATAATCAGCAACATTTTCGGGAAAGATTTTTATAGTATCACCTTTGAGGATTTTTTTAGTGCTTTTCTTTAAGAGATTAGCTTCAATGTGCTGGATTATTTCATTATATGCATCAGTCTTTTTTATTGTTATGGGTTCAACTTTGTTTTTATTTTTAGGGGGGGTGACTTTAGAATAATTTTCATTAGTAATATTACTTCCAGATGTATTATCAGAATCCATTATATCATCGTTTAATTCGTTAAGATCAGCTAAAGGTTTGAATTTATTATCAGTATTTAGTATGAAGTCCCTTCCCTTATTGAATTTATCTAAGCGAGCATTTTTCTTTGCTTCTATAAAATCGCATTCTTTCCTCTTAAGAGGGTTGTTATGCTTAAGAAACTCGTTTCCCGGCAAAGAGGGGGAGGAAATCGTAACTTCCTTCTGCGTCGCAAGAGCAGAGAGAGAAATCCACATACCGTGAAGGGTGGCTTGACTGGTTTCCCGCTCCACTGCTTCGGTCAGTGACTTCCACCGGAAGTACTCAGATCTGGCATCGGCTATCAGTTTATCACAGCTGTTGTCGCCAGCGAAGGTAGTTTTGGATTCGATAGCACTGCATAACTGCATGAAGGTGTTTAGTTGCAAAAGATTTGCAAAATCCGCATCAGCGGAAGACATGGTTAAGAACCAAAAGGGGAAAGACAAAAAACGCGTCCGTCTAGAACGGACGCTAGCAGTCTTATTGATGGTGTGATGACTGAGCAAAGAGATAGAGAGACGCAAGCTTATATACTCGCTATGGGAGCAATCCCGCCTAAAGAAAAGCAACCAATGAGAAGAAAGCAGCCAAACCAACTGGGTGGACAAGTAGCGACATCTAACGGAGAACAAGCAAAACAAAAACTAAAAAGCGAGTGAAAAAAAAAAGCATTAAATTAAAGATTTCCAAATACTCGGAAAATAAGGAGTACTAGATAAGTCATTGACTAAGGAGTGAGAATTTTTTATGATGTGGTAAGCTTCCCAAAAATTAGGATCAAGAATGGAAGGACATTTATGGATGATGGTGACTGAAGAAAAGTTAAACTTATATTATTGTGAAGACCAACAATGTTAAGCAATAGAGGAACGTTTAAGCTCTTGATTTTTGACGTACCTTTTATGTTCCATTAAACGAAATCTGAGAGCATTTTTAGTCAGACCAATATAAGACCACATTGGCAAGAAATTTGGTAAATACCCCAGTTATCTAAGCGATCAATGGGGTGCGATCAATAGTACTCATTATTTTCCAAGTATTTGGAAATCTTTAATTTAATACTTTTTCTTCACTCGCTTTTTAGTTTTTGTTTTGCTTGTTCTCCGTTAGATGTCGCTACTTGTCCACCCAGTAGGTTTGGCTGTTTTCTTCTCATTGGTTGCTTTTCTTTAGGCGGGATTGTTCCCATAGCGAGTATATAAGCTTGCGTCTCTCTGTTTCTTTGCTCAGTTTTTCCATTTTTTAGCTCGCTGAGTTTTGCACTGATGAAGAATCTCGATAGTAGATTTAAAATAGCTATTTGCTACCTTCTCATACTTTATTTGTGCATTTATATTCGTTGGTTTTCTATCTTTAAACATTTGTGCACAAAGGCTTTATTTGCTATTTTAATTAATCTATTCATAATTCAATTATTGTCTTATCATTTTTCTAATATTTTTCTTTGTATTATGTTTTCAATTGCGATTAATCGGGCAATATAGAAATCATTTTTAGATTTATCCTGATTTCTATTCAGAAATTAATCGCAATTAATGTGTCTATTTAGCATTGCCCTTGATAACGAGCTAAATACCACATTTCCAATGTTATTCAAATTTTTGAAACTCCTATGTTTGATATACTTTGTCATTAACGAGTTTTTCCACACATTGATGTTGATTTGTAGTATTATCTAATGTTTCTATATATAAATAAATAAATATATATATATATATACAGTCGAACCTCTATATAACGAAACTCCATACATCGAATTCCTCCATATAACGAATTTTTAGTAAGAACGGTCCCCTTTTCGCATGATTACATTAAAAACAGACTGTATATAGCGAAATATCTATCTCCATATAACGAATTTTTTCATAAATTGATCTTAATTTATTCAGTTTTAAAAAAGCTTCGAAATCATATGGAATCAATTTTCTATCACTTATTTTTGATTAATCGTTCAGTGGAGAGGTTTTTTTTTATAAATATTACTCCTCTCCTTATTCTTTAAATCTAACAAGTTCATCCCACCTTCCACACACCTTTCAACATCCTTCTCAAAACACAGTCAATTGAATTGTTACACATATAAGAGAGGAATCAATGAGAGCACATAAGAGAGACCTTCAAATGGAAGAAAATATCAACTACAATTTTTCATTCCTTGCTAAAATTTGAGAATTTTTTTTGAGAGCGTAACAATTGTAATTTTAAAATCAAAACAACAAAAAATTACAGATTTCTTCCTCTGAAATTTATGTAAGTCTCCTCATTTCACCTCATTTTATGTAAGTTTCCTCATTTGATTTTCATTAAGCTTTCAAATAAATGTCTTTTCTCTTTTTTGAAACTGCTTAAATAAGTAAGAAATAAAATGTTAGGCTAATATATACTTTTAAACATTTCAAATTCTTAATTAAAAAGATCAAAAATAATATTTGTTCAAAATTTACACATTAAATATTATTTTTAACATCATACTCTATACATCGAATTTCTCAATATAACGAATTTTTTACTGGAACGATGGATTTCGTTATTTAGAGGCTCGACTGTATATATATATATATATATATATATATATATATATAAGCATTGATTGTAAACCAATACATATCAACAAAAAATGAAAAATGAATTAGAAGGAATATTTGGGATTTGCAAAATTATAATAGGCTCATCGGAACTTAAATACTATAGAACTACAAATGAGGTGTGTGGTTTTATCTTTGAATCAGCTATGAAAAGCAACATAATATGAATTTGTGGTTACCAAAGAACATAAAACCAAAATAAAACGGAAAAAATTCATATTAACATTATTAAGATTGATAGAAAGGGAAAAAAAAAAACGTACGAGACACTAATTTTTAAGTATGTTAAATAAGGGTAAAATGAAAAGAGAAGTGATAAAATATTTAAAAAAAAATATTAAAAATAATATCACTTAATTTCATTTAATTTGAAAATACTAACCTAAACTCAATATTTTAATGTAATATAAAAGAAGGAATAAAATAGATACATAATGTATGCATTTTACAAAGTTCGAAATCACATTTTAGGAATTGTTCGAATTGTTGAAAGTTACATACAAGTTAATCTTTAACATTATATGTTAAATTACAATAATATAACTATAGGATTATTAATACATATGTGATAATTCAACATTGAGTATAAAATGTATTATTGCAAATTAGCAGATGCCTCACCTCCTCAGTTATTTTAATAATAATAATTAATCATTGTATATTAATCTGACAGCACCTCCCACCTCGGTACTCTAACATCTACCGCCCGGGCCTTCATGTTATAAGTTATTTTTATTTTCTATTTTCATTTTTAATTTATTATTATTATTATTGTGTTTTCATAATTTATTTATGATTTTTTTAATTATTTACGCAATGTGTTAAATACTTTTAAGGGTGTATTCGAAAAAACTATTTTTCACCTTCAACAGCTCGAAATTTTCCGATACAATTTCAGACGCATTTTTAAAAGTAGAAACATAGGAATTGCTGAGGGGATCCCAGAAGAGGCGTATGAGGTGCCGTGTGATGTCTTTTTACGCTCAATTCATTATAATTTGATTTATAAGCATTTACTTTCTCAGCATGACCCTTTTTTTCGTTCGCAGAACTCCCGCTTCGGAAAAATCTGTTCAAAATGCCGTTTTTAATCTTTTTTTTTTTTTTTTTTTTTTTTTTTTTTTTTTTTTTACATTTATCAAAGAATTGAAAATAAGATTAAATTTCTAAATAAGATAATCTGCAAGTTTGATGCGTTTGAGAGCAAAAGTGAATTCAAAAATAAATCGAAAAATAAGCAGTTTGAATCGAAATACACCCTTAAGATCATGTATATATGTATATTCTTATGCTTTACGTTTATTTTTAAAAGTTATAATTAAATTTGATGTGATAAATAAATTAAAACGAAGATAAAGCTTTGTTTTTTCCGTATTTATTTTGTGATAAATAAATTTATTTTCTACAGAAGTGTTTTTAATATATTATCATCTTTAATATGAGAATATTATAGCAAAAAATTAATATATTTTAAAATAATGTCATAACTATAATATATTTAGACTTATATTTGTCTTGTAAAATGCAACAGTTCTTAAAAAACCGTTTGGTCTTGATACAATAAACATTCTAATATTATTTTTTCTCAAAAATTATTTCGTAATCAATACTTGAAGAAAAATAATGTCAGACTGTTGGTTTAAACCATTTTCAATAAATAAACGAATAACAAACCATAAAATTAATGGAAAAAGATCAATCAATAATTTTTTATCGTAAGAATACAATAAAAATTATAATTTACTTAATGCTTTTATTATTATCTTTTTATGTTTTGATTCGAAGAAGAGGATTTTCATACTCTTGCTTTACGTTAGTTCTTTCAAAAAAATAAAATAAAATAAAATAAAATAAAATAAATAAATAAATTAATTAATTAAATGATAAAAAAAAATATTTTCAAACGAATTATCTTTAATACATTGTCATCTTCAAATAAGGGAATACTGTAGCAAAAATTTGAAATAAAAAAAAAGGGTCAAAAATTTAATGTATTTCGGTTTAAAAGTGAATGTTACGGTTTTTAAGAAATCATTTATTATATAAATAATAAACATTGTTATGTTACTTTTCCTAAATAAAAAAAAAAAAAAATATTTTTTCCTAATAAATAGTAAAATAAAAAAAGCAATGTTGCAGATTGTTGGTTTAAACCATTTTCAATAAATAAATAAATAATAAACGATAAAATTAATACGAAAAAGCTCAATCAATAATTTATTTGTCTTAAGAATACAATAAAAAAGGTAAATACCATTTGAAAAAATAGAGGTATTTTAGCAATCTAATACTTAAAACAACCATCCAAAAAACAGTTTTTCACTTTAGTGTGAAGAAATCTCAGCAGACATATCATGAAATTGCGGATCGTTGATTCCGTTCTTCTAAGCTATTGAATTTCCCAAAACGACGTTTGTTGTAACTATTCTACCGTTAGATTTTCTATCTTGTGGTATAATATTATGTATTTTTTTTTTCTAAAACATGACCCCCTATATAAAACTGTATTCAGTAAATATCTAAATTTATTTTGATTAAGAAATGTAATATGTATAAAGTAGACTGTATTATTTAAAAAAATAAAATTTTAAAATTCGTTTTATTCGTATATTTTATTTTTTTTTCTTAATATAATTTATTGTGATTTTAAAAACATTTCCTTGAACTCTGTATTACTTTACATTATTTTTATTTGAACATTTAAAACTAAAAATGACATAAACGAAAAAAAAAAAAATCACCAAGAGTAAGAAAAGTTGTAATAAAAGAGGAATGTGCAAAAGGATTATTGATCTTTCATAAAGACATAAGTCTCAATGTATAATCGAAACGAAAAAAAAAGGAAATGAAGAAAACATAAACAATTCGAAAAAATTACGTGAAACGTGGCAAATTAATTCGAACTAATTTTAAAAACATTCAGACCTTGGTGCCATAGATGTTGCTCTCTCATGCAAAGTACGTGAATAACAAACTTATTACAATTATAGCTAATAAATTCAGTAATACGGAAAAATTATGGATCAAACTTCAGTATGAAATAATCACCGTAACAACGAAGAATCATTACCTATCATCTGATATCATTCTTTTAATTATGTATGTGATAATTCAATAGATTGAAAAAAACTTTTATTATAATCATTTAAATTTTAATTCGAAAAAGAAGATTATTTATACTCTTGTTTTACGTTTATTATTTAAAAAGATTTAAGTTTTAATGGTCAATAAACTTATTTTACAGAGAAATCCCTTTAATATATTAACGCTTTCAGTAAGGGAATATTAAAATGTAAGAATTCAAAAAAAAAAAAAAAAAAAAAAAAAAAAAAGTTTGTTCAATAAATAATAAATGTATTAATGTTATTTTTTCACATAAATGATTTTGTGATCAATAGTAAAATAAAAATAACATTGTTACTCTGTTGATTTAAATCTTTTTTCAATAAACAAACAAATAACAAACGATACAATTAATACGAAAAAGATCAATCAATAAATTTTTATCGTAAGAATGCAATAAAATAGATAGATTACCCTTAAAAAAATATATAAGAATTTTAGCAATCTAACACTTAAAACAACCATGCAAAAAACAGTTTTTCACTTGAGTGTGACGAAATCTCAGCAGACATATCATGAAATTGCGGGTCGTGGATTTCGTTCTTCCAAGCTATTGAATTTCTCAAAACTCTATTTTGTGTAACTATTCTACCGCTAATTTTTCTATTTTGTGGTATAATATTACGCATTATTGCGTAAAAACATGACCCCGATATAAAATTGTATTCAGTAACCATCTGATCTAAATTTATTTTTATTAAGAAAAGAATAACATGTATGGGTTATTTTATAAAATATTTGTTAATTTTAATTCGTTTCATTCTTTTAAAAATACTTCTTTCATTATTATATTTTTAAATATTTCATTTAACTCTGCATTACGTTACATTATTTTTATTTGTACATTTTAAACTGTTGCATGTTAAGAATAATATAAACAAAAAAATTATACAAAAAAAAGTGATAGTCAAAAAAGAATATGCAAAACAATTATTGATCTTACATGCAGGCATTGGTAGAATGTAAAAAGAAAACGAAAAAAAAAAAAAAAAAAAAGTGTGGCACACGGGTACTGCCGCGGTAAAGCTATTGCATAGCATTTATTTTTTATCAACTTATGCAATTATAGTTATTTATTTATTTTTTATTTATGCAGTTATTTTTTTTTTTTTTTTTTTTTTTTTTTTTTGATATTAATTCAACTTTTTAAGTTACTTTTTCTTTGATATTAATTCAAGTTACACTTTTTGAGTATGATGACCCATAAGAAAACATTTTTTTTCTTTTATTGAATAAATGAGAAGTCTGCCGAAGTCTGTCGAAGTACTGAAGTCTGCCGAACTGAAACGCCGTTAGCCGGAGTGTTAGGTTTATTTCTCGTTACGGAATTTCTAGATTCGGTCGCCGCGCTCAAAGTCCGCGATAAAAGCTATGCAATAGCTTAAAAAAAGAACAAATAAATCCGTCAATCAGACGTGGATCATGGTAAAACTGGTGCGATCGTACTATATGTAGTTTAATAAATATTTTGATTTTGATGCTATATCTCATGCTCATTATAGCTATAGCTATCACTATATCATTGATGCTATATCTCATGCTATATCTCATGCTCAATTTATTAATAGTTAACTAATATGACTATATATTAAACAAGAAAATTTCACCATAACACCTTATAGTCGTTATCTATCATCAGATATCTTTGAATTTATTACGTATATTAGAATTTAATACATTGATAAAAACTTTTATTACTATCTTTTTTAAGTTTTGATTGGAAAAACAAATTTTTTACACTCTTGCTTTGCTTTTCTTATTTTTTTTAAATTAATTTTAAATAATCAATAAATTTATTTTCTACAGAAACATTTTTAATATATTATCATCTTACATAAGGGAATAATATAACAAAAAATTGAAATTAAAAAAAGTGTCAGAAGTCTAATATAATTTGTCTTAACTGTCATGTGAGATGTAACAGTTACTAAAAAAGTTTATTCTAGAAATAATAAACACTGTGTAAAGCTATTTAAAAAAAAAAAAAAAAAAAAAAAAATCTTAATTATTAGTAGAAGAAAAATAACAAATTCAGATTGTTGGTTTATATCTTTTTCCAGAAATAAATGAATAATAAACGATAAAATGAATACGAAAAAGATCAGTCAATAAATTTTTTGTCGTAAGAATACAATAAAAAAGGTAAATACCCTTTGAAAAAATAGAGGAAATTTAGCAATCTAATACTTAAAACAACCATCCAAAACACAGTTTTTCAGTTTAGTGGTAATAAATCTCAGCACACATATAATGAATTTGCGGGTCGTTGATTTCGATCTTAAGCTATTGAATTTCTCAAATTTATTTTTCTTGTAACTATTTTACAAATAAATTTTCTATCTTGTGGCATAATATTACGCTTTGTTCCCTAGAAGCATGACCTGAATTTAAAAGTGTATTCAGTAAATATGTAATTTTTTTTTTGATTTAAGAAAAGAATAGCATGTAGAATGGATACTGTGTTATTTCATAATATATATATGTATATTAATTTCTATTAAATGTTCTGTTATTATCATTTATTATTATTTTTTTAAATGTTTCCTTCAACTCTGCAATACTTTACTTATATTTGTGCACTTAAAACTGCTACCAAGGCCGACTAGATCTATAGGCCCATTTATTTGAGATTAATGCATGAATTCTTCTGCCAGAGGAAGCTGATCCAGCTTCTCCCTTTTCGGCGGTTTTTACCGAAATTGGTAGGCCGGTATTATGTAGTCGGCGTTGCTACTACATATTAAGAATGGCATAAACATAAACAACAACAACAAAATGTAGAAAAGGCAAAAAAGAGGTAATCAAAAATAAATGTGCAAATGGTTTATTGATCTTACATACAGATGATGGCAATAAAGTAAAAGCGGAATGAAAAAGAAAAATAATTTGAAATTAAGCGTCAAACGTCGCAAAGCTGGTGCGTTCGTAGTATATCTAGTTTTATAAATATTCAGATCATGATGCTATAAGATGCAGCAAAGACAAGAAAATTTTTAATAAAAAAGGAATATGCAAAAGGATTATTGATCTAACACACTGACATTGGCAGTAGTGCGTTCTTGTTAGGACTAATTTTTAAAAACATTTAAATCTTCATGCCATAACTGTTGTTCTCTTAAGCAAAAATGTGTGGATACTAAACTTATTACGATTATAGATATTAAATTCAGTAATATAGATATAATATGACTCCATATTAAATATGAAGTAATCGCAATGACAAACCTAGAACAATTATCAATCATCAGATATCAATGACTTAATTACTTAAGTTAAAATTCAACAGACTGAAGAAAGTTTTTATTGTTATCTTTTTTAATTTTGATTCGAAGAAGACGATTTTTATACTCTTGCTTTACGTTAACTATTGAAAATTAATTAATTAATTAAATGTTCAATAAGTTTATCTTCAAGAGAATTAAATATAATACACCATCATTTTCAAATAAGAGAATATTGTACCAAAATTTCAATTAAAAAAAATGTCCAAAATTTAATATATTTCATTTTAGAATTGAATGTAAAAGTTCTTAAGTAAACATTTGTTATAGGAATAATAAACATTGTAATATTACTTTTTATAAAAAAATATTTTCGTAATAATTAGTAAAATAAAACAAACAATGCCAGACTGCTGGTTTAAACCATTTTAAATAAATAAATAACTAATAGACGATCAAATTAATACGAAAAATATCAATCAATAAATTTTTGTCGCAAGAATACAATAAAAAATATAGATAGCCTTTGAAAAAATCAGAGGAATTTTAGCAATCTAATGCTTAAAACAACCATCCAAGAAACAATTTTTCACTTTAGTGTGAAGAAATCTCAGCGGACATGTCATGAAATTGCGGGTTGTTGATTTTTTTTCTTCCATGCTCTTGAATTTTAAAAAAGTTATTTGTGTCAACTATTCTACCTTTAGATTTTCTATCGTATGGCATAATGTTACGTTTTGCTCCCTAAAACATGACTCCAATACAAAACTGTATTCAGTATATATCTAAATTATTTTGATTAAGAATAGAATAACATGTATAAAGCATACTGTGTTCTTTCAGAAAATAAAATTTTTAAATTCGTTTAAATTTTTTGTTATTATAATTTATTATTATTATTCTAAAAAGGTTTTTTCAACTCTGCATTACTTTACTTTTATTTGTGCTTTTGAAACTATTACATATTAAGAATGGCACAAACAAGAACAACAACAATAAAATGGATTATTTACATTATACACAGAGAATGGTAATAATGTAAAAACGGAATGAAATAGAAAAACAATTTAGATATGTGTAAAACGTCGCAAAACTGGTGCGTTCGTACTATATCTAACTTTATAAATATTATACTCTTGATGCTATAAGGTGGAGCATTTCAAGAAAGTGGTAATCAAAAAGGAATATGCAAAAGGATTATTGATCTTACATACAGATATCGGTAGCGACGTTAAAACGTGATTAAAAAAAAAACAATTTCGAAATTATGTGTAAAACTTGGCAGATTATGCGCGTTCTTATTGTAACTTAAAAATGTTATATTGCTGTTGTTCTCTTAAGCAAAAATGGTTAATACAAAGCTTATTACGATTACATATATTAAATTCAGTAATAGAGAAATAATATGACTTTATATTAAATATAAAGTAATCGCAATGACAAAACTAGAATAATTACCTATCATCAGGTGTCATTGAATTAACTACGTATGTTAGAATTCAAAAGATTAAAGAAAGCATTTACTATTATCTTTTGAAGTTTTGATTCGAAGAAGAAGATTTTTATATTCTTGTTATTCTCTTTTATACTCTTCTATATACTTACGTTAATTATTTCAAAAAATAAAATAAAACAAAATAAAGTAAAGTAAAATATATATATATATATATATATATATATATATGTACATATATATGTGGGATATTGATTAACTTATGATTTAAGCAAAACTAATATCCTTGATAAGATAAAAAGGTTTAATAGACATAAAATATATACGTAGCATTAAAAATATAACAGTAGAACTGAATAATATTCAGTATAAATAAGCTTCCCTGAGCTTTGCATTAAAAGTCCATCCAACTCGCCATCGCTGAAATCTATAGAACACCTCGTTCTTTTTACGCATTATAACACGAGTCTCATTTTGGATATCACGTTCATTAAATCATTGAGTTTATTATCTTTTATTGCTGGATACTTTATTTTTTAATCCCACATTCTCGGTCATTCTGACGTTTCTGACGTCCTCGGCAGCTCCTTATAAAAATTTAGGCACAAATTTACACAAACAAAACAGGAAAACATAAAACAAAGACATGTCACGTTATGCAGATGCGTTACTCCAGGGCTTCATATATTCTGCAGCAGTTGATGACTTGTTGGGACCATCATGGTCTCCAATTTTCTCTACATCATAACGATCATTTGACTTTACTTTAGTAACTTTATAAGGTCCATGGAATTTTTCCTTTAATTTCAGACCTGTGCCTTACTGCGTTCTTTGGATTGCCACGAGATCATTTAATTTATATTTTTTAGGTTCTCTCCTCTTCTTGTTAAATTGTTTTCTATTTTCTTCTTGTATTTTCAAAATATTTTTTCTCGCTTCTTCTCTTACATTTTCCCGTTCCATCATCATGTGGTTTATATCTTCTTCCTATAGTATTTCTTTAAACCTTAAGTCATTTTCATTTTTCATTTTTATGCCAATCATCAGTTCAAACGGGCTGTATTTTGTACTTCTTGTAACTGTACTGTTAAGAATTCTCTGCATATCTGCCACATATTTATACCATTTTGTGGGCTCATTCCCACATAGCTTTGCTAGTACAGGAATCAGGATGCTGTGAATTCTTTCGATCTGTCCGTTTCCCCTGGGCATCCCTGCCGTAATTTTACCGTGTTCTATCCCTTGCTCTTTGCAGTGTTCTATAAACTCGTCTGATCTGAACGCTGGTCTCCGATCCGTTATTATTTTGCTGGGATTCCCGAACACAGTTTGTTGCAATGATAACTTTTCAATGACTTCCTGAGCTGTCGTGGATTTCACCGGATAAAACCATACGAACTTAGTAAATGCATCTACAACTGTGAATATATGCTGATCTTTCTTGTTTGTTGACGGCAGCTGTCCAATATGATCAATGTGGTATGTGCTTAATGGTAAATTCTCCTTTGGTATGGGCGTTAGAAAACCTTCGGCTTTGCCTCGTTTCTTGTTAAATAGAATACATTTGATGCAATTTACTACCACTGTTTCAACTTGTTTTCTCAGGTTAGGAATGAAGACCTCTTTTTTTACTAATTCTTCTGTTTTGATTGTAGCAAAATGCCCTTTATCGTGTGTTTTACGAATAATCTCTTTTTGAATTTCTTCAGGCACTACAAGTAACTCTCTTCCGTTATCAAACATATACAACACGTTATTCTTGATAAGATATTCATTTTCTTCACCTTTTTCAACTAAAGATTTTATTGATTTTATGAGCTCATGTTTCTCCTGTGCTATAGCTATTCTAGCTGTCATCTCACTCTGTGATCTTGTAATTACTAAAACAGTATTCCTGCTCAAAGCATCTACATGTTTCATTTTATTCCCTGGTCTATGAGTGATTTCATAATCAAATTCTTCCATGAATAATCTTGCGAATTTTGGTGCCAAATCTTTTTGTTTAATGTTTTCTGAAATGCTTCACAATCAGTTACTATCTTGAATTTTGTACCAAGTAAGTAGTTCCTGAATTTTTTAAGAGCTTCAATTATTGCCAATACCTCCAATTCATAACTACAATATTTTTCTTGTTGCGGGGTTGTCTTTTTACTCATATATTGTATAGGGTGGAATTTTCCATCATCCGCTTTTTGTAGTAGTACTGCTCCGAAACCATGGCTACTGGCGTCGGTGTGTAATTCTAGAACTGATCCTTGTTTAAATAAATGCAATACTGGATTTTGCGATAATATTACTTTTAATTTTTTAAACGCCTGCATTTGTTCTGTGCCAAACTCAAATGTGACATTTTTACGCAATAAATCAGTCAATGGTTTGGCTATTCGAGCATAGTTCGGAATAAATTTACGAAAATAACCTGCTAATCCTAAATATGATTGCAATTGTTTTATTGTTTTTGGTTGAGGGAAATTCCAAACAGCTGATGTCTTCGATTCAGATGGCTGTATCGTCCCATTTTCAATGATATAACCAAGAAATTCTATTTTTTTCCTTAAAAATTTGCATTTTTTGAAGTTAAACTCTAGCACATAATCCGCTGCAACTTCAAGTACTTGTTTCAATTTCTCTAAACCTTCTTCTTCAGTTTGTGATGGAATAATAAAATCATCCATATAAATAACTACTGTGCCTGTCAAAACTCAAAATAATCTAACATAAAATAAAGACACAGAAATGTGCCGCTAAACTGCAATGGCGTGCTTGCAGGGCGGCTAAAAAAACTCACCAAAAAAAATAAATAAATAAACAAAACTAAACTTCAAATTGAAAACCAAAAACAACTTATTAAATCTTAATTTAATGAGTTATTTAATTACAAAACTATCTTAAAAATTACACACAGATTTAAGTTGGAATATAATCCGAAATTTTGAAATATTTACAAAAATTAAATTTAGATAGACACTGAATTATATTTACATTATTTACAAAAAAACATATATATACAAACAGAATAAATGAGAAATAATCATACTAGAACTCAAATATAACTCACTTAAAATATGTGAAGCCAAATATTCTTTTTTCGCAACTCTTTTGACTAACAAAATGCCTGTTGGCACAGCGAATCTCATAACTTCGAAGTGTTGAAGAACAAAACACAAAACTTTAGATCGTAAACGCAGCTGGACTCTTTGTTTTGTATTCTTAACTAAAACTCATTATATATAAATTTAATATATAATTAAGGATAAAATTATCCTCATCTCAGCGAAAGATGGCCCAGAAATTTTAAATCTGAGCCTATTTCATTCTTTCTCAAAATGTAATTCGCAAAAATATTACCAAAGAACTTCTTTCACCTCCCATGTCGCTGAAAAACCAACAATCGTCTGCTCCCGCTCCAACATCTACTCTCTGACGTCACAACGTCAGGTGACAAAAGGCAGAGAGCGATTTTCATAGCGTCAGCAGAAAAAAAGCGCGAATTCTTAAAAGCCCCGTTTTCTAACATCCTCCCACCTTGATTTTCTTAAAATCAATTATTTCTCATTTAACACTAAACAAGTTTGATACTAAAAAATAAAGTTAAATTGAACATTGCTAGATCAAATAAACATGAAAAACAAATAGTAGGAACTAAATTGAAATACAGTGCATAAATTATATAAAAATTTTAATTAGAGTTCTTATTAACAAAATGAATCAAATAAAAGTCATTATTTACAGTCTTAAATATTACTTCTTACGTGGTTTAATCAACCTTTCATATCTGGATCTATTTTCCGGTGCCAAGGTAAGCACAGGATCTCCAGTTGACACTTCCAGTGGGTAAAGTTTTTGAATTGGTCGTGTCAAACACCCGCTGTTAGTTTTTACCTGTACTATTCTGGAAGCACCATCCCTACTGTTGTATATTTTCACAATTTTGCCGATGGGCCACAATACACGTTTTTTTTTCTCAAGTTCAATGAGGACAATGTCCCCCACTTTAAGTTCTTGGCATTTAATATTGGCTTTCTGGACAAGTTGTCCCAAATATTCTTTGCGAAAACGATTTCTCAGTTCTTGTCGCAAACTGTTGACATACCTCACACCTACGTTCAGTTTATCGGAATCGATAATATCTAAATCAGGCACTCCCACTTGTCTGATATCTTGCAGAAACAAGGAGGGTGTCAAAGGTATGAGCTCATCAGAATCATCCGAAATATATGTCAGTGGACGACTGTTTATTATGGCTTCAACATCGCACAGGACTGTTAAAAGCTCTTCAAAATTCACTGAGGATTTGCCTAAAATTCGTACGAGTAAAGTTTTAATTGAGCGAATAAGTCGCTCCCACCATCCCCCCCACCAGGCTGCAGTAGGGGGATTGAACTTCCACTTAATTGGATAGCATTCAGTGATTTTCTTCCAATCCAGACTTTTCAATGCATTGTCCGTTCCTCTGAAATTGGTCCCGTTGTCCGAGTACACAACTGACGGACGTCCTCGTCTGGCGATGAATCTTCGAAAAGCCTGGAGGAAGGATTCGGTGCTAAGTGCCGTTAGAAGTTCAAGGTGAATTGCTCTGTACACTGCACAGGTGAACAACACAATCCAGGCTTTTCCCTTTGACCTTAAAAGTAGAGGACCACACAGGTCAGTTCCGGTGACTTCAAAGACAGCAGCATCCCTTACTCTGTCAAGGGGTAAATGTATCGGGGGCGTTGTTAAAGGTTTGGAAGTGAATCTTTTGCATACTACACAACGGTTTATGCTAGATTTTATATTTCTCTTTGATGAAATAATCCAGTATTTCTGTCTTAATTTAGCAGCCAATATCTGCACACCAGCATGACAGTACTTTATATGATATTGTCTAATTAGGCATTCAGTTAAGTAATGCTTGGACGGAAGAAGAATTGGATATAAAAAGGAAAGTTCATCATCTCTTTCGATTATTTTAGTTTTCACCCGAAGAACATCGTCATCGCCACGCACAACCACCAAACCATGAACGGAATTTTCCTTCTCATGAAAATACTTTTTTTGCTCTATACCCCATAGAATTATCTCAGCTTTAGTTTTTTCTTCCAATGTTAGGGTATTAGTATCATAGGAAGGCTTCTTTCTCAGTTTATTCACAAATCGCAACATCCAGCAGAAAATTCTGACAATTTTGGAAAAACTGGAAAAATGCTCGTACCACTCAGTCCTTTCTATTTTCACGTTTAAGTTAACAATTTTTGTTTTCTTTAATTCTGAAGCGACTAATTCTTCATCTGGGGAAAAATTAAAATTAGGCCACTCCTCGGGAGTTGCTTTCAGAAAATCAGGCCCCTCCCACCAACCGCAACGCAACAACTGTTGGGGAGTACAGCCACGAGAAGCTATATCAGCTGGATTAATTTTTTCCTGGGATGTGTCTCCAGCATTCTTTCTCAGACAAACTTCGAATCTCCTTTGCTCTGTTATTCACAAAGAGACCCCAGTTTTCTTCTCGTTGAATCCAGCAAAGAGCTACAGTTGCATCCGTCCAGTAGTAGATTGGAACTTCCTCAAACAACAATGCATTAGAAACGTATTTGGCTAAACGAGCTCCTAAAACACAAGCTAGTAACTCTAATCGCGGAATGGTCACTTTCTTCAATGGAGATACACGAGATTTGGCTGCCACGAACCTCACATAAACATCTTCATCTTCTTAACTTCTTAAAAAGATAACGGTGGCATAGGCGCTTCTACTGGCGTCGCAAAAGACATGAAGGGACCAAGTATCTATTTTTCCATAACCTATGCGACGAGGAAATTTAAGTTGGGAAATACAAGCTAAATCTTGGTACCACATTAAAAACCAATTCTTTAATTCATCTGGCAAAGGTAAGTCCCAATTTGTCTTTGTGGCCCAAGCTTCTTGAAGAATTAATTTGGCAGGTATCATTACTGGCACAATGAACCCCAGAGGGTCAAAAATAGAATGAACTATAGAAAGTAATTTTCTTTTTGAAAAATCTGATGATATTTGCTCAGTTTTGAATGGAATGAAAAAATTGTCATTTATCCGGTCCCACTGAAGACCTAAAACAGGACAGACCGGATCGGTGTTCTGTGAAGAGAGCTTTTCACTTTCAGGACCAAATGTCCACATACGCAGTTCCATTTGGGCATCTGCCATAATGTCGGTTGCTTGCTTCATAAATATTTCAAGTTCTGCGCTCGTATCCACTGAGGTTACGCAGTTATCAACGTAGAATGACTTTGAGAGCTTCAGGGCCACATCTTCGAATTTTGAAGGTACATTTTTAAGGTGGAATGAGATCACTGCTGCCAACAGGTATGGGCTACTGGTAACCCCAAAAACAACCCTTTTATGTCGGAATTCAGAAATTTTGTTATTTTCCCACCAAAGAAATTTTAGATAATTTTGGTCTTCCCGTTTTATGCCAATTTGAAAAACGCTCGCTTAATATCAGAAGTTACGCCAATCGCCTTTTCTCTAAACCTCATTAGAATCGCCGGAATTTCTTCTACGAGATTCGGACCTTTAATCAAACAATCGTTTAGCGACAGCGAGTTATCCGATTTGCATGAAGCATCGAAAACGGGCCTAATTTTACCAGTTTAACTATCTAATTTAATAACTGGATGATGTGGCAAATAATGTCCCTTTTCACTCTTTTCAGATTCTGGGGTTTTTTCTATTACGTCTTCAGACAGCCATTCCTTAAATATCTTATCGTATTCTTCAAAATTGTTCAATTTTTCTAATTTACGAGTAGTAGCAAAAAGCCTTTTTTCTGCAATATGCCGATTAGAGGCAATGTTAGGTGGAAATTTTTGAACCCAAGGCAAGCTTACGCAATATCTCCCATCTTCGTTTCTATGAAGACCCTTCAAAAACTGTTCCTCAGCTAATTGATCTTCCACCATTTTGGAAAACGTTTGCGCTTCATCTGCTATGCCAATTGTTTCTAAACTCCACATATCAGAAACTTTCATGTTTTGAACATGTAGATTAGTTACTAACATAGATTGGTTACCCTCAAAACTCTGAACATTTAATCCTGTTGGTTCTCCACATAAAGTCCAACCCAATTTAGTATTAATGGCTGTCAAACCCTCATTAAGTTGAATTACATCACCCGTAAGAATTTGTCCATAAATATCACTACCTATTAAAATTTCTATTTCCGGGTAACCATCGCCCACATCTGAAATCCAAATTCTATGCATTTTTAATTCCTTTAATAAAGGACCTTTAGAGACGCGTGGTATCCCTCCGCAAATTTTTTCCTGATCTAGAAAGCAGAATTGATATTCAGTACGTCTTCCTACAGGACATAATCTCATAGAATATCGTTTATGATCTTTAGACTCAGTTCTTGTCCCGCCAAACAGAGAATGAGTTAAATTCTCAGAGGAAAGGCATTCTAATTTTAAAGCTTTGGCTGCAGATTTCAGCACATACGACCTTTGAGATCCGCAATCCAGGAGACACCTGACCTTTTTCCGTATGCCACGTGACACTACCTCCACCATTAATGTCATAAGGAGGACTTCTTTCATACATGAAGGTGTAGACATAGTAGCTTGTACTGTAGTCGAACCTTTTGCGCTAGCCGTACTCTCATTTTTTTTTTCTCTTGAATCTCGGGACACAAAATTATGGGGTGCGATCGCTTGCACAGGTGGCATTGTATGAATAATTTACAATCCTTAGCAAAATGGCCAGGCTTAAGACAGCGTAGGCAGCACTTTAATTCTCTTAATTTATCTAACCTTTCCTTCAGGGGCAAAGACCGAGCCGAAAAACATTCTTTACTTTCATGATTTTTCCCGCAAAATACGCATTTTTGTTCCTTAGTTGCTACCAAACTTGCAGCACTCACGGGCGGTTTTTTATTTTTAAATTTGATCTCTTTAGGGCGTTCATCACGTGAAGGAGGAGAAATTTCAAACCCTGACCGTGCAAGTTTGACTCTCTGTTCCCCCTCAACTTCTTTTCGCAGAAACTGTAAAAGATTCGAGAGACGTGGTCCCTTGTCACTAAATAGAACGCTTCTCTGCCATACCCTAATCATTTCAGCCGATAAACATGATTCAACCATGGGATATAGCCAAGCAGTATTAGAGTCTTGGTGTACACCTAAAGACTCGAGAGCTCTGAGATGAGACTCAATTTTATCAAACAATGACACCAGGGGTAACTTATCTTTACCTTGTGAACGTACATTTTGGATAATTAATTTTAACAACTCTCTGACATATATCTCAGTTAAAATTTCTTTGTTACCAAAACGTTCCTCAAACGCAGAAATGACTTTCGGATAATTTTCCGCAGTTAAGGGGTAACTCTCAATTAACTCATAAGCTCGAGTCCCCGGTAACATTGATTGGGCAAAATAATGAAATTTGTCAACATCATCCAGACTCTTATCCTCGTGGATTTTTTTTTAAATTGACCCCAGAACGAAAGATAACTTAATAGTTGACCATCAAATTTTTTAATTTGGATTTTCGGCAATTTGTACCGTTTTTCATTACACGCATTTGCATTACTATCAACATTAGAACTCACACTAATTTTAATGTCCGAATTATCCGTTTTTTCTTTTATTCGGCGACTCAGCGTTATAAATTCATCGGTATATTCCTCGCAACTTATAGCTTCAGTTTCTAGATTTTGATCAGTAACATTAGCTGCTATCATTAAATCTAACATTTCCGAATCATAAGATTTTAATTCATCAATTATAGATTTTAATTTCACAAATTTATCATCTAAAACGGATTTATCCGCTTGTTCCTTTTCTAATTCGTCTTTTAAAACCTTAGCTGTTCTCGTAAAAGCGCTACGTGCCGTCGCACGTTTTTTCTTTAAAGTATCAATATTCATTTTTATATGAATGAAAATAAACTCAAAAACTCAATTTATAAACTTATCAGTATTTGTAAATATTACTCATAAATTTTAATAAATTCTAAGCTCAACAATCACAATATTATAATTCTAAACAAAAACAATACATAAAAATTAACCGCACTCATGACATATAAAATCGAAAGTATGCTCAAAATTTAAATAATACATATCCGGCATAAAGTATTTATTCCAAATACGACTATCAAATGGTATGATTATTTCTCAAAAAACAAAATCAAAAGTCTTAATTAAACTCAACAGTCCTGTCGCGGACGCCACTTTTCTATGTCAAAACTCAAAATAATCTAACATAAAATAAAGACACAGAAATGTGCCGCTAAACTGCAATGGCGTGCTTGCAGGGCGGCTAAAAAAACTCACCAAAAAAATAAATAAATAAACAAAACTAAACTTCAAATTGAAAACCAAAAACAACTTATTAAATCTTAATTTAATGAGTTATTTAATTACAAAACTATCTTAAAAATTACACACAGATTTAAGTTGGAATATAATCCGAAATTTTGAAATATTTACAAAAATTAAATTTAGATAGACACTGAATTATATTTACATTATTTACAAAAAAAAACATATATATACATACAGAATAAATGAGAAATAATCATACTAGAACTCAAATATAACTCACTTAAAATATGTGAAGCCAAATATTCTTTTTTCGCAACTCTTGTGACTAACAAAATGCCTGTTGGCACAGCGAATCTCATAACTTCGAAGTGTTGAAGAACAAAACACAAAACTTTAGATCGTAAACGCAGCTGGACTCTTTGTTTTGTATTCTTAACTAAAACTCATTATATATAAATTTAATATATAATTAAGGATAAAATTATCCTCATCTCAGCGAAAGATGGCCCAGAAATTTTAAATCTGAGCCTATTTCTTTCTTTCTCAAAATGTAATTCGCAAAAATATTACCAAAGAACTTCTTTCACCTCCCATGTCGCTGAAAAACCAACAATCGTCTGCTCCTGCTCCAACATCTACTCTCTGACGTCACAACGTCAGGTGACAAAAGGCAGAGAGCGATTTTCATAGCGTCAGCAGAAAAAAAGCGCGAATTCTTAAAAGCCCCGTTTTCTAACAGTGCCGTCACGTAATAACTTTTTAAAAACCGTGTTTACATATCTTTGGAACTGGTTTCCTGATGTACATAAACCAAATGGACACTTAAAAAACTCATATTCCTTTTCGTGTGTCACGAATGCGGTGTATTTCCTGCTTTTCTCCTCAATTTCAACATGAAAAAAAAAACATTCTTTAGATCGAGAGTCGTAAATACTTTTGATCTCACTAATTTATCTAAAACATCTTCAATCAAAGGTAATGGGTACCGATCTTTGATTATTTTCTTATTCAGTTTACGGTAATCTATGCATAACCTATACGAGTTGTCTTTCTTCTTAACTAAAACTACCGGTGCAGCGTAATATGAAAAACTGCGCCTTATAATTCCGTCTTTCAACCATTGCTGAACCTGGTTTTCGATTATTTCTTGCTCTTTAAATGGAAATCTTCGTGGTCGTTGACAAACAGGAATTTCATCAGATAAAATTATATTCATCCGTAATCCTGTATCTTTTGATTTATTTGGCTTGTATCCCTTTACTAATTTATTTATTTGTTTTCTTATATTAAAATTTCTCACATGATCTAAATCAATTTCATCATCTTCTATGACATTCTCTAAATTAATTAAGAAATTATCTCCTGCATTATTATCATTTACAATTATAATATTTTCATCACGTGAATTATCTAACGTTGACGTTTTCTTTTCATTACTATTTCTGGAAGCATGATTCAATTTTATATCAGAATTCTTCTGAACTTCAGTGTAACCTACTTCAATATTGTTGCGTTCGCCAACGATCTTAATTCCGTTCTCGTCTATCGCGAAATTTAATTTGCTAATCACATCATATCCCAATAAAATATCATATGAAAGAGATTCTAACACGTACAAATTTGCTTTGATTAGAAAACCATCAATATTAAATTCATATGAAAAGTATCCTTTAGGATAAACGACTACTCTTTCTATGTCTGACAAAGAAATATTATTTAAACGTAATCTTGGCGATCCAATCTTCGTATAATATTCATAACTGACCAGACTGATATCACTTCCAGTGTCAAAAAAGATCTGTGTCTTTTCACCGTTAATATCAATTTTGGCTCCGATTTTGGCTGTCATAATATATATGAGTATTATTCCCATTTTTACACTGGGATATTACGTGGCTAAGACGGTTACATTTGAAACACATAATTTGTGCGCTGTTCTTTTCCTTTAAATAAGAAGATTCAATTACATTATCTGTATTATCTTTAAATTGTTGTCTTCTTAAAGTATTATAATGTTGATATGGTAACCATGGTTTTGTGTTGTTGTTTTCGCGCATTTTTGGCACCCTTTCTTCAAAGTGGTGTAAATTTCTATTCAGGGTTTTAATATTACGTCTTGCTGTTTCGTAATGATCTAGTTTACAAACTAATGTATCAACACTTTTAATTTTGGGAAGATCATCGATAAAATATTCTTTCTTTTCTATCGGTAACCTTTTCTTGATTTGATCTACTAAGATTAATTCTTTTAAATCTTCAAAATTGGATACATCTAGACCAGTAATCCATTCTTCTAAATAATTCCTTAACTCAAATGCTAGATCGCGCCAAGTGGCTGAGTTTTCTTTCTCATGCGACATTAATTTTTGCCTAAACTCTTCTGGCGTCAATTTGAATCTTTTGAGCAGCAAGTTTTTTACATAATCGTAGTTATTTGTTAATGTTTCTGGTTCTCTAGTTATAACATTAGCAATTTCTAGCGGCATTAAACTTAATAAGTGCATGACCCAATTCTCTTTTGTTATATTCATCCTAGAAATCTGTCTATCGAATAGAGCTAAATAGATACTAATATCACCCTTTCCATCAAAGTGTGACATTAATTTAGACAAATCTGGTTGCTTACCTGAACCAATTACAGCCGAACTGTCACTTGTATTTGTCATATTTCCTTGAGGTTCAATTTTTCGTAATTCGTACTCCATTTCCATCTTCTTTTCCTCTAATCTTCTTTCTGCTTCTAACCGTCTTTCTTCTTTTTCTGCCTTCAGCCTTAACCGTCTTTCTTCTTTTTCTGCCTCTAGTCTTCTTTCTTCTTTTTCTGCTTCTAGTCTTCTTTCTTCTTTTTCTTTTTCTATTCTCTCCGCGGCAATGACTTCAAGTCGAACTTTTACAAAATTTTCTTCATAATCCTTCGATTCCGTCACCAACTTTATCAAATCAATGATTCTTGGACTCTGAGGTACAACTATACCTAGGTCATCACACAATGTTAACAAGTCCGCCTTTCTAGCTTTATTCAGAACAGACATTATAATTTTTGTTTACACTTCAACAAAACAATATAGTGCACTATCTTGCAGGCTTGATAACGGATAATTTCTAATCATTACACATATAACAAACAGTTCCATTTTTTATATAATACGTTTTAGTTTAAAAACAAAACATTCTTCTTAGACTTAGATCTTCTTAGTACAAAATAGCTTTCATCGTTAAATTCAAATTCAAATATAAATCAGCGAAATCATTCAAATCCCGGCAACGAGCCCCAAAAACTTGTGGGATATTGAGTGATTAACTTATGATTTATGCAAAACTAATATTCTTGATAAGATAAAAAGGTTTAATAGACATAAAATATATACGTAGCATTCAAAAATAACAGTAGAACTGAATAATATTCAGTATAAATAAGCTTCCCAGAGCTTTGCATTAAAAGTCAATCCAACTCGCCATCTCTGAAATCTATAGAACACCTCGTTCTTTTTACGCATCATCACACGAGTCTCATTTTGGATATCACGTTCATTAAATCATTGAGTTTATTATCTTTTATTGCTGGATACTTTATTCTTTAATCCCATATATATATATATATATATATATATATATATATATATAATTAATTAATTAAATGATAAATGGATTTATTTTCAACAGAATTACTTTTAATACATTTTAATTTTCAAATAAGGGAATATTATAGAAAAAATTGAAAATTTAAAAAATGTGAAAACTTTAATACATTTCGGTTTAGCAGTGAATGTAACAGTTCTTAAGAATTCATTTATTACAAAAATAGTAAACATTCTACGCTACTTTTTCTAAAAAAAAAAAAAAATTTCGTAATAAATAGTGAAAAGAAAAAAAAAAGAAAAAAAAAACAATTTTAAAGAGTTTTTTTTTAATTATTTTCAATAAATAAATAAATAACAAACGATACAATGAATACGAAAAATGTCTATCAATAAATTTTTATCGTAAGAATACAATAAAAAAGATAGATACCCTTTGATAAAATAGAGAAATTTTAGCAATCTTATACTTAAAAAAACCATCTAAAAAACAGTTTTTCACTTTAGTGTGAAGAAATCTCAGCAGACATGTCATGAAATTGCGGGTCGTTGATTTCGTTCTTTCAAGCTATTGAATTCCTCAAAACGCTATTTGGTGTAACTATTCTACCGTCAGATTTCCTATCGTGTGTTATAATACTACGCTTTGTTACCTAAAAACATGATCCCAATATAAAACTGTATTCAGAAAATATCTAAACTTTTTATGATTAAGAAAAGAGAAAAGTGTATAAAGCATACAATGCCATTTTATAAAATAAAAAAAAATTAATTTGTTTCATTCGTTTAAATATTCTTTTAATATTATTTATTAATATTATTTTAATTTTTCCCTTCAAACCTGTATTACTTTACATTATTTTTATTTGTACATTTAAAACTGTTACATATTAAGAATGACATAATCCGAAAAAAAAAAAAAAAATACGAAAGACAAAAAAATTGTTAATATATAATGAATGTGAAAAAAAAGATTACTGGTGGCATTTACGGGCATTGGTAGTAATGCAAAAATGAAATGAAAAAGAAAAACGATTCGGAAATTGTGTGCAAAACGTGGCAAATTGGGTGCATTCGTATCGTTACTATTTTTATAAATATTCAGAACTTGATGCTACAGCTAATGCTTTCTTATGCAAAAATGCATGAATAAAAATCTCATTAAAATTATAGATATTAAATTCAGTAATACGTAAATAATATGACTGCATCTTAAAAGTGAAATAATCACCATGTCAACTTAGAGCCATTATCTATCATCCGATATCATTGAATTAATTACGTATGTTAGAATTTAATAGATTGAAGAAAACTTTTTTTAATAGCTTTTTAGGTTTTCAATCGAATAAGATTTTTTATTCTTTTGCTTTACGTTTATTTATTTTTTAAAATAATTTAATTTTAAATGATCGATAAATTTATTTTCTAAATAAATATTTTTAATATATTATCATCTTTAATAAGGGAATGTTATATCAAAAAATGAAAAAAAAAATAATCATAACTTTAATAAAATTCGCCTATAAGTGTCTTGTAAAATATTATAGATCCTGAAAAAAATAGTTTGTTCTAGAAATAAAATCCATTGTAATGTTATTTTTTAAGATGATTTCGTTATAAATAGAAGTATAAAAATAACAATGTCAGGTTGTTGGTTTAAACCATTTGCAATAAATAAATAATAAACTATAAAATTTATCGTTTTTATTGTAAGAATACAATAAAATAGGTCATTTCCCCTTGAAAAATAGAAGAAATTTAGAAATCTAATACTTAAAACAACCATCCAAATAAGTTTTTCACATTATTGTGAAGAAATCTCAGCATACATATCATGAATTTGCAGGTCGTTTATTTCGTTCTTCCAAGTTATTTAATTTCACAAAACGCCATTTGTTGTAAATATTGTACCGTTAGAATTTCGATCATGTGATATAGTATTACGTTTTGCTCCCTAAAACATGACCCCAATATAAAATTTTATTCAGTAACTATCTAAATTTATTTTGATTAAGAAAAGAATAACATGTATAATGCGTACTATGTTATTTCATAAAAGTTCTTTCATATAAATTTCTTTTTATTACTATTTATTATTATCATTTTAAAAAGGTTTTCTTTAACTCTACATTATTTTACATTGTTTTTATTTGTACATATAAATTTATTACATATTAAAAATGACATAAAAGAAAAAACTGTACAAAAGACCATAAAATGGAATGTGCAAAAGGGTTATTAGGCTAACATACAGATATCAGTCGTAATTTAAAAAAAAACAATTACGGAAGAATGCGTAAAGCGTGGCTAATTAGGTGCGTTCGTACCAGTTTTAAAACTATTCAGATCTTGGTGCTGTAGCGGTTGCCCTCGTATGCAAAAATGCATGAATTAAAAACTTATTACGATTATAGATATTAAATTCAGTAATCAATAAATAATATGACTCCATCTTAAATATCAAGTAGTTACCATGACAGCCATAAATTATGACCTATCATACAAAACATTGAATTAATTACGTATGTTAGAACTTGATAGATTTTATTATTTTCTTTATAAGTAAGTTTTGATTCGACTATCATAAAATTTGAAATGACTCGAAAAAATCCTGCGAATAATTTATATACTAGTATTAAATATTATATTATAAAAAATTAAAATCATTAAATATTTAGGATAAAATGTTAAACTGAGCGGTTAGATTTTTTTGCACTGTTATATGCGGACAGTCAAACAAAAGACAAAGGAGCGGGCCAGACGACAAATATGAATGTTTCATTTTTATATAATTACGAAAGCACCGATAAAGGTTACAAAAATGGCAAGTAAGTTTCCTTAGATACAAACATCGAAAAATGTGAAAATTACACAGTCATCTTCTTAATTTAAAAAGAAAACTTTAATAAGATCATTATAACAATAACTGAAACAAAAGCGACCAATTATTAAGTAATTGATTAAACATGTGTGTATGCTATAGAAATCATGGAGTTAAAGTGCCTAGAATGTGGTAAATATATTATCAGTTTGAAAACAAACAATAAGGAATTCTAAAATATTGGAATTATGGATAAGTGATAAATTTATAAGAAAAAATAATTTCTAGAGTAAATATATACCGGGTGTCCCAAAAATTACTGATGGATTTTAAAATTCAATAACTTGCAAACGGTGACAGCTATTTAAAAAACTTTCGCAGGAGGTTTATGTATAATATCAGGAGTTTTTTTACCGTAATTTTATATTTTAGTTTGCATCTCAAGCAATAGGTGGCGCTGACGGCGATTGACGGCCAGGTGATCAGTGCTGAGTGAAGCGTCGACCTGGCCTAAAATCGCCGTCAGCGCCACCTATTGTTTGAGATGCGAACTAAAATAAAAAATTACGGTAAAAAACTCCTGACATTATACATAACCCTCCTGCAAAATTTTTTAAATAGCTGTCACCGTTTGCAAGTTATTGAATTTTAAAATCCATCAGTCATTTTTGGGACACCCGGTATATATATATTAGTATCCCCTATTAATAATTCATTAGTAAGTTTCCATCTCATAATTTTTTCAAGATGTATAAATCCGGGTAAATTTATAAACTCGAAATATATCCTCTATCTCTCCAAATTTTAACTATTTATTTAAAAAAAAAAGTTTCAGTTATAAAGAAACCTTTAAAATCATTAATATTTCCTGTCTGTTAAAGGAGATCTTACTTTAGATACTTTACAATAATTTTTATTAGAATACTGCAACCTTTATTTATAATCAGATAATATAGTTAACACCTATATTCCTCTTTTAACACTATAGTTTTTACATGCTCAGTTTTTTCTTTCACCGATAAATATTACAATTTTTAAACAAATATAATGTTAATTTTATCAAACATTTCATTTTAAATATCAATATATCCGCACATATTTGTTTCCGTGATAATATTCACTTTTTTTTTCCTCTAACGATGTGTGGATAAGTGGTCTATAACACAAGCTCATGTTATGAACGTATGCAAATAAATATTCCACTGAAGGTGGTAATAAATTTTATTTGATAAAAAAATTCGGTACTACTCTGTTATTCCGTCGACCGATTTCGTCAAATTATACAAATCGCCAAACTAATAGCCAAATTATACATATTGACGTAATTTTTATTTTAAATAATAATAATAAAGTAATAATTAGTAAAACATTAATAAAAATACAAATAAAAATTCGAAAAAAAATCACTTATTGACATTTTAAATACGTGTATCGTATTTAATGTCATTGAATTGACATTCACGATCATCCATTATTGGCACTTAATCTTATAATTTGGAGATAGTATTTTGGTCGACGGGATAACAGAGTAGTACCAAAAATTCATGCTGTAACAATATATATACATTTTACTTTGTAGATTGTATTTATATAGAAATGGTGTACCTATGAACATAAATATGACATCTACTTCTCGCCGTCTATATCTTCAATACGCACGGTATAACGAATGATTGTTTGGCGGTATTGAAACTCAGAATAAGTAGACCAGGTAAAATGTCATGAAATTGGCCAGAAAGTCGATTTTTTTATTTATTGATTTTTCTTTTTTTTTCTTTTTAATATTAACTGAAAGCATATTTGATTCTGAATACTTTGACACCTCATTTTAACCTATACGATTGTTATATAGCGAGACATTTTAAATTCTGTTAATTAGATCCAGCTCAATTGTTCTTTAAATGAAAACTTTAAACTGATTTTTTTCCATGTTTATGTTTTTATAAGATGCTTGTTCGATGAATACTAAGGCTTTTTTGCGAATTTAGATGCAGGTTAATTATTTTGTTGCTTGTTTTCGATGATGTATTTAATATTTTTGTGCATGGATTTAATATCCAAGTTTATAATTATAGAAATATATATGTATATACAATTAAATTAAGAGAATGTTATTTTTTATGTACCCGAGAGAGAAAAAATCATATTAAATGCGAAATTCCAAACATCTAAAAATCCTGGCACAGTATGTGGTTTATTGTGAAAAAAAAAAATCGAAATAAAAATTTCATATTTTTAAAAGTAGTAGGGACTTTTAAAAAGTTAATTAATATTAATAATAAATTTTAGTAAAAAAGGCTTCTCTACAATATTTTAAACATTTTTTAAATTTAATTTTTATTATTCAATATTGTGAAACTACATTTATTACACTATTATTCAAAATTGAAAATGTGTTTCAAAGGTATTCCGTCACCTTAGAACGACATGTATAAACTATACATTGAAGAAGATAATACAATCTAATTAAAAGGAAATTTTGGAACATAATAAACTATTCTTGTGATACATTAAGATTATACAATATCCAAAATTAATAATACAATGTATTATATATACTCGTATATTTACAATATATTGCTTTATTTAAAATCTTTAAGAGCACATTTGGCATCAATGGTCGTAAATATAACAACTTTTTTCAACAGCTCAGACGATTTTAAAATAAAAATCAATGATAACAAATTTTAGAAGTTATATATTAAAAAAATCTAATTATTGAAATGCAGAAAATATATTATCAATTTTATAATCCAAAGACAATATAAATAATATTGACATTTTCAGAAAATATTCGTTCGAAATGTATATGTATAAATGTGAAAAACTGAGAATGAAAGACAAATAAAAATCCCTAAATAAATAACATTTATCTGCATTGTCTCAAATGGAGACCAAAACAAAAATTCTTCGCCCCCATTTATTAGAGCGCATAATTTTATCCCATTTATTTTCATTATTTGGATTGGATACTAAAGTAAATTAAGATTAATGTTACTTCAAATTTAATTATTCTAGTAGAAGTTCAGTGTTTTCTGCCATTAAAAATAAAACAAATAAATATATACACACATTGAAAAAAACTGGTAACAGGAGATTACAAGAAGAAGATAAATGATGATTATTTAAAAAAAAATAATAATAAAAGATAAATAATGTGAAATTATTTAGTTATTCGAAAATAAATGTAATACAAAATATATAAAGAAAATTTAACAAGTATGCTTGATATACTCCTTACAAAAAAAAAAAAAAAAAAAAAAAAAAAAAAAAAGTCGTAAAACTCACATTTAAAGTATCCGTTATCAAGCTAAAAAAACACCGAAAGGAATTCAATAGTTTAAAAGCATAGAATCATCGATCATGTGGTTTTGGAACTTTTAAGAATAGCCATTTTTTAGCCGAAAAAATAAATTCATGTTTGACCTTTTCTGAAAGGGTATAGCTCTTAAATTCTTGAATTGTTTCTTCAATACGTTTAGAGTTTATAAAAGTTTTTTTTCTCCTTAGATATATGATTATTTCTTATTTTTTTATGATATGAACTTAATGGGAATTTTTAAAAATCTTCATTTTGTTATGAGGTATTTGTAATACAAAAAATACTACTTTTCCCAATGAACGTAACAAATATAAAAGTTCAGTTAATACGTATGTTTGTACTAAATTTTTATTACTTTATAAATGAGATTAAATTATTTAATTCAATGATATAGTGTGAATGAAATTGTGTCATATAAATTTTAATTTAGATGTTCTCTAATTATAAGAACATATATAGCTTTGTAATTCAGTAACATATACTTAAAACTATTACTTTTTATAATAAACATTTATAATATTAATATAAAAAATTTCTCCGTATTTATAATACATATTGTATACATTTATTTTTATAGAGATAACATTTTAACGACAACTTTCTGGAAAGCATATAACAGAAAATCTCAGCAACTATCATAAGAAAATTTTAAATACATAACGTGTTAAAATATTTCATAAAAATTTTTATCATTAGTAGATTAGAATATACTCTCTTTTTACTACCTTGAGAGTTATTTACTGATTAATTGTGCAGTAATTGGACAATGCGGGCATTAAAGAACTTTTAAGGAGCTTGACAGTACTTATAGACCAAAAGGTGGCAGCACAAATCATTATATCACCGAGTTCACGGCTGCAATTCCAGCATTAGTTAAAACTTGATTATGAATATTGAAATTTAATCGTTCTGTCAAGTCATATCTCGGTGGAAAATCACCAAAATCCAATTTTAAATGTTAACTCGTGGAATTGCCATTCTGTTTTTCTGCTCCCAATCCCCCAGGTTTTCATATTTTTGTGTTCGGGAAATCGCTATGATAAACCTACGAGTCAATAAAAAAAAATCGTGTTTTCAAATGTTTTCCTCCAAGATATGATTTGACAGACCGATTGTATTTTAACATATGAATCGAGTTTTAACTAATTCCAGAATGTTACCCGTGAACTCGATTAGGTGATTGTATCGCAAGCCTCCCGGGCCATTAGCGATGGGCCACATACTTTTTTAATCTAAAATGTTATTTTTAAGCTGATATTTTTATTTTGAAAATTCTATTTCAAAAATGTTTCGTGCATTGTAATGAGTTTTATCTTATTTTCATTATATTTTGCAAAGCACTTTTGGATTTTCGCTAGTAATATCGTCAATTTTATATAAAATGCAATTATTGCTTATTTTATACTTGACAGAATCTTAAACTAAACCACAAATTGATGTGCCGATTAACTGAAAGATTTAACAAATGGTGATTTTACATATAAAAATATTTTGTATGTTAAACAATTGTACCTCTACCGTTTGTGGTCACTTGTATCATCTCACTTGGTTCTCCATGTCCTACGCTGTTCACAGCAGTAAGAACTATCTGATAGGAGGTTCCGCACTGTAAATTTTCAAGAACAAAATTTTGACGTGATGCTGGGAGTCGTGTCTCATGCCACTGTCCTGCATTTCCTTTAAATGTCAAGATATATCCTAAACATGAAAAAAAAATATATATATAATGTGTTGTTATATATGATTTTTAAAATAAAATTCTAGATAAAATATTTGGGGAATTTCCTTTATATGTTCCTTGAATTGTCTTTATTTAACTCATTCATGCATAAATTATTTTCCATTATTATTCAATGTTTTTGTTATTATTTTTTGTGATAAATGACAACCCATTATAAAATAATTTTATTAGTGTGCTCCATTATCTGTCCACAAATCAGGTATCCAAAAATGAATCCTAAAAATGTTTTTGATTTATAAGGCAATTGTTATCTGTCATTATATGAGACCAATGTTAAAAATCTTCACAATTTGCTGCAGCGTCACTCCACTACTTTTATAAAAAGTCTCTAACCAATAATAATGCTTCATAAAAATTAAGTGAAGTGACCATTTTATATAAAATCGGTGCAGTGATACTGCAGCTATTGGTACAGGTTTTTAGCAGTATACGTGAAAGGGTTAAACATTCCCGCAGTTTGGTCCTCTGAAAGTGAGGCAGATTGCCAAATTATATAAAGAGATAACAAAAAAATATTCTTTCAAATTTTAAGGAAACAAAATATATTTTTAAGGTACTATATTCTTAACATAGCCAATATTTAAAAAAAATCTCCCAATATTGGTTTTAAATTAAGTATTTTTGTTCAACGAAATTACGAAATTTTTTTTTTTTTTTTTTTTTTTTTTTTTTTTTTTTTTGTGAAATTTAGTATTATTACTTAATATTACTTTTACAACGATGCGCTTACATAAAAACCATTTGCAATTATAATAACAATCACAAAAAGGGTTTCTTTCAGAATTATATACTTATATTATAAATAATAATAAAAGAAAGCCACGAGAAAAAAATATTTTTTCTGACCTGTTATGGGTCTTTCAGCCGTTGACTTTGCATTCCAGCTAATACTAATGGAAGTGGCAGTTGTATCGATGATTTTCACAATGGGTGCAGCAGGAGGGTCTATAAATTGACAAAATAGTTGATATTAAGACTACATAGTAACTATTTCGGTTAGCATTTTTTTTCAATTTTAAAAATAAAAGTACTTTTTTTAACATTAATCGTAGTTATCGAAATAGACTTACTTAAGTTTAAAGATTATGCCGTTGTCTGAAATGTAACGAATATGCTTATTTTGTGCACTATTCAATTCATATTTATACGATTACAGACAAAGTAAGAGTTTTGGATGATGTTTGGATATTGAAGTACTACAACACAATTAAGATTTTGAGGATAATATAACTTTCTGACGTTTTTGAATTTTATGATTGATTTAGAAAAGTAAAATATATTTTTATTTAAAGAGTGAAATTTATGTATAAAAGAAAGAAATCACAAACACTCAAAGACAATTAAGTAAATTTTAGTTATTTATTAATTACCAAAGATCAAAATATATGTAAAGTCAGAATAACCATATACTATTAGTTCTATACATAGAAAGTAACTAAGTAATAGTTTAAGACAAAATAATTCTCGATTAAAAGACATGTACTATTAATAGTAAACAAGAACCGAAAGGGTTAAGAAATGTAAGTATTCATTACTGAGTTATCAGAGTTTTGTTCCGAAAGCACGGCTCGTAATTATTCCATCGATAGCAATAATATAAATGATGAAAGAAAATGGAATAAAATGTTATTACATTTGCCATAAAACTGGATTGATTTTAACAAGTTCTTACAGTAATATTTTTTTTTCGTTCAAATTTTGATTTTTGGAAATTCTCAGAAATATAATGCAAATTTTATGTCAGAAAAAAGTCATAATTCATAGGATTGCAGGCTGAGATCATTACGTGAGTCACAAAAATGAGACCTGCGCTATCTTTTCCATATCTACTGCATTTAATTCGGCATGACCGTTTTAATGGCAGGTGGGTGTGACACATCGGGAAATTATTTAGAAACACTGTGTAAGCTGTTATCTTTTGATATAAATACCGATTTTTGATATTTTATGATTTGCATCACGTAACTTTATATAAGGTACCCTGGGGTAATAACGCCAGGCGGGGTAATAACGCCAAGTGCTTATATTTTGCATAATTATGAAATAATCGGGTAAATGACACCCATGTGCTCTGCGCAGAAGGGTTTTGAGTCATATAAATCGCAAAAAACAGTTTCAAGTTAATTTGTTTCATTTTTAGGTCTTATTGTTTTTACAAACAACTAAAATTAACGCTTGATCTAAAATTTGCGACATACGTTTTATGATGTGAAGACTATCTTTTTTATACGGAAACACTTTGTTAATTACATAAATTTGTAGTACATTTCATGGACTTTCAAAATGTTGTTGAAGATTTTCGATATCTTCTCGAGATAATTTTTAATTTAAATTGTACAGCGCATTAACTATACCTGGGTAATAACGCCAATCCTTGGCATTAATACTCCGGTTGATTCCCTACAGTGGCCGAGCTACATCCTAAATACTGATTCAAATAAACACAGTTAAAGCTGTGTAATGTTTCTAATAATTCTATTTAAGCGGTCCTTTTTAAGCAAAAAGAAGCTCACGGTCTGATATTCTTTTGCCTCATCCCCCCCCTCCCCCCACACCACATGTTTATTTTTCTTACACTTTCACAAAAAATTGAACATTTTCAATAGCTTAGAATGCAATTTGTCAATTTCTAAGTTTGTAGACTTTGTATTTTTATAATTGGGCAATCTACATGCCATTATTCCATCTTATTTCATATTTTTGTTTGCATGGCGTTATTACCCATATAGGTGGGTAATAACGCCAAATAGTATTGGTCAAGAAATCACGCCATTACATTTTATGAATCCATATCTGTTAAATTATTTTTTTTATATAGATAGTCAATGAGTTGATGTATCAGATCCTATATTTGTTTGAAAAATACAATCTAAAACTAAGCCGTGAAAATTGGTAGAACCTTAACGTGGCGTTATTACCCCAGGGTACCTTATATTATACTATTCGAGTGATGTTACGGGGGGTCTGAGAAACATGCCATATAGCAAGAATTTCTCAATACAAAATGACATTTATAATTATTTGTGAAAGTAGTACTTTAGAATTGTGTACATAGTGGAAGGAGGTGTGGATATATCATTGAGAAACAAACGGGGCACTAAGAAACTGAATATCAAAAACATGGGATTATATTTATATTAGTTCAGATAAATTCTAATGAACGGGGACAAAGAAAGCTCTTTCAAGGATCTAAAGTCGTTGAAAATATAAAGAAAAAATTAATTCTCATTAGTTTGAATTAAACCAAGTCAAAAGAAAATGAGTTTTAATAAATGGGATATCTTTAAATATTATTGTATCATTGAAAATTTCGGGACTTCATGTTTAGTTCGAATTAAGCGAAGATTCAATTTATCCGATTTCGAATTAAGGAGAGTCAATTACATGTCTATTTTCGGACGAACGTCTCATCCTTTTCAGACGGACTACTTGCATGACATTTTGATAAGAAAAAAAATAAGAATGACATTTAGAAGAAAATTATGCTATGGCCATCAAAAACGTTTCTTGTATAAGATAAAAAAAAAAAGAAAAAAAAGAACTCTCAGTTCGTGACGCATGGCTCAGAAATCATTAAAACCAGATCTTCGCAATACCATACTCTTGTCCAGGTTTAATCCAAAACGTAATGAAAATGAATGTGTATCAGTGTCAGTGTGTGACAAAATCGAAAATTTCATGAAACACATGCACATTTTGAGATTCCGATGTCTTTGGAAATAGTGCGCAATACAGTATAGCCCTCCAAGCGTCTTGCAAATGGGTAAAATTGTAATGTTGTTTTCTCTGCATTTCGTTTTAAATGCTAATAAAATATGATTATTTCAATATTACATAAAAAATCTCATTTAGGATTGTAAATGTAACCCTTGAGAGTCTTAATCATTCTTCAATGCTTTGAAAATTCATTAAATTTATAGAATTATAATATCTTAAACATTGCTTATATTGCAGTGAAACCAGGAGTTTAGTGTACGGAATATTACGGGCCAAACGCTTAGAGGGATAGAAACACCACCTGTTGCACAATTTATAACAAAATCTTAGCATAAATACCGGGTGTCCAGTAAATAACTGACCCATTTTGAACTTAAATAACAAATAAACGGTTTGAGATAATAATGCGTGGTTTGCGGTATTGTTATTAGAAAATCAATAAATTTTTAAACATGTACTTTGTTAATATAGTTCAAATTTCGGAAAAATATATCGCGCTGGCGGTAACAGGCTGTTTGAATACAGACATGACTCTAATTTTCATAAATATGAGATTTTCTGCTGAATCTGAATCTATATGTTGTCGAATCTGAATCTATATGTTGAATCGACTCTCGAATCAGCTTCAGAAATAGGGTACGTTGGTTGGAAAGTGATTTAAAATAATATTTGTGATTGAACCATGTGTATTATATTTCTCCTCCTCAGTCTTGAGACTGAGATATTATTTTAAATATTATTATATTACATTAACAAAGTGCATATTTTAAAATTTATTTATATTCTATTAACAACACAGCAAGCCGCGCATTTTTATCTCAAACAGTTTTTTTGTTATTTACATTCAAAATGGGTCAGTCATTTACTGGACACCCGGTATTTATGTCAGAGCCTAACTGAATGTGAAGTTTGATTTACAGCGCGAGAGATGTGCAATTTCGCACACTTATATGGCTATTTATTTTATACATTATTTGTTTATTACAGTTATTTATTTATTGTTTATATTTTTCTAGCTTCCAATTTCTATATATTTTAGGCATTATTTATTTATTACATTTACAGATATTTTTGTTATAAATATTTTTTTTTCCAATTGTTATATATTTGTACAGTTATCCCTTTTTTAAGATTGTATTATTTATTTTCTAGCCTATTTTTTTAGGAAATAAACCATAAATATCATTTTTTTATTTACATTTTCTCCACTAAACAATTTATTTCTATCATTCTTTACAGACAGCTTTACTGGATATATTGGAAGAGCAGAAAAGTTATTCAAGTTGGACAGTAATAAACTCAATTTAAAATTACTTCTAGAATTTATCCAATTTAACTTTCATAAAGATCTGTTCAGTAACCTACTTCTAACTTTGATGATTTTATGTAAGCATACAATTTACTATCCTATTTCAAAAACTTCTTTATATTTCTTTTTCACCGAATCATTTGAATTTTGTTAATCGCTATCAAAGACTGAATTCAACTCATGAAGGAAAGAAATCTACATTAATTTGTTTTGGTACAGTGAAAAAAATTGTGAATGTGTAGATTTTAGTTAAAAAAATAAATATAAATAAAAACATATGTAAAATAATAATAATAATAAAGATTGTGTACTGATAAAACGTTTATACGGAAAATTATTATTTATTTGAGAATGTAACCTAACTTCAGATATTTTCACAGAAGTTTAACGCTTAAAAAATAAAATGAAACAAAACATTTTTTTGAAAATATTCCATCACGTTTACAGACAGTTTTACTGGACATATTTGAAGAGCAGAAAAGCTACGCAAGTTGTTAATTCACAGTGATGAACTTAATTTGAAATTACTTTTTGGTTTTATCGAATATTTAACTTTCATGAGGATTTCTTCAGTGACCTACTTTTAAATTTGAAGGCTCAATGTAAACATTTAATTTAATATTTTATTTCAAAACTTTATGAATCTACTTTTTCCCCGCTTCATTTTATTTTTTTTACTCGTTACAAAAGATTGAATTGTTAAAAATTGAAGTAGTTTCGTTTAAACGCAAAACTCATTAAAGAAACAAATGTATATTAACGTGTTTTTTTCAAATGAAAAAAAAGTGCGGATTTGAATTAATAAAATAAATTTTAAAAAATATATTGATGTAACGTTTAAATAGAAAATTATTTTTCAATTCATAATATAATCTATCTTCTCACATTTTCATAGAGGTCTAACTCTTAAATATATTTATATATATTTAAACATTTTGAAAATATTCTATCATGTTTACAGACAGTTTTATTGGACAAATTTGAATAGGAGAAAAGTTACGAAAGTTGTTAATTGGCAGTGGTGAACTTGATTTAAAATTGACTTTAGAGTTTATCGAGTATTTAACTTTCCTGAGAATCTGTTTAGTGACCTACTTCTAACTTTGATGGCTCAGTATAAAAATTCAATTTAATATTTTGTTTCAAACTTTATCATTTTACTTTTTCCCGATTCATCTTAATTTTGTTAATCGCTGCCAGAGATTGAATTATTAAAATTTGAAAAAAGTTTCGTTTAAACGCAAAACTTATTAAAGATATAAATTTATGTTAATGCGTTTTGTTGTAATAAAAAAGTGCGGATTTGAATTAATAAAAATAAATTAAAAAAATGTATTGATATAGCGTTCAAATAAAAATTTATTTTCATTTCAGAATACAATATATCTTCTCACATTTTCATAGAGGACTAAATCTTAAACATATATATATTTAAACATTTTGAAAATATTCTATCATGTTTACAGACAATTTTACTGGACATATTTGAAGAGCAGAAAAGTTACGCAAGTTGTTAATTGACAGTGATGAACTCGATATAAAATTACTTTTAGAGTTTATGGAATATTTAATTTTCATGAGGATCTGTTCAGTGACCTACTTCTAACTTTGATGGTTCAATGTAAACAATCAAATTAATGTTTAATTTTAAAACTTTATTATGTTACTTTTTCACCGCTTTATCTTAATTGTGTTATTCGCTACCATAGGTTAAATTATTAAAATGTTAGGTAGTTCCATTTCATCGAAAAAACTCTTTAAAGAACTAAATTTACATTAATGTGTTTTATTGTAATAAAAATAAAATTGCGGATTTCAGTTGATAAAAAACGTAAAAAATGTAATTGTGTGTAAAATTAAAAAAATATATATATTGTATATTCACTGTAAAAAAGAATTGTCAATTTTGCAGTGCAAGAATGTTGCCAGCAGTTTTTGCCTTAAAAATTGCAGTAAAATTAGATCTAATAATATATATATATATATATATATATATATATATATATATATATATATATATATATATATATATATATATGTATATATATATATATATATATATATATATATATATATATATATATATGTATATATATATATATATATATATATATATATATATATATATATATATATATATATATATACATTTAATTTTACTGCTATTTTTACGGAAAAAACTGTTGGCAACATTGCTGCCAGCAGTTTTTGCCGAAAATTTAACTTTTTTTTCAGCATTCATATAACATTTAAATAGAAAAAATATTTTTATTTAAATATAAATATAATCTGACTTCTTGCACTTTCATTGAGAACAATGCTTGAAAAGAATTGTTTAAACATTATGAAAAAAAACCTAATTTATTCATCATACTTATAGTATACTTGTGCAATACAGTTCATTTAAGAAATGAACTGAGATATCAATCATTATTTAATTATTTTCTCATCACATCTGGAACATTTCATGATAAAATCAAATTAAATTCTTAAAAATGTCTACAGTATTCCATCTAAATAGGAATAGAATAAAAAAGAAGTTTATTTCCTTTTTTTAAATTTTGTAATATTAAATAAAATGATTCTATCATATTAAGAATCAGTATATTACAATGATATCTTATGATATAAAACTGGCAAATATATAGGTATATAATATCTCCTTCGTAAATTTCACATTTAAGGGAACAAAACGTCATTGAACAAAATTTCACGTGTTAGTCAAACTATTTCTTGTTACATTTAAGAATTTAGAAATATATATTTGTCACATTATTTGGAATTGGACACTGTTTATATTGTAGAAAGAAATTATTAATTTATATATAAAAAGCTAATTTAATAACATTTGTAATGAAAATTAAAACAAACTTATTCTCATATGCAAGACTTCATGAAAGACTCTCATATGAAAGACTTCAGTCTTTCTTTAAACGACTAATTTATTTTCTTTGAATTTTTCGACTGTAAAGATTTATAATCTATTGGGAAAGTGGTTTTCAGTTTAGCAACTTTAAAACTTAACCATTTAAAGAAACTTTAGTTTTAAAATTTTAAAATTACTAATTCTTACCTATTGTTGAAGTCTGAACAATAATTTCATCGGATGGTGGACCTGCTCCCTGACTGTTAAAAGCCTGAACTACTATGCTGTACTGTGTTCCTCGTTTTAATCCAACTAGTGTATAATTTGCATCAGCCTGCCCTTGTTTGATATTTACCGTTTTGTATACATAAGGACCTCCACTGGGAAGCTCTCGAAATCCAACATAATATCCGTCTACAAAGCTTACCTGCTCCATAAATGATGGCTGTTGCTGAAAACAGAAAGCAGAATTTTTTATTTATCACATGTATTCCCCCCACCAAAAAATAATAAATTAATTAATTAATAAATAAATACACATGCTATAAACTATGATATAATAATAGCTTGAGTATCTATCTAATAATATCTATAAAATATGTAGCAACTGCGTTTGAAAATTACTTCTGTAACTCTTTTACCCCCCCCCCCAAAAAAAAGAGTAAAACCTATATGTCCATGAATTCACACATATGAGTAAAAATGGTCTGGCAAAATATTATTTATACATTTAAATAAGTATATATATAATATACATACACTCCAGAGCTAAAATTCATGACCACCTATCTAAAAACGTGTTGACTCACATTTGACCAGCTAAAACAGCTGCAAACTGCTTTGACATGGTTGCCATAAGCTTTTGGTAGACGACCGGAAATAAATTGTATTAATATTAAGCAGCAGTCATGCTTATTCCATGATATTTCCAACTGCTTATTTCTGATCTCTCAGCAGTCGATGAACGGCATCAGAAATAATCTTTGACGGATTATGATCCGACGAGTTAGGCAACTATGTCGTTAACTGTAATTAGGTAAATGATCCTGGAATTAGTCAAGCACAATTCGAGTCCTGTGACATGGAACATTGTCTTGCATGAATACTACATTTCCATTTCGGAAGACAAATATCATGTTATAGTACACATGATACTCATGATGTTCAGATTATCCGAGGCCTTTTTGGTCTGTTTGACCACAACCATAAGTTCTAGGGACTTCCATGAGAATGTTCCCCAAAGCTTAATATCTATTGTGTATGATCTGTTGCATAAGGGTGTAAGAGTTCGAAAAGCAAATGGCGTACGTAAATACGACCATCGAGTGTTAAAGTATGAATCGTGTCTCAACCAGTGAGGCAACTCCCTATCTATGATCTATAATACAGTCATGATCAGGACAAGTAAAAAGTAACAGTCAATGATGCTTTGTCAACAGGGGACATGAGTGGGTAGTTAGCACACTGTAGTTTCACATTCAACAGAATGTATACTCCGAATAAATTTCACTTTATTATATATTGTGTTGAAATGTAAATTGAGCCAAGTTATTGGTGCCGATTTTGATTTACTAAGGGAGGGATTTCTTTGGAGTTTATTTTATTTGATAACGCCTTGGCATCCAACACAATGGCTTGTACTGGTGATTTACCGTCATTCATCAACTTTGTATGAGTTCTAACAACGATATGCTCCGAACGAAACATGAGACGTGCATTTTGGAAGTTACGCGTTCAGAGTCGCGGTGCGACTTAATTCTACATTATACCAAAATCACTTATATCAAATTCCTTTACCCTCAAAAGCAGACATAAAAGTAAAAATAATTTCTGGGACACATTAGTAGCATGTATTTACTATTATCGCCGCATTACGTGCCTTTCAAATATTCCAGATGAGTTCATTCCAAAATATAAGGGTTGGCGTAAGGTTTTGGCTATGGAGTGTTTATATATGTATATATGTATATGTATGTGTATGCATAGAAAGTGATTCCACATTAAATTTTAATTAAATTACATTTAAATAAAAGATTCAAATAAAAAATGCCAAAATATTATCAAAACAGACAATTTTCTTGTAAGCAAAGATTGCAAATATAGATATAAACTTTAATTCAATTTTTGCCGTAAGGGCTATTATTCAGTATAGTCGCATATTCTGCTAAATTGATATTTTTATAAAAAATAAAAGAAAAAAATAGCAAACGAAAATTTTCTGAAAAACTTGCTAACTTGGACCATTAAATAAAAAAAAAATATTCCATTAATATTTTAGAAATGCAAGCAGTACTCTATTTTTAGGTATATTTTGATTCCATTAAAGGAATTTTGAGGAAAATATGAAATTCTTCAATATAAATTAACGAACAATTGTTTAATGAAGAACAGAAAAAGAGTAAATATTTCCCTTCTCACAGAAAAATATTTAACCTTCCTCGTATTTAATTAAGATATTATTTTACATTTCACTAAATTTGAGATTTATTTACTTACATTAAATCGAATAGCAGTGAATGATTTTTCAAAAGACAGCTCTGATCTTTTCCCGTATTTGCCATTCAAAAATCTCGTTAGATTAAAGATTTTTGTGCTTCGAAACGTTTTATCAGTAAATTTAGTTAACTTCTTTTATCATATATTAAACAACCTTTATACTAAAACATTTATTTGCAATATTGTATGGATTTTAGTAAAATTTCAGCTTCGTAAACTTTAAAAACAGATTTTATTATCAGACTTAAATACTTGTAAACAAGCATTGTTTAAAAAACTATATGAAAATTTCTGATATAACATTTAATGTATTAACATTAATGTAATAACATTTAACATTTGTATGTATAATACATATATATATATATTATACATACAATCAAATGTATATTTATTTATTTATCATCAATTAATCTCTCTAAAATAGTAAGTACATTCATAACTATCGTTCGCCAAAAATTCTAATTATATATTAAAAAAATTCAAATCTATCTCTGTTTTACATGAAGAAATATAGTAATTTATGTTTTATACAAAGAATTCTTTACTATACATTCAAACACAAAAGAAGGATTTCAAAAAGAGGAAAATATTTACAATCAAAGTTTGTTGCGAATCTACCTTTATAAAAATAATCGATTTTTCTGAAAGCGGTGGACTAATGACAGAAAAGTTTTCTTTTTAGTTTCATACAGTTTCTTTTGAAATTATTTACCGGCTTATTTAATAAAGTGTAATTTTAGATTCAGTAAATCGACCGATGGAAATATGCATTTGAAAGACGATCATGATTATCTTTTGCGATATTTTGAGTAACATTGTAAAACTTTATCTCGTACGTAATACTTTTTTCGCAAAGTATACGGAAATGTATAAGGAATTTAAATCTTTCATAAGATTCACATTATTTATCATAGAAGTTTTCTGAATAAAAAAAAAATCACTAACGATAAAACATTGTACTTTAATTAAACTTGTGTGCTATCTGAATACACTAATTTTAACATTTAAAGTATTTTCAAATGCGATAGAAAAGTGTAAAGAAGAGGACCACTTTTACAATCGAAGTTTTTCTCGACTGATCGTTTAAAGAAAAAATCGATTTTTCTGGAAAAGATGGACTAATGATAGATAAGTTTTCTTGTTTTCTTGTTTCAAACAGATTCTTTTTAAAAATCTTTATTCATTTATTTAACAAGTAGTCTAGAAAAAAATTTATACAAACATGTAATAACCTTTAGAAATACATGTATTAAAAAATAACACTAAAAACAGAAATAGAAAAATAATCTTACTTATTTTGTTATCTTCCTACACATTGGTTGTGAAACTACATGAACAACTCCGATGTTACATTTTATTGCAGAATATAAATAAGAATAAGCACAATCGAAAATATTTATTTGTTAATCATAGTTAAATTTCTCTAAATTAGTTAGTACATTAAAAACTGTTTTTTGCCATAAATTCTAATGCTTAAAAAAGTTTGAAATCATCTTTGTTTTGCATGAACATGTAAAGTAATTTATGTTTCATACAAAGACTTTTTTTACTTTACTTTCGCATGCAATAAAAAAATTTCAAGAAAAGGAAAATATTTACAATTAAAGTTTTTCGCGAATCTATATTATAGAAATAATCGATTTTTCTGAAAGCGGTGAACAGAAGGTTTTATGACAGAAAAGTTACCTTCTTGTTAGTTTCAAGTAATATCTTTTAAAGTTATTTACTGGCTTATTTAACAAAGTGTAATTTTAGACTCAGTTAATTGACCGATGGAAATAAGCATTTGAAAGATGGTCTAGATTATCTTTTGCGATATTTTGAATGAGATTGTAAAACTTTGTTGCGTACGTAATACTTTTTCGTAAAGTATACGCAGATCTATAAGAAATTTAAATCTTTCATGAGATTTAGATTATTTATCACGGAATTTTTATGAAAGGAAAAAAAAATTCCCCAAAGATAAAACACGTGTACTTAGGTGAAACTTATGAATTCCTTCAGTACACTACTTTTAACTTTTACAGTATTTTTAAATGCAATAGAAAAGTTTAAAGAAGAGGATCATTTTTTACAGTCAAAGTTTGTCGCGTGAATACAAATAATCGACTTTTCTTGACGATATGGGCTAATGAAAGATAGTTTGTCCTGTTTTCTCGTTTCAAACATTTTTTTTTTTTTTTTTTTTTTTTTTTTTTTTTAACTAAGTGTAATTTTAAATTTAGCAAATTGACCGTTGGAATTGTGTATTTGAAAAAAGATTTAGATTAAATTTTTGGATATTTTAAGTAAGATTGTGAATTCTTTTGATGTTGTATATGACACGTTTTCGAAAAATAAACGGGATGTTTAAGGAATTTAATCATTCATAAGATTGAATTCATTTGTCATAAAATCGATTTAAAAAAAAAGAATATATATTTATACTAAAAAACAAATGTTTACTTTAATGAAACTTAATCATTCCCTACATACACCACTTTTAAAATCCATTCAAATGCGATAGAAAAATTTAAGGAAGAAGAGCATATTTACAATTAAAGTTTGTAGCGAGTCTACATTTATAGAGTTTTCTGGACGCGAAAGACTAATGATAAAACTGTTTTCTTCATGTTAGTTTCGAGTAGTTCCTTTTAAAAAAATTGCCGACTGATTTAACAATGTTTATTTTTAGATGCAGTAAGTCGACCTTTTGAAATGTCCATTTAAAAGACGATCTAGATTATCTTTTGCGATATTTTGAATAAAATTGAGAAAATTTTATCTCGTACGTATTACATTTTAATAAAGTATAAGGGAATGTATAAGGAATTAAAATCTTTCATGAGATTCAGATTATTTATCATGAAATTTTTGCGAAAAAAAATATATACTCAAAAACTAAAACATGTGTACTTTAATGACTTCTCTGAAACACTTATGTCTTCTCTGAATACATTACTTTTAATCTTTAAAGTCTTTTCGAATGTGATAGAAAAATTTAAAGAAGAGAAACATATTTACAATTAAAATTTTTCACAAGTCAACTTTTAAAGAAATAATTGATTTTTCTAGACGCGGTGGACTAATGATAGAATAGATTTCTTGATTTTAGTTTCAAATAGATTCTTTAAAAATAGTTAAGAAAATGTTATTTTAGATTAGCTAAATCAACCGTTTGAAGTACATATTTGAAATACTACCTAGATTATATTTTGCGATATTTGAAAAATGAATTTAAAGATATTATGTTGCACGTAATTTTTTTTCGTAAAGAGAATGCGGGAATCTTTAAGGAATTTAAATCTTGCATGATATTGAAATTATTTACCATAATTAAAGAAAACAAATCATTATTTTTGAGATATTTCAAGTCAAAAGTATTAAAATTATAGCTAACAACAAAATCTTTTAGATATTTCTTTAAAAATATTGCTATTAATATCTTTGTAAAATTTAAGTAGAATTTTATTATTTTAGAATTTATATTAGAATTTTGTCATTTTTCTGTATTCCATAAACGTTTGCATTCCAAAAACATTTCTTGAATATTAAATGAAATTTGGGCTAGAATATTGAAAACATGTTCTTTTAAACAAAATAACTATGTTAGGCATTAAATATATATATATATATATATATAAATATTAGAATGAAATTGTCACTATATTTGCATACATATGCCAAAAAGTGACGTATAATTAAATAAAAACTAATATATTATTTAAGTTCTTAAATATTTAACAACTTTACATGGAAAATCTTTTATTCTCTAATAGAAAATAAGTTTTCCTCTTGATATTTTTAATTGTTTTCAATGCATACTTTCAACATTGCAGATGCTCTAAATCCGACATTTTGTATCATTCGTTCATATTATTAATATATCTCCTCCACTGCTTTTAACCTCACAATGTGTGTTTTCCTTGAAAGATTTAAAAAAAACTTTGATTAAGAATGGATTCATAATGTTTAGTAAAATTTATTATAGTTGCATTTATTTATTTTTATTGTTACAGTTGAATAATATCAAGAAATTCCAGTTGTTGTGCTTTTTATTACTTTATAGTGATAGAATCATCTGAATATTTGTAATAAAAACTACTGAGAAGCTCCACCAGTTGAGCGATTTACTCCAAAAACTCAAAAATAATAATTTATATCAGGGACGAATTGAATCTAAAATTTGATGAAAATTCGTGCATTAAATCCAGAGATCCCTATTACGACAATCATTGATAATGCCGCATAGCAGCGCCACCTCTCGAGCGATTTAGAGCAAGAACCAAAGAATAATAATTCATAGCAGGGAGTAACTGAATCCGCAATTTGACGAAAATTAATGCATTAGTTCCTAAAAAGGCGCTATTGTAATAATTATGAATAATGCCGTGTAGCATCGCCACCTGTTGCTCGATGTACATCAAAACGTAATCAGAAATATATCATATCAAAGAATAACGGAACCTGAAGTTTTATGAAAATCCATTCAATAGTTGTTGAGATATAGTCTTTGCGAAAATTGTGAAAAAAGCATCAGAGTAGCGCTATCTGTTGGACGATATACACTAAAGACTAATCAGATCCAGTTTATATCAAGGTATCTAAATTTTTGTGAAATTCCATGCATTAGATGTGCACAAAATGTATTCCACACACAGAAAAATATACAGACATTTTGTAAAAACATGTTTTTTAAATCTCTCACCCCTAAAACATACCAATCAGCCAAAAACCGGATTTTGAAAACTTTCTCAAATCCAATATTTTATTCTTGTAAAGTTAGAAGAAATTATAAACCTGGAATATATATATACATATATACCGTGTGTCACAAAAATGACTGATGGATTTTAAAATTCAATAACTTGAAATCGGTGACAGCTAGTAAAAAAAAATTTGCAGGAAAGTTATGTTTAATGTCAGGAGTTTTTTCACCGAATTTTTTTATTTTAGTTCGCATCTGAAACAATAGCTGGCGCTGACGGCGATAGAAGGCCAGGTGATCTGTGTTGAGTGAAGCGTCGACCTGGCCTTCAATCGCCATCAGCGCCATGTATTGTTTGAGATGCGAACTAAAATAAAAAATACGGTAAAAAAAAACTCCTGACATTATACATAACCCTCCTGCAAAAAAATTTTAAATAGCTGTCATCGTTTGCAAGTTATTGAATTTTAAATTCCATCAGTCATTTTTGGGACACCCAGTAAATATATATATATATATATATATATACTTTATCTCTCCTGAAATTTTGAACTTGAGTTGTAATTTTGACTGGTTCCTCTATTTGTTTTTTTAGAATATGGTTTAGGTTCTTTAATGCGAATTTTAATTGTTTTTTTTTTTATTGTATTTGCTAATATTTTACTTTATGGATAGCTTCCTTTAAACTAAATTCCTGTATCTTTTTTATTTTATATGCTAACATAAAATTCATTTCTTAAGTGTTTTTGCACACCTATAAACCACAAACCAAAATTTTAACGACCAATAGTTACATTTATTTTCTTGAAAAATGTAACTTTTATTTACTATATACAAAATATAATTTTTCACTAACACCAATTAATTGCACAGAAGCTTAATATTAGCTTTAATCTTATGATCTTTAAGACTGAGAAGGTTAAATAATATTTTAAAAAATGTAAAAAAAATAAACATTTTCTTTTTAATTCCATACATAATTTTTTATATTATTCATACAATTTGCTTTCTAAATCTAATAAAAATTCAACTTGTATGTTTTTTTTTTTTTTTTTTTTTTTTCCATTTAGATATGTAATAAATTTTTCAAGAACTCAATTAACGGAAAATTACTTTTTCAAAAACTTTAAAATCAAGAATTTATGTGACAAATAATTGTAATATATGTTTTCTGCAAAATAATTTCTTTGAGTCTTTTCAGTTCTGTTTGAAAAAAGTTCCAGACGAGAAAATATTTACAATTTTACACCAATTTGCAGTAAAAAATGTAATCGATTTCCAAGAACATGTTGATATAATGATATAAAGTTTTTTTCTATTAAATTTTAAACGCTTTCTGTTTAAAATATTTATCCATTTACTTCGCAAAATGTAATTTCAGTTTCAGAAAATCAACAATGAGAAATGTGTATCTGAAAAAAGATTTAGAATATCTTTTGTTTTAGATTATCTTTCGTGAGATAGTTGAATAAAGAAAAGATATGGAAGTTGAAGAATTTAAATTTAGAAGTAAGAAATTTATTTTAAGACACAGATGTCTTTTATAAAATTTAAATCTTATACGAAGCTTAAAATGTTCACAATGTATCTAAAACTTTATTTTAATGATTTCTATAGAAAATAAATTTCTTTAAGCAGTTGCATAGTTTTCATAAAACAAATGTTTATGTATATCATTAACTTGTATGAAAACAGTATTTTAAAACAAGTTGTAAGAAAACAGTATTTTAAAGTTTAATTCCAAAACTTTGAAATTATAAATATTCATGGATTAATCATAGAAAAAGAATCAGACATCGGTATCTATTAAAATTATTTGGTTTTATTTTAAAAGCGCAACAAACCCGTTTATAGTAAAGCTAAGAGAGGTCGCTTACAAAAATAATCAACAGGAAAGAGTTAAACGTTCCAGATAGGTGTTTACCAGCATTAATGCGGTTTCCACATGAATGTCCACGCTGACATTTCCGACCATTTTGGATCAAATATTGTTATTTTGTTTTGTTTCATCAACATAAGAGCTTAAATTTCCATAACTGATACTCAGAATTTTATAGGATGTCCGTAGTACAAAATATTTTGAATTTAAACGATTTCTTACAAGCTATTACCTAGACTAGGAATTAAAAAAATCATTTTAGAAGTGGCCAATAAATAAAATGCTGCGCAATATGTCCTTCTGAATTTGAGCATCTGGTGCTTAGGAGAGATGACGCATTTCCCCATAAATATTTTAGTACAAGGAATGATTTTGTTGTTTGCAAATTTTCATGAATTCGAATTTGCATGTAAAACGTATAAAGGAATAAATTTTGTAATAATTTTCGAAAAACACACAAGTAATGAAACCAAATTTAACAAATTATTATTTTTTTAAATATTATTGTAAATTAAAAAAAGGAATAAATTAATAATACTGTTGTTATTGCATTAATTTTACATTATTATTTCTGTTAATCTATTAATAAATTACTTCTTTCTAAATTAATTAATTATTTATATATATATATTTTATTTATGAACAATTAATTTGCCAATAAAATTAATTTTGATAGCTGAAATAAATTTTCTGGCAAATGATATTTTTCTCCTAATAATTAACGTATACTTGAATTTTTCATGTCACAATGCCAAATGTTTAGGGAAATAAATCGGAGAAAGGATTATGTACCGAAGGATATATCTAAAGTCAATCATAAATGTAACATAATATTGCTCACATAAAATGCGAGCAGCTGTATAGGAAATTCAGCATTTAGGAATCTTGAAATTTACCCTGAAGCAAAATGATTATGAAAAGCGAACGATGGGCTGAGAGTCGTAAATAGGTAAGGAGGTATCTAAGAAACCAACTGTTTATATACAAAATGTTGACTACTGTGTGAAATCAATGTAATTCTTGAACACGTGATCATGCAAAGAAAGCCTAAAGATTCACAATAACAACGGTATTGATTGTGTATGAAGACAAGATCGGTTAGCATTAACAAAAATAAATAAAGTTTTGGAAATAAATGTGGAGAAATTACCAAGTTTTCAAACAGATCAGCATTAATTTTTAAATATAAATGAGCTTGTTTTTTCTACATTTTAAACATTATTTTTAAGTATCCACAGCTAATACAAAGATATTTATTATGAAACACCTTACAGAAAAGTAATTTAAGTATAATTATTTTTGTTAACAGTGCGGTTAATATTAAGAACAATCTCTGCTACTAAATGTTCTATCTCTCCTACCTTGTAAGGAGTAAGGAAAAGAGATTGCGCAAAATAGTTTTTTTGGTTTTATACTACTATTCTATTAAATTACAGCATAAAAACAAAACAATAATGGAAATGCATAAAAAACAACTGAAGTTAAAATTATTCAAGGATAGTTTCCCAAAAAAGTAATATTTAGATTTTTTACTATTCTTCTTTTGATATGTGCGCAGACTCTTCGGGCTTTAGTATACAGGGTGTTTTAAAAAATGCAGGCAAAACTTCAAAAGGTAATAATAGGAATCCAAATAAACATCTTTCATCGAAGAATACACGTGACAAAACTAAGATTGAAAAATATTCTCCGTACAATCATTCATTGAGCCTCTGAGACTTTTCTATTTTGCAGTTCTGTAGATAAAACCCCTATCCGCATTTTTACAAGTAGTGAATGGAGCATAGTTCGATACGTTTCTACAAAAATTGACAGTTACGTATCCGGATAAATGTATTTTTGTAGATTTTTGTATTAATCAATTGTAAATGTCTAGCGCGTATGCAAAATCGAGGTGAAAGTTTGGATACGCATACTTATTTCTCACCATTTAACAATTGGATGCTATTAGCACGTTTTTCTTCCAATAACTCGAAACGGGGATGGAGCTTTAAAATTTGTGTGTCCAAAATTCCAAATGCACAAGCATCTTCAAGTTTTATTTTCAACTATGCATTCTTTGATGAAAATTACTTGTTTGGATGTGTATGTGTAGTATTACCTTAAATTGTTGAACATTTTTATGAAGCACATTGTGTAGTATAGTTCTGATATATTTCTTAGCTATCAGAGGCTTCGAGTGTCATAATGCGAATCAGAATATTTCATGACTACCTAATTTTAATCAAACTACATAAGAGCTCTTAAAAAATAAAACAAGAAAAATAAAACATACAGTTTAAAAGTATGAACAAGTAAGAAAAATCATGCTTTAAGCATAGATTATGAAGCACTTTCCAACACTTAATGAAATCTTTAACAAAATTTTGTTATTTAGGGAAATAATAGTGTATAGCCAAATATACCCAAATATGTATTCCAGTACATTAGAACAGCCCTGTATTTCATATGTCAGTTCATATAATGGGAAAATTTAGCTTAGCAAGAAAATACCCAGTAGCTTGAAATTTCTTTTTTAGCAATTCATACTATTAGATGGAAACATACTTGAATACTTTTGTTCAGCCATGTAGTTTACATTGTACCTTTATTACACGTCAGCATTAGGCTAAAAGTTATTGTAAACTAAAACACTTTTAAAACAACTGAAATCACATTCTCATAAATCATCATTCATAGGCGTCCATGTACCGAATACTTTGCGTGGCCCTGTATATCCTTTTATCTATATTATGCAAACATTTCTCAGTAAATTGAATGCAGCTCAGCGTAAAAATGCATAGCTTATTTAAGAACCACGTTTAAATAATTTACGCTCATATTCAGTAACGTTGGTGAGCTCTTTTGGGTAGCCCTGTATATGAACATTTATACACACCATATAATGTGCATATATTTAGCGAAATATAAACGCGAATATCATAATTAAAATGCATTTCATCCCTCCATCAGCCATCATCGGACACATATACGGTACTTCGGAAAGAATATACTATTTGAAATCTTTTGTATGGCCCTGTAAATGGTATGTACTTCATATTATGCAAGACAGTAGTGTATAATTTATATTAAGCTTCAGTGACATATATCAATTTTATTATACATGAAAAAGCTTAATATATTTAAAATATGTCACACACAATTCCCCCTTTTACCATTATCTAATGGAATTCTTTTGTATGGCCCTGTAAAAGAATAATAGCTACATTTTCACCTTATATTTTATAGAATGCATATTTTAATATGTTTGACAGGGTATAACATCTTTAAAATTCCTTTGAAGCGATTTTTCCCCATAGGCCGTAATGTAATAGGAAACTTTTGATTCGTCCTGTAGATAAACTAATCATGGTAGAAACTTCATTTTCGATAGGACTTGTGCTAGGGTAAACGTCAATAACGTCCTAAAATTTCATGGTAATCCGAGTATATTAACGATTTTTTCTCATAGGCCGTAATGTAATGGGAAAATTTTGATTCTCTCTGTAGATAAACTAATCATGGTAGATACTTCATTTTCAGTAGGGTTTGTGCTAGGGTAAACCTCAATAACGTCCTAAAATTTCATGGCGATCCGAGTATATTAACGATTTTTCCCCATAGGCCGTAATGTAATGGGAAACTTTTGATTCTCTCTGTAGATAAACTAATCATGGTAGATACTTCATTTTCAATAGGGTTCGTGCTAGGGTAAACCTCAATAACGTCCTAAAATTTCATGGCGATCCGAGTATATTAACGATTTTTCCCCATAGGCCGTAATGTAATGGGAAACTTTTGATTCTCTCTGTAGATAAACTAATCATGGTAGATACTTCATTTTCAATAGGGTTTGTGCTAGGGTAAACCTCAATAACGTATAAAAATTTCATAGCAATCCGAGTATATTTACGGGAGTTAGAGCGCGGACAGACGGACAGACGGACAGACAAACCGAATGCATAAGCACTTTTCAACTTTGTTGGAAAGTGCTAAAAATGGGATATACAAGCATGCGCGTCTTTTAACGTTCAATCTATAGTACTTATAGTTTTCAACGCTTAAAAATGTATAGAGAGAAAAATGAGCCTCTGAGATATATTGGTTCAAACCCCATAGCTATAATTACTGCCCTGAACTAATTCAGTAGAACTTACATTTATGAACCTTTTATATACCATTGTTCACTCAAGATTTTCCATATACAAGAAAAAAGAACAAGTTAAATGTTAGATTCTGTCATTGCAGAATTCAGTTTCGCCTCTGATTAGAAAAAAAAATAATTGATAGAGGATTTTTAGATGGGCGACCCCAGAGCGGCGTGAAATACCCAATTGAATAGCAATTACTCTCTGAGACATTGGAATTGCGGAATAATAAAGAGATACATTTTAACGTGCTACTTCTTCATTGAGTAGATTCATCAAAAACGGGATTTTTTGTTTAGTTTAAACGCTTTTTTATAGACTCTGAGTAAAAGGAAATGCAATTTAACAATAAAACGAGTGGAATCCCGTCAAATTCGACGAATGAAATGTTTAAAAGACCCGATCGATTCGTTTTAAAAAAAGAAAAAGTAATTACTTTATTGAATCAATATATAATAAATATATTTACAAACTAAATGTCAAGTTTGCCAGTTACACTTTTGCATGCCAATATTCGCACATCGTCAATTAGAATTGTAATCTGAGTGCCGGCGAAATCCATAAATTTTATTTTATATGCACTCACAAAAAATAGTTTTATTAAAAAAAAAAAAAAAAAAAAAAAAAAAAAAAAAAAAAAACACTAATTTTATTTTTATTGTGACATTATTTTTACTAACTGAAGTCATCTGAAAGTAAAATCTCAATCTCAGTCCATAATGAAAAGAAATATTGAAATGTAATATTGGGTACTAACAGGTTATCCCGTCGACTAAAAAATATCGCCAAACTATGAGATTAAAATCCAATAACGGATGATCGTGAATGTCACATTCAATGATATCAAATACGATTTATGTGTTTAAAATGTCATTAAGTGATTTTTATTTCCACTTTTTATTAATATTTTCATTAATATTCTACAAATTATTTGCTTTTTCATTATTTAAAATATAAATTACTTCAATATGTATAATTTGGCTATTAGTTTGGCGATTTGTATAATTTGGCGAAATTGGTCGACGGGATAACAGAATAGTACCTAATATTGTTATGAGTGAAAATGCGATGCTTTAAATAAAGACGTCACTTTCTCTTCATATGTTTTTTAAAAGTTACTGTTATTAGTAATATGAAAAAGGCATCCGTAATAATATTGTAATTTCCATTTTTCTGGTTGCTGAATGACATCACTTTCCTCATTTGAAATTTTTCTTATTTTCCTTCAGATATTAATTTTTATCATAAATTATTTTCTGTTATTTTATTTACATTATTAACATTATTTCTCAGTAAATATATATTTTTTTACCTCAATTAGTGCATAATTATACGCAATCATTTTGGAAAAAAAAATTATTATCGAGAGAAAAGCTAAACTGAGTGCCACCATTTTGAAGAAATATCGTAAAAAGCATTTAAAATTAAAAATAAAATATAAAAATGGAAATAAATTAAAAAATAGCTAAAATCGGCACAACTAAAAATAAATAGCTGTCATTTAAAAAAGTAATTATCAAAATCGGTTGAGTAGAAAATTCCGGGCTGATGACACGACATTTTTTAGCTTGTCTGAAAGAAATAGCATCGGAGGCTAATAAAAAAAAAAAAAAAACAATATTGTATGAAAAACCTTATTTAAAATGAAAAATACAATTTCAATCTAAAATACTTTTTATATGATTGGTGATCAATTTTTAATTAATTTAAATTTTTGCTATTTTTTTCATATTTTAAAGAATTTTTTATTTTAAGTTTTATAACAGAAAATTTAGTTAGCTATATGGATAATCTGTTATAGAAGTCAAAAATAGATTTTTTAATAAGGTGAAGTCGTATGTATATAATTAAATCTTATATTAGGAAATTTGCAATATTCATGATAAACATGTAATATTCTGTTCATTTCAGATCAGAAAAAATACATTTTATCAAATATTTTTGATACTTGATTTTTTATTTGTTACTTTTTAAATTATTATTTTCGCATGATTAAAATTATGTGTCCTATTAATAATCGCCATTCAAATCTGAGTCGAATTACAAAAGTTTAAGTAAATTAAAAATCGAAGTAATGAAAATTTGAACATTGTGCTATTCCATGGTATCCAAATATTGATACAGATTTTTTTGAAGATTATAATATATTGCGGTCTTCCAAATTATAGTACAAATTTAAAAGTTAAATATTTTGTTTTATTATTTCTTACCTGCCATGAAATTCTTATAGAAGAAGAATCTAATGGAATGGCTTTCACATGACGGGGAGGACTTCTGGGAGCTGAAAATAAATTAAAATTTTAAATTAATAAACAAATTACCATGAATTGAATATTGATTAATTGTTTGATATATGTGTATATTTCGTTGAATTTATCACAGTCGTGGGAATAATGGCATTTTTGTCAAAATTTATGCTTAGGTTAAGCTTCACACATATATCTTCTTTTTTTTATAGATCATGTATATTTCCAACAAAGAAAACATTTTTTAATGCCTTTTTTAAATAACATATCAAAAATAATAGGTACATATGTCATATACCCACCACATTGGCGCTACATTTTTTCTGATGACAATTTGGCAGAAACTTCATTTTCAAGTACTAATTACATATGTATGTATATATTTTCCATTATTTTAAAAAGGAAATAACATTAAATAAAAAAAAATAATAATTAGCAAATATAGAGTAAACAATTTGTATAATTTTAAAAAGAAAAGAAAATAAAAAAAAGTTTATTAATGAATATCAATAGCCTTATCAATATCAATATCAATATCTTATATCAATAATTCTTAATATCAATCTTAATGTCAATAGCCAGATTCCTAATCGGGAAATAAAATTGCAATTTTGTTGCATTCGTGCCAATATGGTGCGTGTATCGCATCTTCGCCAATAAATATTATGTAAATAAATTCTTTAAGAGATATATTTAATCTATAAAATACTGTATAAAATATAAATCATTATTTAAATGAAAAATTTCTTTTTCCGATAATTATGCAATATTTTAAATTTTAAAATAATTTTATTTGTAAATAAATAGTTTGATTTTTTCCCAGTACGAATATAACAATATTGTTACACAATAATGATAACAAATTGCAACTGTTTTATTTTTATTTATTTATTTATATAACTAATGTAATAAATATTTAATGAGTATTGAGAAACTTAATATCATTTCTGGTACTTAAAATAATAAACTTCATGGGATAGGATGTATATTTAACAATGGGTATTTTTTTAATATGATGTATAATCTTAAAAAAAAAATGTATATTTTTAAATTTCTTAATAATATTGGAACGAAAAGAAAAATAACGATCCAAACTAAATTAACATTAATTTAGCATTTTACATATTGCTTCAGAGTACTTACAGCAGTTTTTTTAATATTTTCTCTTTAAATTGCTAAATTATCAATTCCTCTCTCAGAACATTTTAACTAAAATTTTAACAAGAGCGAATACTTAAGTAAGCCTTATAAATTTTAATCTTATATAATCTTAGGTAGATAATTCACATAGTTCGTGCAAAGGTTCATTTTACATTACTTTACGAAGTTTAACAAAGCCAATAAGTAAACATTTTTTATTTATTTTATTTTATTATTCTTTGAAAATCTCGAGTATGTAAGGAAAAATAAATAATCATTTGTTCAAAATACCGGGTGATCCAGAAGTTCCGGGAGTTTTGAAATGCTAATAATTAACAAACTATAAATAATAGAAATATGCGGTTTTCACAGAAATGCTTAGAAACTTATGGGTTTTTTTTCGATGAAACAAACATATAAAGTTAGTTACACTTTTTGCCAACAGGTGGCGCTAATATTGATAGTATTTTTTAAGGTTTGATACAGATCACTAAAAAGAAAGAATTGGTGTCTAAGGGTTACAAATTTTCATTATGACACTCATAGCTTAAAAGTACCGCCGTGAGCCGATGTAAAACAACGTGCACACCATCTTCAGAGCAAAAAGAAATTCCATAAGAAATTTCAGTTCATCGTGAAATTACAAGTGTACTGCACTCACCATGAGCTAATGATTTCCATTGAGTATTGGCATCGAATTCTATCTCATTTACGATTGCAAGAGACGTTTGGGGTTTCCTGCTTTTATCACGATCTTCCTATGAGCCCTTTTCTCAAACCTTGTTTACAATAACTTTCACGTATGTGGCCACATAATTGGCCATGGAATATTTTGCAGTTTTAACTTCACGTATTGTACGATAAGAACACAACTCGACATGGAAGAAAGCTTGTCTTAACATAGCAGTTACCACCAGACAGCCCCGCCCCCTGTTGCTGAAAATTTTAACTAAATATATTTAAAAAAATTCGTTCTAAACAAAAATCCCGCATGTTTCTGATCACGTATCTGAAAACCGGACCTTTGTATTGTACATAGTTTCCTAATTATTAACATTTCAAAACACCCGAAACTTCTGGATCACCCGGTATTTATGCTTAATGATGTGGGTGCATAATAAAAATCTGATAACAATAAAAACCCCATTATCTAAAATAACTCTATTTTCATAGATGAATCATATTTATATTTATAATATTTTCAGTAAAATATAGATATTTTAATGCAGAGAAGTATTATATTTAGTTTAACATAATTTTTTTGCTTATGAATCTAAATATAATATAATCTAAATAATAATTTATTGGCATTTGTTTTATTTTTGATAATGCAACTTTCAATATTTAACTTATTATAGTTTAAAACATTTCAATTTATTTTTAAAAACTTACAACTATTAGTTGATTTTTTTTATTGCTAAGGTATTAAATGTAACTTTTATATTTACTTTTATCATAAAAAAAAAACATTATACTGTTTGTTATTCTAAGAGATGTTAAATTTGTGAACATGACGAGATTTTATGTACAATTTCTATTAACTTTCTGATATCCGAGGTACTAGTGGTTCCGATTACCTCGAGTAATCGAGGTCAAAGCCAATATTACACCAATAAGTAAATGTTTTTTCTTTCATTTTTTCCCTTTGGAAATCTTGAGTATAGGGTAACACCCCCAGTAATTGGCATGCACCAGTGATTGGCACATTTTACAAACATGTCCTAAAAAAAGATTTTTATCCAGTCATTTAAAAATTCAAGACCATATATCAGTTATATGCTCATTTACGTTAAAGATTGCAACTTTGATTTATTTTACAAGATGACGATAGAGCCTAGGAAAAAGAAACAAATCTGGCTTGTATCAAATTAGCCATTTTGTTGCAAATTCTTGTTCTTTGGCTTAAGGAAGGCATGTTTTTCAATTCATTATTATCTGATTTATAATATATTTTAAATTATAATTGACAACAGTTTTGTTTAGTTAAAAAGGGTTAGTTTAATTGTGTAAAAGTATTTTCGACACAAATATTTGGATTTCTGAATTAATGGTAGTTGCCAATTAATGGTGCTTCAATTTTGCTAGTTCCGAGTAATTGGCACCTATTCCAATTACAAGGAATTCGCAAGGAATTTGAGATTAGACCATTTATTTCGGAAGTACTTTTAAAATTATAGACTAATTTTGTTTCTCATTTGATTTTATTTGAAAATATAAATTTTATCAGTAATTGGAATCCATTAAAGATTCATATGACAATTACTGGGGACAGCATGACAATTACTGGATATTAATGTAAGTATATTGTATTGTTTTAAAGTGTTCACATTTCAGATTAATATGCTGATTTCTTACTCTCGAAAACCTGAAATATGGCATCTTCATCTACAGTAAATTCATTTAAAGCGATTAAACCCAATACAAAATGTAAAGTTTTTTTTTTATTATAAACATATGCCAATTACTGGATCACAAGGTGTCATACATTGGTGCTCTAGGTGCCAATTACTAATGATTTCAGCAACTTTTTATAAATATATTTTTATAAAAATACTTTTTCAATTTTTTTTTTGCTTTTAGTGGGCAAAATAGATGCACAGATATGCATTCTTTGATTTAAAAATATTTCCAAGTAAATAGCTTATTTCTTTGTAATGAAAATTTAAGTAAGTTTAACGACAAATTCTTAAAGTGCCAATTACTGGGGATGTTACCCTATAAGAAAAATAAATAATCACTTATTCAAAATTTTAATGTTTAATGATGTGGGCACGTAATAAAAATATAATAACAATAAAAAACCCATTATCTAAAATAAATATTGTTTTTATAAATAGATAATTTTAATATTTCAGTAAAATGTAGATATTTTAATGCAAAGATGTACTCTGTTTAGTTGAAATATTGTTTTGCTTATGAATCTAAAACAAGAGATTGATTCATTGGAATAAATTTCTCATTCTGTTTCCAGAAGTGAGAATCGATATTTATCATAGGAAACGAAGCGGAATCTGTTTTCCTATAAAAGTAAATATTTAGCTACTCTCATACTACCTTCAATGAAATTCACTGCACAAACAAAACAACGGACAAATCCTAAATTATTTCTGATTAATATATTAGCTATTTCTGATTTAGGTATTTATAAACACACTATAAGATTCAGCATTAGTTACGTCAATAATAATAAAAATGTAAATTTATATGTCATTACTTTTTTCAATATATTTATCAGTAATTATGCATTAACCTTTACTGGACTGTTTTATACCGTGGTATCTTGTATTCTTAAATCCATGTGTAATCTAGTGGGAATTAAAACACCTTTATGCTACAGTAGAACCTCGATTCCGAGCCAATAATAAAGTTTGATTTTTTTTTTTTTTTTTTTTTTTTTTTTTTTTTTTTTTTTTTTGTAAATAACTTTATAAAATAACACTTTTTAGTTCACTGACTATGTACCGCAAATATTTGGAGAAAAAAAAGCGATGTCTCACCAATAATTTTTCTGTTGCTCAAAAGTTGCGTGAGCGGTAAGCCACTGACAGAAAATCGGGGCTACTATAAAATCGTAACTTCATTGCTTGTAAATGTTAATAGTAAATTGTTTGTAGTTTATTACTATAATACTTTAAAAATAATTTCAAACTATATTTTCTTACATATGTCAAATAAAAAATATCAAGAAATTATATTGTTTATAATTATTTATAAATAAAATTATTTTCACTTTATAACTATAGTTCTTTAAGATTAATTTCAAACTATATTGTCTTACATATGTCAAATAAAAATATCAAGCAATTATATTGTCATATTATTTTTTGAAATTTGTTTTATTTTTGATAATGCATGTTTCAATATTTTACTTAGTATAGTTAAAAAACGTTCAATTTGCTTTTTAGAATTTACTGCTAGTATTTGATTTTTTTTAAATTTCCTGCAATATTAAATTTAACTGTTATATTTACTTTTATCTTAAAAAATATTCTACTGTTTGTTATTATGAAAGATATTAAATTTGAGAACACGAAGAGTTTTTATGCACAATTTTTATCAACCGAAATTTCCGATGTCTCACGATCACAATTATCTCAGATAATCTAGGTTAAAGCCAATAAGTAAATATTTTTTCTTTCATTTTTTTTTCTCTTTTGAAAATCTCGAGTATGTAAGAAATAATAAATAATAACTTGTTAAAAATATTGATGCTTAATTTTGTGGGTGGTTAATAAAAATTTTTAAACAATAAAAACCCCATTATCTAAAATAAACATCATTTTTATAAATGAATCATATTTGTATTTACATTATTTTGAGTAAATTACACATTTGCTTTATTTTTGATAATGCATATTTTAATATTTAACTTAGCATAGTTGTTAAAAAAAAAGAAAAAAGAAAAAGAAAAAAAGAAAAAAATCTCTCAACCTTGTTTTTTAAAATTTAGTACTAACAGTTGATTTTTTTTTTTTGTTGTTTTTGCTCAGGTATTAAATATAACTGTTATAATTACTTTTGTCTTTCAAAACGAACACGACGAAATTTTATGCACAATTTCTATTAATTGAAATTTCCGATATCCAAAGTACTAGCGGTTCCAATCAACTCGGATAATCGAGGTCAAAGCCAATAAGTAAATATTTTTTTCTTCGATATTTTTTCCTTTGAAAATCTCGAGTATATAAGAAAAAAAATAAGAATTCGTTCAAAATATTGATGCTTGATGATGTGGGTTCGTAATAAAAATATGACAACAATTAAAAACCCCATTATCTAAGATAAATATCATTTTTATAAATGAATTATATTTATATTTACATTTATTTGTGTAAATTATAGATATTTTAATGCGAAGATGAACTTGGTATAGTTTAACACAGTTTTTTGCATATGAATCTAAAGCAGAAGAGTGATTTATAAGACAAAAATCTCATTCTGTTTACAGAAGCATGAATTGATATTTATTAAATTAAACGAAGCGGATTGTTTTTTCCTATAAAGTAAATATTTAGCTACTCTCATATTACCTTGAATGAAATTCACTGCAGAAACAAAACAACGGACAAATTCTAAACCATTTCTGGATAATATATCAGCTAATGAAACTCCATATAACGATGGATACGTAGATACACTATTATTTTAACGCAATAAATCTGATTGGTAAATTTATCATACGAAATGAATATTTCCAACTGAGCGAAAATTTTCGCTCAGTTGGAAATATTCATTCCGTATGATAAATTTACCATTCAGTTTGATTGTGTTAAAATAATAGTGTATCTACGTATCCATCGTTATATGGAGTTTCCTTACCTGCGGTTTATTCTGCCGAGCTGTCTAAATGACAGATCAGATGTTATTACCAATAAGGTTATCCGAGCGAAAAATCCCAGTCGGCTGTCACCCAGTTAGCTTAACAGGTAAAGCATTGGCCGTGTAAGCCAAGTATCTGGGTTCGATTCCCGGCCTGGGCAATTTTTCGCTCAGTTGGAAATATTAATTTCGTATGTTAAATTTACCAATCAGTTTGATTGTGGCAAAATAAGTTGTTCAGCTGTTTTTGATTTAGGTATTTTATAAATCAAACTCTAAGGTGAAAACACTAGTTACTTAAAGAAAATAAAATGTAAATATATTTTTTATTAATTCCGCTATATTTATCTGAAAATATGTAATCACGATTTCCTTTAGTAGACCGTTTTATACGGTGGTATCTTATAATCATATATACGACGTAACATCTAACGGGAATGTAAACAAATTTATATTACAGTAGAACCTCGTTTAACCGAGCTTCGATTAACTGAGGTTTCCGAAGTGAGGGTTTAACCGAAGAGATAACAAACTCGGATTTTTTTTTTTTTTTTTTTTTTTTTTGGTAAATAAAACCTTAAAGAACCTCACTCTTTTGTTCACTGTCTATGCCCCTAAAATATCTGGAGAAGCGAAGCGATGTTACACCGATAAATTTTTTGTTGCTCGTATGTTTGAGTGACTGGTAGCCTTTGATAAAAAATCGGAGTTACCAAAAAAATGCCAATTTCATTGCTTATAAATTGTAATAGTAAATTATTTTTCCTTCATTACTATAGTTCTTTAAGAATAATTTCAAATTACTTTTTTTTACATAAGTAGAGTAAAAAATATCAGAAAATTATATTGCAATGATAATTATTTGAAATGATGAAATATTTTGACATTTGTTTTATTTTTGATAATGTATCTTTCAATATTTACCTTAGTATAGTTAAAAACTTTCAATTTACTTTTCAAAAAATTAGTATTAGTAGTTATTATTTATTATTATTTGCTGGGGTATTAAATATAACTCTTCATAAAAACATTTTTTGTTTGTTATTCTAAAAGATGGTAAATTTGCGAACAAGACAAATTTTTATTCACAATTTCTACTAAACAAGATTTCCGATATCTGAGGTACTAGCGGTCCCAATTTTCTCGGATAATGGAGGTCAAATATTTTTTTCCTTCATTTTTTTCTTCTTTGAAAATCTCAAGTACATAAAGAAAAGTAAATAATCATTCGTTCAAAATATTCATGCTTAATTAAGTGGGTGCGTAATAAAAATATGACAACAATAAAACCCCCATTATCTAAAATAAATATCATTTTTAGGTGCGTTCGTAATTATATAATACGTAGCACCTATAGTTGTCGTTCAGTCCGTCCGTCTGTCCGTCCGTCTGTCCGTCCGCATATAACAACGCAAAAACTACCCAACCGAATCGTTTGAAATTTAAAATACATAATTATTACATAATTTTGTCGAGTCATTTCAAATTTTATGAAAATCGGATGCATAGATCAATTACAGGGGCAATCAAAAGTATTCCATTACATTACGGTCAATGGGGAAAAAAGTTTCAAATGCATTTTAATCGTTTGAAATTTAAAATACGCAATTATTACATAATTCTGTCGAGTTATTTCAAATATTTTGATAATCGTGTGCATAGATCAATTACAGGGGCAATCAAAAGTATTCAATTACATTATGGTCAATTAGGAAAAAGTTTCAAATATATTCTATACGTTTGAAATTTAAAATACATAATTATTACATAATTTTGTCGAGTTATTTCAAATTATATGAAAATCGGATGCATAGATCAATTACAGGGGAAATCAAAAGTATTCCATTACATTACGGTCAATGGGGAAAAAAGTTTCAAATGCATTTTAATCGTTTGAAATTTATAATACGCAATTATTACATAATTCTGTCGAGTTATTTCAAATATTTTGATAATCGTGTGCATAGATCAATTACAGGCGCAATCAAAATTATTCAGTTACATTATGGTCAATTAGGAAAAAGTTTCAAATATATTCTATACGTTTGAAATTTAAACTACATAATTATTACATAATTTTGTCGAGTTATTTCAAATTTTATGAAAATCGGATTTATAGATCAATTATAGGGACACTCAAAAGTATTCCGTTACATTACGGTCAATGGGAAAAATGTTTCAAATGCATTTTAATCGTGTTACACTCATACGAACTTAATAAAATTTATATGCAACTATAAAGTACATATTATAATATACATCATACATAATTTGTGGTGCAAAGAACATTTGTTATTGATTTACAAGGCCACACAAAAGTATTACATTATATAATGGTATAGGAAGAACATTGTTTGATGAGCGTTTTAATTGTAATTCACTATTTACAATTTTATGAGATTGACATATGAAAGTAATATTTTTAAAACTTCGTTATCGTACGAACGCACCTAATTTGCTACGCTTCACGTGCAATTTCCAACTTGTTATAAATGATTCCTATTTATATTTACATTATTTTGTGTAAATTATAGATATTTTAACACAAAGATAAACTCCGTTTAGTTTAACTTATTTTTTTGCTTAGAATCTAATTTTTTTTCGTAATCTAAAGCAGGAGAGTGAGTTATAGGAATAAATTTCTCTTTATATTTACAGAAGCGTGAATTGATATTTATTAAGTGATACGAAGTGGATATGTTTCCTATGAAAGTAAATATTTAGCTATTCTCATATTACTTAGAATGAAATTCACTGCATTAACAAAACAACGGATAAGTTTTAAACCATTTCTGAATGATATCAGGTAACCAAGAAAGTTCGTGCGGTTTTTGAGAACAGCTACTTTTGTTCCGTAGGCGTGGTCATACTGATTCTGATGACGTCATTTCTGTACATTGCCTTTAAATTGCAATCTGTAGAGAGTTGTTTAACGTATCTCACGTTTCGCTATCAGTTTTGTAGGAAGTACAATCGTTGATAAAGGATGTCGTTGACAAAGAAGATTTTGAGGCCTATTTTGCCCTACTATTTCAATTTAGGAAACAAAGCTGCAGATGCCGCTAGAAAAATATGCTCCGTGTTTGGAGAAACTTTAGTGAGTGAACGGACCGCTCAAAAGTGGCTCAGCAGATTTTCGTCCTGAGACGAAAGCCTAGAGGACAAGCCCCGTGTTGATCGTCCATCCATCTTACACCAAGTCCAGCTGGAAGAGGAAATTAAACAGAATCCTGATCTAACGTGCCAGGAGCTTGCGCAAAGTTTTTGGAATATCTGAAGAAACCACCCGATCGCATCTTCATAGCCTTAGGATGTCGTGGAAACTTGATAAGTGGGTTCCTCATGTCCTGTTTGAGGAAAACAAGCTCCAACGATTGAACATATGCTTGTCATTGCTTTCGCGCCACAACAAAGCCTCTTTTCTGTATCAGATATTGACATGTGACGAGAAATGGGTAATGTATGATAACCGAAAGACAAAACATCATTGGTCGACTTCTGGTTCCGTCTCATTGGTTGCTAAACCGAACATCCATAAAAAAAGATAATGCTGTGTATTTGGTGGGCTAGCTCTGGTGTTGTTCTCTATGAATTCTTAGAAAGCGGGAAAACAATCACAGCCGAAATCTACTCGTCGCAGTTGAAAAGGGTTTCAGCTGCTTTGCTCGAAAAGCAGCCAGCGCTGGTCAACTGGAGAGGAATTCTTCTTCTCCACGATAATGCCAGACCTCATACAGCAAAAGCGACCAGGGACGTGATAAAAACATTGGCCTGAGAATATTTTCCTCACCCACCTTATTCCCCGGACATCGCCCCATCGGACTATTACTTGTTTTTAGCCATGGATAATCACCTGCGGGAACAGCAGTTCCAAACCCAAGATGATGTCGCATAAAGTATAACCCAGTTTTTGGACGCTAAACCAAAAGATTTTTTCAAAAAGGGTATTTATAAGTTTGTGTCTCGTTGGGGAACACGTAATTGAAGCCAATATTGATTATTTCAAAGAATAAAATAAGTGTTTGAGATTTTTATGGGTCTTTTTATGTCTGATGAAAACCGCACGAACTTTCTTGGTTACCTGATATATTAGCTGTTTCTAATTTAGTATTCTACAATCAAAATGTAAGGTGAAAGCATTAGTTACTAAAAAATAATAAAAAGGAAATTTTATTTTTTATATTTTCCACCTTATTTATATGTGCTTTTTCAATAACTCTTTTTCTTACTAGACTGCTTTTTAATACAGACTAGTAAAGAAAAGTAAGTCTAAAAGAAGTTTCTTGTATTCATAAATCCATACAAATTCCAGTGAGAATAAAAACACTTTTATGTTATTTTCAATAGATAATCAGAAGAAGATTAGCATGCAGGTCTATATTTAGCTGGCAAAGTGACATATTGTAATTACATTGAAAAATAAAATGTGGAAGTTTATAAAATTTTAATAATATCAAACGCATAAAATTGGCGTTAATATAGCATTTTACGTTTTGCCTTATAGCAGTTTTTGAAATAATTTCCACTTAAAATGCTAAATTAGTTTTTCCTTTCTTAGAACATTTTGACTAAAACTTTAACAACAGAAAATCCATAAGTAACCTTCATAAATTTTAAAGTGGTTCAACTTTAAGAATATAGTTCAACTATTTCATATAAATGTTCAAGTTATATTACTTCATGAAGAATAAAAAAGACAAGACTTACAAATTTTTTCTTTCATTTTTTTTCTTTGAAAATTTCAAGTATTTAAGGAAAAATAGATAACGTCTCGTTCTAAATATTCATGCTTAATGATGTGGGCTCGTAATAAAAATTTGACAAAAATAAAAACCCCAATTAAAAAAAAATAAATACCAATTTTTTAAATAAATCTTTTTTATATTAAGATTATTTTCTGTAAAATATAGATATTTTAATGCAAAGATAAACTCTGTTAAGTTTAAGATGTTTTTTTTGCTTGTGAATCTAAAACGGGAGAGTGATTTATAGGGGAAAAAAATCCCATTCTGTTTACAGAAGGATGAATTGATATTTATAAAATAAAACTAAACGAAGTATGTTTTCCTATAAAAGTAATTATTTAGCAATTCTCATATTAAACTGAATGAAATTCACTGCACAAACAAAACAATACTGACATTATAAATCAATTCTGAATGATAAATCAGCTTTTTCTCATTTAGATATTCTATAAATTAAACTGTAAGTCGAAGCATTAGTTGCTTAAAAATAATAAAATAAAATTATTTTTTTACTAATTCCGCCATATTTATCAGTGCTTGTGTAATAACGCTCTCCTTTACTAGTCAGTTTTATACCGTGATATGTTGTATTCATAAAACCATAGGGAATGAAAACACATTCATTTTACTTTCAATATATGAAAAGAAGATTAGCATGCATTTCTATATGTTGCTTACAAAGTGACATATTCTAATATCTTCAAAAAATAAAATGTCGGAATTTTGAAAATTTTCAATAACAGCAAATGCATTGATGATATGTTGCATTAAAGGAAGGTAAAATAATAATAAAAAAATCTTTACTAATTTCAGAACGGTATATACATATTTACGAATGTATGCATTGCATATATATCCAGCAAACACAGAGCTATCGCTTAACTATGGGCCGACAGCCACGGTTACAACTAATGGTGACACAATGCACCTTTTAGGAATGAAAGGCTTGTCTCACTGGTGACACCCCTAAAGGAGCCAGAATGGCACCTTTAATGAGGGTAAAAAAGATGGCACCCTTAATCCAGAGTGCCCAATAATAAAAAATTAAAAAATATAAAACCGACTTTTGGCCCTCGAAGGATTCGAACCCACAACGTCTGATTTCAATTGCAACGTTCTAACCACTCGGCCATCGAGCTCACCTTCAAAGTTTCCCTGAAATGTTCAAATGTCCTGAAATTCACAGGTTGCTTTATATAAAAAAGGCTCGCCAAAAATTAGCCATCCGAAGTTCTAAATGAAATTGGGATAGTGCATAGCGGTGATAGTCATCGTAGGAAAAAATTGCTGTTTTGATCCACCAGTGACGGCGAGTTGAAGGGCAAGGATACACATCACAGAGCATGCGCAAATGACTAAGGGATGAAAATCTCCCAACGGTGTGCATTGTGCGGCACCCTAATTAGCGTGAATCACCCAGTGAGAGATTAAAAGGCACCCCAAACCCATTTTCAAGCAAGCGGGTGTCAAATGGTAACACCTTTTCACCTCTGGGCGCCAAATGCATCTAGTTTGTCACCTTTATTTTTAACAGTGTGCCATTGGCGACGGTATCGACACGACGCCGTCCACCGTACAGGTTCCGTATCTTTTTCGCCGGGCAAGTGACACCCCACAGATAGTCTGCCTGTCCGGTATTCCGACACCAGCAGCCATTGAAAAAAATACAGCGTTGATGGATTCATCTATGATTTATCTTGAAAGTGTATTTGTTTATAATCCTAAAAAAGGTACTTCAGCGTAGGAACAAGTTGTCGTCGATCTGAGGACCCGAAGGACAAAACGTGAGTGCTTTAACCAATTGACCACCGAGCCTTGTTGCAGTCTTCACTTTTCGCTTTACATTAACGATGAATAATTGGGCGAGCTTGAAGAAAGCATTGATTTTAAAATCAAATTCTTCTTGAACCTAGAAGCCAATGACAGAATATCTCGATATATTTAACTAGTTTAAGCACTGACATATAAACATGTAAAATAAACTTATTTTCAACTGTGAATACTGGGTTATGCTTTACTTATAACATATCATCTATATTATATATTCTATATGTATATATATGCGTGTGTCATTATTATGCGTGTATTCAATAGATATTGTCAAGCATGGTTTTTAACAAACTTATTAAAAATTTTGGTATATGTTTTCCAAAATCATAACACATTATATTAATTTTGATGCCATACAGAAAAAACACTACAGAAATCAATATTCGAATTCAAGTTATTCATAAATGCGTTTTCTAATGATATTTATAATTTTGGCTTGTTATTAATTTTTTTTTTCATTCAAAGAGATTATTTTTTAATAAATATTTTCTTTTCGTCTCTAATTAGAAAAATGTGTATTTCTTTTACATTTATATATAAACTTTTTACGTTATAAATTGTTACGCTTATAAAAAATATTTGCAAGAAATTACGATTTACTAAGAGTTTTGAAAAGTATATTGAATACACTATTTACTTATAATTGATATTTTTTGGACAAAATACATAGAAATGCTTGTGTGACGGAAAAAATACACAAATATTTATTTATACATTGGAAAATAAAGTAGTTCCGCTAAACTAAAGCAGAATTTCTTATTTTGTTGTTTAGGAAAAATCTTTTTTTGTTTCTGTATGTCTGGACATAAATAAACTTACCGAATATTTTATTGTTTATAAATGACAACATACAAATAAACATATTTATTTATGCCTTATTTGTATAGATCTTTTTACTCTATTTAATTATAACATATATATGTATATATTTCTTTTCCTTACTCCATTAAAATGGAATTCATGCTTTGCTGCAACATAGTGAATTAGAGAAAAATCTAATCTCTGTAAAAGATACATTTTATTTTCCATAATTGGAAACTTTATTTGTATTTAGTCATCTGAAAAATATTTTTTTGGGGGGAAATGCATTATTTTTTTCTCCATTGCTTAGTGTTATGCTGAATAAAATTGGAATAAAGCAAATTCTGCCTATCAACTTTATTTTGTCATGAATGTTTGTTTTACTTTATAGAAAAATTTTAAAGTAACTGATTACAAAAATTACTTTGTTCAGATAAAGTTCCTTTTTGTTGTTTACCTTTTTTTGAACGTTATGTCTGATTAATACTTGAGGTAATTTTATGCTTCAATGTACTTGAATAATATTAATTAGGAAAAAAATGTTTGTACGATACTTATTGCAGAAAATTAGTATTGTTATTATTATTTATATAGATACTTTAATGGAAACACGTAAAATATATTTAAGTACTCAACTTTAAGATTGTGAAATCAAGAAGAAATTAAAAGGACAAAAATATGAATTTTCATGATCTTTAAAATAATATGTAATTTTTTTTCTTTTACCCTGAAAATCATTTACTACATTTGTTATTTAGTATATTTGAACTTTAATTTTTCAGCAATTTTGACTATTAATTTACCGATAAAAGTTGTAACACGCAGTTTAAATTGTTTAATTGTATGATCTGTACAATACACGGCTTGACATTAAAATTGCAACACCATGAAGGAATAACATGACGAATGTTAAAATCCCACGAAAGGAAAAAGTTGGAACAACCAAATGATTAGTATTTCATCGCATTTAGGGACGACGGCAGAAAAACGACATTTGAATCATTGCATAAAGAAAAGTGCTTCGGCTTTCGTTTGCTCAGACTATCATGATTTATTCAAATCGAGAGTGTGAAATATCGTTCTGTGGTATCGCCCGTGTCACTGCTCAAAATCCATCCAATATCTTATGAATATGTATTTTATGCGTTTCAAAATGACCGACTTGCATGATATCAACGCCTTCCCATGACTAAAGCCTGAGACTATAGACATACTGTGAGATCGATCATGGAAAAACATACATCCACATCACGGACCATTAGTCAGGAAATGAAGATATTTGCAGCACGGCCATTATTTGGTCGTACGGTGCGATGACGTTAACAGCAGCGTGGACTGTGAGTACGTCAACCATTACTTGCGCTTTCCATGACAATGCAGCCGCTTGAGAGAGAGACGACATCTCTAAGGCCTCGAATGACAAAGCTGAATACAAGAGCAATACTATGTCGTATTACAGACGAATACCGGTTCTGAGTGAAAGATTTTTATGGCCGTATACGTGTCTGGAGGCTCAGAAGAGAACTTTCGTTACTTGCTTACTTGCGATATAGGCATAGGGACCTTGCCTCTGGTGTGGTAGTTTATACAGTCATTAGTTATACGACACGCACGTCTCTAGTTTTAATTTAAGGTAATTTGGTACATTTATGACATCTTATATGAGAAAGTTGCGCCCTGTCTACGCCTTACGCGGTCTTACGCCGCCTGTGCTCTGCCTACGAGATTTGCTAAATGCCATCTTCGAACGAGGTAATTCAAAACCACATAATACATGCTGTTTTCTGACTTTCTTCGATACCCAGGGTATTCCATTTCTGCCCTGGCTTCAATGGTCTCCAGATCTGTCACCCATTGAAAACATCTTGTCAGGGATTCCTGAGAGACTGCCCCGATGCCACTCTCCAGTTAATAAGGTTGATGGAGTGTGGAATAGACTTGAAGCAGTATAGAATGCGTACCCGTTTCTGACATCCAAGTCCAATTCGACAACATGTCTGACCTGGTAAGGGCAATTTTATCTGCCAAGAAGGGCTAAATTGTTGGAAACTGTACGCGGTTATACTTTTAAAATGTGCCTTAATTGGTATAAAAATAAATAAATAAATAAAATTTCCGAATTGTGTAAAAGAAATCAAATGAATTTTTAATAAAATCATTTTTCTTCATTGAGTCTTTTATTTATTTATTTATTTATTTATTGCAATAAAATGTTAAAATAGTACGGAATCCACTTAAATATATGTCTTGAAAGAAGAACATCAATTTTAATCGGGTAATTATTCATTTTAATTATGCAGGTGATCCTTTTTTAAGCCTCTAATATTTCATAAAATTCTAGATATGCGCTTTCGTATACATGAAGAATAGTTCAACTATAACAATTGTTGATCTAGTACAGAGGAATACGTGTTTATCAAATGGCAACAAGGCACATTTAGCTGCGTTTTCTTAATGAATATTATATATATGTTACTATGTTATGAGCTGTCTGCGTTCTGAGTGATTTCGTCAGAATCTTTGCAGTGTAGAAATATTCTACAGATATGGGTGATTCTCAAAATAGGGGACAATTTCAAAAGTGAAATCTTAAAAAAATTACTGTTAGCAAAATTTCTGAAAAAAATAGGTGTTGTTAATATAGTATTAGGTATACTTTATATGTAGTCAGCAGAGCTAAATATTTAAAAATTAACTCTAAAAAAAATAATTAGTATTTTTGAGCCATGCTAATGACAAAACAAATTGCATGGAATAAATATATTAAGAAATTTTTATTTTCATCCTGTTTAAATAATTTTTTCTACATTTATTAGCCTTCCTTTTCCGCAAATGGTTTCCATTTTTACATATATACATATAAGGAGAATAAAAACATTACCAATAAGCAAACTTTGTTTACATGAGCAACATTCTGACACTAACAATGTAAGAAGTTGTCTCAGTGATTTTCTGACAGATTTAATGCATATTTTAGGGATAATAAATGTAATACCTAAATTTATATGTAAAATTAAACTTTATAAAGGATACAATACAAGCACTGGTTACATTTATGCACATAGGAGTCTTTACCATGAACAGAAAATCCATGCTAATGACATTGATATTTGTCCATGCTAATGACAAATTTTAATTTAAATAAGATTATGAGCCATAATATAATCACAATGAAATAGTCCTTTCTGGGGCTTTTTAAAACACAAAAGTTCTATGCAAATAAGTAAAATAAAAATTTTGGCTATAAAATAAACATGAAAATTATTATCCATTCTAATGACATACAAATGATGTACTCCTCTAATATTCAACTTCTTTTCTTAAAATACTATACATGCTTCTTTTTTCAGGCTGGGATAAAATGCCTACTTGTTGCCATGGAGAAACTTTATATTTTCAAACTATTGTCATATGTGAAAATGAAATTTTGATTAATAACCAGCTGTTCTAGTATGACCTTGTTTTGAAAATGGAATATGGAGGACAAACTTTAATTATTTTTTTATATATTATAATTTTATTTTTAAAAATAAATTTATTGGATAAATCCTCTCCTTGATTAATTTAAAGAAAGAATAACATTTGTTTTATTATATAAACATGATATTAACTTTTGAAAAATGCTAGTATACACAAGGCACAGCTGCTGTGGACATCCATGCTAATGACATTTTGAACATTTATTCTGTTATTTTAAGGTGTTTTTAACTAAAAAGTGAGTAATTCTTGAGTGCAAATAATGAATAATATTAAGACAAACATATCTAAGTATAAAAGCATGACAGAAAACCTCTCAATTTTTTTTTGTATGCCGAAAGACATAAATTGTCCCCTATTTTGAGAATCACCCATATATATCAAACACTTTAGCAATGAAAATTTTGAATAAAATTTATATTTTCAAGATATTAATTATAATGACGTATGTATAGTGTTAGATATACAGTGGCAGTCAAAAGTTTCCGGCCAGCAAATTTTTTTTCAGTTAATATGTAAATATACCCATATGAATAGGAATCTCAAAGCGATACTTATACATTTTATTGACATATTAGTTAGGAACATAGTTATAGAAGAACGTGTAAATATCAATAAATTTAATTGACAAAACTAAGTATAAAAGAAAACGCATGTTCTCAAAAGTTCCCGGCCACCTTCACAAGTTTGTAAAAAAGTAGTATTGTAATAGAAAATTACAGTGATCAACAACATTTACAAATAATATTTTATGGTATTACTATTTTATTAGCTTTAGTAATAAGTACTGCTGCGCAGCAACGTGACATTCATACAATCAACGTTTAAGATCGTCTTTGGTACGTATTTTCCACATTTCTTGCAATTTAGGAGAAATTTTGGCTTAGTTGGAATATTTATAGTTCCGCAGACTTTTTCCAACTTTTTTCCAAAGATCTTCTATTGGATTGATGTTGAGCGTTTGGGCCGACCATTTCAAAAACGAATTTTTTTGTGCGAAAACCATTTGCTTATCGAGGCTTGCCTACATTATTTATGTCGTTATTACGCTACGAAAAATAGTTATGACCGAATTTTTTTCTCTAATAAGGCAGAAAATGGTCTTGAAAGATATCCTTATACATTGTATCATTCATTTGGCTGCGGATTTCAAATAACGGACCGGCACTATCTGAAGAAAATGCTCCTCAAGACATAACGTGTCTTCCGACATGCTTCATTGTAGGAATAACATAGGTCGAATCGTATCTTTTGTTGCTAGGTCATCGTATGTAGTGTCTGCCATCACTACCGAAAAAGTTTCAAATTCGATTAATGGAAAAATAGAACTTTTGTCCAGTTTTCACTTGACCAGACTTTGTGTTCCTTGGAAAATGAAAGTAGGGTACGTCGGTATTTTTTTTTTTTTACCTCTGAAATTTTTTTAACACCGACTGTTCCATAAAGTTCTGTATCACGTCAGCATCATAACACGGTAGACTAACTTATTTCAGGAATATTTTCATTCCGTAAATCGCAATATATTGCAACGGGATTTTCATGCGAATTATCAATGGTTTTTCTCCTGATAATTCTGTCCTCAGGAATAGTAATTTTCTGGGGTCTCCCGGACCTCTGAAAATCCTGAAAGCCGTGGCCATCTTTATATAATTTTTAAATATTGTTTACAGTCGATTTTACCGATCGATAACTTAGGCGCAATATCTCGAGAAGATTAGCCTTTTAGCGACAATCTAATCACTCATTTATGAACAATAATTGTTGAACTTTTCAAATTTGAATTCAAACTATGCTATACGCGTTGATTCATTCATAAACACAACCAAAAGACACTTTACGGGTAGAAAAAAACTAAAGAATGATAAGTGGCCGGAAAGTTTTGAGAACATGTGTTTTATTTTATACTTAATTTTATCAATAAAATTTATTGATATTTACACATTCTTTCCTAACTAATATGTCAATAAAATGTATAAGTATCACTTTCAGATTCCTCTTCATATGGGTATATTTACAAATTAACTGAAAAATTTTTACTCGCCGGAAACTTTTGACCGCCACTGTATATTCATACTAAATATATTCATACATACTAAATAACGGTATATAACTTGAGAGTAAGAAATAAAATGTTCTAACTAAGTAAGGATTCACTAATAAAGTAGTATTATTTAAAAAATCTTTACCTTCTGCATTTGTCGTAACTGTTAGATCTGCACTTGGTAAGCTCTGCCCTATAGCATTTCTGGCAATAACATAAATGTGATATGTTGTTACAGGTTTTAATCCTGCAATTGTGGCACTTGTATCAACACTAGAAACAACTACTTTCTTCGCTCTTTCCTCTGGCCATTTTTCTGAAAATACATTTAAATCAAATTACAATAATTAAGATTTTAGTTGTAAAATTTGGATTGAAAATAACAGATAATTATTAGTTTATAAGAATTTTTTTCAAATGCAATTAAACTAAATGAAATGTGTCTTGTGACATACTTTTTATCTTAATAACAAATAAATTTTCTCTTAATAAAAAATAAATAATAAATAATATATGAAATACAGGCTAGACGAACAAAGAATCAATGATTTTGCGTGTTAACGAATTTTAAGTAAAGTTTATTTATTTAGAATTTAACATTTTCAAATACAATATAAAAATATTAATTATTTCGATTTGTCTGTTCGTACGTGCTCCAACTTGCGTCAATATAGTCCAATCGCAATAAAATTGATAGATATGACATCGATTAAATGGTACCACTATGCCATGTTCGGTATTGAAGATTTTGAATATAGCATTATCGGATTATTTACAGAAACATTCAAAGCATTCCGTAAGATTATTTTCTCTATTAAAAATATGTCTTTCTTTGCTCACAGCATATTTCGTAAATTGAAAAATATCCGTTTCTCCCCTCTCCGTTATAAGAGGTAAAATATTCGTCTCTTGAAGAAAGCTAGGAAAAAGTGAAAGCGGCTGATATTGAATGTAAACCAGCCATCTCTGTGTTACGATACAAGTACGTTAGTAGTGAGCTATAGTTGCATACAACGAAACGCTTTGAAGTAAATACATTTGTTTCACATGGATATGGCTCGATCAATTTTTTTACAGAAACTTTTTAATTTTGAAGCTAGTTTCTGGAAGATATCGTCTATATTGTGATTGTGTCTGGTTTTTTATACTTTAGTTTTAATATAAGGTAAAAAAATTGAATTTTAAATCAAATACCATAAATCAGGCTACTTTGAGGCTTCGATGTACCTTTCATACCTAATGTGCAGTCGGATTTATAACTATTTTATGTATATTCATTCATGTGATTAAATCACACTTTTTAAAAAGATCTTAGGCTCAAAGTAAAAAATCAAAACCTACAAAAAAAAAAAAAAAAAAAAAAAAAAAAAAAAAAAAAAAAAAAAAAAAAAACCTGCCCGGCACTATCACAATTGCACCGAAGAGAATGTGGCATATGCAGTGATATCTATCAATGAATGAAAACCTAGTTGCCTCAACATTCTAAATACCCCATATAATTTTTTCAAATAGTACTTTGGAACACATACCTAGTTTGTGGGTCGTCCATCACTCTGTACTTAAGATTGGCGTATTTATGTCGGCCGATTATCTACGCTATGGGATATAGGCCCTATGGGGTGGGATGCCCTCCGTGGGGGTCTTTCTAAGGGAACCTAACACGTATTTACGCAAGGTTCGAAGAAAACCACGGAAAACTCCGAACGGTTAGGCCGACGGTCGCGATTGGGTTCGAACCCAGCACCTGCCGTCTACCAGTTTGGAGGTCAGAACCTCGCGGCCACTGGTGGGGCCTGCACTTATGAAGGAGAGCAGTTATTTTCTAAAACATTAGAAGTCGTGATTGTTTTTTGAAGTTAGAAAAATAACCTCAAATTATAACTTTTAAGTGATGATTGTACAAGTTTGTTCTTTTTTTATTTCATAATGTTGGTTTGTGTAGTAAAATGAGGTTTGTTTAATAACATTTATTTCAATATTTATTGGTTTAAATATGAAAACACTGGAAAATCAAATTTTGCAATAAATCATAAATCTGATGCACTTTTTAATTTTACATGGATAGCTTAAGTGATTTTTTTCATAAATTGCCCATTATAAAGTATTTTAAATATGTTTAGAATTAGGTGAAAAATTTACAAAAAATCATGGGAATATTTGTCACACCATTTTTAGTTACCTATCATGCATAGTATAGTGTAATTCTTGCGATCGTTTTGAAAATCGGGAAAAAAAAAAAAAAAAAAAAAAAAAAAAAAAAAAAAAAACATTGATAGTTTTATACATTTCAAACACTCGAGATTAAAATAATAATAATAATAATAATAATAATAATAATAATAATAATAAAACATATTTTTTATAAAAAAGAATGACGTCCGTCTGCTTGTGTATCTGTCTGTCTGTATACACTCTGTCTCACGAAAAAAGGACACAGAGCCATGATATTTGGAGTGTACATTGTTTGTAATAATGGAAAGACGAATGATCAGAAATCTCCATCATCCGAAACTATTTTTTTTTTTTTTTTTTTTTTGGACACACAAAATATTTGTTCTGATGAAATGCACGTGACACTGTTTATTATTTTTCTATACTATTTTAAGGGATAAATGTAAAAGAAAATAAAAAAAAACATGTATTTTACATAAAGAATGAAGACGTTCGGAATATTAGTTGTCAAGAAATTTCTAATCTTATTTTTTAGACGCTTCTTATTCTTCGTGACACTGTATTTCCTTCAAATTTCAATCCAAATATATATTTTTTAATTGGAAATGAGACGCTTAATCCGACACAGTAAAATGTTAGTTAATAGAATAATCATTTTTTGACTTATAAGTATTTTCTTTTACGCAATTCGGTAGTACTTGATTATAGCATCGAACAAAAAAAGTATTGCCAAACAATAAGATTAAATGCCAGTAATAGGCGAACCATAAATGTCACATTCACTTGACATCAACACGTGTAACGTGTTTCTTACGTCATCAAGTGATTTTTCATTCGAAGTTTTATTTGTATTTTTTATTTATCTTTTACTAATACATATTTTTCCGCTGTTTAAAACAAAAATTATGCAAATTAGTATAATTTATGAGTAGTTTGATGTGTTATACTATTTGTCGAAATTGGCCGACGGAATTCAAGTATTACCCAAAATTCAGTAACAGAGCATCACTATGTATCGAAAATATTTAAATACACTATATTGCCATTGATTATGGGACACTTGCGATTTTAGACATTTTACTAAATATCTAGAAAAATACATGAGGAATCATCTCGAAACTCTTAGTGTATAAATATAAAAGAATACATCATACATCGCCGTGAAGATTTTTTACCGAAACGCCATAGGGGACCGTCAACAAATTAAAAAAAATGAATATCTTTTGAATAACCCTGTCAAAACTAATGTAGCAAAAGCGCTCAAACTCTAGATTATGATTGAATGCATTATTGTAATACACTGAGTTCATTTTTATGCAAATAGCATGCACACTTGCAGAGTAATTAAGGTTTTTATAAAAATGGTCCCAAATTTTTCCAAGTTTTTCCATTATAATTTTCAGAGTTCTTAATATAAAATAATATTTTTTTCAGAAAATATGACAAACAACATTGCACATTGTACCCTGTAATCAGAATTAAAAAATAATAAAAATTGTATGAAAAATGAGTAGGTTTACTATATAATTTTTTACTGCGCATGCGTCAAAGATATCAAAATTTCATTTGCATATGTTTTGTATATGTTTTGTATTTGTATGTTAGCTAAATGTATAGAGCAACTTTTGTAAAAGTCTCAAAATCATAGCTTGAAAATTCTGAAAGTAATCGTCTATAGAAAAAGGACAAAATCCGTTTTTTCCAAATTGAAGAAAAAAAAATGAGGGATTTTATCCAAATGCAGTAGTACATCCCATATTGTGTATTCTATATTGACACTAATAAATGAATATATGGATACAACCCCTCTTGTTTTTGCTTCATTTTGAGAATAACGGATTTTCGACTTATTCAATTGACGATTATTGTCAGAATTTTCAACTTATGATTTTGTGACTTTCACAAAAGTTGCTCTATACATTTAGCTAACATAATATGCAAATGGAATTTTGATATCGTTGACGCATGCGCAGTAAAAAATTATTTAGTAAACCAAATCATTTTTTATACAATTTTCATTATTTTTTAATTCTGATTACAGGGTACTGTGTGCAATGTTGTTTGTCATATTTTCTGAAAAAAATAATATTTTATATTAAGAACTCTGAAAATTATAAGGAAAAAACTTGGAAAAATTTGGGATCATTTTTATAAAAACCTTAATTACTCTGCGAGTATGCATGCTATTTGCATAAAAATGAACAAGGCTTATTACAATAAGGCATTCAATTACAATCTAGAGTTTGAGCTCTTTTGCTACATTAGTTTTGACAGGGTTATTCAAAAGATATTCATTCTTTTTTAATTTGTTGACGGCCCCATTTGGAGTTTCGGGAAAAAATCTTCACGGAGATGTATGACTTATACTATTATATTTACACACTAAGAGTTTCGAGATGATTCCTCATGTATTTTTCTGGATATTTAGTAAAATGTCTAAAATCGCAAGTGTCCCATAATCAATGGCAATATAGTGTATACATTTAAATTTCCTTTTCGAATTGCAATGCATTTTATAAATATTTTCATATTTTATTCCATGCATATCCACGATGGGTAAGTATTACAGTTACCCACGCAGACTAGTTTATATATTTTTTACCATACTTCACATATAAATTTGAACCCATATTAATGTTAAAAAGGATTTTTATGTTATAGCGCGTGCATTTTTTGAGACCCGAATTCGAAGACTAAAACTAATTGGATATTCGAATGACAAAATTGTCTGTTATCTCATACGGACATTTTAATACTTCAAAAATCAGTTACACATGTTAAACTTTAATATTATTAATTCAATACTATACCAACTTTGATTTTCATCTTCATTTCTACTTCAGCTAATTAATCGGAGTGAAAACAAGTTAATATGAAGCATGATATTTATTAAAATCGATAGTTTTGACTGTCAGCTTGTTTCAAATCATCGGCTTAGCAGGACGCAAGTTTCTGTCTGTGCACGAGCCGATATACAATAGAACAAGGGAGGGGGAAAACAAGGGATGACCACCAAGGGAACTCAGCTTTCGCTTATACAATAGAACAATGAAGAATCTAGAAAATGATACAAAAAACGCTATCATAACCTTTCTTTGGGACAGAATGTTTCCAAATTCAAGAAAGATCTGCAGGCCAAAGCCAGAAATTTACAAAAAAAATTGATTCAATTCTGTGGATAAATTTACACAGTTTTTGATGGTACAATAATGAAAATAGCATGGAAATAGCCTAAACCCGTTCCTTGACGTATAAATCCGTCGAAAACCGGAAGTCGAAAGAAATTTTGATAACAATATTTTTTTGTACTGAAGATAGAAGAAAGTAAAAAATTATGTAAAAATACATCTGAAACGTGACAAAATACGCTTTACGGTACTAAATACTTCTGAAAACACAATTTTGACTGTCATAAAGATATACAAAACTAAAAACCGAGAAGTAATTAAGGGACACTAGATATACTATAATCTATAACAAAGCAATATTTCTCATTTTAAAGCTAAAAGAACTTTTCAATTTTACAGAACGGTATGCTATTTTAGAAATTTCTAGTTTAAAATCCAATCACTTTTAGACAATGAAAAAATGAAAAAAGAATTTCCTCGCTTAAAAATCATTCCATAAACATCCTTTTACAAGAAAAAGAAGTATTAAACTTTCAATTACATTAATAGACTGTAATGAATCCAAGATTTCAAAATTTTCTTAAAATCTCCGGATTTTTGGCCAAATCTCATACACGGAAGAAAGTATTTATTGATCGAGGGAGGAAAAAGATTGTTACTAGTTGGTTTTACTTTTATAAAACAAAAAGGATTTTTCAGAACTTAAATAGTATTAAGGAGGTTTAAAGCTTAATATAATAAATTTTAGTACATTTGAGAGTTTAAATTTTATTTTGGAATTGTATTTAATGCAATATATAGGGAACAAAATGCCAGTTACTCCTTGTAAGTATATGGGCTAGCTAATAGTATATTACACGGGATGTTAATAAATGAATATCGGGCATTTAACTCTTAGAAGTATATATCCCCTAAATCCTAAATTTATAAATAAAATGTAAAATTAAAGAGAAACTAAAGCAAGATTACGAATTTCCAATGTAAGCGTAAAACGGTACACATTTAAATCGATTAGTTCAGGTCATCCAGAACGTTGATTAGCAAAGAAGTTCTGTTCAGACACTCACTGATCTGATTTTATGTAGTTAAAACCTATGCGCGTTCATAAAGGATCGTGTGTATGTGCCACCACTACCTGCTGACAATTGCAGCTTTTGCCATCTTGACCCACAAACATTACTCTTCTTTTGGGAAAAACTAAGCTTTCGACGTGATAAATGCCGAAAGGTGCTGACGTTGAATAATCGAATGCTTGTAGATAAAATTGATTGAGTTGCTCTTTCATTTTGACTATTAATTATGTTTTTAAGTTTTATGTAATAAATACTACCAAACATTAAAAATCCCGATAGTCAGTTAGAAACACACTGTATATATATATATATATATATATATATATATATAGTAAATAATATATATATAATATATATATATATATATAATAAAGGGATTCCTGGGATAGAAATGTAGAAAGAAAGCTTTTATTTTATCCAATTTTTATTTTTAAAAAAATCGCTATATTCTTTTTACTGTCAATTGAAGCAAAATTTAATTATTATTTTTACTTAAAAAATTTCAAAAATTGGAAAAAAAAATTAAAAATCTCAAATTGCATTCTTATTTTCAATTTTTTTTTAATTGTGTATTTAGTCGCCATCATGTCATTAAAAAAAAAGCTCGGAAATCTACTTAAATTAATAACACATACGAAAAAATGTCTAGTGAAAATTTTGCATATATATATATATATAATATGAAATTCCCGCTACTTCTGCCATAGGAAGCGTATTATTCTCAAAGAAATTTTTCAATGCTGCTTTTAGCATAATAACTGGAAAAATACTTTAAATTACATTTATATATATTATTTTAGCATATTTTTAATTTTTAATTATATTAAGTATATTTTAAACCTTTTCCCCGTTACTTAAACATTTCAACTTTAAAATAATTATTTATACTCTTTCGTTTTTGATTTTCTCACTTCAACACACTGTTTAAAATAAATAAGTGAATTCACAGTAAAACTACTGGCAGCAAGGTTGACAGAAATTTACCGTCCCGTCAGTAGATGTTCCGTTTTGGGAAATAAAAGAAGGGGAAACTTCGTTCGAAGAAGCGGTAACTTTCCGTTATTAAGTTTGATTTTTAATGATAATAATTTAATTTAATTTAAATAATTAATGAATCAATGAATGGTCAAAGAATTAGATCTTTACGAGTAAGTGTGATTTATTTTTTGCACTATATAATCCAAGGATTTCTTAGGAACGAATGCGAGATATTTTGACTGCGGTATAACTCCTTTCTAACTGATTCATAGTTGCTGATGCTATTTTTCACAAAATATGTCTTTCATGAGTCAATAGGGAAAATTCCGTTGCGTTTAACGAACATTTCCTTACAAGTGGTTTATTTTATTTTATTTTAGACTCATGCATAATATTTATTAAATTTTAAAATCAATTTTATATTTTTAACTGGTTTAGGTTAATATATATACACTATATTGCCATTGATTATGGGACACTTGCGATTTTAGACATTTTACTAAATATCTAGAAAAATACATGAGGAATCATCTCGAAACTCTTAGTGTATAAATATAATAGTATAAGTCATGCATCTCCGTGAAAATGTTTTCCCGAAACTCCAAAGGGGACCGTCAACAAATTAAAAAAGAATGAATATCTTTTGAATAACCCTGTCAAAACTAATGTAGCAAAAGCGCTCAAACTCTAGATTGTGATTGAATGCCTTATTGTAATAAGCCTTGTTCATTTTTATGCAAATAGCATGCATACTCGCAGAGTAACTAAGGTTTTTATAAAAATGATCCCAAATTTTTCCAAGTTTTTTCCTTATAATTTTCAGAGTTCTTAATATAAAATATTATTTTTTTCAGAAAATATGACAAACAACACTGCACACAGTACTCTGTAATCAGAAAAAATGAGTTGGTTTACTAAATAATTTTTTACTGCGCATGCGTCAAAGATATCGAAATTTCATTTGCATATTATGTTAGCTAAATTTATAGAGCAACTTTTGTGAAAGTCACAAAATCTTAACTTGAAAATTCTGACAATAATCGTCAATTGAATAAGTCGAAAATCCGTTATTCTCAAAATGAAGCAAAAACAAGAGGGGTTGTATCCATATGTTCATTGATTAGTGTCAATATAGAATACACAATATGGGATGTACTACTGCATTTGGATAAAATCCCTCATTTTTTTGCTTCATTTTGGAAACAACGGATTTTGTCCTTTTTCTATAGACGATTACTTTCAGAATTTTCAAGCTATGATTTTGAGACTTTTACAAAAGTTGCTCTATACATTTAGCTAACATAATATGCAAATGAAATTTTGATATCTTTGACGCATGTGCAGTAAAAAATTATACAGTAAACCTACTCATATTTCATACAATTTTTATTATTTTTTAATTCCTATTACAGGATACTGTGTGCAATGTTGTTTGTCATATTTTCTGAAAAAAATATTATTTTATATTAAGAACTCTGAAAATTATAATGGAAAAACTTGGACAAATTTGGGACCACTTTTATAAAAACCTTAATTACTCTGCGAGTGTGCATGCTATTTGCATAAAAATGAACACAGTGTATTACGATAAGGCATTAAATCATAATCTAGAGTTTGAGCGCTTTTGCTACATTAGTTTTGACAGGGTTATTCAAAAGATATTCATTCTTTTTTAATTTGTTGACGGTCCCCTATGGCGTTTCGGTAAAAAATCTTCACGGAGATGTATGACGTATACTATTATATTTATACACTAAGAGTTTCGAGATGATTCCTTATGTATGTTTCTAGATATTTAATAAAATGTCTAAAATCGCAAGTGTCCCATAATCAATGGCAATATAGTGTATATATATATATATATATATGTGTGTGTGTGTGTGTGTGTGTATTTGTTGAATGACTAAATGAAAAAAAAAAATTCACAAAAATAATGTTATAGAGAAATTTTCAAAATTTTCACACACCATTTATTTTTTAATTGACTGTTTAACCTTCACACTGCCGCGAACGGATATATCCGTTCATTAGGCTGCAAGTTTAACTGCATTTAAAACTTAATATAATTCTACAAATATAATTCAATTTTAGGAAAGTAAGTTATGATTGATACTCTCAAAACTTATAAGCATATACGTAATAAAAAAATAAATTAAAAAAAAATTTAAAAAATTAAAAAATAAAAAAAATGAAAAAAAAACAGCTATACCATGATAGAAAATCCCTCTTTTATTAACATTTAAAATAATTGCAGAGAAAATAAAAGTTTACAATCTAGCCCTTTGGCTCGGTGGTCAGGGGATTAATTAAAAGATTTTTTAAATAAGAAATACGAGAAAAATAAACAGAAAAAAATCAATTTAAAATTGATTTTTTGATGTTTTCATTATTTTATTCATTATATGTTATATGTTTTTATAAAATTAATATACTTTTTATAACGCATTCACCAATGAAGTAATAAATATGTTAATAGTATTGTAATAATTATAACTCCTTTGAAGTAACAATGCGCAATTACTTTTTACCATTCCCAAACTTCTGGCGTCTGGTGAAGGAAACAATTGTACAATAATTGTCCAAAAAAAAAAAAAAAAAAAAAAAAAAAACACTAACTCTGAGAAGATGATTTTGCCTTTCTAAATTAATCCAAAGAGTAATAATAATAATAATGAATAAAAATAAAAATTATTATTATTTTTCTTTTTTACTTCCAATAAAATTGCAAAGAGAGCATGTATTATGAATTGAAGTTTTAACAAAGAAATTATCTTTCCATATCTTTTCCATATCTTTAAATAAAGATATGGAAATCAATACAGGGAATTTGATATAAGTTAAGAGAAATGTATACAAAATGATGACCGAGAAACATAATAAAATTCATTTAACCAGAACGAACGCAAATTGATTGGGAGTTTCCCTTTTTTTTATGCCTTAACAGAAATTTTTATCACTGTATAAAGTTGGTACTATAAGGTTGCTAGAAAGCTGGTAAGAAATATAATATTTTATAATCTCGATGACAAAAAACAATACAGCTAATATTCAGTAGAGCGATGCAAGTCTCACGAAAGAGCTAGGTTTCTTTTCTTGAGTTTTTCTATTTCTCTGAGGCAACATGTCCGTTTTGTAAACATTCAAATTCAATTTGCTCCAGATAACTGAGTATCTCCAATCATTCTTTCTATCTCCTTCCGCTTCGATTTTTTTTTCAGGAATTATGATGGATTTTTACGATTTTTTATGGAAAATGTCCTTTTGTTGTGAAAATGGAATCTTTTTATGAAATTCAGGAAAATTTATCCGTGAATTCTCATTTTTTTAACAATGCAGTAAAGTTACAGAAATTTCTCAACTTTTTTATGTCTGAATTTATTTGTTTCAATGGCGCATTTATTTTATATCTGGAGATATTTGGTGGAACTCTTGCTACTGAAACTACCTAAGAATAGCGGTTTGACAATACGTTAATAGACTCAAGCTGAAATCCCACCCAATCTTCCTTGAAAATCAATACACTATCTACCAAAAAGTATTTGTACACTTTCAGTTTTTGACATTTTGTCAAATATTTAAAAATATACTGGTCGGATTCTTCTGGAACTTCAGAAATATAAAGATTATATTTCACTTTAAATTTATTTACCTTCATTTGTTAAGCGGGTAATTAGGGGGCCGGCAAAAAAACAAAGAATAAAAGAAATATTTCGGATCGCCCTGTACATGAAAATGCACGAAACGACTTATCGCTTTAGAATACAAATATATGAATACAGTAGAATATGTACACTAATTTTTGTGAGAATAGCATGTATATTTATGGCGATAGAGCGATTTTTTTGAAAAATTCAAAAAATTCTGGTATGTTTTTTGTTTATATCATGCTGGGTTTTTGACCAAATTTAACGCAAATTTCAGAAAAATTGGCAAAATGCAGTAGAAAAAATGTAGCGCAATTGGAATATAAATATATTAAATATTTTATGAAATATGAGTAGTTGTATAAAATAATTTTTATCTGCGCATGCGCGAACTAGAAAAACATTTTTTTACATCATTTAATAGTCAATTCTATGGAGTGACTTATAAAAAAAAATAAATCAAATATCGTGAAAATTCAAAAATATATCATTATTTTAGTGAGATGTTTTTACTCTGCTGTCTAAAAACGGCTGAATCTTAAGGGATTCTCCACAAATTGACATTTTTTAATAACTGACTTAAAAAAAAACTAGTATTGAATTAATACAATATCTAATACAATATTGCTGCTAATAAGTACTTGACAATTGTGATAGAAAAGAAAAAGAGCTTTATTCGCATTCAGGGCCAAAACTAAGAGAGGGGGGGGGGGAGAAGGGCATGTGCTTCGGGCGCTAGGATGAAAGTGTTCCAAATGTATCTTTCGTTTGGCAATTTTTTTCATGGCTATGTTTAGCATAATATTGTTAAAATTATTATATCTGGGCTATGCTAAAGCATAAAAAAATCTAATGATGATGGCTTAAGGTCCCTGCCCCTACCCGCGAAGATGCTCACGAGCTAATGCTATTCCTATGGGGATGCATTTTTCTAACTCTTTTTCATTTGGACATTTTTAAATAATATGTTTTGCATTGGATAGCGGAAGTCCTTTTCAAGATCGCTCCGTGATTACTTTTTCAATTTTGGCGTAGATATTTTTATAATGTTTCTTTCACTTCCAAAAGCGGTTCTGAAAGTGAAACTAACTTTATAAAAAATATCTATGACTCAAATTTGAAAAAGTAGTCAAGGAGCGATTTTGAGAGGGACTTCCGCTATCCAATGCAAAAAAAAAAAAAAAAAAAAAAAAAAAAATTGAAAATTTCAAAATGCGAAAGAGTTAAGAAAAATGCCTCCCCACCGGAATAGCATTAGCTCAGCAGTGTCTTCGTGGGCAGGGACAAGGGCTTTAAAGATCCTGTTGAAAGTAGAATTTTTTTTATTCGGTTTAAAGTATCAAATTGGAGTATTTTAATAAAGCAGAATACGGTATTTTATATTACATATTTTAAGTTTTAAAATAAGTCGGCTATTAATAAATTGGAGAAATTTTCTTTGTAAATATGCTTTGCGAAGGAGGGGGAAAGGGGTACCTTCAAAATCCACGTTTGCCTCGGGAAAAAAAGACTGGTTTTGGCCCTGTTCACATTTAATAATTTGTAGATCCTCCTCGAGAGGCAATTACAGCTGCGACTCTCCTGGGCATGCTCTCAACTAGTCCTTGTATTACATTTAATGGTATTTTATTCCACTCTGTTTGCACAAGGCAGGTAAGCTATTTTACTGATTTTGGGCGTGTGTCACCCGCCTTAATTCGACGATCCAACTCGTCCCAGAGGTTCTCTATTGGGTTCAGATCTGGGCTCTGAGCAGGCCACTCGAGTCGATGCACTCCATTATCAGCATACCGATCCATGCTGGACCTCGCTACATGGCAGCTTGCATTGTCATCCTGGAAATAACATGGGTCCAATCCATAGTATTGCCACAACGTAGGAAGTACACTGTTGTCCAGTATATTACAGTAGGCATCGGCATTGAGCTTACCATGAATTGGGACCAAGGGTCCTAGTCCGAACCAGGAAAAACAACCCCAGAACATAATTCCCCCTCCGCCAAATTTAACTGTGGGCACAATACATTCTGGTAGGAGGCGTTCTCCAGGCAGACGCCAGACCCAGACCCTACCATCAGAACGGTAGAGGGTGAACCTTGATTCATCACTCCAGAGAACCTGTTTCCATTGCTGTACAGTCCATTGCTGGCGTGTTTTGCACCAACTTAACCGAGCTGCGCGGTTGGACTTGGTGATTAAAGGCTTATGGGCGGCAGCACGGCCATAAAAATTAAGCAGATGAGCTTCCTTACGGATGGTATTCATGGAAACAACACATCCTGAAGCTTGTTGAAATTCTTGGCGTATGTGTAACATTGGTTGGTTGCGGTTCTTCCGAATTTCTCTAGACAGAACTCGTCGGTCTCTATCTACCAGTTTCGTCGGTCTGCCTACTCTGGCCACATTCTGACAATCACCATTCAGCTTTCATTTTGTAATTACATAAGCCACAGTCGTTTTGGGATAATTAAGCTCGCTAGATATGTCGATTAAAGATAGGCCATTTCGATGGTACCCGATGATCACACCTTTCTCAAAATCAGACAGCTCTGTTCTTCTTGGCATCATGCATGCGATTGATGTCAGTGTTGTTTTCGACACCACATTTAACAGTGGAGAACTTGACGTATTTCAGGATCGCAGATATCGGCATTTGCATAAGAGCCATTATCAATTATGTATCAATGGGTAGATTTGACACAAATGCTTCGATTTTTTATAATTATTGACGTGACAACGTCTTGTAAATTGGTTTGCCGGGAGACACTTCAAGAAACTGCGTTACGTTACGTTACGCTCCGCTCACGATACGCGCTCACTTTTCTCTTAACTTTTTCCGGTCACTTGTGGGACCATTTTCTGAACGTGAATGTGAATTCGCTGCAAGGAAGGGGCGGTGCTTAATAGGAATTTTAGATAGTATCAAACTAAGACGAAATACGTTATGTATTAGTTATTAGTATAAAGTACAAAGAAAATAAGTGTAGTTTATTTCGTAATTCGGTGGTATATTATGGAAAACTAATGATATGTGATTAGTGAAAGCCATTTTACTTTAGTTATATTCTGCTCATTGAAAAATTCTTTAATATGCTGTTTACAAAATTCAACATTTGACATCAATAAACATGAAGTAAAATGTGTTTAACAAACACAGTGTATTGCAAGTTATTGTATGTATATTTGTATATAAATACGTATGTATGTGTAAAGGTAAAAATAAAATTTTGTTAATATGAAATTCAGTGCGAGATTCTTTGTATAAATTAATGTTTTAAATATAATTCTTTGTATAAATAAATGTTTTAAATTGTTACTATTATTTCATCCTTCTTCCTACTATACGAATGAATATTCACATTAAAATTATTTTACAACTCAAAGTCGTTGTCACGTAAAACTTTCGCCCGTATACCGACTTTACAGGCAACCAATTTTTTTATCCTGAAATAGGTTCGTTCTGGTAATTATCTAAGAAAAGAAGTAAATCACCAGTAAAAAACGTAAATGTAGATTTGGCAATTTGCGTAAAATCTGACGTCATTCAACTGCTTTCAGAGACCAATTGAAAATCAGTTCACTCCTATCCACAATAACTTTCTGAATTTCCACGAAATTCGATCGGATTTTTTTATGGGTAGCTCCATAGATTTGAATATTAAATTATGTAAAATGATAAATTTTATCGTTCACGCATACGCTGATTAAAAAATATTTCATACAAATACTCATATTTTAGAAAACTTTTAATATATTTATATTTCAATAGCACCTTATTCTTTCTACTACATTTTGCGAATTTTTCTGAATGTGGCTTTATATTTGGTTGAAAATATTGCATGACATAGAACATTTTAGAAAATATTTAATATATTTATATTTCAATGAATTTTGGTGAACTCCCTCCCCCTCCCTTTTCTTCTTTGCAAAGCATCTGCAAAAGTATTTGCAAAGAAAAATTTTCTAATTTATTAATAGCCGACTTATTTTAAAACTTAAAATATGTAATATTGATTAAAGTAGTCTGCTTTGTTTAAAAAAAATGATACCTTAAAATCGTGAAACCGAATCAAAACGAAAAAAAAAAAAAAAAAAAAATCTGCTTTATGTGGGATCTTTATGCCATCATCATTAGATTCTTCTATGCTTTGGTATAGGAGAAATGCTTTGAATGGGACGATTTTGACAATATCATGCTAAACATAGACATGGAAAAAATCGCCAAACAAAATGTACATTTGGGACACTTTCATCCTAGCGCCCGGGGCACATGCCCTTTCCCCCCCCCTCTCTTAGTTTTGGCCCTGAATGTGAATAAAGCTCTTTTTCTTTTCTATCACAATTGTCAAGTACTTATTAGCAGCAATATTGTATTAGATATTGTATTAATTCAATACTAGTTTTTTTTTTTTTAAGTCAGTTATTAAAAAATGTCAATTTGTGGAGAATCCCTTAAGATTCAGCCGTTTTTAGAGAGCAGAGTAAAAACATCTCACTAAAATAATGATATCTTTTTGAATTTTCACGATATTTGATTGGATTTTTTTTATAAGTCACTCCATAGAATTGACTATTAAATGATGTAAAAAAAATGTTTTTCTAGTTCGCGCATGCGCAGATAAAAATTCTTTTATACAACTACTCATATTTCATAAAATAATTAATATATTTATATTCCAATTGCGCTACATTTTTTCTACTGCATTTTGCCAATTTTTCTGAAATTTGCGTTAAATTTGGTCAAAAACCCAGCATGATATAAACAAAAGACATACCAGAATTTTTTGAATTTTTCAAAAAAAATCGCTCTATCGCCATAAATATACATGCTATTCTCACAAAAATTAGTGTACATATTCTACTGTATTCATATATTTGTATTCTAAAGCGATAAGTCGTTTCGTGCATTTTCATGTACAGGGCGATCCCAAATATTTCTATTATTCTTTGTTTTTTTGCCGGCCCCCTAATTGCCCGCTTAACAAATGAATGTAAATAAATATAAAGTGAAACATAATCTTTATATTTCTGAAGTTCCAGAAGAATCCGACCAGTATATTTTTAAATATTTGACAAAATGTCAAAAACTGAAAGTGTACAAATACTTTTTGGTAGATAGTGTATTAGTCAATTAGTAGCTTTGCTGGCAACAAATAAAATCTTTTTCACTGGGTTAGGAACAACTGTTTTCTTGTGTATCAATCATAAACGATTCACATAAAGTATTTTTATGCTGTATGAAATTATTTCCTGAAATTATGAGATTTGATTGAATTTAAATATAATTCAGTTTTCTATTGAATTCCACTTCAAGGGCATGTCGCTTATTAGTTATTATCGAAAATTTTAACTTCAAACTGTAGTAATACTGAAAGTTTACTTGTTAAAGTACTGGAAAGCTCTCTATCAATTTCGCATAGATTTGATGAATGAACTGAAGTGATAAATATATAACTATGCTATCAACAGCAGATACAACTTTGCAAAGCCGACTTTAAAGTATCTTGAGGGGTATCTACTTATGTTAAACCTTTTTTATATATTTTGTCTTACAATAGAACGCTGACTGCTTACTAATTTTTTATAGTAAAAGTACTGTTTATAATTTTTTAGCAGCCACATACCACCTCATACTTTTTTGCATACTTTGATCTCAAATAAACCTTATATTTAAATACGGAAGCATCCAGATCTTTACTAAATATTTGTATAGCGATAAATATATACGAATAGTAATGCGATTCGAAACGAAACTATTTTTGTCTATCAATAAAGAATCCCTACCGATGGAAAAAAATATATTATAAACATTTTTGAAAAGAAAAAAAAAACAGCAAAAAATTTTAAGAAATCTTTTTTTCTTTTTTTTCAGCCGGTGTATTTTATTAAACATTTTCCACAATAGTTCTCTGTTTGTTTTTAATGTGTTTTTGTAAATGTTCGTTTCCGTAGTTATTTTTAAATAGTCCTTTTTATTTAAACTTTGATAAAAATTGTCGGATAATGCGTCTTGTGTTCTATCATCTGATTGTTGAATGTATTGCGTTTTATTATCGTCAGATACAGAACTGCTGTGCCAATTGCATTACCGATTAATGGAATGAAACTATGCTTACTTTAAAAGATTCTTCTTTAATATCAAATATACGTCATTAATGTATTATAACATTAATCACATTGTTTTAAAACATATTGTCTTTAAATTACTGGAACATCATGTGATCATATACTATAGTTCCAGCATAGTAAGGCTTTTGTTTTATAAGCAATGTTCTGTTTCAAAAATCATGCTGTATTTTACCAATGTATTCTATAAAGTTTTTTTTTTTTTTTGTTTATTCATATTTTATGTACTCCCTTATTGTATGTGTTGTATTCAGATTTCAAAATAATTTATGGAATTTTAAACAGCAGAAAAGTTTTATGCATACGTTATTTTAAATAGAAAAGAAGTTCTAAATTAAATTATAAATTAATTAAAACCTTTTTTAATCTGAAAATAACTCGTGGTTATTTTTTTAAGAATGAATAAGAAAATCCTAAAATTAATTCTTCAGATTTTCTTTTAGAGTTTTTCTAAAAAGTTTCGACTCATAAATATAACAAAAAATGATGTATTGACTAATTTTAAAAAGTTAGGATAACATGCAATATTAAGTAACGAGATATCAATCACTGCTACCATTCATTAGACTAAAAGAATATTTACCTGGATTTTAATAATATGTATATTAATATAATATGGAACTTTAAACAGTAGAAAAGTTTTATTCATTCGAGATTTTAAATAAAAAGGGAGTTTTAGATCAAATTATAAGTTAAGGAACCTTTTTAATTTAAAAGTATATCGTGTTTTTTCTAAATAAATAAATAATAAAATAAAATATATTAATAATATTTTTTCACCTATCTATATTTAATTATTTGCAACTTTTATCGATAAAAGCCAATTTTCTTTTATGTTTGAAGATTATTAGAGTATTTATATAAGTTAATATATTTTTTTTGTTCTTGTGATTATATGAGGGGTTTTTTTTGTATTCTTCACTCACTTTTTGATATTTAAATGAAGAACCTAAAATGAAGATTCCTAAACTATTACTTTGCCAAAATACATTTATTACTCAAAGAAATTTTGAAAAATATATACATTTTAGAGATTTTTTTTTAATTTTATTTTGAACAAATTTTTTATGTTTTTTCTATGAAAGTGCAAAAGTAACTCACTAGGAAATTTATCTCAATTTCTTCTCCAGTTATTCACTAACTGATAGAATATAATATGCTAGCAGACCCACAAATAAGTATATGGCTTTTCTCTTTTGAAAGTCTTTTTATCTACTGAAAGGAAATCAATGTAATCGGAAGTTTTTGTTAAAAGATTTTTAAAATACTTTTTTCATAAGATTTTAAGAATAGTTTGGAACAAAAGTTTCAGTAATGAAAGTGAAACCAGAAAAAAAATGTCTTTCAGCGAAAAAAATGAAAAATGTTTTTTTTTAATGCAAAGAGTTTTTTAGATAGGTATAACAATTATACATATACTTTGAATGGGATATCTGTATCAGCTGTTGTCGTAGTTTTTTTTTTATTGAAAAGAAAATTCAAATGAGTTATAGGAGCCATTAGTTCATATATTTATAAAATATTATTATTATCATTCAAAATCTCCCTTGATTATTCCGATATTTATGCATTCCTCTGTGCTGCTGCCTATGCTTTTGTATGTTTTTTTCTTATTTGTTCACTTTCTTGTCTATCACTATCATGTAATATTGAATGATTTATGAAAGTATTGCATTTTTTCTGTCATAGTTGATAAAATACATAATTATTTTGAATAAAAGAAAATTATGCATTATGTTTGAAATTTCATGTTATTTTTATATTTTTATTATTTATTTATTATTTTTTATTTTTGTACTGGAATTTGGGGTGTTGTTTTCTTCGATAAGTCAATGTACTATCATTTAACATGAAATATTAAGAAATAAATAAAAAAAAATAAAGTGATTTCATGAGTTTCTCATGGACTATTAGTAATCCTGTTATTTGTTTTAATATGTGTAACAATCTCTGTTTAAATTTTCATTTAATAATAATTAATTAAATATTGCTCTTTATTCATCTATAATATGCTCTTAAGTGATTCTATTCGTTCAAAAGAATAGGTAAAATAGAACAAAAACCGAGTAAAACAGAACTGATGAATTCTAATGAAAGTTTTGAAGATTTTCGCTCTGAACTAGTAGTGGAATGATTCTAAAACGAATTCTGAGAAAAAAAGTCTTTTGCAATGATTTTTTTTTTAATTTTTAATTTTTATTTATTTTTTTAAGGGCTGGAAGGGGCAAAATGAGGGAACTCTACACCATGAAGTGGAAAAAAAATAATTTTTAAAAATATAGGAAAGAGTATCGTTTATTATTATGTATTTTTATTTTAATCTTGAATCAACTAATATCATTTGAACAAATTTCAAGCATACAAATTCTACAATACTACATTTTGAGGATAAAAAAGTTTTTAAAAGAGAAACTGATGGACATTATCGAAAACATAGAATGAATATAGTTCTGGAATTAGAAATATCAATCCAGTGAATCCCGGAAAATAAAGTTGTTTTACCGTGTTCCTTTTAGGAAATCACAGGAAATTTTAACATTGAGGATTGAAGGCAGACTATTTGAATTTGCTAATAAATCATATGATTTATTTACCAATTGATTATCAATTGTGTTATAAATAATCTGACATAATAACAAATCCATCGGTTACTGGAGCTTCATAAACTAAGCATTATTCAGTACAACTGATTCAGGTATCAGACAATAAAGAGCTATGTATATTAAAGTTAGCGGGTGAATCTTCTAGATATTTCTCAGATGACTCCGTTGGTAGAGCATTGAAGGCTTCAGATATCTTAAGTCGAACACTTGCATTATTATTATTATTATTATTATTATTATACCGCAGACCAATCCCCTACCTAACATGCAATTGGTATATCTTAACGAGTTTTGTACCTGACCACGGGGCGGAAGCCTCTTGATCGTCTCATGTTGATTGTCTCATATTTGTAAGTGTGCTGGTAGATTCTAGATTGCTATTAATTATGCTGTTTGTGCTTGTTTGTACATTGTTCATAATGGAAGGGGAAAAAAGAATAAAAAAGTGGGAGGGGTGCTCATTATTCCATAGAGCTCAAACGATCCGCCGAAAAGAGGGCAAAGCTCTACATTCGAGTTTGATTATTTCATTTAGAATTTTGATCATATGATAAAAACTTCAAATGATTACGAATACTTGCATTTTTTACAAACTTGGAGTATTTATTACTCATGTATACAAAATGTTATATATAATTGAAAGTATAATCTTCTTCATTCCACTTTGTTGTGTTTTTTCTAATACGTTCATTAATAATAAAAAAAAAAATACTTCCATTTCTTTTTTTATTTTACTACATGTCTCTTAACCTTTAGGAATGGGCTGTGACAGCATCTGTCCGGGCTTACATGTATTCTCAGGTAGACACTAAGCGAGCCCCCGCGTAAAGGTTAAACAAAACTACATAACTTTTTACTTAAAACTGTGTTTATAATATTTATAATACTTTATAAATATTTCTTTAAAATTTTTATTAAAATGTGAGAAGATACTATTAAAACTTAGGTAAATGCTCTTTATCCTTAATGAATGCTGGCAATGATTGATATCACATTACGTAACATTTTATTTTATCCTACCTTTTTAAAATCTTTCAATACATCATTTTTTTTTTCATTAACAAGTCAACACTTTTAGAAAAACTAAAAAAGAAAATCTAATGAATCAGCATTAGGATTATCTTATAAATTCTTTGATTAAAAAAATCACTACGAATCATTTTGAATTAAAAAAAGTTCCTTAATTTATAATTTAATTTAGAATTCTCTTTTTAATTTAAAATCTCGAAAGGATAAAACTTTTCTGCTCTTTAAAATTCCTTCTATTATAATCTTGTAATGAATTCAAGGAAAAGGTTTTCTTCTCTTCGCATTTAAAGACAATTCTTACGAAGCTTTTTAATAAATTTTGTTTAATTTGTTTGAATTAACGGTGGTTGGTTTAAATTAGGGAGTTTTCATCAGGAATAGGGGGTTAAATAGATTTTTTAAAGCAATATTTAGCTCGGAATTACTGATGTTATTTTCAGTAGTAAGAAGATTAAAATGTGCTTTTCCATAGCTCTTTTCAAATCGTTCGAGAGTTTTTAGGTCGATTAAGGAGTTGTATGTTTTATTTTAATGAAACTTGTGATATGTAAAATATTTGTTACATCATTTTTAATTGCTTCAATTGAACAGATGAAAGTACAAATAAGTATGACCTATTCTCATGTCACCCATAGAAAAATACTATACATACTATACTCTTAATCATGTCCTAAACCGTTAATAGATATTTATTTTTTAATACAAAAATGTTTTTAATGATGTCAAAAAGTGTTATAAAAGCGAATCGGGGTAATTAAAACAGTTCTTTAAAAATTACGAAATTAAAATTTTTATATGGTCTCCCGGTTTTAAAAGTTATATTTAGCAACAGCTTCCTAGTGTCTAAAAACAAAACAAAAGAAAGTTCCATGGTTCTGCGATTAAAATTGGCCAAGAAATAGCTATTTAAAAATGGAGCATAATATTTACTGAACCTCAGATACATAAAAAAAAATTTAAGAGTATAATTAACATTAGAATATAAACTTGAAATCTATATTCATATTTCATTGTGACTAATTAATGCAAATTTTACAATTTGTACTAAACATATAAGAGTGGAAAAAACAGTATTTTTGTTAATATACATGTATGAAAAACAAATGAAAATGTTATTGGGTAATATTAACCTGCAAAATTTGGGTTATGCCATTTTTTTAATTTTTTTTATTGATTCGTTTGTCAATTGTACACTGTAAAAAAAAATTCAAGAGGTTACTAAAAATTTATTACTAAATTTGTATTCCACAGAATTTTTTAGTAACTATTACAAACGTTTCCTCCCGGCATTCAACGAGAGAAGACATGCTTTTTGCGCTCCTGCATTTTTAAAAGCTGAGCCCGAAATTTTGGTCGTAAGACACAACAAGTCAGATATTCGGATAGCCTCAATCAAGAAGAAGAAGATGATGCCAGTTTAAAGAGTTTTCCTCAACTAATTAGTGATTTATTTAACTAATTAAGAAAAGCACGGTGTAATTAGACAGTAAAGTCCCACCGTAATCCAGCGGAGGAAGAAACGTCCAACGCCCGGTAGAAAAAGGGCAGCGCTCGAAGAATTCTCCGGCCTTGATCGAGACCGAGGCTCCCCCAAGGGAGGACGCATCACCACGTGGTGAATTAATTGAAAAAAAAAAGTATTGTTGTGTTATATTTATGAATGCTACTAATTATGCTTAGTCTTCTTACAGTTTTTCTAGGCAACATCACAATCGAGAGGATGTAAGAAGACCAGGAGGCCTAGCGGAAAGGAGCACATGACGTAAGTATCCCATAGGTTAGCCGGGTTGGTGGCGGTCGCCCAGCCAGGGAGGTGCAGACGATATATGCCACGTGTAGTATCGCATGCGCCCCCCGTCACGGGTCTGGTGACGATCAGTCGGGGTACGAGAAATAATTTACACTCGTGCCCCATCGCGTGGTAGGCCCATTCAACCCATCCCCCTCCCCAATTTATTGGGGTGTAGTAATTAATTTCTGGTCAGTATTTCGGCATTTGTTCTGGTGCACAAAATTATAGTAATTCCAAATGGACCAGAACGTAGGGTGTTAGTTTTCTTTCTTTTTTATTATTATTATTATTATTATTAACTTATTTTAATTATAATTACTCTATATCAGAGCGCGAGTTTGCTAGATTTTACTTTTAACTATTATTATTCAATAATCTCCATTCCTTTTTAATTTTATTTTTCTTTCTTTTACATTAGGTAATTTTTCTCTTTTATCAATATTATATCGTTAAGTTTCCTGCCCCCCCCCTCCGCTGGCCAGAAACCCATTCGCATTTATCGTCACTGGGACGCTTGCGCCTGTGCTCCCTCGCCTATTCTATAGTATTAAATAGTACAGCATCAGTTAAATCCAACTAGTTTCATCGTTCATAACAAAGAATTCAGCATATCTGTAAAAACAATACAATAATAATCCAATCAATACACATCAAACTATCTTACGCTTATCAACAGTAGAATATACATCCCCATTAGTAGTTAATTATTACCCAGTCATCCTAATTTAACATCACCCTAAATATTCTTAATTAATAATTTCCTCAACTTATTCCAAAATTCAGTGATTCTATAGAGGCTAAAGTAAATTTCACTTACTCCACAATAAGCCGGTGCAATTTCCTAAGAAAAGCTCCTCTAGCTCAGCACAATAGATTAAATTCCAGAGTTCCCCCACCTATTCATTCCTTCTTACTACACTAGTACAATAGCATACCAGCCTTAGTCATAACCCACCCCCTGTCATTCAACCTTCTTTCTCCAAGGACATTCTTTAGATAACAAAGGATATAGCAACAGGTGCCTCACTAAGGGGGAAAAAAAAGTCTCAATTTAGAGCCGTTTTCATTTCAGAAAGAAAGAGATCACTACTAAAGGGCTCACTACTAAGCCAGATTTTCCAATAGTATCCCCCACACACACAGATGCACAACCTTAACTCACAATAAGCATTATACGCTTTAAATTACGAAATTCATAGCATCAGTATCTAACAAGTATAAAACATAAATCAACAAGCACATTTTGAACGTCACGTATAATACTCTCTTCATTCACATATACCCCCGGACATCTCATACATTTAACACTAACATTCTATCCCCATGACACGTGGGATGCTCTTAAATATGTCTAAGACTAAAGTAGCATCCCCCACCATGCCCTTGGCCAAGAGTGGCAGGTTAACTACCAGCACAAAGTCACTTTCGCAACAGTCAGGATTACAAAAAAAAAATCCACAGGCCTGTTAACAAGTAGCAGCCGCATTACCAGAGCGAGTTCGATGGTCCCGGTTACGCCGGAAAATCAATCAGAAAAGAAAACAGACATCAAGAGGACCAAGAAAAAGCCGGAAGCAAAGAAAGTAATGATGGATATAACACAGAAAATCAACGAGCATTTTGCAGTACAAATCAGTAGCAGTGACAGCGATACGGAATACTCAGAAGATGAAAAAAGCACGAAGGCGAATAACAAAGTAGAAGAAGATGAACAAGCAAGAATCACAAGACAGTGCTCGCTACAAGATGAAGAAAGAAAGAGACTCAGGCAACAGATACTCGAGTTCTGTGATCAGGATCCGGATTTAGGAAGACAAAGGAGTCCAGAGGTGGAAAAAGCCATAAAAGCTATCAACTTTCTCCAAGCGGTCCAACACAGATGCTCAAGGATCCCAGCGGGTACAAGCAAGGTAATGGACAGCTGCATAAATGTGATTTTCAATACTATTATGGAAATGGAAATCAGAATGCAGACGGCCAACGTAAGGGTTGAAGAATTGCGTCAGCCCGACGCGGTACCACCGTCTGGTCCAACAACAGAAGAAAGCAGGGAGGAGATGGTAACCAGGACCCAAAGCAAGCCCCCCAGGGGATACGCGGAAGCGGTCAAGGCGGCCACATCCACCCTGATCATCCAAGCCACCACAGAAAGAGAAACAGAAGACGTAGAGAAGCAAATAATAGAGACAACCTCGGAACACCATGACAGCGTGAAGAAAGTGAAAAGGATAAAGAGCGGAGTCAAGCTTATCTGTGAAAACGAAGTGGAGGCTAAGAAGATAAAGGAGACAATCAACAGCAACTCAGAAGCTAGAGAAGCAATACAGGTAAAGACTGCAAGCATAAGGAAGAAAAGGATAATAATATTCAACATTCCGGATTACGTTTCTGAAGAACAGATACAGATGAAGCTGCGGAAGACCCTGGGACTCGGTCCACAATACAGCAAGGATGCAGTCACTCTGCTCAGGCCCGTGGGGGCCCGCGAGGGGAAGAAGCACCAACCAGTCCTCCTCCACGAACCGCTAGCAGACCACTTGCTAATGGTGAGAACAGTCTGCCTGGGGTTCAAGGAATGCCCCATTAAAAACTTCATCAGCATCACGAGGTGCCATCAGTGTCTCGAATATGACCACGTGGCAGCTGATTGCAAGGGGACCCAGCGGTGCTCTGTCTGCGCGGGCCCACATGTGTACACAGATTGCAACAATAAAAGCAAACGCTGTTATGTGTGCACCAAGTACAATGAAATCAACGGCCACTGGATCCGTGCTCCCAAGCCAACAGATCACCAGGCCAACTCCGGGAAGTGCTGGGTACATCGAACGCTGCTACGTGTCAGGCAGATTCAAGTAGAGAAGGGCATGGCACTTACAAACGGTCACCAGGTTATACACGGGAGGGTAACCATTGCCACATTTGGCGGCAAGGATAGGATCGAACACATGACCAGCCACGACCATGAAATGAGACGAAAACATGACGAAAAGTACAGCAGATATCATGGTCGTAGGAAGTAACACAATTATCACGCGCCCCGGGAGCGCAACACAAAATTCAAGGGTTACCCCCCACACTACACAGCACACAAACACGATCACACCTCCTGCATCATTAGGCATACAATCACAAGACTCTTTAAGCTTTATCCAAATAAACTTACACGGTAGCAGAGCGGCCACTAGCATGCTAGCGGGATACGCTGCTACCAACAATATCCACATAGCACTAATACAAGGCTATCATCAACACAAAACAAAGGAAACCATAACAGGCTTTAGCCGCAACACATGGAATATAACAAAAACAAAATTAAATAGATCAGCCATAATAACAAATACAGGCACTAAGCCAATCACAATCTTATCAAAAGAATTTACGACGGCGGTCAAGTTAGAGAACAAAAACAAATTATTCACTATAATAAATACATACGCACCCCCCTCGCTAGTGGACTTCTCCGTCGTATTGGAGGAGATAGAGGAGGCCTTGAAGTTGGCGGACGGAGAAATTCTGCTGGCAGGGGACTTTAACGCTCACTCGACCGCTTGGGGCTATGATGACATAGACCAAAGGGGTCGAGATCTCACAGATTTCCTCCTGCTGAACTCACTGTTCGTCCACAACCCCCCGGATGCCCCACCGTCCTTCCTCACAATACGTGGGGGAAGGGAATTAAAAGGCTGGCCAGATCTGACGATAGCGACGGTCGCCCTGGGCAACGAAATATGTGATTGGCACGTTAGTGATGACGACTCACAAAGTGACCACATATATATTAAATTCACACTAAACAACTATGAAAACATCGACTATCAAAGACATGGCTTACAAACAAAAATAGGTAAACATGAAAAATTTGACAAAAGCATCAGAAAAATCAGAAACAAATACATAAAAGAACTTCAAAGAACCACAACAGAAGAACAACTGGACAATGTAACTCTGAGACTACAAAATGAAATCACATCAATTGCTTTTGCGTGTTATAAAAAGAAACGCACACCTGCGGTCACTGCCCCCCCCTTGGTGGACGGACGAAATCAAAACAGCCAGGAACAAGGTTAGGGCGCTCAGGAGGAGATACCAAAAACAACCAGATGAAGAACTAAAAATAAAACAACAAATAGTATTTAAAAGAGAAAGAGCCAAACTTAAGAAGCTCATCAACAAAACAAAATTAAAGACATGGAAAGACTACTGCAGCAAAGTAACGGACACATACGGCTCGCAATACAAAAATGCAAGCAATAAAAACACGGGCCCTGCTAAACTTGTCAATATACTCCCACCACAGCAATCAGTAAACATTAAAGATACACTGACACACTTTTTAGACAATCTATACATAACAGACCAGAACACCCCCCACAACATAACAACAGTAAATAAAAAAAAAGAAGATGCAAAACCACCAGTAGTTACGAAGGCGGAATTAAATAGAATAATCAGAAACATCAAACAAAACAAAGCACCAGGTTATGACTTCATTGACTATATCTTAATTAAACGCATAAACAATGCCGCCCCGCAACTACTGCTCACACTTCTCAATACATGCTTAAAATTTGAATACTTCCCCAAGTCATTTAAAATCGGAATAGTGGTCCTCTTTCACAAGTCGGGTAAAGACCCTGCAAACCCTAAAAACTACAGACCGATATGCCTACTACCGGCAATAAGTAAGATTTTAGAACGCATAATACATGGTAGAATAAACTACCATCTTAATAAAAATAAATACTGGAGCGATAAACAATATGGCTTCAAGCAGGGATTCTCCACGGAACACGCACTGGACAATCTAATTAAAACAATAAAAGAAGACAAAGCTAACAACTACCAAACACTCTTAATAGCCATGGACATCAAAGGGGCTTTCGACAACATACGCTGGCCAATACTAATAGATAATATAAAACAATCTCCCTGCCCGGGTTATTTAATAAACTGGGTAGTGAGTTTCTTACAACAAAGATACGTTTCACTAGAGGAAAATGGGATCAAAATCACAAAACAGACATTCGGCGGCTGCCCCCAGGGAAGTTGCCTGGGCCCGCTTCTATGGCTATTAATCGCAGAGACAGCATTAAAAAAACACTGGGGAAAAAATGTCAGGATACAGGCACTCGCGGATGACTTTATTCTGATACTCAAGGGAAGAACAAAAGATAAACTTAGAAGACTCGCAAATAGAATACTCAAAGCTTTTAACGAATGGATAGAGGCTAATGGCCTAACGCTGAATAAAGAAAAAACAGAACTACTATATCTAAACAGGGGACATATGAGGAACCTACCTACAGAAAACACCAATGTAATAGAGGGCATAGAGTTAAACGGTCAATCTCTAAATGTGAAAGAACATATCAAATATCTGGGAGTGATATTGCATAAAAATCTAAACTGGGTACCTCACTGCGCAACACAAACAGGCAAAGTTAGAACAAACTTCAAAAACCTGGCCTATATGGCGGCAAAGGGCTGGGGACTAAAACCTAACATAATCAAGATATGGTACACAACAGTAGTGGAAAAAACGCTAACTTATGCGGCCCCAATATGGGGGCACGAGCTCAATAAAAGGAGCAAAGAGATACTCTCTAGTTGTCAAAGGCATTTTGCACTGGCCATAGTCAGGGCTTATAGAACGGCCCCCACCTCGGCACTTCTGGTACTCTCGGGCCTGATTCCAATCCACCTCAAAGTCAATTACGAGGCAGCCTATGGAACAATCGCAAGACTTAGAAAAAACACAAAAATACACAACAAGGTCCTGCACCAACTTGAATATGAAAAGAAAATCAATATATGGGCAAATCACCCAGCCGAAATAATTGAACCAAGGATTGGATATAACATGCACGAAGTAGTCACCTACACGGACGGTTCCAAATTGGAATCAGGCGCTACAGGTTCGGCCTTTGTAGCATACAAAAATAAAAAAAAATAATGACATGGTCAGTGCCCCTAAGAGAATGCAACAGCGTTTTCCAGGCCGAACTACTGGCAATACAAAAAGCAGCGGAATGGGGCAACACAACAGGTGAGCCATACAGCATACGCTCGGATTGCAGATCAGCCATAGAATCACTAAAAAAGCCATTTAATGTCAATGAAACAGTAGATAAAATACAAAACTTAATTAAAGAATCCAACAATAAGTTTAAAATCAGCTGGGTCAAGGCGCACGTGGGCATCCAAGGAAACGAGGATGCAGACGAGTTAGCCAAAACCGCAGCGAAAAACACAAATAACAAAAACAAATACTATATGAAAAAGCCAATCTCAAAACTGAAACGGACACTCAAAGAGCTAACAATGAAACAATGGCAGTTCGAGTGGGATTACGGGGATACAGGCAAGGAAACACATCAGTATTTTCCAACAGTAGGTGAAAGCAGACTCATAAGTGACTTTTTACTCTCACAACTCTACACAGCACATGGAGCTTTTCCAGCGTATCTCCACAGATTTAATAAAGCGGACACTCCGGACTGTGCATGCGGCACGGAGGGTACGCCTAAACATTATCTCCTCCACTGCCCACTCACCCAACAGTACCACCTGGTAAACATAACAGCAAATAATGATAAACTGTGGCACGAACAATTAGGTAAAAACAAACACGTACAAAATAAAGCAAAAACAGTAATCAGGTGGCTCCAAGAAAACTGCGACAGTATCACAACTTTAAAGCAAACAAACACATAAAACAGAAAGCCCTCTCATTTTGATAACCCAGCACAAACATAATACTGTATGTTATGTGTTATATGTTGTATGTAAAAAAAAAAAAAAAAAAAAAAAAAAAAGCCTAGAATTTTTTTTCTTTTGCCAAAAAAAAAAAAAAAAATTGTTTGTATATGTTTTATGTCCTTTAGCAGTGTGCGGTAGTCGCACAACATCAGCTGTAACCATGGCCCGCAATAGGAGCCCCGCAACATATGAATTGCATGCAAAACGAATATCAACAACGGTTCAGCAAGTTGTGCAATATGACATAGTAAGAAGCTTCAAACGCCCCCGACACTGCTTGTCCGTCCACTGTGTTGTGTTATAAAAATATATATATATATATATATATATATATATATATATATATATATATATAAGGTCTAGGAATCCCCTAATGCCAAAAAAAAAAAAAAATAAAAACTGCTTTTATTTTAAGTTTTTTCATTTATTATTTTATTTTTTTTAACTCTTTATTTAACTATTTTTTTATTCTATTATTACTAATTTTTATTTATTTAATTATTTATTTTTGACAGCTCGCCTCTTTATTTGGTGCAGTAGGACTCTGTCCGCACAAAATACCGGACCCGCTCTAATGGGGCAACCCAGGGAGCCAGTTTTTCTCGGTGGGGTACGGTAGAAAGGTGGGTTCTTGTCTCGCTCTCTGCAACGCTCTCGTTTGCCTTGCTATTTGGCGCAAAAATTTTTCCTCCATCAGCGGTACGACTTAGCTTTTCGGCCATTTTTTTTTTTTTTTTTTTTTTTTTTTTTTTTTTTTTTTTTAATTCTCTCAAAATTTTTCCATCACTCAGCTAAGTTCAGTACCATTGTTTAGGCTCAAAAACATCCAGTCCCATTTCGTCTGGTAAGATGAGTACAAGGTGTGCGGCAACAAATCACAAAGTTAACCCAATGTGCAATAAACCACAAAGATTACCAACAAAGCACTTAATCTAAACAGCCGACCCGGGTACTTGTCTTAGTGGTTCGCCACTTTGCCGGCAAAAATTACATCATGTACGCTAATGGCGCCTGGTGCATGTAAAATCCGTCGTGGGTGCAAAGTCCTCCAAGTTACCTGTGAATTATACCTCTGGAGGTGCCTTGCCAGGTGAAGGTCTCGTCATCTGATCAAGGCTCTAAATTACGAGACCATCTTGCGAAGCCAATTACAGTTCAAACAACAAATAGGCGAAACAAAGTATGCTCAACGACAAGCAAGTACTGCAGAAATGATGGCATGCGTAGCAAAGAAATCAGGTTTATTGCCGCTACGCGGCAATTAGGCTGTCGCCCGCCCCGATACCAAGTATCTAACCAGTTAAGCTGAGATAACTCGGCAGGTAGGGGCCTGGCCATCGGTTAGAAAGAAAGAAAGTAACCATTACAAACTTTTTTTTGCAAGTGAAACAAATATTTTTTTTGTAAACTGAACAAAAGAATTTTTTGTATAAATAACTTAAAACTTTTTAGTATGAGCCACCAAGCAAATTTTAGTAATAGCTCCACAATTATTTTTAGTAACCATGACGTGTGAGCCCGAAGGGCAGGAGCATCCTTCGAACTGCATCCAGTGGGAGAAAAGACACTTTATTAAAACGGAAGATTTTCGGGAAAGCCGCAATAGATGGCAGCACCAAACATTGCTACCTGCTCGACATGTTTCTAAAGGGGAGGGAAAGTTCAAAGATCACTACCCATGGTAACTGCTACGACAGGAGTGAGAGCAAGAAAAAGGGGTGCCTTCATACTATAACAAAAGTTTAAAAAAAAAAAAAGTCAGATTTTGGTGTAATAGTATATCGTACTTCGGATACGGTATTAATATCTTAAATCTTTTGTGTATGATTGTAAATACTATCTGCTTTTTATTATACAGAAAATAAACTTCAGTAAATATCAGCAACGTATATTAATATCACAAGATGTTAAATTATCTAATGTAATTTAAACGCACACCAAAAAAGGTTTCACCCTATACCATTATGTAAAGAAATTCTGTTGTGTGACCTAAACAATTTATAAAAAATACTTTTTGCACAAAATACTGTACAGAATGTATGTTTTTAGTATATACATTATAGGTACATATCATTTTTTTAGGTTCGAAGGAATGTAACATCATTAAAATGTACTTGAAACTTTTTTTCCTATTGAACGTAATGTAACAGAATACTTTTAATTATCACTGTAATTAAACTATGCATCCAATTTTCATAAAATTTGAAATGACGCAATAAAATAATGCGAAAGGTATACGCTTTAAAATTTAAGCGATTCGTTTAGATTGCTTTTGCGTTATTGTTATGCGGGCGGACAGACGCATTGGCAGGCAGGTCGAATAAGAGACTGAACGGCGACAATAGGTTCTACATATTTATATAATTACTAGCCCACCAAAAACCACCTTTTCATATAGAATTCAGTACAATAATATTCTCAGACTTACTGAATGATTAGTACGGGTGCTATTTATATAATTACGAACACATCTAAATTTTGGTTTATTTTATGACGGCCGATTATCCACATAAGGGATATAGGCACTGAAGGGGGTGGGGTGCCTTATGTGAGAGACTTTCTAAGGAAAACTAATCCGTATTCACGCAAGGAATTCCAAGGTTTGAAGAAAAACAAGGAAAATTCCGAACGATTAGGCCGATGTAGGCGATTGGGTTCAAATGCAGCACCTGCCGTCTACCAGTTTAGAGGTCAAAACTTCTCGGCCACTAATGGGGCACACATCTAAAAAAAGACTTTTTCATGTAGCATTGAGTATAATAATATTCATAAAAATTTTCAACAAAAGTTTTCAACAAATTAAAAAAAAATTTCAAAATGTTATAAATGAAACAATTAATTCTGAGTTATTGAATTTTATGGTGCAGTTTAATTCCCTTATATAACAAAAGTACAATTTCCAAATTAGTTATAACATTTAGATTCTTAATAGTCTAATTCTTAGAGTAAACAATTTGTACTAAAACGCAAGTGGCTCGTTCGTTTGCGAAATTTATATTATGAAAAAGATCTCATTTTAGTCGAGTTGATAACAGGACTTTTAAAAATCAATAACTTTAAAATGTACAACCTTTAAAAGCACCAATGGTGCTACCTTTTTCTTAAAAGTTAATAATTGTTTTAATTCAAGACTACGGGAACTACATACACAAAAATTTAAGGACGTCATAGAACATTTATATTTTAAAATTATATTAACTATAAGTGTTACTTTCTTATGCATATATGTAATGAAATTCAAACAATTGGAAAAAAAAGTGCCAAAGCTATTTTATTATAAGTTAGTCCTGAACATGCGATCGTGAAATGAAAGAAATATTTGTTAAAATTAAAATGAGTAATTTCCTATAACTGTTCTATTTAATAAGTGAAAACTATAATGAAACATCCAGTGCATCCGAAAAAAATTGATGTACACTGTAAAAAAAAATTCAAGAGGTTACTAAAAATTTTTTAGTAAATTTGTATTCCACAGAATTTTTTAGTAACCATTACAAACTTTCTTTTTGCAAGTGAAACAAGCATTTCTTTTGTAAACTGAACAAAAGAATTTTTTGTATAACTAACTTAAAAATTTTTAGTATGAGTCACCAAGGAAATTTTAGTAATATTAGTCCAAAATTATTTTTAATAACCATTACGTGCGCCCGAAGGGCAGGAGGTTCCTTCGAGCTGCATTCAGACTTCTGAAGAAGAAGATTTTCGGCAAAACTGCAATAGATGGCAGCACCAAACATTACTAACCGCTCCGACAGGATTTTCATAACCCCTTTACTAGCGAGTACTTACACTACATACATTCGGGGCGCAGGCCAATATCGAACCCGGAACCTTTTAGTCTGGAGTCCGTTACTATAACCACTATGCTACCAAGGCCACACCAAGTGAGTTTTAGTAATAGTTATTAAAAATATAAAACTATTAACTCTCTTCGTTGCTAACTTTTTTCTAGTAATTCTTACAGATTTTCTTGTAACCGACTAAGATTACTAAAATTTTTTTAGTAATTACAAGGATCACTAAAGTTCTTTTAGTAGATCGACCCTTTTTTTTTACAGTGTAGACAAATATGAAAAAGATGTTTACTGTGTCATTGCAGCAAGGTGTAATTGATCTTGAAAAAAAAAAATAACAAAAATTAGACTTAAAAGGTGAGGATTAACTTTGATAATCACAGATTTTAATTATTTTTTTATATGTTGTAGGGTATAACCCCCTTAGTCTCAGGCTATATGGATTGTAAACAACGTTTCACTATTCGCGAGAAACAGGGTGGGGAGGGGGTCTGATATTATAAAGATAGAAAAGTACTTACTTTGTTACAAATTTGTTCGCAGAGTCATAGCCTGACCGGTAGGGCGCGTGTTTTTTATTTCGATAACTCAGGTTCGATGCTGGAACATGCAGCACGTCATATATTTTGTTTTATAAATATACTTCTATTTATAATTTTAAAACATCATTGTGAATTGAAAATTTTGCACCAATTATCTTTTTTTAAATTCTTTTAAAACAAAAAAGGGTGTTTTTTTTATAATAATTACATTGCTCTACAAAACATCATTAAACGGTTAATTCTTTTAAAATCGCCTTTAAAATGCATTTTACATATGTTTTTTATCAGTGCAATGGTATTGATTAATTGTATCAACTCGTGATATTAAAGAAACATTTAGGTATTGTCTAAGGCAAAAAGGTAAATAATACTGCATTGATTTTAAGTAAAAAGCATAATTATGCAAAAATTAAGCATAAAAATAATAAAAAAAGTAAAAGTGCTTTGCTGTAAAAGTGTTTTTAAATTAAAGGTTTTTAAATTTGTGTACATTTTTTACGCAATGAATTTCTTTTTCTTTCTCATTTTTTTTTCTTAATTTTATTTTTTTAAACGATTTATTACATTAGAACCAAATAGATGGTGCCACAGAAAACATTATTATTATTATTATTATTATTATTTTGGTTTGGTGCCGGTAAGGGATTTTTGTTTGAAATCTTTACAGAAAAAGTGAGTATCATTCTATAATTATTTATAAAAGTGTAAAACTAGTAGAAATAAACTGTTGTTCACAAGATCAATCTGAAGTGTTGAAATTCAATGAAAATCAAAAAAGTGATCTCACAAATGCATTAAAGTATTGTAACTTTTATTACAAAATAATGATTTTTTAACAAATAATCTAAAGCCTGTGATATCGTCTGTTTCTATTGTGAAGGAAGAATAATTTTATAGTTCGACAAAAAATATGAAGGATGAAAGAAAAATCGTACAGATAATGGTTTGATCCAGGGGCGTGCGAAGAGAAAAGTCTCAATTTGGCGTCTCCACCCCCGAAATTTTTCTTGCGACAGGCTAAAAATGACATTCGTAGTATAAATTCTGTGCCCACTAAATTTCCGCGCTCGGGCAACCCCCCCCCCCTTTCGTGAGGCGATGGTTTGATAGACTTAACAATAGTAGATTCATTTTTGAAATATTCTGTTTAAATGATGAAAATTTTTTAATAGTTATTTAAAAAGAAAAAAATGATAAATAAAAAATTACATACGTTAACATTATAATTAATGCACGACATTAAAAGTATTAATTGTGATCATAATAATTAAATTAAAAGTATATTTGTAAGAAAGTAAAAACGCAAAAATCAAAAGGACGACCCGGCATCGACCCCGGGCCCATTGACCAGGAGGCTGATGCAGTACCGATCACGCTATGACAGCGTATTTACGATTTCGCTAAGTTAAAATTCAAATTATTTTGTAATATTATACCTACCTCCCTCTGTTTCTCAAGAACTAAAGGATGTTGTATAAAATCCATTGAACCTGAGATTAAGGGACATCTGTCCTTTAACATATATAAAAATAATTAAAATCTGTGATTACGCTAGTTTACAAAATTAAACTTTTTGTCTGTTGCCGCGAATTTTGTGGTTGATAATGTTCACTTATGACTTGTTTTTGTCAAATCTAACTGGGACATTTTTTGAGCAGCTCGAGTTATTTTCTTTTTGATTTTTAACATTTAAGCATATATTTTAATCGATAATAGACGTATTTTACTGCGTTAAGATTAGTTTCTCAAGTTTTTGCGCCATGGGTAGTTCAAGGAGACATTGGTTAAACAATCCAGACCATTTTTGCTATATATGCGGAGAATATAAGTTTAATAATTCTAGAAAAGTTATATTAGAATTGGTGAAAAATACCTATTTTGAGTATGTTGGGATGCTCTTGAATAAAAATGAGAAGTCTGGGGCCCCCAATTGTGTTTGTAAATCGTGTGTGGAATATTTAAGATTATGGAAATCTGGTAAAGGAAATGCCTTTAAGTTTGGAACACAGGCTATTTGGTGAGAACCATGAAATCATCTCAAAGACTGTTATTTTTGTAGCGTGAACGTAACCGGTTTAAACACTAAAAATGGCAGTACCCAAGTACTAGCTGTGTTCAACGTCCAGTTCAGCGTTCACCTGACTCGTCAGAGTCTAAAAATATATTTGAACCATTATAACAAGATATTGAAGGACCAAGCTCATCACAAAATGATGCTGATTTTGAAGGTATGTCAAAGAGCCAAAATGCTTTTCCCAAAATGAGTTAGATAATCTTGTAAGATATTTAAATCTTTCTAAACAAGCTTCGGAATTGTTAGCATCAAGACTAAAAGAAAAAAAATTGCTTTCCTCAGATACTAAAATAAGTTTTTCTCGTGGAAGAGATATATAATTACGGCGTTATTTTTCAGAAGAAAACGGTATTAACCTTTGTTCAGATGTAAAAAACTTGTTGATAAAAATAGGCTTGACAATACGAACCAAATGACCGGCGTTTATTCGTTGACAGCTCAAAACGTAGCCTAAAATGTATTCATTGCACTATCAGGGTCTCTGGGATACGAATGTGATGTCTGACTATTGTTGGTCTCTGATACGTCATTTTCCAAAGTCTACACATCGGAAAAGAGCTATAAAACGAAGTTGTTTAGAACTCAATGATTAATTATTTTTTTAGAAATGTTCTTCTTAGTAAATACATGTTTTTTATGTTCAATACTTACATAGCTGAAACTCAGAAACTAGAGCTGATTAAAATATTCTAATTATATTTTTGAAAATAGCATATCATATGCAGTTAGCAACATCTAATTTTTTTTCGGCAGGAAATGCACTGTAAAATAGTGTTTAAAAAGTTGGTCCTCTCCTTGTTAGATAAATAATAATAATAAAATAAAAATAAAGGAAGATAGACATGCAAATTCTAACCAAGGATCTAAAATGCAAAATAAACCTTTTTTGTCTGGAATAATGTTTTCTCAGAATTTTCAAGATGTATTTTTTCTTTTTTTAACAATTCAGGTAAGCAATGTAAATTCAAGCAATCACTTAAAAAGGAACTTTTTTTCATGCAGATTTTACCATTAATCTTTTCAGCTGCGAATATATACATAGCTCAAATTTTGAATAATTCCTTTTTTTAATTGAAATCACGGAATGTCCACACGACTAAATTAAAGATTTACGTAGAATTATCACATGTCATTATTTTTTCTTATTTTATGTTAAACTTTAATTATGGGATAAGAGTACATATACTGATTCCTATCATAATTTGAAGAATACATATATTAATGAAGACAAATTTATAGCAAATCTAATAATATGTAATGTTCTTGTCTAGTAAGTTATGTTACTCAACACGAAATGTTTGTAGGAAATATAACCTGTATCGACAAAGAAAATTTTCACAAGGCACAAATATCCCCAAAATATTTTAAATGAAAATTTATTCCTTTTAAAAAAGAAATAATTAAAAGTAACTGTCGAAAAATGTTAACAGAATTTCCTTACTTTTGGGAAATGTAAAATTCATTCACTGGGATGGATAATTTTATTCTGACTTTTACCGTGGTTAAAAAATAAGATATATATTATATATGTTTTACATGAACAGGAATCTTCAATATCTAATCAGTTATTTTTTTATAATACACTTATATAAAATAAGAATAAAACGGATTAATAGATAACGATAATTTTTAAAAAATTGAAAGATTCATCTTTTTAATTTGTCTCTCATGTGTATGAACTTCAAACTTACATTACTAAAATTTTTATATGCTGTCGCAACGATTTTTTCAACAGAAAATTGAATTCTCACCATCCTTCATTCTGTCAAATTAGTGAGATAAGCCAACATAATTTGCAATTTAATTTAACTTTCATAGATAAGAAAAATACAGATAAAACATTTTGTTTGAGTTCAATTTAAAGTTCTATCGAATTTTCTAAAAAGAGATTGTGACTGTCAATATACTTTGAAAATTTTTACGCAAATGTATATTAAAACATTTATATGCAGAGTGTTTTTAAGTGTATAACAATTTAATGTATAGGCATGCGGATTGTGTCATTCAATTAAATTATGCTAGGGAATAAAAATATAAATAACAAATCATATCCCACTTAAATTGCTTTATAAAAATGAGATTTCCCAATAATTATGATAAATCCGCACCCCCAGCTCCCTCCTGAAAAGTAGTAAAAACTTTATTTTTTATTGCTTCGTATATATTCATTTCTAGTGAACTGAACGAAGTTATTCCCAAATTTTTGTGAATGCAAATTACTTGTCGTATTTTACTCGTTGTATTGGTCCATTGTAACTACACTAATAAATTCTGTACCAAGTACTCTGACTTTTCAGAATCCATTAAAGAATCTATCATATGTAAAACAAATTAAAAAGATATTTTATTAATACTTTTTAGTTTTAATCGTAATCTAATAAAAAATTTCACGAAATTATTTTATCTGGATTCAAAATGATAGAAATAAAACATACACATTTAGGTATGTAAACAATTAAAATATGATAGATTAACATTTGTAAATTGAGAGGCAAAAATTAAGTATTTGGTAACTGCATTCTTGAAATACTTATTCTTAGTGAAGTATTATGAAGTAAATATTTCAAGTTTGAAATCAACGTATCGTTACATACAGCCTAGTATGCTAATTATTTCGGACATTGTGGATAAATATTAATTTTAGATACTTCTTCGATATAGCCAGAGAAAAAAATAGACGATTTTGTTTTCTTAAGTAGTTACTTAAACTTAAATTTTCCAGTGATGTCTGAGTTTTATTCAAGTTTTTTTTCAAAGTCTGAGCACAAGTAACGAATTCAAGAATAAAAACGAAATTATTTGTCATAATCCTCTAATATAAGATATAATTATTGATTAAATTTGAGAAGTATGTGTAATTTATGTACACTTATAGTTCAATAAGAATCATGGAATCAAAGGTAATTATATAGTCGCGAATCTATTTATGCTTGTATAAGAAAATATGAACTACTTTTTTTTTTGGGGGGGGGAGGGGTAAGCGTTTTGCTTTTTAAATTCAGATTTTTCAATCATATTTAATAAAACACATTTTGAAAATATGCTGAATTTACCAATATTACAGTGCCAGCAATATACATATATATATTGACACTCATTGAAAAATGTGAAGTTCGTGACAGTTGTCCTTATTGACACATTCATTAATGATGTTTCTTTTTATTTCTGCATTTGTGATAGAATTAACAGTATGTCATGTTTTATGTCAGATACATCTGCGTGTCACAAACCTGGCTAAAATCTTTCGTGGCCTTTTTGACTCAAATTTATCATTTTGTTGTATAGCCATGTGGAAAATTGTCCTTGTATTTTTTAGAACATTGATAGTTTACCCTTATGATATTAAATCTAATGCTTTAAAATTTACAGGAACATTATGTTCTAATAAAGTCAAAGCAACAAGTGTAACAAGTTTAACTAATGAAAGCCTTTTTCTGTCAGTAATGCGCACTATTTTTTTTTAATAAAAAATCCCTCTTTTCTAAACCCTACCAGAGCTAAATAACAAAATCAATAATAAAAATAATAATAAAGGGAGAATTAAGGTGTTAATCAAGTTAAAGTGCAACTGCCATCCCACCTCGTATCCAATGTGTGGTAGAAATTATCACACGACTCTTATGTTTAAAACCCGAAAAAAATATAATAAAAATTTGTAAATTGAAATTGTGACTTAAGTGTCCAGATTATTTTTTCTGGCACTGTACATTTAATTCCTGATGTCGCATAAGCATGTCTTAATCGCATAAGAAAATCTTTTCCTCACTTATTAGCCACCAGAATAACGTAATGTAAAAGCTCCTGCTAAACATGATAGCTAACATGTAGAAAAACAAAGGTGATAAATCAAGCTGCTTTTTAAATTTATAAATCATCAAAAAAGGCAATTAATTGTTACTTCTGGATAATTCAAACGGTGTTCTAAATCAACGCTTCCTGGGCATTTTTTTCTTTCAGTTACTTTTTCTTAGGTTTTTCATTTTGGAGTACCGCCTTTCCTAATAAATACCCTTTCATTTCCCGCCACCCCCCCCCCCCCTTCCATTCAACTAGATTATGCAAACATGATTTTTTTCCATTAATGTTCTTCTTATCAGAGCCATATAATCAATCGATGCATATTGCATTCATGTACCTAACTTTTTTTTTTAAATATTGCTTTTGTAAAGTTAATTTACTTACGTCCTATATTAGCCAAGTAATATAAAAATTCAACTTAGCGTTAAAAAAAAATCAACTATCTTACAATAACTACTTTAAAACTTAACTCTTAAACATTATTCTGATTACTTTTCTCATTGCGATGATTACGGTGACAACTTGCATCATGATATACAAATAATACAGTTAATCAGGGTAACTTTGACCTATATGGGAAATATAGGTGCAAGCGAAAAAAAATTAAATCTTCTGTATCTCTTGAGTTAATGACAATGTTTTGATCTCAAATTACAGATAAAAGCACTAGTGCGTGCTTGATATCTCAATGAAAAAAATTCGTCAAGATTGTATCTTAACAAAACGGATTAAAGTTTTGTAAAGATGGAGCAAATGGCCTCTGATTGACTGTATAGCTGAAAACAGAAAGGAACATGGCTTTATGATTAATTTTCAGTAAGATGTGGGGAAATATATAAGTACTCAGACAACATTTTTAGCAATGCGCACAGTTACTCGCATTTCATTATCACTGATTTATGAGATATATTAAGTCTTTTTCTCACACTTTGAGTGTAACATATTCGATTTACACGCTACTCATATTATTTTCAGATATTCCAACAGTTACCCTAGGTTAAGAGCCACTGTCCTAGAAGATAACGAAAAAGCACATCCTAGTAACGATAAATATTAAAATTTTGCTACAATGTTTTTTATTTACGTAAAAATTTTTATCATACATTTTTCATTTACAAATATTTTACTAATAAAATAAATTAATTCCATAAACAATACACTTTATTTCATTTTTATTTGCATCTCATAACGTTGAATTAATGCGGAATATAATTGCGAAATAGTTTTAATAACTAAAACACACGCTTTTATATCAGGTCAAACTAAAATGTTTAAAATGCATAGTTACGGTTTTCATGTGTGTTTCACTGATGGTCTTGTGTCTAGGGTGTCAGGTGACTGTACATTTTTCACATTGCTATCGATCCGTTTAAAAAGCGTTTATGATTTTGACTTTTTAAAGCTGCGACTTTTCGAATTGTTAAAATGTCATTGGTTTTTATTTAAAAGTATCAAAGGATACAATTTAATCCGATGTCTTAAAGTGGGTTAAAAATAACGAACAAATATTGCGTTACATAGATGGATACATACTGCTAAAGCTGATAAAAGCGTGTTAAGAAAATACCTGAATCTTGACGATAACTGATGATGTATGACGTTATGGGACTATTTCCAGGATGTCCAGGACTCCATGATAGGCTAATTGAGTTGCTGGTTACTTCTAGTGGTTTGACATCTTTAGGCGGATCGGGTGGCTCTGGAAATTAATAAAATTGTTAATATTATCATTATTATTTTACTTTAAAAATCACCTAATAACAGGATTATATTTACGTTATTATGCAGTTAGTAAATATAGGTTATGTTAAAATAAATTTCTTTACGTTACAGTCATTATAAATATACAATGCAAAAAAATATGTTTTTAGATTATGATAGCTATATTTTATTGAATTAATTATAACTCAATTATAATATAGTAATTTGTGTTAAATTATGTACTTGTAAAAATCGATAAAATTACTGATATTTACCATTATATAAATATATATATATGTATAACTCTTTAAGAGTCCTGCAGAATTTCCCACTCATGTTTAACGAATCTTAAAGTAATAGCTATGGAAAATACTATAATATGCATATTATGGCGAAATAATTTATTGCAGGAAATCAAAGAAAAGAGAAAAAGTGTCAACATTTTGTCAATGAAATGTGTCATTTTACGTTAAAGTATAACTGTTTTGACAATTTTCTTTTTCATTAAATCATTCGCCATTTTTTTTTTTTTTTTTTTTTTTTTTTTTTTTTTTTAAGAATAATAATATATTATCCATGGTTCAAATATCTTTTAGATTCAAATTAGATTCGTATTAGATTCAAATCTATTTATTAACTGGGTAAATTTATACATGCGGTGATTTCAGGTAATTTTGGGCAGCATAAAGCGTACAGAAAATACGTATAAACAATAAAAAGTTCTAAGAAAACGAAATAAAATGATTAAATGCGGTTAACCGACGACAGTATGTCAGAATGTGATAATTTCAAATACAATTTTTCAACACAAAAACTACAATTAAAATATTTTGAAATATCTCGAGTTTAAAGAAATTCAAGTTTACCTGTCTTTGCAAATGCATTTTAATATATTAAAATATCAAATGTACCTAATTTGTTATTTACTATACATAATAGATATTAAGTATCATACAAAATTTAAAAATTACATACATACTGTTTGCTTTTTTTTTTTTTTTTTTTGTTATAAATAAGCTATTTGTTTTTTCGAAACTATTTAAAATTCTCTATTAATGCTCTTTAAACAATTATTGCGTAAAGTTTCATTTTATAACAAGTATATTAATAATACAAAAATGTATTATGTGTAAAAGGTATATCATTGCCAAATACACGTCTTCGTGTGTCATTTTCAAAATACACATTTCCCTGTGTAGCGCATTAAGAGACATAATTGTACAAAATGTCAGAAGATAAATACATTCAAAAATACACAGTTTAAAGCGTAAATTAGATATTGTAAGAGTCAAGGAGTTTTGAGGGCCGACTCTATGGCCAAGGACTGACCCCATGGCTTTGCGTGAACTGTCACGCAAAGAAAATTGTGCCAAATTCAAGTTTCTTCCGATTCCGGAAAAGGTGGCAACTTAAAAAGGGATGAATAATTTTCTGGAACTTTCGAAGAGTTTAAAAATAAAAACTGTAAATCATAGTATGAAGTATAGACATGTAGTAGTGATTTTTGTTAAGAAAGCGAATATGCTCGTTTTTCATTATGGTTTTATGTCGCAATAAATAAAGGTGGAAAAACATATTGGATTCTTCGGCTCAAGATTTAAAATTTATTCATCTTCTACAAATTATTGTGTTTCTAAATGAACTAAGCTACAGACCTGTGCAGCGGGAAGTTAATTGGCGTAGTCTGGAAGGATGCAAGGTGAGAGCTTTTTATTAATGTGACTTCCCATTATAAGAATTTATATTGTATCTATGATAAATTTATTAAGATTTTTGCGATTTATTTCATATTTTGACGTTAAGGAAAGGAATTTGTTTTGAATGTAACTAAGTAGTACGTCAATGCTAAGGTGTAGTAGTATTGTAGCAGTATAGGAGTGGTGTTTTGTAGTGCCGGCTGAATGGAGGATATTTTGAATTGATTTTGGTTGTGATTTTTTTTAATTGTTGGTTTTATATATGAGATGTTTTGTTATGAAAGTAGGGCTGTGTATATTTCGGAGAGTAATTGAGTATTGGTTGTATATATATGTTAATTGAAGGATTTATAAATTATGATGAGTGTTCATTTATGTGGTGTGTATATTTTAGTTTTAGTATGAATCTGGATTGATTTATGAAGTAGTATTAGTTGAAGAGTTGTATTGTGACGTGATATATGTGAAGGTGTTGAATTTTGAAATTGCTATGGTGCTCGCAATGGTATTGAATTTATGTGCGTGATATGGTTACAAAGTGCGACTTATTTCTGGTGTTTATTAGAGTGGTGGATTAGTGATTCCGAGTTACGGTTAATTTGAGTTTTCGCCAATTTGTTGGACAGTTTACTACCGTCTTGAGAAACTATTTAAAAAGTAACAATGTCATTTTTGGGTAAGGCTCGTAAAGAAGATTTACGATGTTTGGCTGAAGAATTGGGAGAGCACCCTGAACCGGATGCAATAATAGCTGATTTAAAGCAACTAATTATGGCGAGTAAAAACTATGAAGTAGAGTTTGTGAAGGGATTGATGGAAACTATTATAGAGACGAGAAAAGAGAATCAGGCGAAACGAAAGAAGATGGAAAAAATTGCGTTGGAAAGAGAAGAGAGGGAGTTTGAGTTGGAGAAGTTGAGGATAGCGAAAGATAGCGAAAAAGCAGGAATTGATGGGTTGGAAATGAAAGCCTATAATTATGGAATTGAATTTGCGAAACTTATGCCGAAATTTAATGTCAAGGAGGACGACATTGTTTTGTATTTATCTATTTTTGAACGTCAAGCAAAGAGGATGCGTGTAGATCCAGAACATTGGGTATCGAACTTGTTGGTTTTGTTGCCGTCCGATATTATACAGGTTCTCGCACGTGAGGCAGAGGAAAAATTTGAAGATTATGAATATATTAAAGGGATTCTACTAAGTCGGTTTAAGTTATGTCCTGAGAGATTCCGTAGAAAGTTTATGGAACATCAAAGAAACCCTGAACGCACCTGGCGAGAATTTGTATTTGAATTAAATGGTTATTTTCAAGAATGGATTGATGGACTTAAAATTGCTGATTTCAATTCTTTAAAAGATTTGATTGTAACTGATCAATTAAAAAGAAGAGTGCCTGATGAGATTCGAGATCATTTTGTGGATGAATGGCCTAAAATAGTATCTCCTACTGATTTGGCTGAGAAACTTGACTTATATGAATGTGTGCGACAAGATTTTAGGAAGTTAGATAAGAAAGATAGATTTTCAGAGGAGAAGAGTAATTTTTCATTTTATTCTAAGCACACTGATAATAGAAATCCTGGTTTCGCATCGGACCGCAGATATGAGTCAAGAGCTGGTACTTATAAAGCAAGGACACGGATACCTAATAAAATTACTTGTTATTCGTGTGGACAAGAGGGTCACAAGGCTTCATTTTGCCCAAATCAACGTGGTACTCAAGGTGTACAAAGAGCACAAACGAACTCTGTGCAATCGAATGAGAAAGTTGGAGAAGAGCAGTTATCGATATTAACTGCAAGAATAACAATACCTGTTTCGTCTTGCGAGAAAAGAGAAGGAAAATTTAATGAATTGGAAGTGGTTAGGACTAAATGTGGAAATAATGCGTTGGACGGTATCTATGATTCTGGTACACAGATCTCGGTGATACGGGCAGATTTAGTCAAGGATGTATCAGTAGAAGGAGTGGGAAAGATTGAGATAACTTCAGCATTCGGAGAAAGAGAAGTCGCTCCATTAAAAATAATACCGATAAAAATAGACGATAAAATTCATGGAAATGTAATGGTAACTTGTGCCGTTTCCAAGAAATTGGTGAATGAGATGCTTATATGTCCAACTGCTTATGAAGCATTAAACCATAAGGTTATATTATATACGAAGGGTGAAAATGTCTCTGATCTCACTGGTGATGTTGATTTGGAGGGTGGAAATGAGTTAGAAATGTGCAATGAGCATGGAAAAGTTGAAAAGTTGAATTTGAAGCTGAAACTGATGAACTTGATTTGAGTGAGAAGGAAAAAGAGGAATCTTTTATAAAACTACAAAGAGCTGATGATACTTTAAGAAATATGTGGGAAATGGCTGAAAATAATAAAACTGCTTATTTTGTAGAGGAAGGTATTTTTATGCATTCTGAAGATGTCTGTGGTGAAAATGTGAAGCAGGTAGTGTTACCTCAGTGTAAGAGACAGTATATTTTATCTGTTGCTGACGAAATTCCTTTGGCGGGTCATTTGGGAAAAGTAAAAAAAAAAAAAAAAAAAAAAAAAAAGGAAATTGTATGATGTTTTAAATTTTGATGTATTTTGGTATTTCTGTTGTTCATGCTTATATTTAGTGTATATATTGTGTTATTTGTATATATTTAATTTAAAGAAATGGGAAGATTCACATTGCTCTCATCCTTGCTAATTTTTTTTTTTTTGTGTATGTATTTTAAAGCTTCATTGTGTCAAAAGCCACTAATGAGCTCTTTTAGGGGGGAATTGTAAGAGTCAAGGAGCTTTGAGGACCAACTCTATGGCCAAGGACTGACCCCATGGCTTTGCGTGAACTGTCACGCAAAGAAAATTGTGCCAAATTCAAGTTTCTTCCGATTCCGGAAAAGGTGGCAACTTAAAAAGGGATGAATAATTTTCTGGAACTTTCGAAGAGTTTAAAAATAAAAACTGTAAATCATAGTATGAAGTATAGACATGTAGTAGTGATTTTTGTTAAGAAAGCGAATATGCTCGTTTTTCATTATGGTTTTATGTCGCAATAAATAAAGGTGGAAAAACATATTGGATTCTTCGGCTCAAGATTTAAAATTTATTCATCTTCTACAAATTATTGTGTTTCTAAATGAACTTAGCTACAGACCTGTGCAGCGGAAAGTTAATTGATATGAGTACACTAATATTTGTGTAATATACAACCAAGTTGGATTTTGTATCCACAGCACATAACCTTGTAGTTCGGAGTGCAAATAAAAAAAAATAGTGCTGCAAAACAAATTTGTATGAAGAACAAACACGTATGCTTGGTTTGTCTTTTTTAACAGCGGTTTTGTATTTAAGCTACTAAGAATTGAGTAACTTTCATTTAGAAAAAAACAGGATTTTCTGAAATTATATTTAGTTCATGACATTCTTCTGATAAAGTTGTTTTGCAAATATAAAATAATATCGTTATAATTTATCAATAAAATCTTCAGCAACTGAAAAAAAAATCAGTGCACGATAAAATTTTGAAAACAGTGACGCTAGTATTATTTTTGTATTTGATCGTATTTTTTCCCCTATCAGTTTAATTCACAAACTTTGTATGTCACATCTGCATCATCATGTGTATAAAATCCCTATTTAATTCAATCTACAAAAAATAAGCAATATATATGGATTTGAAATCCCGACCCCCGATTATCTAAACTATCCATTTGACTCTACGACTACTAATGCACAAACCAAATTTTCAAGCATCTTTTTTATTGCGTCTTATAAATATGCATATTTCTGCGTAATATTTTTCACATAAGTATCTGCAATATATTTTCCTAACACATATGGCTGTGCAAAATTAGCATGCATACTTTTGTGTAGTTTTCTGTTCTCACGAATGTATTTATTAAGTATTTATACATATATTTCGGAACTATATTCAAAATACACAGAAATATGAAATATATGAAAATTTGTTACTTAAATTAACACCATAAAATTTTCTATTTTATTTATTTATTTATTATTTTTTTTATTTTTATTTATTTATTTATTTATTTATTTATTTATTTATTTATTTGAGGGTTTGAGTTTTTGAAGGGAAAACAAATTATACACTTTTGTGTTAAGCAAAAAATACTCATTAATACATGTAAATTTTAACAAGTATGTAAATTTTATGCCGAGGGTGTAATTTTACAAACTTATACATGCAAGTATATAAAAGTGACTAATTTACAAACTTTTTTTTTAGAGCGTGAATTTAATTTTCAAAATCATATAATAAACTCTAGTAAATTATATTCAACAGCAAAAATATAATCTACAAACCTCGTTTAAAGAATTTTTAATCAGTCACGTAGGGGAAATGTAAAGCCATTTTTTAAATAACTATAATTTTATTATTCTTGTGTTTTCTTAAAAATAATAATAAAAAAATAAATAAAGATGATATTATATTGTTGCCTTTATGCTGTCTATAAAAACCAAACCTTAAATGTTTATCGAAACTTAATAAATACCATGGTTAGCACATTTCTTCTTAAAATAAATAAAACGATTTCTTGAGTAAAAAATCAAAAATAAATAAATAAATAAATAAATAAATAAAATAAAATAAAAAATGCAAATTTTTATTACACTTTAATTTTCGGATCTAAAAATTCCTTCAAGTTTTTTTTTTCTTTTTAATGTCTTAATTAAGTGAAGCAAACAATAAATTGCAGTATTGAGCAAGATTATTTCGCTATTTTAGAAAGCATGAAATGCCGTACACGATTAAGAAATCATTGTTCTTAACGAATATAAAAGGTTTCGAATTTTTCAAGAACATAAAGATCCTTTTAAAAAATATATGTCTACATCCTCTCCAAATAGTTGCATTCACATCACCACTTCTTTGCATAAACTTTTAGTTTTAATTAGTGTCGAATGTTTGGTATTTGAGCATATATAACATCAAAGAGGTAACAGTTGAGGCTTAAATAATTAGTTTTACGAACTATTCAGCCGTTTAAGCAGAAAAAGAGCTCTTTCATGTTCTAGCTGTTTCCCTAAGCTTAAGAAAGATTTTAAATTAAGAAATCGATTTTTTAAAGAAAAAGAATAGGGTCCGATAGTTTTTAGGAATTCACAACTTTAATATAAATCTAGAAAGTCATTTTAAAATGAAATTTTTTAACAGCTATTCTAATCAGTTTATTTATTTTCAAAATACTGAAATCTTTTATCTGCACTTAAGTCTTTTACTATTCTAGAAAATTTAGTGTAGAAAGGAAACAATATTAGAAAATGTTAAATTGAATATTTTTTAATTTTATATTTATTTTAAATTAGGTCGCAATTATTTAAATTATAATGTAAACTTTATGTGTGATAAAAAAGCTTAAAAAACATAAAGTTTCTCGGAAAAAATATGTAAAATACTATATATTAATAAAGAGAAGGGGATTATTTCATTTTGCGGTACTTCAAAAAAAACATATCGTGAAAGTATATATTTACGTCTTACTTATATATTTATCGTTAAATTATATACTTACGTAAAGTATTTATTTACGTTTTTATCGGAAATAAAATGTAATCAGTATACGGAACAATTTATATTGAGTTCTATTTCGATAAAATTGATATCGCAACAATTTCGTGTACTCCAATTATGTCCCATTACAAAAAAATAATAATGGCAATATTTAAACGTATAACAGTTATGCGTTTTTCTTACGATACCTGAACAAAGTAGAGTAAATTGACCTTAGTGGAAAATATAACAACAATCATCGTATGCTAAAATGCACATTCTATGCTATTTTTCTTATATTTAAGTACGTGATTAGTAGTACTGCTAAAATCTCAATTATAATTAAATTTCCCTCAAAGGAAATTTTTATTTCAATGAAGGAAGAAATCTCTTGGTTTCGGTTTTAGGTGTGTTTGGTTGCACATTTGTGTCAAATGATTGTCATTTGGTTGTTCATGTCTTAGCTCAAAATAAACTCATTATAAATTAATCTAAATAAAAGTAAAACAAATATTGGGAATTTAAATTTACAAGCAATTTTACATATTAAATTCGTTCACACAACCTGTTTTTATGGGACAAATTAAAATTAAACCCATAGCAGCATACATCATTTAAATAAATAAACAAGTAAATAAAAAACAACAGTTCCTCAATTGAAAATAAAGTGATCATATCCAACCATTTAAATCGTCTCTAACATGTAAAATAAATATTATTGACATGTTTTAAATATTTTGTATTAATATATTTTGGCTCATATTTTATTTTTTCTGTGACTGTTTGCCTAACATTAATAACATAATGATATATGAGACATTCTAAAGTCAAACCGACAAACTCCATTTCTCTTCATATCCAACCATTCAAGTCGTCTCTAACAACTGAAATAAATAGTATTGACATGTTTTAAATATATCTTGTATTAATATATTTTGGCTCATATTTTGTTTTTTCTGGGACTGTTTGCCTAACATGTATTAACATAATGATATACCGGGTGATCCAGAAGTTCCGGGAGTTTTCAAATGCTAATAATTAACAACTATAAACAATAGAAGTATGCGGTTTTCACAGAAATGCTTAGAAACTTATGGGATTTGTATTTTTGATGAAACAAACAAATTATGTTAGTTACACTTTTTGCCAACAGGTGGCGCTAAAATTGACAGTATTATTTTTATGGTATGATATAGCTCGCTAAAAAGAAAGAATTAGTGTCCAAGAGTTACAAATTTTCATTATGACGCCCATAGCTTATAAGTACCGCTGTGAGCCGACGCAAAACAACGTGCACTGCACAGTATCCTCAAAAGAGAAAGAAATTCCAGATGAAATTTCAAATTTATCGGGATCTTACAAGTGTACTGATTCATTATGAGCTGGTGATTTCCACCGAGTATTGGCATCGAATTTTATTTCATTTACGATTGCAACAGACATTTGGGATCTCCTGCTTCTATTACGATCTTTCAATTAGCCTTTTTCTCAAACGTTTCTTACCATGGCATTTCACATTTCTAATGGCCATCGAATCTTTTTCTATTTTTACTTCCGTATTGTAGGACAAGAACACAGCTCGACATGCAAAGAAAGCATGTCTAAACATGGCAGTTACTCATCAAATTTTGTATCAAAATTCCCTTTCAATGCAATTTCAACCACTTTAAAAAAAGTAATTGAACATAAACCACCCTTAAAACGAAATCTCATTAATAGTCTACAAAAGATGTTTCGCAATGAACTTATACTCATGTGTCTATAAAGCATATTTTATAGTTACATCAAGTGTTGTACAACAACGCCCCCTGTTGCTAAAAATTTTAACTATATACATGTAAAAAAAAAATCATTCTAAACAAAATCCCTTGTGTTTCTGAGCATATATCTGAAAACCGAACCTTTGTATTGTACATAGCTCCCAAATTATTAACATTTCAAAACTCCCGAAACTTTTGGATCACCCGGTATGAGACATTCAAAAGTCAAACCGACAAATTCCATTTCTGTTTTTTAAAACTTAGGCAATGATATGATTGCGTTGAAATTTTACCATGTATCTATACAGAGCTTATAAATTATCTTTTATCATAAAGCAATTAAAGGATATAATCAAAATATTTAAAAAACATACTTTATTTTATAGATAAATAACTTTAAATGCTTATATGAACATGTTCACTTGATGGAGTTAATAGTATTGACTTGTGAACGCCTCATATAAAGTAGAGGTATGATATTGTTTTAAAAAACTATTTCGTTATCAGAAAAAATATTGCTTGTCATTCTAAGTATTATTTTAATAAAAAAATAATACATGACATTATTAAATTTTAAAATGTCTCCATTGTTTGTAAACTTGCTATACAAATATTCTTACCTTGTACAACTAGCCTGACTGTAGTTTTATCTTCCCCAAATGGATTAGAAGCTGAACAAGTGAAGGTATCCGAATCTTTTCTTTGAGCCGACTTTATAACTACTTCAGAAATCTTTACTCCTCTGCTTTCGCTTTCTCGTGTTACGTACCTATAAAGTAAAATTTACGAATAAATTAGTCACTATTAAATAGTAAAATTAAATGTTATTTGAATTATTTATGTAACGCAGAATAAACTTCCTAAAATTAATAATTTTAATTTATATAATTAAATTTTCGTTAAAATTTCAAGTTATCAGGTTTGACAAGCATAAAATTGCTATTATATTACATAATATTTATATGATTAATTATATTAGAATTTCTCAAATTGAGATTAATTTTTGCAGCGTTTGTCTTATTGTTTATTTTATAAATATGTATATATTTTAACTACAAAATGTTATAGATAAGACAATAGGAAAACTGATACATTTGAAGTCAATTCCTTTGTTTTTTGCTTGCTTATTGTCTCTCTTACAATGGCTATTATCTCTCACTGAAATTGCAATGTATTAACTGCTACAATAACTTTGCTTTAAACAAACATTAAATTTTATCCAATAGGTAGTAGTATTTTGTTTCTTATTCAGAATTTTGTTCATTTATTTCCAAAGAAAGTTAAACTAAAGAATTTGAATAGTAAGTAGGTAGTTTAAAAATTTATAGAGCAAAAATCCACATGTCATTTAGAATAATACTATATATATGAGTTCTTTTTATAGAAAATATAATGTTTTGAAATTATGAAATACGTTATTTTTCTATACCATAGAGACTATTTCAAAAGCATTAATGTTAGCATACCATATTTAATTAAATGAACCACATACCATGATAGATAATGTATATTAGAATGGTAATTATTCTACAACTAGCTGACCCGCCCGGCGTTGCCCGGGTCCGTATTAATAATACTAAACGAACTTGAAATTTGTATGATTTTATCATTAACTGGAAGCATGCAGAAATGCATTGTCTGAAATACGTCGCGGCTGACTTTGTGAAAGATCGGTTTTAAAAACAACACCTAATATTAAGCTCTAAAAATACTTAAAATGAGCAATGAGAAACATGGGAGGGAACATGTATCCAACGATTGCGTTAGTTTCGTGTTAAAGTGTTGATAATTACCCGTAAAAATCACTGTTAAATCACGTAACTAATTATTTTTTTCGCATAGAAATCCCAAGTGAGATATTTTGAATTTCAAACTAATTATATCACTCTTAAATCCGACTATACCGTGAATGAAATCGATACGCGATGATAAAAGATTGGTATATAGTATTATAATTTCAGAGCCATTCAACAAAAGCGTATATTTTTAATCAAAGCATGCGTAATGTTAACTCTGTGGACAAATTCCTAACCATAAACTTTTCTACCGTAACCATAATCTATCTGTAATCTAACTGCGACTTCATAGTACCCTACCGTAACTTAAATATAACATAAATGTAACCTAGCCATCATTTTATTGTAACCTATTCTTATTCTAACCATCACATAAATGCAATTTAACTTTAACCTAACTTTAAATTAACCGTGATCTAACTGTAACCTAACGTGCAAAAAATAAAATCAAGGACTTACCGTAATGTAATTGCAACCTAATCACAACCCAAATGTTACCTAACTATTCATGGAGTTCATGTCCATGGAAATTATTTTGCCTTGTTCGGATTTGGTTATGATTCATTAGAATATTTTCGTCTGGTTCAGATTTGATTTGATTCAGATTTCAGGTATTTTTTGAAATTCGATTTAAATGTTGGGGTCGGATTCATGTCCATGGAAATTATTTTGCCTTGCTCGGATCCAGTTATGTTTCTGTGAAATAATTTTGTCGGGAGCAGATTTGGTTCAATTCAGATTTCGGCGTTTTTTTCAAATGGAATTTTTGGGTTCAGGTCTTCCTCCGTGTCCACGGAAATTATTCTGTCTAATTCGAATAAAGACATGATTCACTGGAGTATTTTTGTCAAGTTCAGACTTGGTTTAATTTAGATTTCGGCTTTTTCTTCAAATGTAATTTTTGGATTCGGGTTTTCTTGCGTGTTCACGGACATTATTCTGCCTTTTTCGAATAAATGCATGCTTCACTGGAATATTTTTATCAAGTTCATTTCAGATTTCGAGATTTTTCAAAGAAATTTTTTAGGTTCAGATTCGGTTAATGTGCATGGAAATTTTGTCTTATTCGGATCCTGTTACGGTTCTTTGGAATATTTTTGTCATGTTCAGATTTGGTTCGATTCAAATTTCATTTATTTTTTCAAATAGAATTTTTAGGTTCGAATCTCGTTCATGTCCACGGAAATTATTTTATCATACTCGAGTCCGGTTATGATTCTTTCTAATATTTTGATCGGATTCAGATGTGGCTTGAGTCAAATTTCAGGTTTTTTCAAATCAGATTTTTTAGGTTCCAGTCGGGTTTATGTCCATGGAAATTATTTCGTCTTGCTCGGATCGGGTTGTAGTTCTTTGGAATACTTTTATCGGGTTCAGATATGGTTCAATTCAGATTTCGTTTTTTTTTCAAATGGAACTTTTGGGTTCGGGTCTTCTTGCGTGTTCACGAAAATTATTCTGACATGTTCGAATAAGGAGATGCTTCACTGGAATATTTTTGCCAAGTACAGATTTGGTTCAGTTCAGATTTCGCGATTTTTTCAAAGAAATTTTTCGGGTTTGGATTGGGTTCATGTCCATGGAAATATTTTGTCTTCGGATCCGATTGCGGTTCTTTGAAATAGTTTTGTCAGATTCAGATTTGGTTCGATTCAAATTTCAGGTATTTTTTCGAATGGAAGTTTTAGGTTCGTATCGGGTTCATGTCCACGGAAATTATTTAGTCTTACTCCAAACCGGTTATGGTTCTTTCCAATATTTTGTTCGGATTTAGATGTGGTTCGGGTCAAATTTCAGAATTTTTCAAATGGAACTTTTTAGGTTTGAGTCGGGTTTATGACCACGGAAAGTATTTTGTCTTGCTGGGATCGGGTTATAGTTCTCTGGAATATTTTTATCGGTTTCAGATTTTGTTCGGGTCATATTTCGAGATTTTTTTAAGACAATATATAGGTTCGGGGTCAGGTTTCATGCCCACTAAAATTATTTTGCCTTGTTTGGATTGGGTTATGCTTCATTTGAACATTTTTATGGGATTGAAATTTGGTTCGGGTCAGTTATCAAATCCATAGTTTTTTTTCAAACAGAATTTTTAGGTTCGAGTCGGTTTTATACTCACGGAAATTTTGTCTATCACGGATCGGAGTGTGGTCTGTTTTTTTTTCTGGTTGGGATCGGGTTATGTGTTAATTAGTCTAAACATTAAGGTTATAATCAGTTTTGCTACTATTCTTTTTATGGCTATTTCTGATAAATAATTTACTTTGCTATTTGATAATTTATTATGGTGTATGAATCGTTTGCGGATTCGAACAATTGTACGCCAAACAGCTATATTTTATTTTTGTTTTAAAACCAAATTAAAGCCATAATTTAATTTTAAATTAAATAGAATACATTTAAATTTTATCAATGATAAAAAATATAAACTCCTAGAAAAGTGTTGTGTGATTTTTTTTTACTGCAACACAGCTAATGACTTATACATTCTAATGTTCGAAATGCCAAAAATCTGCGTTTAACCACACAGTAAATAGAAACTGAGTGGAAGTACAATGTCTTGGGCTGACGCCAAAAATGTAACCCAAAAATCCGCTGCATTAAGTCCAAATAAGCACCAACAAAACCATGTGCTTTGACACGCCGATCAATTCAAACTGGTTTAAACCCGTATTTCTTTGTTTTTTACCTTTTAAACTGTTACTGAATAGATGACTAAAATTTCGTTTAAAAAATAACGTTTTGTGTCATTATTGACTGTAATACACGATCGGAATACATAAAAGATACAAAGATATCAATCATAGGCAAGAATTATGTGATTTTTTTTATCATATGACTTTGAAATATCAATATAGAAGCATCATTTAAGATTTTGCATGAAAAGTTAACATTCTTTCGTTAATGTCTTAAAATCATCTGCACTCTGAAATCTAGATTTTAGACTACTATTCGTTATTAAAGTTTTCGCGCATGATTTTAAAAGAATGTTTTCATAAATATATTTTATATATTGACATAGAATTATTAATATGTTGTTAAATCATAAAAATTTTTCATCTACGTTATAAAGTATTAAAAAGTTCTGAAAAAAGAAAACTTTTAGTAATACAATTTTTAGTTCAAATCAAATGTTTTCAATATTTTATTTAATTTTATTTTGACATTTAATTATTTCGAATTTATCAATTTCAATTATTTTAAAAGCAAACATTTTATTAAAATAAATAATATAATAGAAAAGAGACCATTTTAAAAAAATACTATTTCTTCGTAAAATATGCTTCAGCTGTAATTCATTTCTTTCAATTCGTCTTATTAATACAAAATCCCTTCCACATACTTTTCTTTGGGACATTAAAATTTGAGCGATAAATGGTTTAATATTGCAACCCTTTTTTCGGTTTACTTCACCACAACCTATCTTTTTCCTCCATGGTTTACAACCGCTGTGATAAAAAATCATCATTTAAACTTACAGTTTGCCAGTCTATGAATTTTAAAGGTCTGTTCCAGCTTTTTTAATTATTTATGTGAAAATTTTATGCAACCAACCAACCATAATTAAATGAAGGGAAAAAAAGAAGAAAAAAGGCAATTTTTTATGAGAGTGATCTTTGGAATTTAATTAATTACTCAGTTAATAAATAGAATTTCGAAATTCTGAAGCTCAGGTGCATCAGGAGATATTTGGGGCTACTCTCAAAAAAATTTTGAGCCTCGTACATTCTGTAGATTTTGCTAGCCATCGCAGACACACACACACACACACACACACAGACAGAGCGTTTTGTTCTTTTATTTATATAGATATCCTAAATTAATAATTGATTTTTCTATAATAATAATTAAATCATCAATATTAGTAAATGTCCCTGAATTATCGTAACAAATACGTTATATTTAAGATGAAGACATAGTATTTCTTTATTATTGAATTTTACCCTACAATGAATAGTGTTAAATTTGGCAACACTTTAAATTTCCCGTTATCCGTTGTCCAAATTATAATGCAGCTTTTGAGGCACTTTATTTATGTCTTAAAATGTGGTTAAAAATTGACATTTGACGTTTTAAACATATTTATTTTTCAATATGCAGTAATTACATGATAATTTTAGTGGTAAGATATGGATGACTAAAAAAACATATACTAGGGGATTATTATGTTTAATCCTAATAAAGTTTGTATTCATACATATTTTTATAAAAAAAAAAAAAAAACAGCAGCTATTGCATGAAGATTTCAATATTTATAAAACAAGTTAAAGTAGTAACGCTGCTTATTTGCCACAGTTGACGGACAATTTCCGATTAATTTTAAAAATTTGTAATTATTAATTAAAAAAATCATGCAGTTGAAGTTTAATATTCATCAAAATAGCATAATATAAGTTTGTCTTAATAAAGTGTGTATTCATGCATATTTTCATATAAGTGCAGCAACTATTGCACAACGATTTCAACATTTATATAGTTAAAGTAGAAACGCTTTTCGTTTGCCATGTTTGACGGTTACTTTTCGACTTATATTATAATTTTGCAATTATTAACCCTTTAAACATCTTTTAAACGAGTAAAACTGTAGTATTGTTTTCTCCCCCTTTTTTAATGCTAAGTAACTATAATTCTTTCAACAAAATAAATAAATTAATTAATTAATTAAAAAAAACCGAATGCAATTCATGATATTATTAATCATTCTTCAGCGTTTTGAAAATTCGTGAATTCTATAGAAATATATTTGTATTATAAAGTAACGCATACGTCATTTTGCTCATGGCAACACTTTCAAATTTTAAATGAATTTCGGTATTGCAATATTTGCTACTAAAAGTTTTTAAACTTCTTAATGTTGCACATTTTTAATCTTTACACCATCGTGTAGGGAAAAAAAATATACTTTTAAATGAAATTTGTTTGAAAGCTGTATCTTAATTTGTTTTTGAAATATTAATTTTTTGTAGCTTTTAATACTTCTTTTCTAATCGTGGCAACAGGAGCACTCAATTTCTAGTTAAAGCAAAGGAAAAAAGGGAAAATTTTAAGTGCTGTATCTTTACGTTGCCATTTTCTCATTAAAAAAAAAAGTAGAAATTTAAATATCTTCTGTTATAAAACCCGGTGAATTTTGACTTCATTTACAACATTTGATTTACACGTAAAGGAATATCCACAGTTTAATATCTATTTCAGCTAATAGGATTAAGACTACAAGTTTTGAATAAAAATTGTCAAATTAAAATGCCAATTTTTTTAAACGTGAATACAGATGTGAAATGTACATTTGTAAATTTTGATATGGTGAAAATGATGCCGGGTTTAGATTTCACGGGGAAAAAAATCTGTGATTGAGTCAAAGTTGAATAAATGTTGCTTTTTATCATTTTAGAATACTAGAATAAGAACCTTAATTGATAACTTTATCATAATAACATATTTTTACTATTTTTTACTGCTTACATATACAATTAAAGTTTAATTTTATCAATTTCTACAATTGCATTTTATAGAAATAGTAATTTCTATATTTGTTAATTTGAGGATAATTGTCGTTTATTTAAGAGTCAGACATACCAATATAAAATGCATTTTTTACTATAATTAATTTTGTAGGTTTATTATACGTTAATGAAACAGTTCCTTCTTAAACATTTTCTTTCGTCAAAATTTGACAAGTTCTACCTTGTTATCTTAAATATTGTTTGTATTGCAGTGAAACTTGGAGCTTAGCGAACGGAATATTATATGACAAACAGTTAGAGGGTTAAAAAAACTTATTATAAAAAAATCATGCAGTAGCGGGTTAATATGCATCTTAAAAATTTTTGTATTGAAGCATGATTTCCTATAGCTGCAGCAGCAATTGCCCAAAGATTTAAATATTTATTAAAAAAAAGTTAAAGTATATGTAAATTCATTGGAGAAACATGAATTTTTGGGGGATAGGGAAAATTATGGCAATCGCATAATCAGATTTTTTTTTTTTTTTTTTTTTTTTTTTTTTTTTTTTTATAATTTTATACACTACATCATTTATATAGACCCACTGACTAAACACTTAACTATAATTTATAGAAATGAGTGAATAATTAACGAATAAATTATGAACAATAAATTAACTTAATTATAAATAAAAATTGTTCGTGCAAGTTAAAATAATACATTTATCAATGTAATCCATGTCTTGAAATTCATACGAGAAACATGAAATTTTCGTGGAAGAAGAAAATTTGAGATAGTCAAGGAATGCTAACATTTTGAAATGCATATGCACTTTTTACAATCGTTTAATTGTAGAAAATGACAATCTAGTAAAAGACGTCGATGAAAATAATTGATTAAAAATGATAATTGTATTGATTAAGAAAGTGGTTCATAGCTCCATTGCCATTCTACCATTAAACCAACATTTATTTGAAGAAATGCAAGTAAATGTCAAATATACTTATCTATTGACTGAGCACAAAAGTTTGACATTAGTTTCTGTCAGCCTATCACCGAAAGCAAAGTGATTGATACTCGCAACAGGTAAAAGTAATTTATTATATTGAAAATATAGGACTATTTTATTTAAAAAATAATCCATCGTTTCTATAACTATATAAATTTACGATTGTTTCAAAAATCATACATTTGTGAAAAGGTTAGAAGTAAAACTTTGCATTTATAGATTATAATAAATAGCTAGAATTTAAAGAAAATAAGAAAGAAAATTATAACTATAATCAAAGAAAATAAAATTCTGCTTCATATAATGTTGCATTTAAACGAAATACATTTGTTACATTTTGAAACTTTTTTGTTTATATCAGCTGAAATTTAATTTAGGTTTACTATTTTAATTTTCTTTGGCTAGTACTTTTTTTTTTCATTTTTCTTATTTCTTTCTAAATATATTAAAATTTCAATGCTTTCTATCACAAATATTTTTTCTATTGTTTAAATATAGTTTCACTTAGTTTAAATATAGTTTTTCTTAATCTTATTTAATATAAGTCTTTACATTTATAAAATAGGTACCTGTTTTCCGGATACAAGCTCAATGGAAATCCTTCTCTACTCCACACAATGTTTAGAGGCGGATCCCCTGAAGCGGAACACGAAAAACGAGCTTCTTCGGACTTCCTTACATGGACAACTTGCGTAGATGTCTGGATTTGAGGAGCCGCTTAAAAAATAACAAAAATGAAAATTCATGCAACATGACAGATGTTGTAATATACTTTCAAATATTTTTGCAATACTTTCTGAATATTTTATATTTTTATTAAAATAATGTTTAAAGGTATTATTTAAAAATGTATAAAGCATTTAAAATATTTCTTTAACAGTTACTGTAATTAACTGGTAATGTGTCTGAAATCCTGATATTTTAGGTACCTACATAGTAGTATAAAAATTGCACTATTTTTTTAAAATTCATAACACATCAGAAGATTCAAATCTATCAGTTATAACAAATAGTTAGTTCTTTAAACATTTTTTTGAAAGTATCTCGAAAATTAAATGGTTTTCTACATGTTTAAAGACACATAGAAAAAAATGCTGTTCTAAACTTGAGTACTAAATTTCAATTTCGTTAATTGTGATCAGCGTAACGACATTCAATAACTTAGAAAATGTTATTTCTGAGTAGATTTATGTAGTATTTGTTTTTGTTGTTATTAGTTCTTATGTATAAAAAGCTAATGCTACTCATTCATTACATAGAGAACTCATGTTTGCGTCATCATCAGCGTAGTATATGAATTTAAATATGTTAGTGATATCGCAACATAACTAAAACAACCTCAACTGATTTTCAAACATAGATTATAAATTAATGGATACGAACTGGAAATGCATAACATTTTGATGCCATTATATTCTTCTATAATAAACTTGAAAAATATATAACAATTTTGTTCAATAGCGAGTATATTTATGCGAGTAAGTGTGCTACTAGAAAGAAGCACATGCCGGTAGATAAACAGGCTGAAGAGATGTAAGTTTTAAAGACATTTAACCAAAATGAAGATGTCAGATAAAAATGTAGTTTCATCATTAAAATAAACCAGAAAATTCATTTTTCAAATTTAGTGGCAAAAACATAAACCCGATGTTATAGGTTGGCGTCCTATTAACCCTGCTGTTCTGTTGGGGTCTATTTGACCCGAAAATTTTATTGTTCACTTATAAAAAAAATTAGCGCAGAGATATTTCCATGAAACTTTTTGACTTTGTTCATTAGTAATATAACTATATATTCCTAGAAGTATTTACGTTTATTTATATTTCCAAGAGATATTTTTTAACTTAGTCCTAATGTACTGTTCGGGTCATATTGACCCGAGTTAAAAAATAAATTTATCATGCACTTTTAATTTTGTTTGGAATCATTCAATAAAAATAATTACTGCAACGTATCTATTTCGAAATCTGTTTCGTTGGCACAGGTGTTAGATCACGTGAAAGGAGAGCAAAGTCAAATGTTGATATCATTGGCGGAAAGAAAAAAATGCACCTGTTAGTAGCGTTTCTTTTTTCTTGCTGTATTTCAATTTCTAATAATATGAAGAACAGTTGTATCTCTGAGTATTAGTGAAAAAATGGCGAATTGTAGAAATTTGAGCGACGCTGATTTTGCTAAATTAATGGAAGCCTCTGATAACGAAGAGGAAAATGCGTCTGAGTATGAAAATCATACTAGTGAGGAAATTGAAAGTGAAAGTTCTGACAACGATTTTGATATTGATATTCAAAAGACGCACAATATACAGAGTATTCAGTCTAAGAATCGTGAAATAGTATGGAAATTGAATCCCCTTCTTCATTCTGGTCGATTAACGTCTGCTAATATTATAAAAACTGCTCCAGGTGTCACAAGATATGCAACGACAAGGATAACTGACATAAAAAAGCGCATTTGCGACGGTATTCAATTCTATAATCGAGAACGAAATCATAAAAATGACTAATATAGAAGGAAGAAAAGTGTATGAAAAAGAGTGGAAAGATATTAGTACTGAATCTTTTCAAGCATACATCGGATTATTATTATTAGCTGGTGTGTACAAATCATATAGAGGATCAACAAAAAGTTTGTGGAATCAAGAAACAGGCAGAAATATATTTAGTGCTACAATGTCCCTCGAAACCTTTTATGTGATATCGAGGGTTATTCGTTTTTACAATAAATCTACCAGGCAAGAAAGAAAGTCTGTAGATAAATTAGCTGCTGTTCGAGATATTTGGAAAAAGTGGATAGAAATTTCAATCTAAATTGTATAATCCAAGTGAAAATGTTACTGTAGATGAACAATTAGTAGGATTTCGTGGACGATGCCCTTTCAAAAAATATATACCTAGTAAACCCTCCAAGTATGGGATAAAAATATGGACTTTATGTGATAGCAAAACTTCGTATGTACTGAATGCACAAATTTATACTGGAAAAAATCAAGGATCAAAGCCAGAGAAAAGTCACGGTATGCGGGTAGTGAGTGACCTTACTTATGGGTACAATGTTACATGTGATAACTTTTTCACATCCTATAACTTCGGAAAACTTCTTCTAAAATGGAAAATGACTATGCTTGGCACCATTAGAAAAAATAAGCCCGAACTTCCTGAGAAAATGCTAAACAAAGAAGTGCACAGCTCATCATTTTATTTTACAGAAGATACAACAGTTGTAAACTACATCCGTAAAAAAACAAAAATGTTAGTCATATGAGCATTTTCCATCATGAAAATGAAGTTAGCGACAGACCTGACAAAATCCACAAATGATATTAGATTATAATGCAACTAAAGAGGCGGTGGATAGTCTTGATCAACTTTTGAGTACATACACTTGTAAGAGAAAAACAAATCGCTGGCCTATGATAGTATTCTATAATATGCTTGTTAAATCTGCTTACAATGCATTTATTCTGTGGATTTCAATAAACTGCAAATGGAATGAAAATAAATTAACCAAACGAAGGCTCTTTTTAGAAGAATTGGGGAAATCACTTATTTTTCCACACATTGAAGTAAGACAGCAACTTCCCAGAATCGAAGATTCAGTCAAAATTGTGAAAAGAACACGTAGTAAAAGAGCAAACATACCTTCGGAAGCAGATGAGAACATTTCATTATGTACTAAACGTGCAAGATGCAAGTTCTGCCCATCAACCAACGACAACAAAACTAATATATTATGCTACAATCGCAAAAAACACACTTGCAAATTTCACGTAAGCTATTTTTGTCCAAATTGTAAATAAAAGTAAGTATTCAAATATTTTAAAGTTATTTTACTGGTGTTTTGTATTATTTGATATATATTTAAGCTTATTTTACTATTTTTTTAATTATTTCTAAAATAGTTATTTTCATTTACTGCTAGAAAAGATAATATTCTAAATCGGGTCACATTGACCCGAACACTACACACGTATAGTAAATGCGAACAGAACAGCAGGGTTAATTCATTTACGGCCAGATCTACACATTTTGAAATCTTTTCCTTGAAACTGTTTGAAAAGATACTAATGACAAAATATAGAATAGCTAGAACATATGTATACCAAATTAACAGAATTTACATCATAAATTCTGCTCTACATAGTTGTTCAAAAATATGCAATGTAATTACCTTAAAACCGGAAAATTATATTTTTTATACTTTGCGCAATTTCACTTCATTCCGAGGGTATCGAATATCTTACATTGTCTGTTACTGCCTTATTTAGACTAATTTATAAATAAAGAATATATTTTCATTTTTTGCGGGAAATAGAAATTTTTTATAACATTATCAAACGAGGATACCAGACACTAATGCGTTAATAGGGCACATGGCAAATATTTTGTATTAATGCATAATTTTGTTACTATTTGAATGCAATAATTCTATTGCATGCCAGTGTATTTATTATTAGGATTTCATTTGCAATTTCAAAGCTTATAACAAACAAAATAATAATAGTATTAATAAAAGGAACTTTTTTCTACGACAGTTTAATTGTTTTAAACACATATTTTAAATAGTTACGAAATAATCGTTTATCAAAAAAAAAACCCTTGAACATGTTTACGGTTTTATGAATCTGCTTTTATAGCATATTATTCATAACACTTCAAACCTTTTGTATGAGCATCTTGTCATATTGTTAGCATGCAGAATAATTATATTAGTTCAATTACAGTAACTGTCATATTTGTAAAAAATTAATAAAGATTAACTTTAGTGATTTTGACAGCTAGTTTTAAGTTTTAAAAGTAAAATAATATTTCCTAAATATGCCAAAAAAAAAAAAAAAAACATAAAGGGTCTCTAAAAGAAATATATAATAAAATCGTACATCCATCATTATGATTTTTTAATATTTAAAATATATATATATATGCTTTATTATCAATTTACATCTTGAATGTAAATATTGTTTGTTTTCTGAATAATTTGTTGTAATGCATTGTTTTAAGTTCAATTACACAAACAAACATGCATGAGAATTTTATTTTGAACCTTGAAAAGAAAATAATAATATTAATGAGAGAAAAAATTTCAAAACCTTAGACTTAAAATAAAACTCTTAAAGGCAGAAATTTTACACCAGAAAAGTTAAAATAGTTTAGTAAATATAGTGAAGAAATGCCAATCTGGACTCAATTTTGTAGAGTACATGTATTTTATAATTAGGGATGCCAGCGCTGTGCAACAAATGACCGATTGCTATCACTTAATTTTAATAGCGTTTTTCATCTTACTTAATTATAGATTTTTTTTCGATTTTATGATGTAAAGAGTAGTATTAAAATTTAGAAGCAAAAATCTGCTATTTCCGGCGGAGGGGTAACATTCCTTTCTGTAATAAGTAAATATTAGTTTTATTTTTAAGGAAATGATTAAATAATTTAAAAAAAGATTAAACTCTAACGTAAAGTAAAATAAATAAATAAATAACAATAAAATTAAACCCTTCTATTTCATAGTACTGACCCTTTTTACTTTAATGCAATCTACCAGAAGATCTGCATACACCACCTCCCCTCTAAAATAAATAAACGAAGATAAAATAAAAACGCTAAATTTTATAAAACTTAGACAATATATTTCAATGCACATTTACGAGAATATCTGCATTCTAAACCTCTTCCAAAATAAACATATATATCCCATAAGGATCACACTTCATATACTTACATTTAATTTATTTTCACTTTACGAAAATTAAAAAGAGCCGAATCCACCGCATAATATACAATATAATTCTAAAATAATTGCAGATATGCATATTTTTTAAACTTTACAGTATACTGTATATACGTTGCATTACCATACACGTGATAATTGATTACTCATACAGTATAACAGTCTGTACTGTACTGAAAAATAATTATATGTAATTATGCAACAAAACTTTCTCGCCATTACGTAATTTATTATCTTCCAATGAGAAGCAAAAATTAATTAAACAGAAATTTCCATCAAAAATTGAACAGATCCATTGTTGCTTGATTTGAAGCATAACAAATTGCAGAAAGTTGAAAAATCACTCTTCTAAATTTGACATTTTAATTAAAATGCTAATGTGTATGCAAAATTAACGTTGGAAAATGGAAAATCTTAAGTTTCATGTAATAAATAAATTATTTCATGATTAGAATTTTTGAGTAGAAGAATTAAAAACAAAAACAAATATATAGAGTGGGAGTCAACGGTTGTATAGAAAATTTCTTAATATACAATGCGGTATTTATGAGACACAAATATTTATAAATCTTAAAATTCAAGGAAATATATCATTAATGAAATCGAATTATTTCATGCAATAGATTTCACTTAAATTTCTAAATAAAATTATACGGTTTTGTTTTTTATATTTTAGTCATCGCTTTAAAAATTGAAATATTTTATTCTGCCATAATATCAGTTTAAGTTATGTAGATATCCTAATTAAAGGAATTTGATTTAAATCATTTTCTCAAATTTGAAACAATGTCTCGATTTCACATTTCGAAAGGAGTTGTTAGGAAGCCGATTATTTTAGTTTTAGCATGAATATTTGATTATTCCAGAACTTATATTTTGCATAATCTACATATATCAGCTGCTTTTTTTAATACACAATGTATATCCCAAAAATAGTTTGAATACATTGTATAACAAAAGCAGTGCGTTTATTTATTTTATATATTCAAGACTATTTTGTCATTTTATACACAGTTACATTTTGAATAGTAATAGAGGCTTCGGACAAAGATATATATTTTCCTTATATGCATCATATTTTTTCAATTGGGATTTCTGAATCCGTACAAATTGGGAATTATTGAAATATTCACAATATCATTGGAACGTTATTGTTCAAAGAAAGAAAATGTGTAATTGTTATGCAATAATTTGGTTGCACACAAATAATAAATATGTTCTAATGAACAATTTCTAAAGGTTGTATCTCTTCTATCATGCTGTAAAAAATCCTTTAAACTTACGAAAAAATCTGCTGGCAGCAATGTTACCAACAGTTTTTGTTGTAATAAAAATTGCAGTAGAATTAGACAAAATAAAAAAAATACATCTAATTTTACTGCAATTTTTATGTTAAAAACTGCTGGCAACATTGCTTTCAGTAATGATTGCAGAAAATTTAACCTTTTTTTATTTTTTTTTTCTTTTTACAGTGCAAGATTTTTATAAGAGCTTGGCAAATTTTATGAAGTCTCTAAATTTTATAAACTACAGATGCTAATGAAATTCACTTGAAACAAAAATAATTTGAAATGATTTTATGTAAAGTTATTAACTTAAAATATACGAATTAAAGGTGCAGTTGCATACATCGGTTTTTATATCACGGATATCAAATGAATAATAATCTAATGTTAATTTAATGTTAATTGTTTTAGTTGTTATGGGACATTATTAATTTATAAAATCGTATCAAGAGAAAGCAGGTTGTTATTAAATGGACGTTCATGTGGCATTCATAGATTTAAATAGCATTAATAATGTGTAAATCAGTATTCCCAACCTATGTGTCGCGATCCAATGGTGAGTAGCAAAAATCTAGGTTAGTAACAAAATTATACATTTTATTTCCTCTGTTCAAGAAACGCAAAATCTTATAGCATCAGTAATCTTCGAAGCTGTTAGTTTAATAAGAAAATTTGTGAAAATCACTGTGTTGTTAAGCAGTCACTCAGCATTATGTTATGACCTTGCGGTGGTGTATGTCAGTAGTCGCGGTGGTGTATGTCAGTAGTCGCGCTGTCGTTTTGGAAACCTTTGAAAAAGTCACGATTTTCTTCTGTATCACAAGAGCAGAATATCCAGAAATATCTAAATATGCATTACGATCCTTCATCAGGTTCAACAAGGTATACTTGCGTGAACGTGGATTCTCATCTTTCTTGTTTTTGTAAAACAAGTACAGAACCACGCTGAGTATATAAAGTGATTTATATTTAAATTAAACGAGTTTTAATTCTGGTCTGGATGAATTCATCGGCAAACACCACTGCTAGGAATCTCATTGATTGTGAAGTTGTGTTTTGATAATAATTAAACGTATTTTTCATTATATTTGTTGTTTTAATTATTATTCGAATTACACATATTCAGTTTACCAATTTTTGTTTTTTGTTGATAGTGCATCCGTTGTAATAAATTTTGCAATTTTAAGTACGTTCGTAATTATGTAAATGCGCAGCACCTATATTCGTGTTCAGTCCGTCCATCTGCATATTACATAGTAAAAACTACCCAACTGAATCGTTTCAAATTTAAAATGTATAATTGTTGGATAATTTTGTCAAGTCACTTGAAATTTTAGGAAAATCGGATGTATAGTTTAATTACAGGAACAATGAAAAGTGTGCCGTTAAATTACGGTTAATGGGGAAAATAGATTCAAGTGCATTTTGTTGATGTTACATACATTCAAACATAACAAAATGTATATGTATCTATCAAATACTAAAACATGTATTCTGCACAATTTGCAGTGCGAAGAATATTTGTTTTTGATTTACAGGGCCAAAAAAAAATATATTCTTTTACATAATGGCATAAGGGGAAATATTGTTTGGACCGCATTTTAATTCTATCGATAATATTATTTCACATTTTATGAAATTCATATACGCTGCTGATGTTTATTACAAGTTAGTTCCATTGTAGCAGAAATAAGATAGTATTCACAGGGACTCACAAAATATTTTGGCTGTACTGTTGCCGAGGTACTGTATACTATTACACAAAGATCTGAATATTTTCAAAACTTCGTTACAGTATGAATGCACTACCTTTGCTACCCTTGACATAGAATCCGACTAGTTTTGAGAGTAGGATAGTCGATAGCTTATAGAGGTCATACAATATTTTCATATTGGTATTAGATACCCTCTCATATTAAGTACGTCACGGGTTTTTATTTTATTTAATTATTTATTTATTTATTTACTCAAAGATAAGTCTCATGTGTGTAAAGACTAAAAGCAGCTGTATTAAACCCCACAATTAAAATATTGATATATTTAAAAGATGATTTACTTAGGCTTTTAAAACTGGAATAATAATTTTTAAAAAATGTCTGAAACAAATGTTCGGCAAGTAGATATCCAGGGCGCCCATATGGTCCGCCAATTTAACATCAATATTTTCCTATAAAATTTTTCCTTTTAGATTTTTCTTGCAAATTGCACAGAAACCAGCTTTAGAAATGGTTTTTAGCGCAAATTATGTAGAAACTTACCATGACATTTTCTATTAAACAAAATTGGTGTTCAATTCGCGGACCATTTGGGAGCCTTGGATAACAAAATTTATTTTGACGATGTTAATTAAATAAAATCTTCAAAAATATTTTAAATGTACATTTTTTATAGAATTATGAATTTTACATATGTCGCAAATATTTTCTTAATATTAAAATACCATTTTTTTCTGTAAATTTAAGAATTTTCGTAAATTTTTTTCTGAAAGAATGGAACTTTGAAAATTAAAACTTTTTAATCTACACTCTTAAAACTGTGCCTCTGATATAAGAGGTGCATTCGAATTTTTTTTTGCCTTTGAATATTAAGAGGCATATGGTGCCCTTGAAATTAAGAGGCAAACTATTAAAAATGTTCATGCGTATTTGCTATCGCGCCGCTTATCACTTTGACAGGGAATTTTCAAAGGTACACAAATGGAACTTTGTGCTTCTGACAATTTTTAAAGGTACAAATCGAACTTAGTGCCTCTGACAAACTTCACTTTCGTGTCAGTGACTCTTATTTTGTCGTGACTTGACTTTTTCTGGAAAATCAGAGGAACTTTTTCTATGTGCCTTCATATCAAACTAATAGAAGGTACGATATGCTTGTGCCTTTTATATAAGAGGAACCGTTTTAAGAGTGTATATGTCACAAATACTTACAGTGGACATCCAATCGTACTGAATATCTTAAAGGTTCCCCAACGTCATTGCTCGTCTCACACATATAGTATCCGGCATCAGATTTTTCTGCCACTGTTATCGTAAGTGAACCATTCTCAAGCACATGAATACGAGAACTGCTTAGAATGCTTTGGAATGATCCATCATCTGTAAAAGAAACATAACTAATAACACATTTATTCAACCCGCATAAATCGAACTTGTAAATCTTAACTGACTTTAAGTGGGAGGATTAACAAATTAAGATGTTTTTCACGTAATTTAATGAAACTCTTTCCTTAAACAACACATCTAATTAATCATCACAAAGTAGTTTGTTTGACTTTATTAATTCCGAAAAAGAAGAAAAATAATGAATTCTCTCAATCCAAATTATGCTCAGGAAAACAAACTAACAGAGTAAAATATGACAAATCTATTTTAAATGCTTAAACATGCTCAGAATGTTTAAAAAAATGCTAAATAATTTATTTTTGTATGTAATAGTCTGTCATCTATAGTGCTGTACAAAATTATAGGAACGATACAAAAACTAAGAATTTTGTTTTCGTTTTCTATGCAAAAAACAAATCTCTGAATTAAAATAAAATACATAACATTCTCATTATTATTAAAGTAAACGGTTACAGAAATTGTACATACATATTGTGATATATTAAAAAAATAGAAAAAAAAACACAGGAACAAAATGATAAGAATGCACAAAATATTTCGAAACAGCGGAGTATGATTGGTGAATATATTTGCCATATTAATTTAAACCGCATTTAATTAAGATTCCGAGTATTAATTCATTTCACAAAATACTTTAACAATAGGGTGAAGCAAAATACATTGTGAGTTAAAAGAGAGTAAATTCTAGCTCTATTTAATACGTATGATGATTATTATTTATTTAAGTATTTAGTCTAAAATACACTACATCTTCAATATTCTATGTTAATTTTAATTGATATTTTGAACCTTACATTATATATTGTATTATTTACAAGTTATGAACGTTAACATATAAGAAAAGGCCAATTTTGCTCGTTACACATAATTTCATCTAAGAAGTTAAATGTTACATGGTATATGTATTCAGTTACTAATTTTTCATATAATAATTAATAATAAATTATGCATTTAAATGTTATGCAATTATATATCAGACAGAGAAAAAATATACAATGAAGTTCAAAGCTTTTTATAAACATTTTATTACTTATTATAACATCGCTTGTCAACAAATTATGTACTTCTTATTACAGGACTGAGATTGATGATCTGAAGAGTAACGTAAAGATAATAATATAAACATTTCATTTTTCTTTTATATACTTGTATATGTGAAAGTAAAACAAACAATATGTTCTCTAAGACATAAAGAAAATTTCTACTGACGTTTGTCAAAATGTATTGAATCGCACTTTCAAAACTCAGGCTAAAAACAATAAATTCAGAATGTTACATACAGAAATCATAAGTCATATTTGACATAGTATATGTAAGATATTTTGAGGTCAAATTTCAATATAATAGAATTGTATAAAAGAATTAAAAACATGAAAGATTTAAATTCGATTTTTGCTGAACAATATATATATATATGTGTATGTATATATATATATGTATCACATTTATTATAAAAAATTAAATAAAAATGTAAATATTTTATTTTGTTTCAATACAAGATTCGGAAATGACAATTAGGTTTATGAATTGTGTTTTTTTTAACTCACAATGTTTTTTAATCATAATAGCATTTGAATAACCAAAAGTATCACAAAGGGATGGGATAGTGTAAATTATTTTACTTAAGAACGGTAGTTTTAGAAAAAGTTCATCTTATATACTTCAAAAACGGGTAAAAAGAAAAAAATATCACTTTTACACTGTAAAACATTTGTGTAACGTTACTCCATAAAATTGATGGCAATTGCTACTTCCATTTTATGGAGTAATTTTTTTCACTTATATAATAGTGTAATTTAAACGTATAATACTGGTGTAACATTATAGTGTTAAACCGACTATACCGGTTAATGTACAACACCAAAATTAGTGGCAGAAAGGCTGCCAACAGTTTATGCAGTAACGTTACACAAAAGTTTTACAGTATATGTAGATTTCGTATAAAATACAATCTATTGACGTCATTCCAATGTTGTAATTTCTGAAAAAAATTCGCAGATCTATACCGATAATCACTCCTAAACACAAAAACTATCATCAGTAAAAATCTTTATCTATCTATCTTCCTATCTATCTATCTATCTTTTTTTCTATCTATTTATCTATATCACTTTTTTATGGACACTTTAACTTCTATAATTCTAAAATACTCTTAAAAATACTGAAATCTTATTTACTAAAATTATCAATCATAGACGGCCATGCATCTAAATCGTTGCACTGCCTTGCAAATCGTTTTATCTATATACAACCAGGTGTATATATATATATATATATATATATATATATATATATATATATATATATATATATATATATATATATATATATATATATATATATATATATATATATATATATATATATATATATATATATATATATATATATATATATATATATATTGCAGTAGAAGAAGTGAAAGTCATTTTTACATTGAAAGTTTGAAGAAATCACTATCTTTTAAGACTGTGATAGTAGCAATCTTCTATTCCAATTTATTTCTGTATTTAACATTATATTTAGATTTTTTTAAACCCTTCGCTTATAATCCGGATTAATTAACGCAACAAAACATTTTTACTAATTTTTAAAAGATAAAAAGTTAACAAATTATAATAAATGTTTAAAAAAAAAGATTGCATGAAGGATAAATACACCGTAATACCTTTATGGTGTACTTTAACTGATATGATGTATCATTGCACAATTACACCAGTAATATATGTTTAAATTACGCCACTATATAAGTGAAAAAAAAAATACTCCATAAAATTGGAGGCAGGAACTTTAAAGATATTATTAAATTAAATATTTTAATGTAATGACGTAAGCAATTTCTTATTTCAATTTATTTCTGTATATCACATTATATTTAGACTTTTAAAGAATCTTTTTAACATAATCCAAATTAATAAAATTTACAAAGCCTTTTTCACTAGTTTTAATAGAAAAAAGTTGACAAAATAGAATAAAATTTAACGAAAGGAAACGTAACTAGAATACATAGGTGACAATTTTAAATTCAAAAAAGCTATTTTTAGATATAAGTACCTAATTTTCCCTGAGGATGAAAACTTATTTCCGCCAAACGTCATTAAAAAAAGCAATAAAAATTTAGAAGAAAAAATTATGGAGGCACTTAGTTGTGAAGCTCTGAGCATAAAATTGGGCTCATTAGACCGGAAAAGAAATAAATTTCCCCATTTACGTCAAACGTCAAGGCTTGGGAAATTAATTTCAGAGCGAAAGATTTCTCGTAATATATATATATGTTTTTACTTGGCATTTAGAGTACAGAAATGTGTTGAAAATGACAAGACCTGCTCAAATAAGATAGAAAATTGCCCAAGGGAAACATCGATATTCGTTCATTTAAGGGAATCTGTGGAGTGGGTTCGCATAACTCAGGCTAATTGATTTGTAAAGAATCTTGCTCTTGTCTCTAGCATATTAACGGTTTTCAGATAATAGATTGTTTTTAAGTCAATATCATCATTGGCTTCGTGTCCTGGATTTTTTATTAACATCTACGCTTATCTGTTGTTACTCAATAATATGATTAATGCATTTTCACAAACATGGAATAAACGGTAATAATTGTCTGCATATGTAGATATTAGTTTGCTGATACTTAAGTTTTGAAATTAAAAAATGTGTTGAAAACAAATATTACAGAGAAACAGTGTTATTTGCGTTATTATTAAATTACTTTTGTAAATAATAAAATAGATAACGTTATGTGTATTTAAATAATTCAAAGTATATAATTCTGCAGCTAACAAAAATGTCGGTAATAAATAAAATTGGAATAAATAGCTATACTACTTGTTAATAATTATTATTTTGTTATTCTTTTATGTACAAGGAAAATAATATTACAATTTAAAATAAAATTATAAAGGAGATTGCTTTAAACTTAAATCAATGAAATTGTATAATAATTCGTTTTTTCAACACTACGCATACTGATGGAATTTTATATCGAGCATTTTCATTTTTTAGTAATAGAAAAAGAAATTGCCAAAATGTACTAAAATTTAACAAAAGAAAACGTAAGTATAACATATGTTTGACAATTTTAAATTAAAAAAAGTTATCATCAGATATAAGTTCCCAATTTTTTCTGAGAATATATAAAACATATTTCCATCGAATGTCGTAAAAAAAGCAATAAAAATTTAGAAAAAAAAATATGTAGCAACTTAGTAGTGAAAAACGAAGCGTAAAATTGGGCTCATTAGTCCGGAACAGAAATAAATTTTCCCATTTACGTCAAATTTCAATTCTTGGGAAATTAATTTCAGAGCGAAAGTTTTCCCGTTTCATGTATATATTTTTTTGCTTGACATTTAGAGCACAGAAATGTGTTACCAATCACAAGACCTGCTCAAATAAGACAGCAAATTGCCTAAGGGAAACATCGATATTCGTTAATTTAAGGGAATCTGTGGAGTGAGCTCGCATAACTCAGATTAATTGATTTCTAAAGAATTTTGTTCTTCTCTCTAGAATATTAACGGTTTTCAGATAAAAGTTGTTTTTAAGCCAATGTCATTATTGTCTTCGTGTCCTAGATTTTCTAAATCTTTACAGAAGGGCGTGACAGCATCTGTCCGGGAATACATGTATTCTCAGGTAGACACTGAGCGAGCTCCGGCGTAATATACACTTGTCTAATGTTAGCCAGTAATACGATTAATGCACTTACACAAATTGGGAAGAAAGGGTAATAATTACCTGTATATTTAGATATTGGTATGCTAAAGTTTAAAATTTTAAAATAGTGTTTTTTTTTTTTTTTTTTGAAAACCAATATTGAATAGAAATTAAGCGATATGCGTCATTATTAAATTACTTTAGTGATTAATAATATAGATCGTATTTTGTACATTTAAATATCTCTAATAATAGGTTTCTACAAACAAAGAAAAAAAATAAAGATATCGCCAAGAAATATGATTTTATTAGTAATCTATTTTTAAATTATTTGTTTTTTGTCATTACTTTTTTTTACCGTAGTTGTTGCTGCATGTTCAATGTAAAAAAAAAAAAAAAAAAAAAAAAAATGTTTTTTTTTATTTAAAAATAAACTTAGCGAAGAGATTTCCCTAAATTTAAATCAATTTAACTGTATATTAAACAGTGTACAACGAGTAAAAATATTTTATTATAACTTAAAGTAAAATTAAGGAAGATATTGTTTCTATACTTAAGTCAATAAAACTGTTTATAAAACAGTTTTTAACCGAGATAATTTAAATCGATTATTCTTAAAGCATTCCAGCCGATAACATTTATTTAAATTTACTTAAACCGCTTTTTATTTTTTATTTATTTTTATTTTTGTTTGATACATTTTATTTATTCATTTTTTTAAATTTTGTTTATTTTGCATTGTTAAAATGACCGTGTATTGATATATATTTGTGTTAAATTATAGAAATTTTAAATATACATAATATATATTATTACTACATTTTAAATATAAAAATTGGCAAAATTTAATAAAATTTAACAAAACAGAGCGGAAGTAGAATAAATAGTTTACATTTTTTTAATTTAAAAGAAGTTATCTTCAGATATATGTACCTAATTTTCCCTAAAGATCAAAACATGTTTTCCGTCGAATGTCGTTAAAAAAGCAATAAAAATTTAGAAAAAAAACTTATGGAGATATTTAGTAGTGATATTCGGAGCGTAAAATTAGGTTCTTTAGAACGGAACACAAACAAATTTCCCCATTTACGTCAAACTTCAAGGCAGGGGAAATTAATTTCAGAGCGAATGATTTCCCGTAATATGTATGTTTTTACTTGACATTTAGAGCAACACCGATCACAAGACCTGCTCAAATAAGATAGCAACTTGCCTAAGGGAAACATCGATATTCGTTAATTTAAGGGAATCTGTGGGGTGTGCTTCCATAACTCATGCTAATTGATTTCTAAAGAATCTTGCTCTTCTCTCTAGAATATTAACGGTTTTCAGATAAAAGTTGTTTTTAAGCCAATATCATCATTAACTTCGTGTCCCGGATTTTCTACTAAAATGTACGCTTATCTATTATTAGCAAGTAATACGATTAATGCACTTTTACAAATATGGAAGAAACGTTAATAATTGCCTACATATTTTAGATATTAGTATGCTAAAGTTTCAGCTTTGTGAATAGATAAAAATATTTTTCCTTTTGAAAACAAGTATTAAAGAGAAATGAAATGATAAGTTTCATTATTAAATTACTTTTGTGAATGATAACATAGATCACATTTTGTGTATTTAAATAATTCAAAGAATACAGTTCTGCAGCTAAAGATAACTAAAATGTCGTCAATAAATAAAATTGGAATATATATCTATACCACTTTTAATTATTATTATTTAATTATTGTTTATGTGTGTAAAAGGAAAAAATATTGTAATTTAAAATGAAATTATAGAGGAGATTGTCTTTAAATTTAAATGAATGCAATTGTATATTAAATTGTTTTTTACACTAAGCATACTGAGGGAATTTATATCAAGCACGTTTACTATTTTTTTAAAATAAAAAAAATGACAAACATAATAAAATTTAACAAAAGGAAACGTAAGCTGAATAAATACTTGACGATTTTTAATTCAAAAAAAAATCTTCAGTTATAACTACCTATGTTTTTCTGAAGATAAAAACATATTTCTCTCGAATGTCGACAAAAAAAGCAATACAAATTTAGAAAAAAACAATATGTAGGCACTTAGAAGTGAAACGCAGAGTGTAAAATTGGGCTCATTAGACCGGAACAAAAGTAAATTCCCCCATTTACGTCAAACTTCAAGGCTTGGGAAATTAATTTCAGAGGGAAAGATTTCCCTTTATATAAGGTACCCTGGGGTAGTAACGCCACGTTAAGGTTCTATCAAATTTCACGGCTCAGTTTCAGATTGAATTTTTCAAACAAATATATGATATAATACAGCAACTCATTGACTATGTATATAAAAAATAATTTAACAGATATGTATTCATAAAATGTAATGGCGTGATTTCTTCACCAATGGTATTTGGCGTTATTACCCTCCTATATGGGTAATAACGCCATGCAAACAAAACTATGACATAAGATGGAATAATTGCATGCACATTACCCAATTCTAAAAATACAAACTATACAAACTTAGAAATTGACAAATTGCATCCTAAGCTATTGAAAATGTTCAATTTTTTTGTGAAAGTGTAAAAAAAATAAAAGTGTGGTGTGGGGGGAGAGGATGAGGCAAAAGAATATCAGACCGTGAGCTTCTTTTTGCTTAAAAAGGACCGCTTAAATATAATTATTAGAAACATTGCACAGTTTTAACTGTGTTTATTTGAATCAGTATTAAGGATGTAGCTCAGCCACTGTAGGGAATCAAGCGGGGTATTAACGCCAAGGATTGGCGTTATTACCCCGTTACGGTTATTGCGCTGTACATTTTAAATTACAAATTATGTCGAGAAGATATCCAAAATATTCAACAACACTTTGAAAGTTCATGAAATGTACTACAAATTTATGTATTTACCAAAGTTTTTCCAGATAAAAAAAATAGTCTTCACATCACAAAACGTATTTCGCAAATTCTAAATCAAGCGTTAATTTTAGTTGGTTGTAAAAACAACAAGACCTAAAAATGAAACAAATTAACTTGAAGCTGTTTTTTGCGATTTATATGACTCAAAACCCTTCTGGGCAGAGCACATGGGTTTCATTTACCAGATTATTTCATAATTATGCATAATATTAGCACTTGGCGTTATTACCCCGCCTGGCGTTATTACACCAGACCAGCTTATATGTTTTTACTTGACATTTAGAGTAAAGAAATGTGTTAAAAATCACAAGACCTGCTCAAATAAGATAGCAAATTGCCTAAAGGAAACATATTCGTTAATATGAGGGAATCTGGGAAGTGTCCCCGCATAACTCAGGCTAATGGATTTGTAAAGAATCTTGCTCTTTTTGCTAGCATATTAACGGTTTCCCGATAAAAGTTCTTTTTAAGCCAATATCATCATTGACTTCGTGTCCTAGAATTTCTGTTAATTGTTATCTATTGCTAGCCAGTAATACGATTAATGCACCATCACAAATATGGAAGAAATGGTGAAAATTATCTGCATACTTAGTTATTAGTATGGCAAAGTTTAAGATTTTGAGAATAAATAAAATTATTTATTTATTTTATTTATTTTTTTGCGTTAAAAACCAATGTTAATGAGAAATGCGGTAATATTCGTCATTATTAAATTACGTTTGTGATTAATAAAACAGATCACATTGTGTGTATTTAAATTATTCAAAAAATACTGTTACGCAGCTAAAGAAAAAAAGAATGCCAGCAATAAATAAAATGGCAATATATGTCTATATTACTTGTTAATTATTATTATTTTGCTGTTTTTATGTTTACAAAGAAAAACCATTTTTTATAATTTAAAATAACATTAAGCAGGAGATTGTCTCTAAAATTAAATAAATAAAAAAATATATTAAACAGTTCTGAAAAATACGCATACTGAGAGAGTTTATTTCGAGCAGGTTAAATACTTTTTCAAATAAAAAAAAATGCTAATATATAATAAAATTTAACAAAAGAATGCGCAAGCAGAATAAATAGTTGGCTGTTTTAAATTAAAAAAAATATATTTTCAAATATAAGTACCTAATTTTTTCTGAGAATGAAAATATATTTTGTACGAATGTCGTCAAAAAACGCAATAAAAATTTTGAAAAAAAAAAAAAAAAAAAAAAAAAACTTATGGATGCACTTAGTAGTGAAACTCGGAGCGTAAAATTGGATCCATTAGATCGCAACAGCAATAAATTTCCCCATTTGCGTCAAACTTCTAGGCAAGGGAAATTAATTTCAGAGCGAAAGATTTCCCGTAATATATATGTTTTTACTTGACATTTAAACCAGAGAAATGAGTTACTAATCATAGGACCTGCTCAAGTAAGATAGCAAATTGCCTAAGGGCAACATCGATATTCGTTAATTTAAGGGAATCTGTGGGGTGTGCTTCCATAACTCATGCTAATTGATTTCTAAAGAATCTTGCTCTTCTCTCTAGAATTTTAACGGTTTTCAGATAAAAGTTGTTTTTAAGGCAATACCATCATTGATTCGTGTCCTAGATCTTCTATTAACATGTATGGTTATCTATTGTTAACCAGTAATATAATTAATGCAATTTCGCAAATATGGAAGAAAGGTAATAACTGTATGTATATTTAGCTATTAGTATGCTGAAGTTTAAGCTTTGTGAATAGATAAAAATATTACCTTTTTTGTTGAAAACCAATATTAAAAAGAAATGAAGCGTTTGGCGTCATTATTAAATTACTTTTGTTATTAATAGTATATATAATATTTTGTGCATTTAAATGTTTCAAAAAGTACAAGTCTATATTAATTGACAAAAATGTCCAAATAAATAATATTGTAATATGTATCTATATTATTTGTTGCTTAATAATATATTGTTGTTGTTGTGCGTTCAAGGAATTTTTTTTAATTTATAATAAATTTAAAGAGAGGCTTGTCTCTAGAATTAAACCAATGGAATTACATATTAAACTGTTTTTAACCTTGCGCATACTTAGAGAATTTAAATCGCGCATTTTTTTAATAGAAAAAAAATTGACAAAACATAATTTGTCCTAGATTTTCTATTAAAATGTATGCTTATCTTATGTTAGCCAGTAACACGACAAATGCAACTTCTCAAATATAGAAGAAACGGTAATAAGTGCCTGCATATTTAGATATTAGTGTGGAAAAGTTTAAGCTTTACTAATAGATTTAAAAAGGGATTGAAAACCAATATTAAAGAAAAATGAAGTGATATGCATGATTATTAAATTATTTTTCTTATTAATAAAATAGATCATATTATGTGCATACATGTATATAAATAATTCAAAAATTACAGTTTTACAGCTAAAGAAAACAAAAATGTCGTCATTTAAATAAATTGGAACATATATTGTTACATATATTAAATTGGAATATACAGCAAGTGTAAAAACTCTAAGTACAGCAAAAATGTTATTTTTTATAAATGTCAAAACAAATGGAACTTTGTAGTTATAATGTGTATCATCAATGTGAAAAGCTAATAAAACAGTCAACAAAATTTGACCGCGAGTATTTTATTAAAAAAAAGTAAAGTAATTGCACAAAAAGACATTATTTTTTCCTGTTTAAAAACTTTAAGATCAGCAAAATAAATTCAGCCGAATATAAAATATTTGACGCATTATGCAACCGCCTATGATTTTAATGATTGCTAATATTCCATCATTCCTCAACATAATTAATGTTTGGCACATTTAGGGTTTGTTTTTGTACAATTCATCTTCAATTGTAATTCTAGATTCTGATGTTGAAGAAAATGTATTCGATTCATATAAACTCGCCTTCTAGATCAATCCATCAGTTATCGATAGGATTAAAATCAGGATTTCTTTGCGGCCATTGCACAAATTCAATATTTTTCTTATAGAACTAAAGTTTTATCCCACGACTTGTGTGAATAGTTGCACTATCTTGCAGTTATATCCGTTTCTTTCCTGTCAGAAATGTTGCAACAAATGAAAGATGATCAAATAGTGTTTGTATTGTATATGTGCCTCTGAATTAAATTTTCCTGAAATATATATGAGTGACACAACGTCTTTGAGCGAAAAGCTTCCCCATGTTGCAATGAATCTACAACCTAACTGATGTTTTAATAATACCTCTTTTTTTTCTTATATCTGTTTAATTACTTTTCTCTGACGAAAAGAAATGAAACTTAAATGGTCCTGATGACTGGAGATAATATTCGGATGATGTAAGAAGAGAAAAGGAGATTTTATTCTAGCATCAATCAAAAAAGCGAATTCGTTTCAACATGGGGCAACTTTTCATTCAACGACGTGGTGTCACTTGTATATATTCCAGGAAAATTCAATTTGAAGACACATTTACTAACTCTATCTGGATAACTTTCATTTATTGCAATACTTCTAGGGGGGAAATGTTAAAGCGAAATAATGCGCTTATACATACAAGTTGTGAGAAAAAACTTTAATTCTGTATGAAAAATATTGCAGCTTTGCAATAGTCGCTCATTTAAATCCTATCAATAACTGATGGGGAGATCGAGTAGGATGAGCTTATAAAAATGGGAGACAATTTTCTTCAGAATTGGAATTCAGATCTACAACAGAAAATGTATAGTACAAGAACAATCCCGAACTGTGCCAAAAATTAATGATGTTAAGGAATGATGGAATATTTGCAATAATTAATCAACTCATAGTTGAGTGAGTAACACATTAAATATTTGTTTCGCTGTTAGCTATATTGAATTTTTTTCCTGTCCTTAAAATTGTTACACATGCAAAAATAGCATTTCTTTGTACAATTAATTAATTTTCATATTAAAATACTCACAGTTGAATTTTTCGTTAACTTTCCAAGTTGATGAATCATATTATAACGGAAAAAGTTTCATTCGTTTTGAAATTTATAAAAAAATGAACATTTTTTGCTGTCCTTATAGTTCTTACATGTGCTGTATATTAAATTGAAACATATATCTATATAACATGTTACTTATTATTATTTTTCTGTAGCTGCGTGTAGAAGGAAAAACATTTTGTTGGAATTTAAAATAAAACCAACGAGGAGATTGTCTCTAAAATTAAATCAAGGAAATTGGATGTTGAACAATTTTTAACGCTGTGCATATTGAGGCAATTTATATCGAGCATATGTACTATTTTTTCGTTTTTTTAAATAGAAAAAAAAATGACAAAATATAATAAAATTTAACAAAAGAAATTGTAAGTAGAACAAATATGTAACAATTTTAAATTAAAAAAAATATCTTCAAATATAAGTAATTAATTTTCACTAGGGATAAAAACATACTTCAGTCAAATATTTGTAAGAAAAAAAGCCAAATAAAATATCTTACGGAGGCACTTAGCAGTGAAACTCGGAGCGTAAAATTGGGCTCATTAGACCGGAACAGAAATAAATTTCCCCATTTACGTCAAGTCTCAAGGCAAGGAAAATTAGTTTCAGAGCGAAAGATTTCCTGTAATATACATGTTTTTACTTCAAATTTAGAGCACAGAAATGTGTTTTCAATCACAAGACCTGCTCAAATAAGATAGAAAATTGCTTAAGGGAAACATCGATATTTGTTAATTTAAGGGTATCTATGCAGTGATCTCGCATTACTGAGGCTAATTGATTTCTAAAGAATCTTGCTCTTCTCGCTAACGTATTAACGGTGTTCAGATAAAAGTTGTTTTTAAACCAATATCATCATTGACTTCGTGTCCCAGATTTTCTATTAACATGTGCGCTTATCTATTGTTGACCAGTAATACGATTAATGCACTTTCACAAATGTGAATAAAAAAAAAAAGAAAATAATTGTCTGCATATTTAGATATTATTATGCTAAAGTTTACGCTTTGCGAATTATAAAAATATATTTTTTATCGTTATTGAAAACCAATATTAAAGTGAAATGAATCGATATAAATTATTATATTTTTTGTGATTAATAAAATATATCCTAATTTGTACATTAAAAATGATTCCAATAATAAGTTTCTGCAGAGAAAGAAAAAAAAAATGATGCCGCCAATAAATAAAATTTGAGTATGTAATTGAGTAATAAAATTTGTGGGTCATAATGGGCCATGCTAATTTTAGGTAGAAAATGGCTCGTACCATTTTGACTATAGTTTGTAATGTATCGTTTTCTGGCAAGAGAAAATCATTGCGCTAAAACACATGCTCGCTAAAATTCGATTAGTGTGTTGTTTTGGGTCATAATGGCTTAGGGGCATTTTAATTATATATAAAAACGACCCAATCAATTTTACCTAAATTTTGTAACGAGAAGACTATTGGGCTGAGTCGCACGTTAAATAAAATTATATTGGTGGGTCATTTTGCTTTATTGCTGAGTTTTGCCAAGATAATTTTGCCTAAGAAATGGATAACGATTAAATATTTTGATTCAATTTTATATTCTATTGTTTTTGATTACCTGAAGATCATTGAGCTAAGTCACGTGTTTGATGAAATTTGCTTAGTGGGCCATTTTTGGTAATATGGGTCAGGATTTCAAGAATATTTCAACAGCCAAAAAGTTGGCGATATTTGGCGCCAAATCAAAAAATGTCTCGAAATTTCGGTATATCTGGCAAAAAATATTGTCTTTCAGAATGTGGAGAAATTTTTTATACATCTTCAATAAGATTCGAGATGCATGGTTAAACGAATCAGAGTGAAGCTAAAAAAGAGATTTGGATCGATATCCTTTCGTTGTATATTTTAAAATAAAGTAAAATTTATGAACATGTGCATACAAACATAGTTTTCTTATTGATTGTTTTTGAAAATAATACTATTATAAATAACAGGTTTTACAGTAATAATACAGAGTGAATAATATTGTGATAATACTATAACCATTTGAACACATAGTTAAATTTGACCGAGTTTCTTACGGTCACTCCTGCTAGTTTTGTGTTAAATGAAACAAATTTCAAATACGTTTAATATATTTTTACTATATTTTTAATAGAAAAAGGTGGCAAAATGTAATAAAATTTAACAAAAGAAAACATGGTACTAGTGGGACGTTGTCAAAAGATGGGCACTGTACACACATCATAACTTTAAGCTTTTGAATAAATAAATTTAATCAACATTGACATCATTTTTATTTTCACTGAATTCGTAATTCTGTTCAGAGACAAAAATTGATTTGATTTATATTAAATGTTTTGTATAAATATCTCAAAATTTTAATTGTTTTGACTAAAGTGACCAATTTTGGACATTCATAACGTCAGCTGTTCCAATGTACCAAGAAAAAAAGTTTTTAACTTGTTTCCAGGAGATTCTAATGATAAGCAGCGAATGCATAAAGGAAATGGATGATTGTTTTAAAATTTTGTTAACAAATGGCACTACAAATTTCTTGCTTTTTAAAGTCTGATGGACTTTTCTAGAAAGACATTTTCTGTATTTCCTTATGTCAAAAAGTAACAATCGAAACAAAGCAATTATTTTCACGCAAAACACGTTAAGTAAGTACTTTTGTTAATAATATTTGTTTAATTAAAAATATATATGTGTATTTTTGTGACTTTTTTTAATAAACGCACTTTTCTCAAATAAGAAATTGGACTGTCCAAATTGCGTAACGATCTAAATGCGGATTTGTTTTCGAAATTTTTTTTTAAAGATGATCTTATGTACTGAAACGTGTAATAAAATATTTATGATAATGTTTTATCATAAATAATTATGTGTTTTGTGTAAATGAAGCGTATTTATTACCTGTAAAAATATAATTTTATTTAGAAGCCCGCTCAACTTTCACGTGTAGATTGATTAATTAAATGTTTTAATAATTAATTTTCCAGAATAATAGCTGTATTTTAATGCTTGTAGATAAGTTTATAGAAAAAAAAATAATTTTGAAAAAAAATCACTAATAGTTAAGGTTTAATGATCCCAAGTTTTGATAATTCACCTACTTTGTTATCCCGTCGACAGATTTCGCCAAATTATACAGATCACCAAACTAACAACCAAATTATGTGTATTGACGTAATTTTTATTTTAAATAAATAAAAAAAACAAAAAAAAACAAATAATTATTAGAATTTTAATAGAAATAAATAAAAAGTCGAAATAAAAATCACTTAATGAAGTTTTAAACACGTGTATCGTATTTAATGTCATTGAATTGATATTCACGATCATCCATTATCTGCATTTAATCATATTATTTGGCGATAGTAATTTGGTCGACGGTAAAATGAAGTAGTACCGAAAACATAAGCAGAATAAATATTCAAAGTTTAAATTCAGAAAACTTATCTTCAAATTTAACCCTTAGCGGGACACTGGTTACATAGATATACCACTTAATTTTAATTCCCAAACGCAACATTGGCAATAGAATTTTGTTAAAGAAAATTACGGTTTATTGAATGCGTGAAACATGGCGTTTTCTTATTTGTAAATAAAGTTGTTTTCAAATTCCGGTGTCAGTCATTTATTTTAATACTTAAACAATGAATTTGCCCTGCCCCGCAAAGGACTAAGCACAAAATTTTATATGGAGATAAAAACATATTTAAGTCAAAATGTCGCAAAAAAAAAAAAAAAAAAAAAAATCTTATGCAGGCACTTTTTAGTGAAACTCGGAGCGTAAAATTGGGCTCATTAGACCGGAACAAAAATAAATTTCCCCATTTACGTCAAACTTCAAGGCATGGGAAATTAATTTCAGACCGAAAGATTTCCCATAATATATAGGTTTTTACTTGACATTTAGAGCACAGAAATGTATTACCAATCACAAGACCTGCTCAAATAAGATAGCAAACTGCCTAAGGGAAACATCGATATTCGTTAATTTAAGGGAATGTGTGAAGTGAGCTTGCATAACTCAGACTAATTCATTTCTAGGGAATTTTGCTCTTCTCTCTAGAATATTAACGGTTTTCAGATAAAAGTTGTTTTTAAACCAATATCATCATTGATTCCGTACTCCTTATTCTCTATTAACATATACGCTAATCTGTTGTTAGCCAGTAATACGACTAATGTAGTTTCACAAATGTAGAAGAAACAGTAATAATTGTCTGAATATTTGGATATTAGTATACTAAAGTTTAAGTTTTGCGAATAGATAAAAATATTTTTTGCTTTAAAAACCAATATTAAATAGAAATGAAGCGATATGCGTTACTATATAATTACTTTTGTGACGAAAACATAAATAATAGTTGTTCCATGTAGGCAGACGATACCGTGCTACCTATAATTAAAATCTCAGTGTCCAGAAAGTGAAGAGAAGTGAAGTGTTTTTTCTGCTTTTATTCCAAAGTTGTGTTTGAGATAAGTGCAGACGATAATGCAGCAGTGAGCTGCGAGTGAGTGCTATTCTTTTAATAAAGTGTTTTTTAATATAATCAGTGCCTATGGAATAATTTGTGTAATGTGTGCATTTAATTTTACATGGTCCGTCTCGGAGGAGGTGAAAATAATTATTTATTTGAGTGAATAATCTTCGAATTAACTATGTGCTGATGTTATGTTAAGAGTTCTATTAAAGATCTGTCCACGTTGAACATGAGAGTCTTCGAATAATATTCTGCTTAAATTAGTGAAGTGTTGTGCTCAAATAATGGAAGTGTTGTGTTTAAGAAGATATTGTTTTAAGAGTTAATGAATATTTTGACAAAAAAAAAAAAAAAATTATACCGATCGCTGGAATTTTTTTTTTGGAACTATGCTTTTTGGAAGCAGTCAGAAGTTTAGATGCTGCTCTTCATATTTCATGAAAATTTTCTTTGAAACGACTTTGCCAATTAAAATTAAAGAAGTCATATGTTGCTTAAATCTGAAGATGAACTGTTTAAATTATTGTGTGATTAGGATATGGACAAATAAGTTGGCTTTTTGTATATTCAGTGGACTTTTTGCATATTAAGAGAATAAAGTTTTCAGTCTGTTTTCGTGGGATATGATAAGAGGAACTGTGCTGATTTTTTTAAAAAGTTTATCGCCTCCAGAGAGACAGTGCTGGTTTCATTTTATTAGTGTGAAGAACGACGATAAGACCTGAGTATGGTCTGCGTCCCAAACATTGGAGTTTATGCATTTTTGTCGTGAATGTCATGGTGCAGCAAGTGAAGTGTGTGGGCAGTATGAAAGTTTGATTGCCCTGAATGCTCACAAGAACCTTTCAGCTTTGTTTTTCTTGAACTGTGCTCTGCATAGCCTATGACGATTTGCCCAGTTGAACTTTTTGCTGTGATGCCTTATGGTGCCTGAGAGGACTTCATCCTGATGAGTTTTTTCCTGATGAGTTTTGAGTTCATGAACTGTGATCTACAGTGCTTGAAATGAGTTTATGAATGAGCTTTTGTTCCAAGAAATCATGGACTTAGTTGTGACACACTGTATCCTGCGTACCTTCAAGAGCTCTGATAAACTGGGAATCTACTTGGCCATGACGTTTCTGCATATTTTCTCGACAGAACTATCGGTTCTGGTACTTTGTGTGATGGAGGACTTCTGGAGTAAAAGTGAAATTTTTAAAATTCTTTTTATTGAAAATGAAATGATTTTCTTTAGTTTAATAGAAAATAATTAAATGGATAAATTTTTAAGTAGTTTATGTGAAAAATATTATATAGAGATATTTATTAAAAATGAAGTGTTAAAACCTTAATAGTTTTGCTATATTTTTAAATTTAAATTGTTAAATTTAATTTTGAAGTTTAAGTATAATGAAGTTAAAAATTGTTACATCTATCTATCTATATATATTTTTTAATTAACATGCCTGCATTTGAGGATTTTTGAAAAATATAAGATTTGAGAGTATATTTGAACTTTGAATAAAGTGTGTAATGTTTTAATAGGCTCTTTTATATATTTAAAATTTTTAATAAATTTAAAGTTTTTAATAAACTTATAAGGTGCTTAAATGGTAGGAAATCAGTTTTTGGTGCTGTCTACGGGCGGAGATTTATGAATTATTAATGAAAGTTTATAGATATTTTTGAGTAATTTAATATTTTAAATTTTGTTTTATGACATGGCTCCAGAGGTTTACTTGATCTTGCTGATTTCCTGGAGTTTATGTCCTATTCTTTTTAGTTTAAAAGTTTGGTATTTTTTTATATATATAATATTAAAGTTTAGCATATTATGTTTTAAAAAATCAAATATATTTTTTTTCAGTATGAGAGGTTTCTTGATGATTATTAGTGTTAGATTTAGGGAAACATGATCTCACGAAAATTTTGGTATATTAAGTACAGAATATTCTAAATAAATTTGAATTTTTATTTACTGAATGAATTTTATTATTTACTTTACACCAGTCATTGATTTAGTGCATATAATCTATAATCGGAGATAAATATTTCTTTTCTTTTTCTGAGTTCTCATAAAAATAATAATTTTTGTAATATGTTTTAGAGATTTTTCTTTTGAGTTTTAGAGTAGATTTAGAGTGTTAGAGTTGATTTAGAGTTTTAGAGTTGATTTAGAGTTTTAGAGTTGATTTAGTTTTAGAGTTGAGTTAGAGTGTTAGAGTTGATTTAGAGTTTTAGAGTTGAGTTAGAGTTTTAGAGTTGATTTAGAGTTTTAGAGTTTTAGAGTTGATTTAGCGTTTGAGAGTTGATTTAGAGTTTGAGAGTTGATTTAGAGTTTTAGAGTTGATTTAGAGTTTGAGAGTTTATTTAGAGTTTTAGAGTTTATTTAGAGTTTTAGAGTTTATTTAGAGTTTGAGAGTTGATTTAGAGTTTGAGAGTTGATTTAGAGTTTCAGAGTTGATTTAGAGTTTAAGAGCTGATTTAGAGTTTAAGAGTTGATTTAGAGTTTAAGAGTTGATTTAGAGTGTTAGAGTTGATTTAGAGTTTTAGAGTTGAGTTAGAGTTTTAGAGTTGATTTAGAGTTTCAGAGTTGAGTTAGAGTTCTAGAGTTGAGTTAGAGTTTTAGAGTTGATTTAGAGTGTTAGAGTTGATTTAGAGTTTTAGAGTTCATTTAGAGTCATGGAAGAGATCTACCATTTTAAGTGTTAGGATTTTCGAGTTTGGTCTGGTGCATTTATTTTTGTCCTGTTAAATGTGTATGCAAATGTTCAATGAAATATGTATTAAATATGATTTATTTTTACAGATAAAATGAATAATTAATGTTTGTTTATTTCTGTTTTAAGTATAGTTGATTTAGTATGTAGTTTTTCTGTAATTGTGCAATATCTTTTGAATATAAATCACAAAATTAGCAATAGATATTTTCCATTTTGGGAAATGTGAAAGGCATGATCCCGAAACTTGGCGCTACACAGATACCCAAATTGGAAAGATTAAATTAGAATAAGTATTGAATATATACATTAAGTTCGCTGTGGATAGCTTGCTGTTGTTGTTATAGGTTTTCCGTTGTGGGCAGTACAATTGTCATGTCTTTTGAGAATAGCATATTCTAGGGACCAGTATATTTAAAGATTTAAATTGTTTACTTACCCTCTCTGGTCAACAGAAATGTAGAATCTTCTGCGTTGGATATCTTAAATGAATAGTGTATGACCACCCCACGAAAGCTTGAAGATCCGCTGAAGTTTTTCTGTTGGTTGAGAGGTAGTTGTCATAGTGGAGTATTGTTTAAGCAAGTTTGGTGTAATCAGAATTTGGAAACTTTTGCTATGGAGTTTTGGTTAAAGGATTTTTTGCAGTTGTTTAGTGTCATGTCTGTTCAGTGCTATTTGAGAAATAATTTTTAAAATTGACTTTTGTTAATTGGAAGTTGAAAGTTGATCACGCGTAAGGCTAAAAATTCAACTCTTTTGATGAAGGAGTCTTTGAAGATCTGATCCATTTTTTGATTGAGTTGATGGATCTTTTTGCGAATATTTTTTTTTTTTTTTTTGTATTGAGTTTAAGCAATTGTGAAATGTTGAAATAGATATGGAAATAAATTAACAAAGTTTTTGTTATATTAATGTAATAGAACAGATTTAAATATTTTGTGTTAGATTCAACTGTAGGATTGCATTTTTTTGAAGTTGTTAGAATTGTCTCCTGAATGTGAAAGAACATCTTTCAGCTGGCTTGTCAAGTTTTGTAAATGTGTTAGACTTAGTCAGATAAAATTCAATCTCTAGTGAATATAAGAGCAATAGTTTGGGGGAACCATGTTGTAGTGTAAAAGCGAAAGAACCCTATGGGCTAAAGTTGGTTTAGTTGGAGGTGTTTAGTATGTGATGGACTGTCATGAAATTGCTTGTTTTCAATTCTTGGGCTGAATTTTTGGATATTTAATGGAGATTTTTCGGAATGAAAATTTTGTTTTGAAAACTGATGATTTGCTAGATGTTTCTGTGTTTAGTGGAGGGGGATTGATTTTCAGATGTTAACTTTGCTCCTCGTTGAGTGACAGAAACAATCATGTGACAGTATATTCAGTCAGTTGTGTAAGTTTTAGGGCTTGTGAGGAGAGTATTTTTGTGAAAGTGTTTTTGTACTGGTGGACTATTTCTTGGCAATAAGGAGTTTCTATGGTCTTGGTGTCAACATTGGTTGATCTGTCCTAATATATTAAGTATGGAAACAATAGTTTATTATTTGAGGCTTATTTGTGATTGTCTGAATTCAAGTAATCTGTATACGTGCTACAACTCTTGCCTATGTGATTTTGTGTTTTTCGAGAGAGTGAGGTATGAAGACCTAGGGGCCCCAGGCAAATTTTGAGAGAGTGAAAGGGTAGCCGGGTGTACTGTACACGGCGCTGAAAGTTGCATGAAAGTTATGTACAAATTTAATTATATGTGTCCTCCGGATTCTTAGGAGATGTTGTAGCTGAAACTTTGTTTTTATTGGAAATTGGCTGTTATGAAGGATAGGATTATTTTTGAGAATGGAGTCATGTGTTGATGCCAGACCGGGAAGTTTGTATGTTGTAAAAATGAGATTTGGTTACCTTTGAATTTGATCATGGGGTTCCACTATTCTTAAATTTTATAATTGAATATTAAAGATTTTTGACCTTTTTATTCAATATGTGAAAATAATATTTTTATATTGTTTAAAACAGTTAATTGTGTAAGATATATTATTAATGTATATGATAATTGAAATTTCTTCCTATTATGGACTTTGAAGATTGTTTGAAAAAGTTTAATAAGTGTAAGATATTGACATGCTGTATTCTTGTTGAAATATATGTAGGGTTTTTTCAAGTGTGTATAAGGTATATAAAAGCAGTATATATCAATATTTTTGAATATGTTTTAAAAGCTAGGAGCCAGATCGAGTGGATCTTGTTGGTATGAGAGTAATTTTAAGTGACTACTTACCTGGTAAAATTTGTTTTTTGATGTGTGTAAATATTATATAAAAGTTTTTATTTTCTGTATAAATATGTTTGAATATTTTGGGTGTTGGGCTGAGCTGGAACTTTGGCTAATTTTTATTGTTTATTCCCGGTTATTGTGTCTTCTTTAAATATTTATTAATATATTTGGAGTTAATGTACAGATGATTAAGTGCTGTTGAGATAATGATCCTTTTTAAGATGCTATCCTTTTTTTGTTCTAAATATGGACATCGTCAGGATGTACTAGTGTGTTAGGCTATTCTTAAGAGGATTAAAACTATAGTGGTGTATTTTAATATTCTTGGGTAGTCGCCTCTCCTTTTTAGATAAAAGTGTTAAGAGGGGGGTTTTGACAGGATTTAACATCAGTAGGATACTAGCAGTTCTTATCACTTTTATCTCCTTTCTAATATTTCTGTTTAGCACTAAAGTTTAAGTAATATTTAAAGCAAAGGCTAAAAAGTTTATTTACCAATTGTTAAAAAATTAAATTTAAAGTTAAAGTTCTATTTAATTTAATCAATAATTGAAATTAATTGTAAGATTTGGTAAGTGGAGAATTGAAAAGGATAATGTAAAAATAGGAGATCTAGTGTTGTTAGTAGAGGAAAATACACCAAACAATAAGTGGCCATTAGGCAGAATTATTGAAGTATATTACGGTAATGATAAGAAAATTCGTGTAGTTCAGCTAAAAACTCAGAATGGAATTTTTAAAAGATCAATTAGTAAATTATGTATTTTCCTATGCCTGAAAACCATAGTACTTAAAAAAAAAGATAAAAGATAAATATATATATGTGTGTGTGTGAGTGTTATATTGTTTTTTCTTTCAATTTTTATATTTGAGTAAACATATAGTGACCTTTTGTATTTATTTGTGTAATTAGTGTACTTAGTAAAAAAAGAGTTATTATTGAATGTGAAACATGTCAATGGGGGCCGGTATGTTCCATGTAGGCAGACGATACCGTGCTACCTATAATTAAAATCTCAGTGTCCAGAAAGTGAAGAGAAGTGAAGTGTTTTTTCTGCTTTTATTCCAAAGTTGTGTTTGAGATAAGTGCAGACGATAATGCAGCAGTGAGCTGCGAGTGAGTGCTATTCTTTTAATAAAGTGTTTTTTAATATAATCAGTGCCTATGGAATAATTTGTGTAATGTGTGCATTTAATTTTACAATAGTAATAAATAAAATTAAAATATGTATCAATATTATTTTTTATTATTAGTGATTTATTTGTTACTGTCGTGAGTACAATAAAAAAATATTCTATTATAATTTAAAATAAAATTAGAAAAAAAAAATTGTCTCTAAAATTAAATCAATGATTTTCAATATTAAACTGGTTTTAATTCTACGAATACCGAAAGAATTCAAATCGAGTTTTTGAAAAATATTTCACCCAAGAATATTTATTTAAAATTAATTAATGTTTTATATACCGACTTATTTATCAAGAAATTCATCCACCTTAATAATTATCTTCTATATATCTGAAGGCATAGTGGAATTGTGAGATGATACTAATGGGGAATTCATGTATGTTTGTTTTTATTAAAACTGATTAAATATATCAGTAGTTTTAATTGTTTTGTGAAATATTTAAAAAAATAATTATAGTAATTAATCAAAATTACTCTTTTTAAAATATCACACTTCTTAGAAAAGCAATGGGTTTAAATGCATCATAATTCTCACTATCAGTGCAAACGCTTTTGCAGTTGAATATGTTTCATATAATTTTATTTAAAGAAAGAAAATAAATACTTATAAAAAGTACATAATAAAAATACCGCTTTTTGAAAAAAATTAACTTCGACTGTTTCTCTGTTCTATCTAAATTTTGTCGATAAGGGTCTTTTGTGTCGACAGTATAAATAAATTTTATATAAAGTTTTCTTCAATGCAACATTAAAGTACAGTCGATGCATAAAGAATTAATTCTATTTTTAATTTATTTTAGTTTGATATATTTTATTTATTTCTTCAAGAATATTTTTTTTAATTTTGTACCAATAAAATGATCGAGTGTTGATACATTTTGTTTTAAACAAATTTAAAATATTCTTAATATACTATGTAAAAATGTAATGTAAATTAAAAAAAAGTATGGCAGTAAAGAATAATAGCCTTCAATCATTGAAAATAAATGAAGCCCGTTTTATGTATAAAAACCAAACATAAACCCCTTTTTTTTCTTTTCTTTTTTACACTTGTGTCGCAATTTTTTACATCCATTACTTTGCAAATAATGCCGCCGATGTTATATCATAAAATACATACGCATGCTAAAACAAACATTTGATAGATGGCAATTTATTATGCTTAAAATAATCCTTATTCCAAATGCTTATTTAAACAGCCAGATATTTGCCAGAAAAGTGGTTAGAAGAAAGTTCAATTTCAAGGATAAAAAATAAATATAGTTTAAAAAAAACTAAAAAACGCGCTTTTAAAGTATATCAAATTAAAAAGTGAAAAATAATTCGTACTATAAGCTGAAAATGAAAATAGATGAAAAATACTATCTTACTATAAAGTCATTGTTATTACAGAAATCAATTAATAAGCAATAAATAAAATTATCGTGGAAAAAAAGCGTGGGTTGCTTCTTCTACCATGCTCCATCTATCAGTTCTTAAGAAGCACCCCACGCTTTTTTTCCACGATAATTTTATTTATTGCTTATTAATTGATTTCTATAATAACAATGATTTTATAGTAATATAGTATTTTTCATCTATTTTCGTTTTCAGCTTATAGTACAAATTATTTTTCACTTTTTAGTTTGATATACTTAAAAAAAAGTGTTTTTTAGTTTTTTAAACTATATTTATTTTTCACTTTTTAGTATGATTACTTTAAAAGCATGGTTTTTAGTTTTTTAAACTATATTTATATTTAATACAAAAACCAAATTAATGGTTGGATAGTTTCAGAGTAATTGGTGAACATACCTAGAAAAAAAAATACATACGCGTCGAATTGATAACTTCCTCTTCCTTTTCTGAAACCGGTTAAAAATAAAAATTGTAATACGGAAATTTTTTTTAAATTATACATAGATGTAAATAATGTCCGGAGTGGGGTTCGAACCCACAATCTCTTTCGAAAAACAGAGCTTCAATCCGGCGCCTTAGACCGCTCGGCCATGCTGTCTACACTGCATTCAGTGAACGTATTCAACACTTTTAATTAGCAAAAAATCACTAATTTTATCACTTTTTGCCTAATTACTAAAAAAGTACTGAATCAATTTCGATGAAACTGAAGTGGTACCAATTCGAGAGCATCGTCTTTCATTTAACACCAAAAACAAGTTAATCGTTTGCATGGTTTCGGAGTAATCGGTGAACATACATAAAATAAGGAGAGTTACAAACTCACAAACTCTCAAACATACAGGTGAAGTGAATAAAAAGCGTGATAAAAAACAAGAAAAACCTTTCATTTCTATTAAAAGTAAAGGGAAAAAAAACCACGATGGAAAGAGATAGATGGTGATGCATTATGCAGTAAAAATGGTTTGCAGTATAAAAACATTTATCGTTCAAATTTTAATGTTCATATTAAGCCTATGTAAAATAAGCATTTGGAGCAGAGACCGAATTATTTCAGCGTATCTATTCTTTCTTTTACTTCATGATATAAACAATTTAGAATAAGTTTCAAGCTAATAAAAATCAAGATTTCAACTGTTGAATTTAAATAATTTTAAAATGGCTAAATTAGAGTATCATTGAAAAAAAATAAAAGCTGAGTACGGATATGAGAGGTGCATAAGTAAATTCTGAGATTTTGAAAATGATATCTGGTTTAAATTTCATAGAGAAAAACTCTACGATTATGTCAAAGTTGAATAAATTTGTTACATTTTTTTATTTTGGAATAAAAAGCATAAGAAACTTAACGGTTATACGACTGTTAAATCCTTAAAAAATTCGATTTTTTGAAAAAAAAAACAGTTATGTGAAAGATTATCCTTTTCTGCGCATTTTACGACAATCCGCTTGAAAAAATTCCCATAATTACGGAAGTTACGATTGCAAGCGTGTCAGCTGTTTACTGTAAAGAAATTTAAAGGGCCAGTACTTCGCCGAGCAAGTTTTAAAATTTGTTTTTCACATAACACACATGTTATTTCTAAAACTATTTAATACGTTTGCATGAAATTTTTACAGATGCCATTTTCTTGAAACTGAATCTAAATTTGTTTTCAGATTACTAAAGGATACCATTTTCTATACACAGATAAAATTAATTTTTTTAAGGGAAAAAATACACTATTTCCAGTTTAATTTTAAAAATAGAAAAATAGTTTAAATATATACAAATTAAGGTTCAAATTAACCTTCAGTTTTTGCAGTATGTGTAAAAAAAAAAAAAAAAAACAGAAATTTTGTTTTAAATTTAATACGGGCTGCTATATATAATTACGGGCTTGGCAACAAGGAGAGGTATTAAGATACCGTTGACGATTCCAATAGAATATTTGATATTTTTAACCATATATTCTTCAGAACTATTTGCCATTTTTGCTTGATTTGTGTTGTTTGCAGTAAATAAATAAAAAAAAATCTTATGAAAAAAATAAAATTGACTCGTGAACATTTTCGTGCGATCATTTTTCATAACTTTCGACGTAGATTATGAAGATAAGAATATTTCAATGAACTTAGTTTTGTGTACAACGACAAAGCACCATCACAAAGCTCTGTAAAAAAATTGGTATAACCAATTCATTCGTGTTCCATGCTATCTCCAGGACACATTCCGTGAAGATCTACCAAAGTCGATTGTTGTGCCAGAAAATATCGATGCTGTGCCTGATGTGATAAAGCAAGATTGACATGTGACATACCGTAAGATTGAAAAATCTTTAACATTATTATGACTGGCAGCAGTAAGATACTACCTGAACATTTAGTAGTAAAAAAATATTTGTTCGCGTTGGAGCGCGCATAATCTAGCAAACGCTCAAAAGAAAGTTTGTGTCGATTAGGGCAAGGAAATGTTAAACGAATGCGTTCAAGTTTCATCAAAAGTTGTGTATAATATCCACACAGATGAGAAACTGTAGATTTATGCATATGGGAAGGAAACAAAACATCAATCGACTGGGGTCTTTCAGGATGTGTCTTTCAAGAACATCCAAACCCAACGAAAGCTGTTTGAGGAAGAAGCACAACGAAGCAAATGATTGCCTGTTTCTTCGTCATTAGCGGTCACGTGGCGACAGTGGCATTAGAGCAACTCAAGATAATCAGTTTTGAATGGTACTCGAATATTTATTTTCCAGAAATTTTTGGAGAAATTCGAAAAAAAGAAGAATAACAGGCGAATATTTTTTTTTATCATGACAATGTGAGCTTTCACACGTCGGCTCGAACATAGGTGTTTCTGAAAGGCCAAAACATCGAATTGATGGGTCATCAGCCATAGAGGCCTGATTTGTCACACAATAACATTTTTTTTTTATTCACACAGATCAAAAATAAATTACGTGGATAATGATTTTCGACGCCCGAAGAAGCGAATGTCGCGTTCAAACTGCATGTTTGGAGTTACCTCCATAAGATTGGAAACAGTGCTTCGAAAATTGGTTCAAACGGATGTAAAAGTTCATTGATCTTCATGGAGAATACTTAGAAAGCAATAAATTAAGTATTGATGATAAATTTGTGTTTTCATTAGTAGGCCAGAAATATAAATAACAGCCCTCGTATAATTTCAGTATTCGAGTGCGTTATCTTTGATATCACATTTTTCAACAGCTAACTGCATATTAATTATGATTTTCTAAAACAAATAATTTGTAACTTTCAAATAAAAGTGAGGTATATGTGTATACATAAAATATTAATCTTTCAAAAAAAGAAAATATATGTTTTTAAGGCTTATACTTTTCAAGATATAGAATTTCGAAAAATATACAATTTTTGTGATTTTTTGACTTTTAACAGTCGTATAACTTCTTAATTGATACTTTTTCATAATAATAGACCTTTATCTTATTTAACTGATTACATTACAGTTAAATTTTAATTTTATTATTTTCTAATTTATGAAAATAGTATTTTGTTAACTTTGGGTTAAACGTCATTTTTTAAGAGTTGAACTTATCAATATAAGGTGCATTTTTTATTGTAACTAATTTTATAGATTTATTATAAATCAATGACACAGTGTCTTCTTAATTTTTTTCTTTCGACGAACTCAATGTGGTTATACCTTGAAATAATAATAGCAAATTTTAATTTTACAGCATTAGCGTAATTTAAAGGATTTTTCTTCTTACTTTTCTGCAATAAACAAAATTAGCGTGGAAAAAAATATCAAATACAAAGTCAGGTATCATGTATATGCTTTATTTAATCATTTCTCCCTTAAATAATAGCATTGATTTGGCAAAATTCCACGACAGTAGCAACTGAAAAAAATAATTGTGTAAACGCAACCTTACGCCAAAAAAGTAATATTCAAATAAAAACACTCGATTGGTCAAACAATAACATCTCTAAAAGACAATAAATAAACAAATAAATAAATAAAAGCGAAAACTTTCCCATGTTTAAGCATTTTTATATAGTATATAAAGACAAATAAGCTCTCATTCTGTTAATAGCCATTCGAATTCTTATTTAACCTCAAATATTTTCCACATCAAATTGAAATCATCAAAACAACCTATCTCGTTTAACATTTTTTTTGCTTCCTCTTTTCTGAAATACTGACAAAATGACATTCCATAACATCCAATAAATATAGAAAAGTGTTCTAAAGGAGTAAAAGTTATTAAAGAAGTAAAAATTGGCTAATTCTTTAAACGCAACCTTATGTCAAAAAACGTATATTGAAATAAAAATAATCGTTTGATCAAACAATAACATATCAAAAAGACCAAAAGAAAAAAAAAATTCTGTGTTAACCTTTTTTATATAATATAGAAAGAAAAATAAATTCTCATTCTGTTAATAGCCATTGGAATTCTTATTTAACCTCAAATATTTTCCACATCAAATTGAAATCATCAAAACAACCTATCTCGATCAACATTTTTGTTGCTTCGTCTTTTCTGAAATACTGACAAAATGGCATTCCATAATATTCAATAAAGTTAGAAAAAAGTATTAAAGAAGTATGGGCAGAAAAAATGAAAACAAGAAAAACATCAGTGGAATTACCTTTTCCAAACTTCCATCTGACCACCGGTCTTGGTTGGCCTTCTGCTTGGCAATCAAAAGTGACGGACATTCCTTCTAATGCTGATTGATCGCTTGGTTTAATAACCCAAACGGGAGGAGCTAAAAGAGAGGGAAAAGAGTTGTTTGGTTAAGAAATAAAAGTATTTTTTGAAAAAATAATAGTGATGTTTTATAAGTACTTACTGTCATATTTTGAAGCTTTTCTGTTAAAACAAAATCATAAATTTAAGAAAGATATGTACAATGCACTTTTGGTTATCGATTTACTTCCTAAAGTTTTTTTATTGCATTAATAGTAATGTGACATTACATGTCATGAATTTTGAAGTAGCACGCTGGGTGAATCGTGACATTAAAATGTCCAATATTTAATATAGTTAAAAGTAGATAAATCTGCAATCCAAAAATTAATGTATAATAAGATATTGAACATTCGTAAAAGTCAAACATAAATTTGTCGCTAGTTTAGACTATTAGAACACGATTTTCATAATGATTTAGCCACTAATTAAAATATTCACAAGAGCTATTTTTTAAATACTATTATTAAAGATCAAATTTCTTTAAGAACGAACTTTAAGAAAGAATTTCTTATTTTTTACGAATGTGTAAAAAATAAGTATGATTTATTGTTATTATTATTTGATTAGAAATTAATGTAACTGTGTTTCATTTTTTCGGATGTTACATCATTTACAATGATGTATATCTCAAATGTCGACCTAATCTTACTTTTATGAAATTTATATTTGTATATATATATACATACAAAAATATTTGTAATTAAAATTCTCGGAGTATGTGAATTTTATTTTCTAAAATTTCTTAAATCACATTTTATTTTCCTTTTACTCTCACAGATGAGTTACTTAAAAAATATTAAAAGTTCAATAGATAGGGGCAATTGAGCTGTAGCATATAAAATCATAAACTTCTCTAAAATGTCTTTCGTGGAGAATATATATTCTCTCCAATTAGTACCGTATAGATATCATAATATAAAGATTAACTTTTATAGTGCTATATGAATTATTATATTTTCTGTTTACTATGAAATAAGTTTCAGAGCAATAGAAAAATAAGTATTTAAATTGATTCAGTTTTGCAGATATAATGCAGTTTCAAAAAGTGAGAAATAATTTGTACTCGTCAGTATAGTAAATTATGGAGGTATTTAAGATCTTTTAATGTGATTTTGCAAAATTCCACTTTATTTTGGGTTTTGTTACAAAATATATTCAATATCTGTATATCTATCTATGTATAGATAGATATAATAATAAAATAAGTATATATGTAGTATGTAATTGTCAACTGATAATTTTTTATTCTAATTTTAAATAAAACAGTTTGAAATTCTCAATATTTATTTTATTTTGTTACTACTTTAAATATTATATTTTAAATGCAATTTATTTGATTTAAATTTAAACTTCAAGTACCCTCATTAAGATTAATCTGATTCCGCAGACATAACAAAATGCTCGTTTTTTAGGTACATCTAATGGTCTAAGTAATATTTAACAAGTTTTAAACTATACATTTAAATCAATGCATCTTAGGTATTCAACATCGTGTAAGATGAATAGATGAGTGCAACTAAGCAATAATCACCGTTGAGTGATTAAGGCAAAACGCGTCTTTGAATAATTCAGATGTGTTTGACATGACAATGCTTATTTGTCTCTATACTCATTTGTCGTAATGGCGTTATAATTCTAAATACGTGATTACCGCATTTCTGAAACGTACGTTTCATTTTACAAACGAGAAAGCACTAAGGTATATACCCGAATTACATGATAATATCAACCAGATAACGTCATTCTTAAATTTTTTGCGTGTCATTTATCTAACATAGTTATTATTAAATTTTTAGAAAAAAATACAGTATTTCTTACTTATATCGCACAATTCAGGAAATATTAATTGATATGCATCATGATTTGAAAATTATATGTCAGAAATATAGTCATGTATAGGGGACTTAAGTAAACAAATTTCAATAGGAATGCGGATGCGGAAACGCGATGTAACTTTGAGGTAATAGATCGCACTGTTGAATTTAGTGGAAGTGTCCGCGGCCTTGAATCATAATTCTTTACACAAATTACGATCAAAATGCCTCATTTACACCAACGGAAAATCTTCGATATGCTTTCATTTATAGTGTTGCGTCAGGAAATGAAGCGGCTGCTCGAAAAAAGTACATGAAAGGATTACTAGCAAAGACTGCGGATCATAGAGCATTTAAATGGAGATGTGTGGGCTGTTGATTACTATTATACTTCGATGTGTGAAATGGGCATTAAATAAAGTCTCAAAATTACTGAAGTGGGTGCAGAATTACTACGCATGTAGAATATCGTCATTCATCAAATTTGTGAGCTGTTGGACGTATGTTGGTTGAAATCCATTTCCTTGTTCAATACACACATGCAGCACATGTCGGCTAGATCAACAAAGGTGTAAAGATGCATGTTGCTCAAAATGAATCGGGAAAATGGTGATTGAAGTCATCACTACATCCACCGAATCCAACAACGCCTCAATGCTGCTTCAACGTTGCTTTTTTGCACCAATGTTCCTATACAAATTTGGTTTATTAAGGTTCTTTCTTTTTGATTTTATGTTTCTGACGAACAGCTTAAAACATCTCTGTATAAACACGAGTATAAAAATTAAGAATGTTGTATTCGAAAGTAAACGATAGTTAAATGACATTAAACTGTTTACAGATTACTCTTATCCATGTGTATAAAACAAGTTTTTTAAAAATTTTATGAAGGAAAGTTATTTTTATTATAATTAAAGTATACAAAATAACATTACTAAAAAAAACTTTGATATAAGAAGGTACTGTTTTCTCGAGACACAAAAACGTGTGATCAATGTTTCGACAACTAAATGACTCACATTTTGTTATATTTTCTGAAATTTCATGAAGAAGTTTTCGTTTAAGACTTAATTTTTTTTTTTTTTTAAATTAATACACAAATTTTCTATTTTTACTTATTTTATTTATATTTTAGTTTAAAAAAAATTCTGATAGCAAACGAAAATGAGCAATACTTGTATAGATTAACCTTTTGCGCTAGTGAGGTGACCCTCACTCAGCAATGGTGTTGTCAGGTTTCCCTTGTGATTCTAATGTCTGATGCTTTGGACACTAGTAATATATTACAATTTATTTAGCCATCTTTTATCACACATTAATTGGCCTTTAGACAATTCGAAGAATTTTTTTTTTAAATACTGGTGTCCAGGTCATTTGGAACATCCATTTCACTGGACACAAGTGGAGAATAATCTCTCGATTGCAAAGGATTAATGGTTCCTCAATGTTTGCGATACTTTTGGGGAAATTTTGTTAGTGATAAGTCTATTTTCGAAAACTATTTAAGTTATTTTGATAGCATTTTTTGACATCATGATTAATTTTAGTTTGATTCTATATTTTTCTTGAAAATCAATTACTTTTTATAAAAATCAATTAATAGCTGAAACATAAATATATTTAAAAATTAAAGATTTACTAAACTGTATTATTTATATATAACTTTTGCATTTTAATAAAATTTTGTTGTCAAAACAAACAACAATAATGGAATTACTTAAAAAAACTATTGAAACACTAGTACGTTTACTACTGACGAGTAAAAAAAAAATTTCTATTATCTGTTTTAGAGCTGTTTTGTAATTTCTGTTACCCTTTTAAGAATGGACAGGTCTCATTATCCGAATAAACCTACTTTTGTTTAAAAAAAGATGCCAACTGAAAAAAAAAAAATGTCTCACCTCTAACGATCATCGTGGTTGTGTAGTTGGTAGCAGCTGCACTGTTCGACGCAAAACACGTGTAGTTGCCACTGTGGTGTCGTGATACGTCATTAATGATAAGTGAGGAAACGAAATCTGTAATAGGCACTATTTGGATATCTGGAGAAGTTTCTTTTAAAAGGCGACCATTTCTGTACCACGTGAGAGATATCGGTGGATCACCAGCTATAACAGAACAAATGACAGAACTTCTCATTCCTTCCTCTAAGTCTTCAGAAAAAGCAAATCTATTGATTTTAGGTGCAGCTAAATGCAAGAAAAAGACACATTATCATAAAAAAGGAAAAGTTAAAGTGAGTTTTAAAAAGAAATCAACAGTAATATATATTTTTAAAGTAATAATACTAATACTGATTTTAATAATTTTTAACTACACATGTATTTTATTATTTTATTTTTTATTTTTTATTACTTTTTTTAATCTAAGGTTTCTTGTAGTAAGTAATAGTGTTTTGAGCTTTTACACCTACATATTATTATATCTATATTAAATTAATGTAAATAAGTCCTGCACCGCATATAAGCCGAATAATACCTTTTCCATTAATATATATAGAAATTTATCTTTTTTGAAAAAACTGTCATTTATAAGCATGTCCTTTCAAATTTTACTTTCAAATACTTCAATTCTTCCGGATTTTTTTTCTTCTACATTTCCAAAATAAATATACCTTATGGAATTTATTTTTATCTAATTTATATAAAGTATTTTACGTACTGTGTCTTATGATCTCATGCTTCGTTTTTTTCACTAAGAAATTTTTGAATTGAATATTCTTTTCATGGATCTTAACATACCTAATAATTGAAATATAATAAATTTAATGTATTTCTTATACCGAAATTACTTTCGAAATCTTCAAAATTAAAATAAAAAAGTACTTACTGACAACTTTCAAGACTAATGGTCTTTCAGCTTTTTCACCGCGTCCGTTGGTTATAACACATCTATAAATTCCTTCATCTTCTTTTCTAACATTATGAATTCGTACAACTCCTCTTTGATCAACTGTCTGTCGCTCACCAAATGGAAGTTTACTACCACCTAAAAAAATTACATTTGTTATTGTATATTTTGGTATAAATTCAAGAAGCATACTAAAAAATGCAAAGCTAATAGCACAAACAATTATTTGGCTGGTTACATTAGATTTCAGAAAAAAATTAACATAATAAAGAATATGAAAATTGTTTGCTTGGATCTATATATCTTATCTTAATTTCTTTTTGATGATTTTACAGAATGCGTTTTTCCGGCATATACTTCGACTTATTGTTATATCGGAATTTTTCCAATCCCTCGAATCCGCTTTGCTAACATTTATACATAAGTAGACATTCATTGTTTTTTACATTGAAGCTGTAAATTAAATGTCTTTAAACTTGTTATCATCAATCTGCTAGAACTTTGGGAGTTTATATATTTTTTTTTGTTTTGTTTTTATACTTAAAATACATAGTGTCAATGGTTACCACGAATATTCTTTTCGGAAATTTTTCAACAGGGTCATTGAAAAGAGAGATATAATTTAAACAATTAGCACATCTAATATTATACAGTGTATGTAAATAACCTGTAAATAACGTGTAAGGGTTTTAAAAATTTTAAACTTATGATTAAGCGCTGCGACCTCTCACCAAATTTGTAAATTATAATCTATGAGGGAAATTACTATTGCACCAATCAAATTTTATGAAATCGAAGGAATGAATTATGTTGTATCATAGGGTTTCAAAAATCATTGCTGTTAAGAATACATTCATGAATTCAAATAAATTGGGATGGCATAAAAGAAACTCATGAATTCGTTTCTAAATGTCCACAAAAGTTTCTTCAATGGATTTGGGGTGATCCCAATTTTTTTAAAATGTTGAAACATCTTTTTGAATAAATTTTACGTCTAAAAAAAAAGAATAAAATACCTGATAAACAAATCGCATTAAATTACTATTTTCTACAAGATGAACGAAAAATAATCAATATTTATTAAACTGCATTTTTAAATTTTTATAGATAAATAATAATTAGTCCAATTTCTAATCTCAGATGCATAATTTGCTAATTAAAAAACAAATATTTTCGAAAAAGTCTATGTAATTCATACATGAAAACTTCATATTTACTATTAAAAAATATCTACAAATACAGTAATAATTCACTCTATGTCCGCAATTTTTATTATATTGTAATATTAAGCAGTTTCTTATACATATGATATTGTAAATGACGTATTATGAAAGTTTTAATGATTCCAATGTAAGAAATAAATTTCTTACAACGAATATATAAGTAAGCATCTACTTTAATATTCACTGAAAAAATACCTTGAAATTTGATAGAAATCGAAGATTTTTTACAATATTACTTAATTATTTTAAAAAGTTCTGATTAAAAAATAAATAAAGTAATTTCGTAAAACTGAACATTATTATAAATTAAAATGCTTCATTTAAACAAATTAATTTTGTGAATATTATTTATTTGTTTATTTTATTATTATTGTGAATCGAGTTATTTGAAGAAAAAAAAATCAATAATGTATTCTCATATTACAAATTTCACTAAAATCGCATAGAGAACTTTAGATTATTCAATTCTATAACAGGCTTTTTGCGTGTAAATTACTGTGTAGAGATTAATCTCTGTAAGCCGCTTAACAGTTTTCTGTGAATAAAGCCATTTGATTGGGATGATTGATGAGTTTTATGCACGTTTGAATTAGTAGGCTTTGATATCATAGATTTGTAGATATTGGATGTAACATGCTTGCTAGTCCGGATAATACATTTGTAGTGTTCATGCTGTATGAAATGCTTAGACTAAATAACGGAATTTTTGAAATAGGTCTCTATAGTTATTTATATTACTTTTAAAATCGGTTTTATAACACAATAAAACTACAGGTTCTTCACTCTTAAGACTTCCATGAATCTGACGCATCTTTTACATAGTTTATGTCATTTACAAAGTGAAAAAAGACTCAGTATGTTTTAAAAGAACTAAAGGACCAAAGTTTTTGAGAATCTTCTTTAGAACTGTTATTATTATTGAATAGCAGAAAAGACGGATATACTTATTATATAAAAAATAGCACCATAATTGTTTTTTACTCTAAGAAAATTCATCTAAAAGCGTAATATGAAAGTAAATTAGGAAGAGACTTATAAATAAATAAGTAAATAACTAGCCCCCTACGAGCTACGCTCTCCAACTCCACGTCAGACACTAAAAATTCATTAATTTGTTCTGTCTTAACCTATTTAGATCCCAGGTTTATTTATGTACTTGTCAATTTCATTAATTGATTTATATTTATAAACAGATAACTAGGAAATGTTGAACAACCGAAAAAAATAAATTTGATGATACATGTGTCCCCAATAAGTATTTACATATTTTTCAATTTCTATTATTTTTTTATATTTTGTTTTACTTTTTCGTATTGCAAAACATTGTATAGCATAACATGCATATAAATTTAACATTTTTTTATTACTACTGTAACTCTACTCAATGGTATTTTAACACATAGCAAAATTATTTACATTTTTAGTTTTATACATTCTTTACATTTATGCTGTAAGGCATTATAGTATAACACATAGCTCACTGAAAATCGCTATAACAAACAAATTGCTATTGTGTTTAGTTTCGTACACTGGTATTAGCCTCCGTTTACAGCAATTGCTATCTTTTTGATATTATATATACATGAGAAAAAATATCTAAATATGTGTATCCTATAGTATACAAATGGTCTGAAAATATAAAAGTGATTACAGAAGATTGAATTGTAGTTAAATAAAAATCAACTTCAAACGAGTTACCAAGATCTTTTATTGAAGAACTTTAAGGCCGAAACAATTGGTGTTAATTGCTGGTTTCATGATTGATTAAATAAGTATTCTCAAACATTTTCAGAATTTACTAATATAAAATGAACGAAGTCAGTTCGGTTTTTGCTTCCCGGTATTTCTTAATATTGTTATAAAAATAATTTTAAATAAGAGATTTTAATGTAATGTTTTAAATCTAAGATAATTTTCACCAATATTTTCTTTATAATATTCATCTAAACATGTTGTTATTGTTGGAAAGATAATAATATTAATCGCGCTGCCTTAGAATTGACAACAATAGTTAAAACTATCACCTTGATATTATAGATGTATCTCAAAAAAATTTTTTTTAATTTAAACTGTTTGGCAATATTATTATTTTGGTCAGTTTAAATATGACATAATTCCTTGATTTGCAATTTCTGACTCATACTAAGGGTTTTCATATTTTAAAATTTCAGTTACCTTTCATATTCTCGCGTAAATTTTGTTTTTGGACGTAAATTTCAATATTTTCTTTTTTTTATATGTAATAATTTAATTCTAAATTAAAATATTTTAAAATCAACAATTAAAAAAAAACTCATATATATATATATATATATATAGTAGAACCCCGATAATTCGGATTTACTGGGACCAGACCCAATCCGGATTATCGAAAATCCGGATTATCCGGAGAATAAGAAAAAAAAAATGGAATAAAATAAAACATACTTACAGAAATCACCTTTGTATTAAACTTATTGAATAATTACAGACAGAAAAAACGTTTTGCTTAATTCTTTGCTTAATTCTTCCGAAAAGATTTCAGAAAAAAAAATTAAATTCAGAATACGATGATGAAATAAATTAATGTTATTGAAATTAGCCAATTGCTTCTCAAACATGAAAAAAAATGACCATACCGATCCGGATTATATATATATATACATACATACATATATATATATATATATATATATATATATATATATATATATATATACCTTTATAAATACATCCAAAGTTAATCAGACAATACCATTAAATAAACCAATGAAACCAGTATTTTTACAATCATATTATTAAAAACAGTTAAAGTTTTAAGTGAAATAGAAGGATATTACCAATAAATAACCAAAGTAATTCAGATATTACCATTCAATAAACCAATAAATTTAAAAGTAGTCTCATAGTAAATAAATTATGCAGTACACACAAACATAATATCCTATACATAAATAAAGTCCCCAGTTTAATACAGATAAGTATTATTACATATCAACTAAATTCATATTTTGGTAAAATTCGAAGTTATAACAATAGTAGATATTTCCAAAAAGTATTAAAGAAGCAGCAAAAATAACAAATTGAATAAATACATAATTTCATGCGCTGTGCAGCATTAAAGTAATGTATTTTTTTTTTAAATTAGGTAATTTATGCCAAAATAGGCCTAAAGTGAAATAATCCACAAAAATAGCTGCAAGAATTCATATTACCTTATGATAACATAAATAACATATATATATATATATATTACATATATATATATATATATATACCGGGTGTTCCAAAAATAACCGGTAGATTTTAAAATTCAATAACATAAAAACGGTGACAGCTATTAAAAAAATTTTTGCAGGAGGGTTATGTATAATGCCATAAGTTTTATCTCCGTGATTTTTGATTTTAGTTCGGAAACCAAACAATAGATGGCGCTGACGGCGATTGGCGCTCAGTCGAAGCCGAAACTGAGCTCACTCAGCATTGATGCAAAGGAAGGAGATTAAGGATATGGAGTGAGTCTCATTCGATTTGATTTCAATGAAATGCATTTTTGCCATGGATGTAACAGATTCTTCGATAGTGGAATGCAGCGTTCAGAAATGGGTATAAATTTCGCAAACAGTATTTGAGTTTGCAGGATATTTTACATTTATAAAGTTTTATTTGCCCGGATAAAATTACTTTCTTATGGCATGATTTAAAGAATATTTTATGCATCGTATTTTAAAACTACACTGTTAAAAATTTGAAACCTTTGCTGCATCATCACACCTCCGCTTTTATAGAAAATGATTACTTCACTGTATTATGGAGCATTCTCATCGGTCAAAACAGAGATATTCTATAATAACATCGAGTGACGATGCAGCAAAAGTTTCAAATTTTAACAGTGTTGGTGACGATGCAGAGAGTTACAAAAATGACCGGTATATTTGAAAAATCAATAAAATTTAAATGGGCAGCGTTAGAAATGTACCGTTTGTTGCAATATGATTGGGACAATAGTAAATTTTCAGGTATACAACTTTCGGAATCACTTAAAATTTTCAACAACAGATGGCACTGCAGGCAATTTGAAAGCTATAATAGAAAACGCAATCTGTGAATTTGCCATTCTGTAAACCCTCTGTCCCTGCCCGCGAAGAAACTCGCAAGCTAAAGCTATTCACTGTAAAAAAAAAATTTACCCATTTGCTGCAGCGTCATTCACTCCGCCGCTTTTATAGAAAATGGCTACTTTATTGCGTTATGGAGCATTATCATTGGTCATAAAAGACATATTCTATAAAAGCTGTGGAGTGACGCTGCATCAAATGGGTCAATTTTTTATAGTGTTCTTTTGGAGAGGCATTTTTGTAATAACTCTGTCGCATTTTGACATTTTAATTTTAATTTTTTTTTTTGCACTGCATAAGTAAGGTCCCTCTCAAGATCACTCCTTGATTACATTTTCGATTTTGGTTGCAGATTTTTTTTATAAAGTTAATTTCAATTAAAAATCGATTTTGGAAGTAAAAGTAACTTTATTCCGGCTGTTTCAAAAATGACGATATATTTGAAAAATCAATAATACACCGTTTGTTGTAATGTGCTTGGGACAATAGTAAATTTTTAGACAGACAAACTTACGAAATTACTTACAATTTTCAACATCAGATGGCGCTGCAGTCTGAAAAATCTAAAGAACGATATTTTCCACATATCCACCATGCGCAGCAATAATATGGCGTAGTCTTTGAACGAAATTACCAGTAACGTTTATAAACGTTTCAGGAGGGATGGCTTCACATACAGAAGAGATGTACTGCTTCAGTTGTTCGACTGTTCCTGGATTGTGGCGGTACACCTGGTCTTTCACGTGTCCCCACAGATAGTAGACACAGGGGTTCATGTCTGGCGATAAGGGAGGCCAATCCACGCCGCTCCCTGTATGTGTGGGATAGCCCAAAGCAATCACACGATCATCGAAATGTTCATTCAGGAAATTAAAGACCTCGGCTGTGCGATGTGGCCGGGCACCATCTTGCATAAACCACGAGGTCTTCGCAGAGTCGTCTAACGCATTTTGTACCGCCACAAATTCTCGAAGAATGTCCAGATAGCGTGGTGCAGTAATCGTTTCGGATCTGAAAAATGGACCAATGAGCCCCTTGGAAGAAATGGCGGCCCAAAACCACACATTTGGAGGATGTAGGGATGATGGGACTGCAACATGGGGGTTTTCAGTTCCTCATATGCGCCAGTTCTGTTTATTTACGAAACCGTCCAGGTAAAAATAAGCTTCGTCACTAAACCAAACGCTGTCCACTTGGATATCGCCGACATCAATTCTTTGCACCATATCATTAGCAAATGTTACTCGTGCATCAATAGAAGAAGCGCTGAGGGGTTTCCGAGTTTGAATTTTGTATGGATAGAGGTGTAAACTCTGGCGCATGAGACGGTACGTGGACGTTGGCTTTATTTGGACCGCAGCTGCAACACGGCGAATGGAAACCTGAGGCCGCTGTTCGATCACCTTCTGCACAAGCTGAGCATTACTCTCTCTTGTTGTCGTACGCGGTCGCCCTACATTTCAAGCACGTTCATCCTTCACGTGTCCAGTCCGTTGAAATTTTTCAAACAAATTCTTTATTATATCGCTTTTCGGTCCTTTGGTTACATTAAACTTCCGTTGAAAACTTCGTCTTGTAGCAGCAACACTGTGTTCTAGGCGGTGGAATTCCAACACCAAAAAAATCCTCTGTTCTAAAGAATAAACCATTTTTACCTGCAAACTTGCAGTCTGTGAACAGCATACGCTTGCAGCAGAAAGACAACTTACAGAATAGCGAACTCAGAGACTGAGTTTTCTTCAATAGCTTTCATCACACCTGCAGCGTCATCTGTTGTTGAAAATTGCCAAAATAATTGAAAATAATCAAGAAATATAATAAAAGAGAGATCTTGAGAGGGACCTCAGCTATGCAATGCAAAAAAAAATTATTAAAAAATGTCAAAATGCGATAGAGTTATTACAAAAATGCCTCCCCATACACTGTTAAAAATCTGCCGCATTTTGTTACAACGCACTCCTCAGCTTGTATAGAAAACAAACGGTTACTTAGCCGTGAAATTGAGCTTTCTCATTGGTTGGAATAGAGATATTATATACAAGCGGTGGAGTGCGTTGCAACAAAATGCAGCAGATTTTGACCAGTGTAGAAACACTGCAAAAACGTTGACCCATTTGCTAGAATGTCACTCCACAGCTTTTATAGAATATGTCTTTTATGACCAATGATAATGCTCCATAATACAATATTGTAACCGTTTTCTATAAAGGTGGTGGAGTGACGCTGCAGCAAATAGGTCAATTTTTTACGGTGTAAAAGCAAGATTGTAGCAAAATATCTTCACCAACATTGTTAAAATTTGAAACATTTGCTCCATCGTCACTGCATTGCTATTATAGAATATCTCAATTTTGACCAATGAGGATGCTTCATAATACAGTGAAGTAATCTTTTTCTATAAAAGCGGAGGTGTGATGATGCAGCAAAGGTTTCAAATTTTTAACAGTGTAGTTTTAAAATACGATGCATAAAATATTCTTTAAATCATGCCATAAGAAAGTAATTTTATCCGAGCAAATAAAACTTTATAAATGTAAAATATCCTGCAAACTCAAATACTGTTTGCGAAATTTATACCCATTTCTGAACGCTGCATTCCACTATCGAAGAATCTGTTACATCCATGGCAAAAATGCATTTCATTGAAATCAAATCAAATGAGACGCACTCTATATCCTTAATCTCCTTCCTTTGTATCAATGCTGAGTGAGCTCAGTTTCGGCTTCGACTGAGCGCCAATCGCCGTCAGCGCCATCTATTTTTTGGTTTCCGAACTAAAATCAAAAATCACGGAGATAAAACTTATGGCATTATACATAACCCTCCTGCACATTTTTTTTAATAGCTGTCACCGTTTTTATGTTATTGAATTTTAAAATCTACCGGTTATTTTTAGAACACCCGGTATATATATGTATATCAGTTAAGCGGTTTAGCATTGATACTATTTGTAAATTAGAAATCGAGGGCATTCCCTGTCATTTAGTGCTTTTAACGTATGTTAAATAAATGACTGTTTTACAGTTCTCTTTTCTTTTTAATATACTTGTGTAATAATAACTTTTATGACGTATTGTTCAATGTTTTCCTGTTTCTAACATATTTCTTCCCGTTTTTAGAATTTTTTTATTTCTAATTTAAAAAAGTTTTTTTTTTTTTTTTTTTTTTTTTTTCCGTACACGTACCCATATAGTATTAAATTTCTCGGAAACATCCTCAGGGGCATCTAGTCATCAACGACCCCCCCCCCCCCCGATATTAAACTAATAAAATGGGGACTTCTTGGGGAATACATTTTTAAATGTTCTCAAAAGTCTTACTTTTAATATGGTGATGCAATTCAGCAACATGCCACTTTTAATTATTTTTTTCAGTCCCTATATATGCTTAGAATTTCAAATATAGGCAACTTAATATCTTTTCCATTTAAAATATATTTTTTAATACTCTATACTGAAGTTTTATTTCATTTTTATATGTTTAATTTTAATGAAAAAATTAAACTTGTTTTTTGAATTACATCAAATATCCCCAATTTCCTCAAAATCTGATAATGCAATTTTCTTGAAACTTGGTATTTAAGTTCAAGAATAACTTATACTTCCAAATTTTGTATCATAATTCCAAAAATATTTAAAGTTGAAAATTTTCAGTAAAAAATGAATATTTTTTACAATTTTGTAATTTAAATTCAAATTTTAAATAAATAAATAAGCAAATTGCTTTCAAATGGAGTATAAGTTTAAGATACATTAGTTTTATATTTTATCAATATTTCTTAGGACTCTTGAAACAATAGTTATGCTACAGTCTTGGTCTCCTGAGACCCCTTAAGATTTCTTCAGGAGTGGACTCACTATGACGTCTTACGAAACACCATTCTACGAAACAAATTTCTAAGAATGTATTGAACCAGCTTTGATGAACTTTAAATTTTACATACCCGTATCCACTTTAAATAGTAAGTAAAACTGTATATGAATCGTCGCATAGTTTTGGAGAAATCGATAAATACAGAAACACACACACAAAAAAAAAAAGATAAATAAATAAATAAAAATAACGGCAGGATCGGTGGCAAAGGTCAGAAACAGTTACTTTTGTTTTAGAAAAAAAAATCATATAAATAAATAATCAGAGAACAAAATGAGAATGAAACAAAGATTTTTTTTCTCCACACACATAACATTCTACCTTTATGTCACACACATAAAAAACTTCACACACATAAAAATTCTACCTTTATGTGCGCTCCCCCTATTATGTACTGCAAAATACCATTTATTTTCCATATTTCTTGATACATTTTCAATGTCATATTCATTATTTTTACATATTATTTAAATCCATTATAGTTTTATTTATTTGTACAGTGTCTACATCAAGATAAATGTTAATACTTTTCACGTAAAAGAACAGTTCTAAATTTACTTGACTGCAGTTTAAATGTCACGTCCTAATGAAAATTGTAAAATAAAAATTAATATGATCATTTCAATAAATTATCTTAGATATTTGAAATACAAATAAAAAAGAAATTTGTTTATGATGCCATATCTGCTTCTATTTTTATCTATAGTAGGAAATGACTTGAGTTTAAAAATTAGATATGCTCAATATACATACTAAGTGAATTAGTGAAGAAAGAGATAATAATTATTATTTGTGAATAAAAATCCGTTACTCCTGAGAATTTAGATAACGTAAAATGTCAGACGTTAAGACTCTTAATATCTTATGTTTAAATACATTTGAAAGAAAATGAACATTAATAAAAATTGCTTAGCATTTATTGGATAAGAACGAAATATATGTATATATATATATATATATATGTATTTTCATGCAAAAGTAATTATAACTAAAGGTAAATAACTGTAATGAATAGTGCAATTTTAATTATATGGGGAAGCCATCACTTTTGGTTGTAAAATAAAAACCATAGAGTCTAATGCAATCACAATCTCCTAATTTTTCTGTAGTTATAATTGTAATCAGATTCCCCTATTTCATTTCTCCATTCGTTGTTGTTATTGTTGTTATCGCAATTGAATGTTGTTATTTTCTTGGTCGTTTCGAGATATTCGAGTGATATGTGAGCAGCTGGTCACAAAACAAACTATATTGACACCACAGTTGCATAAGTACGGTTCATTTTAATTGTCTCGACGATTACAATTATGTGATTACCATTATATTGTGCTCAGTATTATTTTTAATAAGTGTATAGTATTATGCTTTCACCACCCATTACACTTTAAACAAAAAATTAATATTACTTTAAACTGCACTATTCAATGAATATTTAGCTACATTTAACGTAGAAGACTAATTATTTGAACGCGCGTAATAAACTTAGAAATTAAAAGTTTATTAAAACATCGTTATTAGTGCATTGCTTTGATTTAATTTATTCATGGATGATGCTGATATATACATATGATCTACAATTGTAAATGGAATAATTAGTGATTCTCTTCAAGGGAAACAAACATCCTGCTTCAAATCTTTCCTACAATATTTTTTAAATTCTATATTTTATACAGAATCTATGTCGGGCATTTGGCTAGTAGATTACTAAACATGCATTTCCTCTAGGTGTCAGCGATAAAAGATTGCAAGATTGGATTATAAACTTATCCTTGCTTCAAACTTTTAAAAATATATTTTATGACGTTTTAGTTGATAATCTAATTCAATCTGAAGACGCATTACAATAATAAAAAAAAACTGTAGCATTTTCTTTTCACATGTTTCAAATTTAAAAAAAAAGTTGGAAATTGCACTTAAAGTGTAGCAAATGAGGTGCGTTCGTACTTCAACGAAACTTAAAAATATTCAGATCTTGCTGTTTTAGTATACAGTTCTTCGGATACAGTATAATGGTCGAAAACTTTCGTGTTTTCCTGTAAATCTTATCTACTTTTTTATACATGAAGTAACTTGTATTAAACCGCAGCAACGTACGTCAGTTTTATAAAGTATGAAATAGTTTTACATAATTAAAACACAGTACAAACAATATTTCCCTGTATAGCATAATGCAGTGTTATACTTTTGAGTAACCCTGTAAAATAATAACAAATATTCCTTATATCATAAATTGTACAAAATGTATTTTTTTAGTATCTACTTCATAGATTCATGTCAATTCTATAATATTCGAAAAGTGTAACACCCAAAATAAAATGTACTTGAAAACATTTTTTCTATTAACCGTAATGTGAGAGAATAATTTTGATTGTCCCTGTAATTAAACTATACATCCGATTTTTGAAAAAACTTTAATTAACTCGCCAAAATTATGCATTAGTTATATATTTTAAATCTCAAATCATTTGGTTGGGTAGATTTTGCTCTATTATAAATGGACAGACAAACAGAGAGACTGAACGATGAATATAACTTTGAGTAATCTTGTACAACGTATATCAGTTTCATAAAATATGGAATAGTTTAATACAATTAAAATGCGTACAAAAAATGCTCAAGGTATAGTTATGGAATGGAATACTTTTGTGTGGCCTTTTAAATCTATAAGAAATATTATTTGTACCACATACTGTACAGATTGTATATGAGGAGCCCAGAAGCCAAGAGGTACAAGTGACAAAATGTCGATTTGGAGTAAATTGAGTTTAAAGATAATTGATGTTTAATTGGAACATCAATAACAATTGACTAAATTGAAATAGGAAACATCTGCTTGTTGCATTCTAATCTTTGAACTCTCATTTCAATAACTGTTAAAAAAATAGAGTACAATTTTCTTTAAATGTATAATTAATCAATATTGTTTGTTTTTCGAAAGAAGTGGTTTATCTCTATAACTCCCCAAATAATCAGAAAATGACCTATATTTCTTTACCTGAAATGAAAAAAGCATATTTCCAGATACCCTGTGCACTTAACTCAATTTTTTCAATTTTGTCACTTATACCCCTTGGCTTCTGGGGTCCTCATATAATAGTATATATACCATAGATGCATTTTAACTTTATTATATTCGGATGAGTGTAAGACGATTAAACTGCACTTGAAACTTTTTTCCACATTGACCGTAATGTATCGGAATCCTTTTGATTGCCACTGTAATTGAAATATGCATCCATTTTTTCTAAAATTTGAAATGTCTCGACATAATTATCTAATAATTATATATTTTACATTTCAAAAGATTCTGCTGGATATTTTTTGAGTTGTTATATGCGAACGAACAGATAAACGGAAAGACGGGCGGATTGAACGACAAGTATAGGTGCTAATCACGTACTCACCTAATGAGTAATAAGATTTCATCTTTTTAATTTCATAAAAAGACGTCGGCTTTTATTTTAAAATGAGAAAGTAAAATATTATAACGAGTTGTTTAAAATACATAGTACAGATGCAGCCATCAATGTAATCGAGTTTCCTTGAAAAACTTATCTACAAATAGCATATACCCAAAATTGGGCAGCCATTGGATAAATTTTTAATATCGCGCCATATTTAGCCATTATTGGGGTTTTATTGGAAATAGTATTGGAAATAGTAAGTTTACCAACAATTAATTACTCCGTTTTCGAAACACAGTAATTATTTTTAAACATCATTTACGGTACTTCTTGTGTTATGAAAGTAAAACAGAAATATCCCGTGAAGTTTACAGGAAACATACTAGATTTATACGGATTTGTAAATTTGAAATGTCAATTAGAAAACTATATTTGTTTTCTAAGAAAAATAAAACGATTCTGTAAAATTTTACAGTAAAAATTGTGCCTATTGACATTTTGTTTTCTTTAGAGTGTAGCAAAATTTGAAAACAATTTTTTCAACAAAAAGCCAAAGCTAATACAAAACTAATTTTAATAATATTGAATTTTAATAATAGTACACTTTTTTCTATTATTTTTCAGTATATCATAAAAATGTTGCTATATATGACTTGTAGAACGGTGGAATTTATAAAAATGTAAATTTCATAATTTAATCAAAAATGATTTTTTAACCGAGATCACTTTTAAAATACTTCTTTACCTCATTGAAAACATTTTTGTAATTAGAACTATATGTCTATGACTCACGGTTCAGGATTTACCCATAATAAACCGATGAGAGCGGACACCCTGCATATGAAAATATATTTCAAATCGTTAAAATAATAAATTGTCCCCTAAACATAAAATGATTTTACTATCACTGGACATTTTTTTCTCTAAAAAATTTAATATATATATATATATATATATATATATATATATATAATTTTTTTTCGTGAATATCATTTATATTTCAATAAATTATAGCATTTAATTATTTTACATTTACAAATTCATAAGAAATTGTTCATTTATCGTATATTACTGGCACTATATTTTAGAAATTTACAGCATATTTTAGTATATCTCTATGAACTATTGTTATAGAAAGTTTAATTAAAATATGCCCATATAAAATGCATTACTTTAAATTTCAACGAATCTGATACATTCCTTAATCAATATTAGAATATAATGCGATATGCAATGAATGCCGAAACAAAATTCTTCCTACAAGTAATTGCAAATCAGATTTCGTCATTTACCTTATTGTATTTTATCAGCAGTATCTTTCAACATGAATATTTTATATAGAATTAATTGAATAATAATAGAAACGGAATTACGATGAGTCAAATTCGTAATTCACATCATGGCGAAATACGCAAAAGGTTAAATAACATATTTCTAATTAGCAGGAAATATTGCCATGAAATTGAGTTACAAATAAACCTAGAGTTAACAACATTCATATATTAATATTCTAGTCCATTAATTTATGTTAAATAGAAAATAGAACTCCATAAAAGTAATTTAAAATGCATTATTTATTAATTAAACATATTCAAAATCTTTATAAGGGATTTAGATTTAGGGCATAAAATTTCATTGAAGAAAATACATTATTCTACCAAAAATGTACTGACACTCCTAAATTTTCTTTAATTTGGTAAATTAAATGAAAAGTATGCTTTGCGTTATTTTCTAAAACATTTTATATCACGTTAGTAATTAAAAAAATTGTGCAAAAAAAAATTATTAAATTTTTCCTCTTGAATCCTGTCTGAACTGCCTTTTCACAAAAATGATATTTTACAAATTTTCAAAAAAATAAAGGTGACATCTTAATTAGCGTTTTTTTTAAAATCATTTGTAACATACTTAATGTTACATTGAACTAAATTCGGTGAATTAATTTGAATTAACATTTTGCGGCTAGAAACAACAAATTAATTACTAACTTCTGGTTGGCTCTTCTATTTGGTATGTTTAGAACAAATTCACTTCAATGAATCTACGTCTATTTTATTGAGATGGTATTTTTTTTACCTTATTTAGTGTTTTACAATCTGGGCCTACATTCGTATATATTAAAGCATCAAAAAAGCGAATTTGAACATCAGTTATATACGTGGTATTAAATGAATATTTTGCAGGTTTGTTTGGTATGTAGACATTATATGCATTTCTCTCGATAAGACATTTACATTTAGGCTATGATATTTGTGATTCAATAACTTTCTATACAATTAGAATTTTTTATGCACTGCTGTTAATTAAAGTTGAAATACCCGGAAAGAAAGAAAATACAAAAAATATATTTATTGTACCCGAACACTATGACAGGAAAATAAAATGAATAAATTTGTAAGTAGTTTGAGGATTTACAGAGGAATAAAATTAGTCGAGTCAGCTACTCCCTACTTGGTAGCTAAAACGCACTTTATCCGGTTAGAAATGCAGTGAAACTACCCGTTTATGGATAACAGAAAAGGGAAACTTCTTCCAAATTGATCCAATTCTAGGCCACAATTCATCAACCGTATAAGCTAGATAAAGGTGGCGGGTCAAATTCTCAGAAATCTGTGACAAAATGTTTTTTAATGGGTGGATGATCTGGGGACCGGACAGGCTAGGGCAGCAGCCGAATGTCTTATCTACAGATTAAGGTCAGAACAAGACATGCAACGTGTGATCTTGGGTTATTTTGCTGGAAAATAACGTTTGGTAGTCCTCGAAACACGGCACAACTCCTGAACGTACGGTGTTAGAAAGGTACCGATTTGCGTTAAAATTACCGTCGATCCGATATAAAATTGTACTGTCGTGTACCTAACGGCTGCCAAACCGTCACTCCAGCTGCTGGACACTACGCTGATATCGAATAGAAGCAGGCAACAAGGGTAATTTTCAGAGCCTCCAGACATGCATACGGCCTCTATGTTTTATGCATCACATGTTGACATTTCTCTCTGTTACAAATATCGATTTCGTTATATTTTAAGTACTATGAAATCATTAAATTTAACTAAAATTGTTTATTTCTGAGTGTTCCTGTAAATGAACTTAAAACGGAATAAAGTTCATTTTAAGTATCAAACACACTATGGCACACCTTAAAAATATAGCATCATTTACAGGGCCGTTATCACCGCATCATTACAATCCAATTATATTTACCCAAGTTTAAGGACGAGAGACAGATGGAGATATAAACCGAATATATAAATACCGGGGGATTATAATTAAAAGTTACGATTTCAAAAATTTATAATTTGAATACTACTAGTTCGAATTACTTGATATTGTAGCAAAACAATAGTGAGATAGTGGAATTTTGTTTGCAAAGGAAAAAAATATAGCTCAAAATTGTGCCGATATATGGCGCTGTCATGGTTACATTCTCCGGACATATGCAAATTACTAATATGTCACATGCGCACCACAGTCATAGCTGTCATAAAATCCAGAGCACCGGCTCTTTGTCTGAATACTCCATGGTAATTCGAATTATGAAGGATCGCGCTCTGCTCTAGAAGCTGTTTACAAGAATGATGACAGTGCACGTGCAGCTTTTAGGAAGTTTTGGACATTAAAATCCATCCAAGTTGGTCCACTAGCCACAAATGGTCTGCGAAAAATAATTACTTAATTCAAAAACATCGGTTCATTTGTTGTTAAACGAGATAGAGTCGCGGAAATCAGTTTTGGCTTCAGCAGTGGAAGATGTGACTTCAGCATTGCAAGAACAGACTAACAATGATGCGGGAATCACGGGTTGCATGGAGACTTGGTATAATGCTGGATGAGCCGAACAGCACGGTATGAAAGTCCTACTGAATATCCTGCGCTGTTATCCGTACAAGATAATTCATGAGCATTAGTTGTTTTTTGCGGACATGGAATCATGTCAATCTTTTGCACAGCAATTTCTTGCCCAGATGGAAGTTGACAACGGATAGTCATGGAAACTCAGTAAGCTAACGATTCATACTTTCATTTGAAAGATTCTGGTATTACGCAGAATTTTGGGATTGTGAACGAGAATGGCATTGTTTTTTCAGTATGAAAAGGTCACTGAAAACGACAGCTTTTATCGTCTGTCCATTTTTTTTCGAGGAAATAACACCTCCAAATCCCGGTACCTACACCATTTCTGGCAGGCGGTATGAAGCGCTTTTATGTTTCGGCTCTTCAGCTGTGTCAGTGTGTTGATCGCACAATATTCATGCTAGATGGCACTCCTCTACACATTGCTACTCCAGATAAGAAAATACTATGCGGTAATTTTGGAGATAATAGGATCATAACTTGCTATTTTCCAATAATGTGGCCATCGCATTCTTCCAACTTAAACCAGTCTAATTTCTGGCTTTGGAGGCACCAGAAGAATACTGTTTACAGCAGGCAAATTCAGAATCTAGCCGATTTGGTAACTAAAACATCACACCCATTTCATCAGTAGATATATCCTCCTATCTGTTGTGGAGAATGCTGTTTTGCACTTAGTCCAATTAGTAGCAAGGCTGAAGGCATATCGAACAACTTATGCCTTAATCCCCAGTAAGGTGTTTGTTCCAGGAAATTCGGCTTCTTCATTTTTCTTTTCATTTTTGTGTCATTATCGCTGTTGTCGCTGTAAACATATATTCTTGTATTTTTTCTAATAAAATTGTATCAAATCAATGAACTCTATTTTTCCCTTTTGGCTAACAGCATTCCTGTGTTCAATGAATACTCTTTTGGTTTTTCTTGTGACAATATCCTGACAATCTCATTTATCGGCCATTTTGGAACTATTTTTTCCTTCGTCAAAAAAAATTTCATTGCCTCACGATTGTTCTGCTAATTTCTTCCAGTAGTTTGAAAATTATCGATTTTTGAAATCGTAATTTTAATTATAAACACCCTGCATTTTAAAAGTAATTTGAAAAATTAAAAACTGCATAGTGTTGTGTAGAAATTCTTTGAAAATTGAGAATAACAGATTTCATGCCAATATGAGTGTATGGAAGTGCAAAAAATATCAGTACAACATATAAACAGCTGCGAACTGTTGATGAAAAAAAAGTCGCCGCAAACGTATAGACCGTGATCTGTATTTGAGTCTGAAATTCTGATGTGAATACTCTTTTGTATTATCATAAATCAAGTTATATAAAATTATATTGTGAATGTGGCGAAATAAAATCATACAAATTATGGAAAAAAACCTAAGTAAGTTCCTTTTCTTCAGTGTTATATGCAGCAGCATGATAATTTGTTATTTTTTTCAAAAAATTATTAATATATAAAACAAAATATATCAATTAGAGTTTCTTAATTTTTTTTATATATTTCATAGAAATTCATATTATTCTAAAAAGAAAAAACTTCTTATGTATATTTCATTACAAAGTCGATTTGACTGAGGGGGTGCATATTCTATTTAATGAGAAATAAAGACATCCAAATGAAATTTCTTGCCCCTTATATTCTAACATCTTATTTCTTCAATACATTCTGAAAAAAGTATAGAAATAAATTACTACTTATTCAAATGAATTTTCAGTAAATCTATTTTAAGTTAAAAAAAATCGGATTTAAAAATGCGTGATATTTTAAGAAGATTTTAGAAACCTATGTTTAAAAATAAAAGTATGTTGCATATATCAAAGAATTTACTTGGTATAGGAAACAATGAATCTCCTCATATTTATTTTGGGAATTTTCGTGCTGTTTTTAAAATGCAATATTTTCATGCACAAAGCTGTGTTAATGTGGGTTGAACGTTGTGCAAATAATATGGATTAAAAGTAAAATGACTAGTGAAAATAACCGACGCACAGTGGGGCAAAAAGCCTTCAAAACTGGCAAAAAATCGAAAAAATGAAATTTTATTTTGAACTACCGACATACGTCACTTTAATAGAGCAGATGTCAGTACACATCTGGCTAGTATTAAAATTTGTGCAAAGTTATTTTAATCGTCACTAGAGAAAGACGTTAAACTGCATATTGTGCTTTGATAATAAGTGAAAAAAAATCAATAATTTTGTTTCAAAATTCGTTTGTTAATTTCTCTATAATAATTAAAAAATAATTTTTTTTGACTATGGAACCTTTAACTACAAGTATGTAACAATAATTCATTAACTTTCAATTTGTTTTAATACGATTTTTATAGATATACATACGCTTAGAATATATAGTGGTGAAATTTATAAAAAAAATTAACACTGTCTACAAACATTGTAGGTTTTAGTTATGAATTAAGGCGAATTAAGTGTTAATTATAATTTTTTCAACTAAGTATGAGTTTTAAAAGGACAAATATGCCAGAAAATCTTGCTCTTTTTTGCCACATTTTTAATTGTATGGTCATTTTTATAGCTAATCATCCTTAAATTTTTGTTAGTGTACGGGTGTGCCAAACATGATTACAAATATTTTCTTTGTTAAATACGAATTTTAATGCATTGTTTATCACAAAACAATGTATTTAAATGAAACTGACTATCATGGAATGTTTTAACAAAAACTTTTGAAAAGTAATGTGATTTTATGGTATAAGAGCTCCATAATCGGAGAAACTACGAACAAGTAGTTTAAATGAAAAGAAGATTAAATGTTTTAAAGTTTAATATAAATTCCGATGAGCAAAAGCCTGGCGAAACAAGGGAAATGCTTTAGAATAAACAAAGAGTGGCTTGGCAAATCGCTTTCATTTCCTCGATTTGAAAAACAAACAGAAGCGTAATGAAAAGCAAACGTGCCCATCTTCATATTTCGTCTGAATTTGTTCTGGACGATCAAAAATATCAAGAGTAAAACGGTTATACAATTCTAATTCTACATATTCGTTAGTGTACGTGACATGTACGAGTTTAAGATTAGAAAGACAGGAAAACAAAAAGTGAGTGTTAGCACTAAAACAACAGAAACAGTTTTTCTTCTGCTGTCTTTATAGTAATACGTACATTTTGCCTGAGAAAGGTTGATCCAATCCTTCGAAACGAGTCGCTAATATTCATTATAAGGTTTGCTTGAGAATAATTAAAACTACTAATTATGTTTACATTTTTTAATGTGATATTATGGATGATTTATAAATATCTAATTCGTTTAAAACTATCTTAAATTCTTGTTTTTAACTCATTTTTCTACAAAAAATATTGAAAAAGGTTTGTAAATTAATTAATAAATTACTATTTAGCTTATGTAAAAGTTTAAAATTTTACTACTTTTCTTCTACAAAAGAATCCGTTATGTGCTTTTTTTGTTTAAAGTAAATTTTATTTTTTGCCAACTTTGGAGGCTTCCTGCCCCACTGTGCGACCTAGTACGAAAAAACTACTACTACAAGTTAATAAAAGTAGGAAAAACTATAGATATATGTAAAAGATATTTTTATGGAGTAGGGGTGTCGTATTTTTTATAACTTATGTTTACTAGTAAAATAATAAACATTTAAATTTACGCACCACAAACAATAAAAATAAATGTTTTAATATCGATTACAAAGTGCTTCTTTGAACGGTTTATTACAATTGTCTACCAAAATTGATTTATTTTTTTTTAAGTTTATTAATTTATGCATATAAATTGTAAAATATACATTATATATATATATATATATATATATATATATATATATATATATATATATATATAATGGTTTCTGCTACTTTGGTTTCTACTTGAGATGGAGAAAATAAAATTAAAAACTATGCAGAAGTAAAATTGTTTATTTTTGAAATATATTATTATGATGTAAATTTAAATTACTTTATCATTTTTACGTTTGAATTTGTCTTATTTTCAAAAAGTAATCTGCACACATGGTATAAATCTCATCCACGTATAAATATTCAATATTCAGAAATAGAACACTCACGAATTTTATATTTACGGGATTTCTTTGCTCTGTATACATTGTTTTTAAAGTACAATGGGAAGCAGGATATCATACATAAAAGCTGAATTTCTTGTTTCCTTTGTTAGGTAATTCTATATCGGAAAATATTTTCAGTAAATCTGTTATTTCTAACATATTTCGGATTTGACGTTTCAAGACGATTTACGAAAGCTGTACCGACGGAAAGACCTTCTCTGAAAATAAATGTATGCTTTGTATGTCAAATAATACGTTTCGTGTAAAATGGCATGAGGGATCATTTTGGATTTGTTTGTAGTATTTTTGTACTGTGTTTTAGATACAAAATTCTCTTACACATACTTCTTTAAATGAATTCTGGATATGGTTAAAATGTATTTACTTTTTGTAGATACGTCGAATAAAATTCGTGCTACAAATGCAAACAGGATTAGACTGTTAAAATAATAATAGTATTAAAAAGACTGGCTTAATAAGAATCAGAATATAGTAAGAAATAAATCTGGTGATTTGGGAATACATATATATATATATATATATATATATACAGAAGTTAATACATATATATATACAAGAAGATACTTTTTTGATTTTCGTTTATTATTATTATTATTATTATTATTATTATTATTATTATTATTATTATTATTATTATTATTATTATTATTATTATTATTTACAGATATACAAATTTTCTCCACAAGTGAAAAAAATGACTTAATATCAATTATTTGCTCATAAGTAGTAAGAGTAAATTAAAATTAATTAATATATTATTTGAAATTTATTAGAAACTGGTTGAACCGCCTGGAGTTGCCCGGGATCCTGAAATTTATGATTATATCTGTAACTCGAAATACGTGGAAATCGTTGTCTGAAATATTTGGCCGCTGACTGTGTAAAAAATTTGTTTAACAAAATATCTATACCAATAAAATCCGTGTGCCGTTGTGTGTCTGCCTGTCTGCTTGAAGCCGATTATAGTTCGCAACGCGGGCAAGTTGGAAGTCGCGAGAGGTTTCTTTCGATTCGAAAAATTCCGGGAAAGTCATTTCGGGCATTTTCGAGATCGTGGGACCAAAATTTAAAAAGTTATGAATTAAAAACCCCTCGGGTAACGGAACGCAAAACGTCTCATTTCCCAAAAAGAGCTCCCAAGCAGATACACTGCGCCACCTTGCGGTGGATGACTAGAACTTTTCTCCTTTGGCTAAGAGCGCAAAAAGAAGAACCAGCCGAAGACCAATTTTTCTCCCCGCGCAAAGTGCGCTTTGTTCGCATCAATTTTTTGACTTGCCGTCCATTATTTACCGTAGTTATCGCTAAAATATTGAACTTAGAAATAAAACATTCCGCCGCAGAGAAAATATACCGAAACTTTTTTGCGCGTTTTTTCTTAAACCATTATGCAAACAGTTTTTAAAGTAGAAAAAAACTGATTGCATATACAGAATCTGTGTAAAAGTCTGCTTCTGATGAATAAAAAAATACGAAAAAATGTCTTATGGGCGCGTAGCTCCAACCGTGCAAAACCAAATTCCTTTAACGGGACGATGGGCGCGAAGCGACCATGGCTCCGATCCACAATCTCTCTTTTTAAGTGCGCGTAGCGCTCACCGTGCGAAATCACATATTTTTAACGGGATAATGGGCGCATAACAACCATAGCTCTTTAATTTACTTTTTTGTGCTTGAGGATTCGAACACCAAGACTTGCTTACTAAATGATTTTTTTTTTTTTTTTTTGCTTATTATATACTGCTGAATATCGAGGTTCGTTTGGAAAAAGTCGCCCAGCTAGCGGGCGTAGCTCGCTAGTATAACTAATATTTTAGGTAAAAATACTCAAAATGACAGCAATAGAAAACAGGTAAGGGACTATGTGTCCAAGTATTGCGTGACTGACGTGTTAAAATGTTCATATTTTTCCGTAAAAATTACTGTTAAATCTCGTAACTACTTATCATTTACACATTGAAATTATAAGTGAAATATTTTGATTTTCAAACAATTTATATCACTCTTATATGCAACTATACTGTAATTAAAACCGATAATGAATAATTAGGTAAATGATAAGTACATAGTATTGTAGTTTGTGAGCCATAGTACAAAATTATGTATACATTTTAATCAAAACATGTGTAATGTTTTTCCAGTAGATAAAATCCTAGCTGTAAACTAATTGTACCGTAATATTTATCTATCTTTAAACTAACTGCAATTTAACTTAAATACAGCATAAATGTAACTTAACCGTCACATTATCGTAACCTATCCGTAATCTCACCTTAACTTAACTGTGACTTAATTATAACTTAACTGTAACCTAACCGGAAATCAATCAAAACCTATGATTAACCGTAACGTAATTTCAACCTAATCGCTAAATTGTATCTTAATACTAACTATAAACTAAGTATCCTAATCTTGCACGTGCTTCAAAGTACTTTTAGTTCTACTTTCCACCGCCATTGAACGCCATATGTCTTATAAGAACATTCCACACGAATCACCGCCACTTGCTGCCGGGAATAGTAGACGTGCAACGCACGATTTCCTAAATATTTCAGTTTCAGTTTCTTTCACCAGATTGAGCACTTTTTCGTAAACAAACCTAAATCCGAGAGATACTGTGTTTTTCAACCTATCCGTAGAAAATCTCTCAATATGGTTGAAATAGCTATATCTATTTAAGAATTTTGCTGAAATTTCTGTCCAGAAATAATAGTAACCACCACTCAATAAACAGTCCAATAATTTTCGGTAAGAAACACCTGCACGGCTAACTACTGGATTCTTTAATATATAGAAGGCAAACGGCGCATGTTCTGTAAAATATAATTCTACTTTTCACCTCCAGGAGCGCAGTGATTATTTAACAAACCTATATCCTAAGGAAACTTCGTTATTAAACCTATTCGTAGATATATTAGTCGAGAGGGTAGGAAAATCAAATAATAATTTAAGAAATTTAGTAAAATTATTGTTCGGAAATAACCACTACTTAAAATTAAGGACGAAATATATTCTGTACGAATATACGACAAAGATTCCGACTACCTACATCCCAGAAAAGCAGATGTACGTTAAATTCTGAACAACTTACTGTATTTAAAAAACAAAAAAAAAGAGCTATAAAAAAATGCGTTTAAAAAGTCATAAAAATATGCGTGAAGCAAAGATTATGAAACGCTATCCAACACATTCAGAATAATGTAAAAAACTGCACCGTTAAAAAAATTAAAATATTACGTCTCATTTCATCTTATGAATATTTTATACATCTTATTTCAGCTGTTCCCATCAACATTCGGAAAATTATCCGAATTTATTAGCAACTCTGTATATAATGTAGGTATTTGTATCTATTAAAAACATGCATTTCAAATTTTAGTTCATTTAAGTGATACATACATTTCAGAAAATTCCCCTTCAGCAATTTTCTCTAATAAGGAGAATGGTATGTGAATACTTTTGTGTAACGCTGTATAAGAGGTGTAGAATTTATATATGAAGTATAATGTAAAAAAAAAACAATTAAACTTAACAATGCATGCCGAATTTTAAAACATATTCTTCCAGCTATTATTACGCAAAAACAGTACTGTAATTAATTTATTTTGTGTGTCCTTGTAAATTAATTAAAAATGCTATGATTTCTCTATTTTAAAGTAATCGTAGTGAAATTCAATAATTATATTATTTTCAATACATTTGAAGTAACGTAATGTCATTAAAATATCCACCAAGCGATTTTACCTCATATACCATAATGTTGTTGATTTCTTTTGAGCGTCTCTGTAAATGAATCATTAATCATATGTGCTTCATATGCAACATCAAACATGCTGTTTTGAATCAAAATAAGTTTTATCAATTGCATGAAAATTTTAGTATATTTACGGGAGTTAGAGCGTAAACAAACGGACAGACAAACCGAATGTATAAGCATTATACAACTTTGTTGGAAAGTCCTTATGTACTTGCGGTCGTATTCTTGGTCGTTTTACATCTCTGGGATACCACTTAGAATATTTGTGCTCCATCTATTGTCTTGTCTGCTTGCTATGTTCCCATCCCATTTCCATTTCAGCTGCTTGATTCTTTCAAGGATGTCAAAAACTTTTGTCTAATCTCTCGTCCAGGTTGTCCTCTTTCTGTCTCATCTAGTTATGCCAAGCATGCATCTTTCTATATTTCTCTGTGTTGTCTGTAGTCTTTGTATCATCCGTCTTGTTAGTGTCCATCTTTTTCTCCGTAAGTTAATGCAGGTAAAATACATTGATTAAAAACTTTTCTTTTCAAACAAAGTGGCATATTACTCTTCAGAATAATATTGTTCTTCCCAAAAGCACTCCACCCATATAATTTATCTCTCTGTCTTGCCTTTATTGATTAAGAAAAAGCATTTTATTCCGTCTACACATCTGCATTAGTAGAATATCTGGAGGACATTGTTATAGACAAACCTTATATCAATATCATAAAGAAGATTTACAAGAAAGCAACAGCAACCACCCGTTTAGATAAAGGAAAAGCGAAGATCAAGCTCGGAAAAGGAGTGAGACAAGGAGACACCATTTTACCTAAGCTTTTTAATGCTGTCTTAGAAAATACCTTCAAGAAGCTGGATTGGGAAACAAAGGATTAGAATAAATAAGGAATATTTAAGTCATCTCCGTTCGCTGACGACATTGTAATTTTCAGTAACAGTACTGAGGAATTGGAAACTATGCTAAAAGAATTGGCAGAAGCTAGCATCAATGTGAGATTAAAAATAAATTTAGAAAAGACTAAGGTGATGTTTAATTCATTTACATAAAAAAAGAAAATTGGCTACAAGAACACTGAGATTAAAGAAATGCAGTGTTATGTGTACCTAGGACAGGAAATATCATCGGATAATAGCATCATGAATGGAATCAATGGAAGAATATATATATATGCATATATATATAAATATATATATATATGCATATTTATATATATATATATATATATATATATATATATATATATATATATATATATATATATATATATATTTCAATGTAATTTTATAATATCCATTTCACGATAAGATATTTTGTTTTTCTAATAATAATCTTTATAATAATAAAAAAACTAATTTGTTTATAAATATTAAATATTCAATAAGATATTCTATACACAACAATCGTATCTCTAATACCTTAAAAGAATTTATCATTTTACACATTTTATCACTTTGCTTATTTAGTACGTTGTAAAAGAAATCGCGTTACATAAAGTCTCATATATGTTCCATATGCAACAACTCTGTACTAGAATACATTTTCTCTAAACTAGTTATTCGAAATATATTTCAGAAATTTGAAATTCGAGAAAGTTTAAGACGATTTAAGTAAGCTGTCTTTACTTAAAGAACTTCCCTTAAAATAAAAGTACATTTTATATTTCAGAGAATTCCCTTCAAATAAACAAGTAAAACATATACTTTTAGAATTGTTTATAGTATATTTAAACTATGTTTTCGATGCAACAGTTCCTCGTATATACTTATTACTCGTAAAATATGCTCTAAAACTGCTTTATTTAATTTGGAACGGTTGAATTGTTATTCCTTTATATGTATTCTGAGTAATAAAATATATTTATTAAAACATATATAATAACTAATGTTTTCTGTTTTTTTTTTTTTTTTTTTTTTTTTTTTTTATTCGGTCTTGAAACATTTTTTCGTAGTGAGACGTTATACAGCATATTTTATTCTAACAGGAATACATAAGTTATATTAGGGGTAAATTAGAATCTGTGAAATTTTTATGTTTGGCATTTTATTATTGTATTCGTACTAATAAAAAATTTAAATCAATCATAAAATTACATTAATAATTATTTCTGTAATTAGAGGTAAATAATATACGATGATTTATTATTTATTTTTAAAATCACGAAGCCAAAACTTAATTTATTAATCAAAGAGTTAAATATTTTTTATTTTAGAAGTGCCAAAAACATTCTAGAACACGTAAAAAAATACTTGAAAATCGCACGAAAATACTCGCTTAAAACTTAAATAAATGCTATACAAATTAAAAATATATATATTGGAAAGGGGATACAATTTATTTTATTTGAATAAAATATTAAACTCGAAAGCATAAAAATTTGCTAAATTAAAAAGGAGCCGATAGCAAAACTTACAACATTAGGCAAAAACATTTTCATCCAAATTATTCTTTCGCGTATGTGAAAACAATTTTCAAAGACGTATAATTACCCACTAAAAATAAATAAAAAGAATAAAATAATAATATACAGAAAATGTACTGTATTAGGCTGTATATTTAAAAATGCATTTCTTTTACGAATGTCAAATATTACTGTGGAATGTAAAAACAAATAAGTAAATCTTCGTCGCAGAATATCTTGAAAACATTGATCTCATGAAAACCTTGCATTATTAAACGCTATCTATCAAAACAACATGAAGTATTATTTTGTTATGACGAAATAAATAATGTTTCAAATTACATAATTTTAAACTTTAGTAACTTACAATAATATCTTGCAACTAGTGAATTTCACTTCTTTAATTATTTTTTTGTTAAACTAAAATTTAAAACTATTACAATTTTTTATCAAGGTATTTGTAAAGGACAAAAATGTTATGCTATAACACAAATCTAAACTAAAAAATTTTTGTACTTTTACTTTTTAAAATGAGAAATTAATTTCCTTATTAACATCCATTCCATGAGTAGGAATTTAGATTTTCTAATAATAATCTTTATAATAATACAAAAACCAGTTAGTTTATTAATATTAAATAATTAAGAAGACATTGTATGCAAAACAATCGAATGTCCAAATATACTAGAAAAAATTATCATTCTACATATTTTATCACTTGGTTTATTTAGTACATTGTGAAAAAGATTGCGTTACATAAATTTACGTATATGCTCAATTAGCAACAAGTCTATACTGGAATACATTTTCTTTAAACAAGTTATTCGAAATATATTTCAGATTTTGAAATTCGAGAAAGTTTAGGACGATTTAAGTAAGCTGTCTTTACTTAAATAACTTCCCTTAAAATAAATGTACATTTTATATTTCAGAGATTTCCCTTGAAATAAACAAGTGTAACATATACTTTTGGATTTGCTTATAGTACTTTTAAACTATGTTTCCGATGCAACAGTTGCTCACATATTATTCGTAAAATATACGATGAATTTACGTTATTTAATTTGGAACTATTGTATAATGTCCATGCAGAAAATTCGAATCGTTTGTAATTAAATCATATTTATTCAGAGTAATAAAAAAGATTTATTAAAAAATATATGTAATACCTAAAGTTTCCGTTTTTATTTTCCTTTTAAATCTGTCTTCAAACATATTTTTAGTTGTTTGGCTTTATAAAACTTTTTTTATTCTAACAAAAATACATAAGATATGTTGAGAAAAAAGATTTAAAAACTGTGAACTTTTTTTTCAGCATTTTATTGTTGTAATCGTGCTAATTAAAACTAATGGAAATTTAAACAAACATAAAGTTATATTAATAATTATTTCTGTAGCTAGAAGTAAATGATTTATGTTGGTTTTAATCGCAAATATATTGAAATTGGTTTCTGACTATAAAAAATGCCGCTGTCGAAAAAAAGGGAGAAAGTAGACGCGAAAAAAATAAACATAAAATTCATGCAACGAAAATTCACATGGAAATCCAAAATAACTGCACAAATACAGTATAAGACTTTTTAAATATTGCATAAAATTTACTATAACAGAGAACATTGAGAGATGAATATTTTACTAATGTGAATATATTGCAGCTAAATGCAAAAAAAACAAATAAAAAAAAACAAATATAAACTTTAAGAGTCACACAAAAATATTTTTTAATCACATAGCCAAAAATTAATACATTAGAGAAATAGATTAAAACATTTTTATTCTAGAAATATCAAAAACATTCCAGATAATCTTATTCACATAATCTTAAAATAACATGAAAGCACTCGCTTAAAACTAAAACAAATGCTGTACAAATTCCGAATAATTTTTTACGGAAAGAGGAAACAATTTATCTTATTTAAATAAATTTTTAAATCCGGAATCATGAAAATTTGTTAAAAAAAGAGCCAATGACAAAACTGTTGCCATCCAAAATATTCTTTCACGTAGTGAAAACTATTTGCCCTAAACGCATAAATACCCACTAAAAAAAGGACAGAAAATGTACAATAGAATGCTAAATATTTGAAACAGTATTTCTTTTACGAACGTCAGAAGTCGCTGCGGAATATAAAAAAATACAAATAAATACAAATAAATAACTCTTATTCACAGAATGTCTTTTAACATGAAAACCTGCATTATCAAACGCTATTTATATACGCAACATAAAGCGATATTATGTATAATGAAATAAACAATGTTTCAAATTACATAATTTTAAACTCCATTATCTAACAATAATATCTTATTACTAATGAATTTCACTTCTATTGCAGTGCTTAATAAAAAATTTTGCTTTGTTTATTTAAAAAAATACATACATTTAACTCTCTCTCTCTCTCTATATATATACATCTATAATTCGTTAATTAATATTTTTAACACTACGCTTTCAGTCCATTTATAAATATTTATATATATATATTAACTCATTTAAAAATATCGTAAATATTTTAGAAAAATGTACACACACATATATATAAATATATTGTAAGTCCCATATGCAATATCCATAATTTTTTATTTTATGCAATACTTTTTCTTTTATCTTTAAAATCTAAAAGTTTGAGAAATTGCAATAAAGAAGTAGTCTATTCAAATTGAATATTACAAAAAATGCATCATTCCTTCATTTTTTTCTTAATTTAAGCATTTACAAAAATTATAATTCATTATCATGATTTTTATAAAGAGTGAAAATGTTAGTTATAACACAAATCTAAATTTTAAAAAGATTGTGAATTTCTTTTTTCTAATAAGAAATTCATTTTCAAAAATTAACTTTAAAGTCAATATCTAAAACAGAATAATGACAGAAAAACGCACATATTAGATAATATTGTAAATATGGGAGATAACAGAAACGATGATCTAATTACAAATGAAAATTTTTCGTTGCGATCAAACACTATAATCTTTTTCAAACATATCAGTGAAAAATAGTATTTATTTATAGATATTTTAAATTACTCAATTTTGAAACACATGCAACATACAACTTTTATCCCATTTCATGCAAGATATTATGAATTCACAGTATATCGACATTGTGATAATGGTCTGTATTTTACCTTCCTTTTGTCGAGATTTGTTTGACTAAAAGGGAGATCCAATAACACATATTGTGTAAACTTTGTAAAATTTTAAGAATTATTTTCGGGATAAATTTTAAAGACTTTCAACCATTTTGTAGAACGAAATCCTTTGTAATCTAGACATTCTGATTTCTACTTAAATACGTACGGTTTGTTCTATATATATAAAAAACAGCCATATTTTTCAAATATGATTAATTTTCCACTTGTTTAAGAATATTTATAATTGTCTTCTGTACCATGGATTATACATGCTTCTACTTATTCTGACCTTTAAAATTTAAACAAATATGTTAACTACTTACTAATTATCCCTGTACCCAACTTAATACATCGACGCTGCTTTAATGAACGTTTTCATTAATTTAGTTATAAATATAAAAATGCCTCATTAGCGGAGTAGAAAATTTACTGCATTGTACAGAAAATTGTGTCATCTTTATTTTCCCAGAAAATCCTGAAAACAGTAATATATATATTTTTAATTTTTGTTTTTAATTAGTAGAGATCTCAAAATAGCATTTTAATCCTTTATTTTCGTTTAAATTAAATGGATTTGCCAAATAATTATACAGTACTATAATTATCTTTGCTTTCCACATCACACTGACTTGCGTTATTTCATCTTGCATACATTTAGGTGCCTTCCCTTGGCCGCCTATCTCTTTCTATACTTATACAATCATTTTATATTTTACTATTTTACTTCTTCTCTCTCCTTTGTTAGTTTAAGTAATAACATATTCTACTTGTACGAAAAAAAGTAAATATCATTTTTGGCTACATGGATAACTCACCTTTTCATTTCTTCTTATCTGTAATCTTGTCCATTTAATAGTGCAGATTTTGATGTCGCTTTCTTGGTGACTATTCATTTTTTCTTCCTAGCTTTAATTTTCTTATATTTCATAGCAATTATAATATAAACATAAAGTACTAAGAAAATATCATTTTCATAGCTCCTCAAAATAACAACAACAAATGAATATCGTTGCTTGTAATGAAGATGTTTACTGAAAGATACTTTAGATATAGAAACAGTTCGTAGTTGCAAAAACCATTAAGAAAACACTGGTTGAGTAGAATTTCACGAAAAAAAAACCCCACAGATGATATAAAGACAGTTATTTATTATATTCATGAATAGAGGGACAGGTACATAAAAACGGCGGATAACAATGTCTCCACAAAAAATCCGAACCTTTCAGGTTCGTGACAAAAGTTGAGGCTCTGTTCAGAAACGATGCACACAGAGTTGACGTAGATATAATATCGCCAGTATGCAAAAATCCGCCCCATGCACAAGGGAAACAAAGTACGTATTGGCTGAAAAAAATATATATCCGCTTACAGCGATGATCAGAATAACTTTGAATCCGCACTGGGAATAGAAGACTGTGATAGTTTTGTGGCTATCAATTGATTGTGGTTACATCTGGACGAAAAAAAAAACATGGCAACAGAACAAACAAAAGTGCTGACACACCAGAAATTGATATCGTTTTGTCTGTACAAGAGGCCTGCACTACCGAGCAGTTACAGCGGTTACATTTACATTCGCTCAATGGTTAGAATGATAAAATATAAGTGAGGCGCAAGTTCTTATGAGAAGAATGCAATTTAAGTATTATTTTTAATTTTGTCTCATGGTCACAATCAAATAAGAAAAGGAGATAAAATAATTACATCTGCATTAACTGACAGCTACAAATTATTTTTAATGGCTAGCTACACGTCGGAATTTATCTAACATTAAAATTGGGAAGCCACAAATTTAAAATACTTGAATGCAAAATGAAGTGTAATAGTCGGGGGGGGGTGCGCAAGAAGAAAGCATATATAACAAAAAAACCGTTATACTGCTCTTATTAAATTGCTTCGAAATATGATGATTCCGCATTGGTTTTTTTTAAACATGCCTTTTTAATTGCTACATTCACATAAGAAAAACGATTTTATGTTAAAAAAAAATATTTATTATATTTATTTGATTTAAAATTTGACTACATATTAATAAATAAACAAACTTTATACTTTTTTTAAAAAAATTCTTATATTAAGTTTTTTTTCTCATTTTAGATAGCTGTATAGCATTATTTGCAAAAATTAAGGTGTGTTATAGACCATCAAGCCTCAACAATGTACTTTTTCAAAAGTTCTTATACAATGTTCGCTATTTCTCAATGAATAATTAATAAGCATATTGAGAATAGATAAAACTACCTTATAATAAACTGAACTTTTAGATGTAATTAAAATATTTGTAAATGTAAGTAAAATATGTATGGGAATTTTAAATAAAATAGTCATAAAGAAGAAAAACTATTATCCATTTTTTTTTTCAGTTTTAATGTAAACGTATAATAAAAATTGAAAAAAAAATCAACATAATACTGATAGGTTTGATATTTTCAGTGATTTTAGTTTTCAAAGAAAATCACGAATGGCATTTTTTCTAAATATTCTGAATAACAATGTTATATTTTGTATGCTAATTTTAAGTAAACTATAACAGCTTATTTATTTAACAGTGTTTCGCGAAAATATGACCTTCTGATTTTATGCAAGACGTATGTTTTTGTTGTAGTAGCAATTAGACGAACTCGTATCTGAATGAGAAAAATAAGGCCTCATAGATATTTAAATTTCATAGAGGTGAGTGTATAGTTGTGTATGATCAATGTATAAGAAATCTAAGAAAAGCGTAGGAATAATTATGATATGTCTGAAATATACATTTAAAAGATTAAAGTACATATACAAATACAGAAGCTTATATCAATGTATAACAGAAGTTTTCACTTTAATTTCCGGTATTTTAAATTCACATTACTCTATATTATAAATAACTAGCAAATTCATGACTTTCAGATTTACGAAATTTATCAGGTCATATTTGTAAGATGCCAGAATAGATCGAATGCAATGTTTAAACAGTGCTTTACTTGAATGACCTAGAAATTATCATGCATAATATTTCAGCCGCTTCTCGTTTCAAAAATAAGTCATCAGAAATTATGGATTTAGAAACTTTTATATTGCTATTAATATTGTATCATTTCAGATACAAGTAGGGGAGACTGGGGTACAATGGTCCACTTTTGTCAATTTTGACTGTTTACTCTTTAAGTATTGATTTTTTTTCTTTTGATCAAGTACATGCATGTTACCTATACATTAAGGTTTATATTGCATCCACTCAAAAATAATAATTATGCATACATTTTTTTATATATATTTTTTAAATAGTAAGTGACAAAGTGGACCATTGTACCCCAATGCCGAGGTACAATGGTCCACAGCATGGGGCTCTATGGACCACTTGTAATTTGAATAAAAATATTTCAGTGTAATTCATTTTTTAACAATAAAAAAGATAAACTATATCATAATTTGTTTATTCACATTTTATTATTCATTTTATTTGTTTATTCACATTTTATTATTCGTTTTTATTTGTTTATTCACATTTTATTATTTGTTTTTATTTGTTTATTCACTCTTTTAGCTCTAACTAAAGTAACATTTTTTTCTTCATTTTTTTTATTATCATTAAGTCAATATATCGGTCTCAGATTGAACAATTAGGTTTATTATCTCCCACAATACATTTTACAGCCTGTTCCATAACTTCATATGGCACAGAACCTCTATTGGTTTTCGTATGCTTGTTTCTTGGCATTGCTAAAAGAAATATGAAAAATGATATATATCCTTTTTCTCCAATGATGCCACTTAAAGTTAAATATAAACCTTTATAATAAGAAATATACATATCTAAATATATGACTACGGAAAAAATATAATAATTTTTTCCTGTCTACTTTACATCAGCTGCATTTTTTAACGAATTTTACCTTATTTAATTATTATATCCAGATAGAAACAGAAGGTAGATATATTTTTGTTTTTCTCATTCTGCTATTTTATTTAAATCTAACTTATTATGGATGCATGTATGCATAAGTGCAGGAATATTAAATTAACAAATTATATGAAAAAAAAAAAAACTTCACATGCACAAAATATTTTGTTTACTAATTTTTGGGGTTCAATTTGGGTTAATTTTTTTAATTTGAAAGCTTATATAATATAGATAAATATTTCAAAAGTGAATTTCACAACATGAATCCTTAATTAATTCACACACAGGAATAAAATAATCTATTAATTCTTAATTTGGGCTAATTTTTATGTTTGAAAGCATATATTATACAGATAAATATTTCAAAAATGCATTACACAACATGAATCATTATTTAATCTACACACAGAAGTAAAATAATTTATTAATTCTGAATTTCACATATAATATTTAACTTTTAAAAACATGGGATACAAAACTGGGGTACAATGGACCATGGTCCATTGTACCTCAGTTTCTGATGGTCCATTGTACCCCATACGGATGTTTGACAAAAACTTGATGATAAAAAAAGAAATTTAGAATTCTATTATTTTAGCTATAATAAATATAATAATGTATTGTCTTACCTTTTTATATTGCCACACAATGTCTTTAAAATTACAAATCTGTAATAAATAAATGAAGATATGTTTCACTGAAAATATTTACTTTTGCCTTATTCCTCCTGTGTCAAATCAATTATCAAGCATAAAATGACTAAAATGTCAGCTATGCATATGGTTTTAAACTTCTTTTTACTACTTCATGACTGCTATCAATATACTAAAATATGAAGCTTTCAAAAACAGAATTAATATCAAAAATAGGGGGTGGACCATTGTACCCCGTGGTCCATTGTACCCCAGTCTCCCCTACTGGTTTATATAAATAAAGCATTTTAGTAAAATAAATATTTTACTAAACAGAAAATAAAACCTGGTACGGACTAATTTGTGATCACGATATATCTTATAGAATTTTACAAAATGTATCTCTTTTTAAAAGTTCAAAATGTAATGAAATGCATTCAAAATCGAGTGAAATTTAAAAATATACATTTCACAATATTGCATGATATACTTTACGTTTAAATATGTATCATTTGAAAAGAGTAAACAATATTTAATCTAATTAAAATTTTCAAAAATTTTCTTTATCTAATGAAGTTCATAAACATAAAGCAAATAGAAAAATACTATAAAATAAAATAGTTGGATCAATTTGTAAATAAAATGATACCTTTTAACGCAGAGCTATCATTTCTTTTTCCCTTTTAAAAATATAATATTTAATCCATGTTATGTGGAAATCTCATACTGAACAAATATTTTATTTATTAAGATAATTTTGTGATTTTTTTTTATTATATTAAAACGAAATTTATAAAATATCTATTGTAGCATATGTTTTTCATAATTCTAGTTTTTATACTCTTGTGTGCATTCAAATAAGTCTCAATATTGATACATCATACATTATACCTACATATATTTTATACCTACTACATATATTTTATACCTACATAAATTATACCTGTATATATTTTATACCTACGCCTGTCAAACTTTGGTTCACCATTAGCCCACATAAATTAATTGACCAAAACTTCAACATTCATTTTTTTCTTATTTTTTGGCGTCTATACACAATTATTTTATATTGTTTTTATTACAATGTCTTACTAAAAGATAAATAAAATCACAGGCTTTCCAAAAAAAAGCAGGAGAAGATTTCAATAGAGTGTGTATATGTATTTTCTAAGAACATTGATAGTGAAACAGTTAGCAGTGGAACTCAATATATGCTAACCATTCCTTTAAAATATAACAGAAAAATTTCATGTGATTGATCATAAATGTCTCCTCTTCTCTAGATGAAATAGCAGACATTCCTGATTTTTCAGGCATTTATTTAAAAAATAGTTAAAATTTATCAAAAATTACGGGATATGATAACGTGTGTCCGTTTATTTTTATCACCACTTTTCTAAGCACGTAAAAAAACTGCGTAAAAAAGCATACAAAAATTTTACAACTAGAATTAAAAAGCTCTTTTTCTCATATAAATGTATACAGATAAATATTTCCCATTCTTTCCCAGCTGCGGTGATCATCAAAAAGATTAGCAGGGCAGATACGGCAAAAATAAATAAATAAATAAATAAAACTTGACCTCTTTTGGCTAAATTAAGAAATGTTATAAATGAAATATTATGAAAAGGGTTTAAAATGAAGTTCAAGGAAGAGACACTAAAAATATCATATTAGAATACGGAGTCAGTTTGACTTTGAAGTACTTACTTTTCTCAACGTATGGCCTGTCGATTGGGTAACCTGAAACTGGACACCGGATGGTAACTGTTGTGCCAGCAACAACTGTCAAATTTCCCATTGGCCTGATGTATGGAGGACCGTAAACATCAATTCTTGCTGAATGACTGACAGAGCCAACGTCATTTTTTGCCTCGCAACCATACAATCCACCGTCAGACACAGCTAAATCTGTTATGTTAACATAACTGAGCACTGATCCGTCCATGTGTACATAATCACCTGTCTTTACGCGCCGAGATTCTGATAACGCTTCACCGTCCAATGTCCATGCAATTTGTGGCAGAGGGGAACCACTGGCTGAACAATGTAGCGAAACAACCTGACCTGGCATATGGATTTGGTCTTGAAATATCCGAATAAAAGTTGGCATTTCCTCTGTAAATAGAAAAAAAATAAGAAAATATAATATGTTAATAAGATTAATTAAATTTTGTTTCAAAACAATAACGTGCATTAAAAACCAATTCCCTCTATTTTCAATGGATTCATAATAAAATTTGCAGATGTATTACTGACAAGATCAAACAATTGTATCCTAAGTTTAGGGATAAAATAATAAAAACTTTTTAAAATTATTTAATTTTAATTTTTTTTAAATAATGAAATTTGTCACTTTTTAAAATGACCTATGCGCATTTATTTCGAATAAAATTCGACAATATTTTCTTATAAGATACTTTTTTATATATTAAAATAGAACTTGGCATGAATTGTAAATGTTCACTGAATATATAAGATTTTTTATTTATAATTATACTTTGTTTTTCCAAAAATGTAGCTATATATTATCATTTTCACATTAATTACAACATTAAAATATTCCTGAAATGCAACCTTTTGTATTAATATTTATTTGTTATTGCACTATATATATATATATATATATATATATATATATATATATATATATATATATATATATGCACATGAAACGTTTCAAAGGATAGAAATGTGCGAAACTTCCAATTTTAAGTAAAACAAACTTCATAAATATGTGCATTTTTTACATGAATAAAATATTATAATAACCTCTATAAAAAATCTTCAGAATTGAAAAATTATTTCTGCATCAGAGAGATTTGAAGAACTACATTTATAATTATCGAAAAAAAACTAGTTCTTTGTCAATTTTCCGGATTTTGAATGTCCACTATAACTTTAATAAATGATGAAAATTAAATCAGTGTTTTTATAAAAATTGTGCATCAAAATTATTTTTATAAGCTATCATAACGTAAACAAAAAGCTGTGTAATTATATATATATATATATATATATATATATATATATATGTATATATATATACACAATTTTATTAAAACCATTCAATTAATTTTTAAAAAATGAAGAAACAAATAAACAGTTTTTTACAGACCAATGCGCAAAATGCTACAAAAAGAAATGTAAAAAATGTATATAACAAAACCAAAAGAAATTCCATATCCCCAAAATACATGGAAGTCTTCATCAGGGAGGCCCTTCCATGTAGGGGTAAATAAAGAGAAGTTTCTGAAAGGATGTAGGCTCATAAGCTAAAATTACATCCTTAGCCCCCAACTTCTCAGATTTCAGAAATCAAACTCAAACCTTCAAAAATATTATAAATATATACAAAAATTTTTTAAAAATACCAAAGGACAAGACCAAAAATTACACAAACAAAAAAGAAAAATTACCTACAATACTAAATATAAAAAATAAAATTGTAAAATACAAACCCCCAGGAATACAAAACCCTCTTCAGCTAGTGGGGCCATTCACTAGCGCTTCAATCTCGCCCTAAATTGAAATCAAGCATCCGTAAGTAAAGAAACACTGAGACTCAGAAACTTTCAGTTAACATATAAGATGGATAACAGTTAACCATTAAAATCTTTTTTAAACCACTCATAGCCAATTCTAGATCTGTTTTGTTATTGCAAATCCTGCGGATCCTATTAACTTGTGAATACATAATATTTTTTAAAACTTTATTGCTAATACATGAAAACCAGTAAGTGAGGCTATTAACTTCAAAATTAAAATCTTTCCTTTTATCATAAAGTCCAATCAACCATTTTTCCTTGTTTTTCTTAATTTTAAGATCTAAGAAAGTAATTTGTTCACCATCATCGAATCGGTTCAGGACGAGCTCTTTAGGGTAAATGTTAAGGCTTATTTCCTCAAAATTATTGCAGTTAAATACTATAAGATCGTCTACATATCTAAAGAAGGAAATATTATTGAAATTTTTTTCGTAAAAATATAAAAATAGATTAGAGAACGCACTTGAAAAACTTGTTCCCATTGGCACCCCCTTATTTTGTTTAAAATAATTAATTCCATTAAATAAAACATTTTCAAATAGGCAAAACTTAATTAAATCAATCCAAAACTTCTTATCTACTTTTAAAACATATTCAAATTCAACATAAATATTTTCAAATACCCCCACAATCAAATTGTGAGGAATGCTGCCAAACAGATTCTCAAAGTCAAAAGTGTTTACAGAAGTAATTTTCCATGAGTTATCATTCAAAAAATCTAAAACTTTAAGGTTATTGCCAATGATTGTATTGCAATCAAAAGTTTCTATTTCCTTTAAAATTAAATTCAGCAAACCAAACAAAATTTTACCCGCTTTGCAATTGTAACTATTAGTACCACAGGTAACGAAGCGAAATTTTACTGGTTTCTTATGAAATTTAACAGTCGCAAAAAGGTAAGGAAATACAAAGTAATTCCTACTAATTCCAAATTTTTTATCAAAATCCAAAATACGTTTTTTTATTTTAGAGGGGTTTTCAGTTAACGTTTTATAAGATTCATTACCGGTATATTCCTTCAAAAGAAGATTCCTATAGAAAACTTTACAAATTAAGGCAAAGTTACTACTTGCTTTATCAACAGTAGCAATAACAAACTGTTCTTTTAATTTAGCTATACTGGTTTTTAAATCGAAATTATAATGAAATTTTTTAGAACAACCCTTATTATAATAGTCTCTAAAAAACAAAAAATCTTTTTTAAATAATACCATAAACTTTAATTTCCATTCTCTAAAATCCTCAAAAGGCCAACTATATTTATATGAAACTCTTAAAATAAAGGCATCCAAATCCTTTTCCATAAATTCTATAATTTTAAGATTACTATAATTAAAGTTTAATCTAAATCCAGAACCCAAACTCATAATATTCCTTAACTGAACATCTTTTACAATATTTAAATCTCCTGAAACAATATGTCCAAAATCTGGATTAATATAATCTTTATAGCAGTCTAAATCACAGTAACAATCATCCCCTTTAATTAAATCAAGATTCTTACTATAATCATTATAGTTACAAATAAGATTTTTTAATGTCCTTTCATAACTATAAGTGATTCCAATTTTAAAGCTATTTTTAAGAGGGAAAAGGCTATTACAATCTTTCAGAATATTCTTAAATTTAATAGAATCAAAAATCTTATCTCTAAAACACAAAACAAAATTTTCAAGAGTTTCTTCACTTATAGATTTTATTTTATTTAAATCACTGAAACCAGTTTTATATTTAAATAAATCAATAACAATATCCTTTATATACTGATTTTTAAATTTATAACTATCAAACTTACTCCTCAAAAACCATTTAATAACTTTATTTTTTAATCTAAAAATTTTATTTTTTATTTCATTAATATCATAAAAATTAACATAATCTTTATTTACAGAATCAATAGTATCAAAAATATCTGCTTTAAATTTACTTTTTCCTTTTCCTCTACTCCCTCTCTTGTTAAATGTAAAAAATGAATCCTTTAATCTAAATTTACTGAAACCGCAAAAATTACCCCTATTAACAACATTAATACCATTAAATTCTGAATTCAGGCCATATGGATAAATTGTTTTAAGTCTGTACATAAACATATTTTCAACTTTTAATCTATCTTCCCTATTGGGAACTATATCCAAAATATAAATGCTAATACTTTTAAATTCATGTTTTTGAAAGTGCTCAATCTCAATATCGTTACAATTTTTGTTATTTTTCTTTCTTATATCATTCCTATGCCCAGTAATCCTAATATTTAAACAACCAGAAGTCTGTCCAATATAACCAAATTTACAGATTCCACATTCTAAAAAATAAACAACATTATTAGTTTTACAAAAAATATCTTGATCATTTTCAATCTGTTCTTTGCCAGCATAAGGACAAGTAAGACATCGTTTATCACTACAAATACTAAATTTTTTTAAAGATTTTCTAAATTTTAGATCAACTAAAAACATTTGGTACGGTAGCTTTTTTACCGGGGAAATTCCTGTACCAAAATAATCCCCAAATCCTGTACCAAAATAAACTGTTATCCATCTTATATGTTAACTGAAAGTTTCTGAGTCTCAGTGTTTCTTTACTTACGGATGCTTGATTTCAATTTAGGGCGAGATTGAAGCGCTAGTGAATGGCCCCACTAGCTGAAGAGGGTTTTGTATTCCTGGGGGTTTGTATTTTACAATTTTATTTTTTATATTTAGTATTGTAGGTAATTTTTCTTTTTTGTTTGTGTAATTTTTGGTCTTGTCCTTTGGTATTTTTAAAAAATTTTTGTATATATTTATAATATTTTTGAAGGTTTGAGTTTGATTTCTGAAATCTGAGAAGTTGGGGGCTAAGGATGTAATTTTAGCTTATGAGCCTACATCCTTTCAGAAACTTCTCTTTATTTACCCCTACATGGAAGGGCCTCCCTGATGAAGACTTCCATGTATTTTGTGGATATGGAATTTCTTTTGGTTTTGTTATATATATATATATATATATATATATATATTACATTATCGTCATCATATTGTTCATTATTTTATCGATGTTCATAAATTTTAAGGGGTAATAACAATATTATAACAAACATATTAAATAGGAAACCAACGGTCCCAAGCGTTTTCCAAAGGAGATAGTCGCCATTAAAGTTTAGGGTCCAAAATTTCAAATAAACATAAAAAACGGAAAAATTGGTCGATTGATTTTCGGTTTTCACTGAAACTATTCTTTATGATAGTATTTTTTTTTTTTTAAATAAATTATAAAGATAAATTCCGAAAAATGTCGATAGAGGGCACTTTAGACTTTGGAGTAACGAACAACTGTTATTTGCGTTATTTTTTGCATCTCATTAAATGGTTTCGCAGGCTCAGACTTAAATTTAAATTTTGAGCTCAAAATCTGAATAGTTGGTAGTGGTTAAGTAGCACAAACTGAACTGTGTTCAGAGGTTCAAATTTCAAATGATTATAAAAAACGGAAAAATGGGTCGATTGATTTGCGGTGTTCACTAAATCTATTCTTTATGTCGGTATTTTATTAAGAATAAATTATAAAGCGAAATTTCAAAAAAATGACGATAGATGTCGCTTTAGACTTTGGAGTAAGGAAAAACTATTTTTTACCGTTAGTATTTGCATCTCGTTAAATTTTTTTTTGAAACTTAGACATAAACTTAAATTTTGCGCAAGAAATCTAAATCGTTGGGAGTGATTAAATAGAGCAAACTGAACTGTGTTCAACGGGGGTGGGGAGGTTCAAATTTCAAGTTATCATAAAAAAAAACGGAAAAAAAAATGGTAGATTCGTTTACGGTTTTCACCAAAACTATTCTTTATGCCAATATTTCCTTTAAAATAAATTTTAAATATAAATTTCAAAAAATTCTGTTTGAGAGCGCCTTAAACTTTAGAGTAACAAACAACTATTTTTAACTGGTATTTTTTGTATCTAATAAATGCTTGTAAAAGCTTATAGTTAAATTTTGAGCTCAAAATCTCAATCGTTGTGAGTAATTATGTAGCGCAAAATTGAACTCTGTTCCAGGGGTGTGGAGAGTAACATTTCAACTCTTGAATACAATTCAGTTTGCCCTTCTTATCCCCTCCCAAATATTCAGAATTTGAGTTCAAAATTTAAGTCTAAGCATTTGCAACCATTAAATTAGATAGAAAAAATAACGTTTAAAAATAGTTGTTGGTTACTCTAATGTTAAGAGTATCCTCAAACAAAATTTTTAAAAATTTATCTTTAAAATTTATTTTCAAGGAAATAGTGACACAAAGAATAGTTTTAGCGAAAACCGCAAACAAATCGATCAATGTTTTCGTTTTTTATTATCATTTGAAATTTGAAACTCCCCACCCCCATTGAACACAGTTCAGCTTGCGCAACTTAACCACTCCCAATGATTCAGATTTTCTGCGCAAAATTTAAGTTTATGTGTAAGCTTCTAAAAATATTTCACGAGATCCAAATAATAACTGTTAAAAAAAGTGTTTCGTAACTCCAAAGTCTAAAGCGCTCTTAATCGCCATTTTTTAATTTAGCTTTATAAAATATTTTCAATAAAATATCGACATAAAGAATAGTTTTAGTGAAAACCGCAAATCAATAGACCAATTTTTCCGTTTTTTATAATCATTTGAAATTTTAACCTCAGAACACAGTTCAGTTTGAGCTACTTAACCACTCCCAACTATTCAGATTTTGAGCTCAAAATTTAAGTTTATGTATAAGCTTGCGAAACCAAATTAATGAGATGCAAAATATAACGGCAAAAAACAGTTGTTCGTTACTCCAAAGTCTAAAGCGCCCTCTATCGACATTTTTCGGAATTTATCTTTATAATTTATTTTCAAGAAAATACCAACATAAAGAATAGTTTTAGTAAAAACCGCAAATCAATCGAACAATTTTTCCGTTTTTTATGTTTATTTGAAACTTTGGACCCTAAAATTTAATGGCTGCTATTTCCTTTGGAAAACGCTTGGGACCCTTGGTTTCCTATTTAGCATTGTTTGTCTTGATGTATACCATTACCCCTTAAAATTTTTCCCATCTTTTTTTAATCACCCTGTATATATATATATATATATATATATATATATATATATATATATTTAATAATAAGTGTATACAAATATGAGACAGCTCAAAACATGGAAAATTATTCAAATATAGAATTTTGATAAACTTATTACATATTTTTTTTGTAAAAGTGCAAAATGCATAATGTAGATTACGATCGCATTGAATACATTCACCTAAGTATGTGAAATAAAGTAAAATCTCTAAATCTTCGTGAGAGCGAAAATAATGATATGGTTCGAGTACCTAAATCTATTTTAATAATATTATATTTCGTCGGGATTTTAACATAAAAATAAAATAAAGATTATTTAACCAACAATAATTGATACATTATAAAAAAATCATTCGGAAATGAGATATCTTCTTTTAAATTTAAATAAATATTAACTATTTAATTTATGAGTAAAGTACTTTTCTTGTGTAACTGCAGTTATATTGAATTATGCCAAATTCAGGACACACCTAAAATTTTGCAAAATGCTAGGAAGCATTTAAGTAAACAGATTACTTTAAAAAATAAAATTGCACTTTAAGCTTATACAAATACTTTGTAATTAGCTATGAATTCCTCAAATAACGATGTAATTACGAACAAGGCGTACATAAAAGTAACATAGCAAAAACACATAATTATATTTAAGAAATAAAGAAAAGCTAAATTTTTATATTGTTGGAAAATGTGCATAAAAAATAAGAAATGTTAAGAAAATCAATAATTAATATTTTTTTAATATAGCAAATAAACTTAAAACTGTAAATAAAATGATTTAATATTTCCATACCTATAAACATATTGCATTTTTGTCGACTATAGATATTCATTGCATAAGCTTAAGGCATGTCTACATACAGTGGTTTCCTAAAAAGAAACCTTCACTTCTCCATTCTTTCACAAAATTTTAGCTTTAACACTAGAACCGCGGGACTTTCGGTATACCTAGAACCGCGGAGCGGGTCAATTTGACCCAGGAAGCAAAAGGATATATAAATATCCCTAAATACTTAATTTTGGTTATTTAAAAGATATTTTCTTAGAATAATCAATATTTCTTAATATTTACATTATATTTTACACATAAAGTCAGCAGAAATTTCCTACATTTCAGAAAATGTTATTATTCAAAATTACATTTCATTCAGTATGATGAAAAATATTGAAGATATAATTTAAACATAAATAAACTTGGACTTAATAAACATTAAAAATAGACTATTTCATTCAAATGAATTTACATATAAAATATAAGAATAATTTTTATAAAATATAAAAAATACAAGTTCTTAGTGATTTATCTAATACAGTTTATTGTATGAATTACTTGAAAAACATGTTTAAAGATATCACACATTTACCAGAAACTTGTGAATACATTATATTTTGAATAATTATCTTTAATTTAATTTTCATTATTTTTAATTATGATAACAAACTCTTTAATGCTTAGTTTGTGTTTTTCGCAGTTTTTAGGGTTTCTTCTTGCGCAAATGATTTTTTTTGTGTGTGTGTGGGGGGGGGTGATTATGGAGAGGAGAGAAGGGCACAAGAAATAACAACATATTTTTGTTGAGAAGGGCACAAGAAATAACAACATATTTTTGTTGATTTGACGGGTACTAACATATTTTCAGGTTACAGATTTGCATAAAATCCAAGCATTGATAACAGCAAAATACAAAATGCTATAAATTGCATTCATTGGCTTCTTGTAAGAAGCAATTTTGACATAAGCAGACTTCCTGTCATCGGGGTAATTGCACAGCTACATTGAATTTAATTGCATTGTTGTAAAAAGTGTCTTTAGTATTTTTTAGAATTATCCAAAATTTAAACATTTAGATGTAGACTGCAAAGCAACAAGACAATTTTACATTTTTTTTTTCCTTGCTAAATAGTATGCTGATGTATGAATGAGATAGAATCACCGTATGCAATTTCGATTTTGACATTTTTACAGAGACTTCAATTTCTCGTCTTGGACGATTTACAATTTCCATGTTTTTTTTGTAATTTATCTGGTTTTGATATACATATCAGGAGTAAAATCTGCTCGCAGATTTTGAAAGAAATAAGTGCTCATCTATGCTTATGCTAGGCCCTTTTATATAGTTAGTCTTGCAGTTTTTTTGTCATCTTCTTTGTTTACAGGTGTGAAGGTGCAAGTTATTCTTCATTAATTTTTCAAATTTTCATGAGTATAAAGTACAAATTTTGACAATTTTTGTTCAAATTCTTAATTGCGTTTTTTATATCCGATTTTTTCTGATAAATATCACGAACTTTCGTTTAGTGCTGATAAATTTTCCTCTATACTCCAATGAAAAGGTCCAATAATGTTAAGAGTACAAGAAGAGCCATCGTCACTTTAATTTTCTTCATTAGAATTTAACTTTCTTCTTTTACAGGCATATATTCATCCTCAAAAATTTGCATTCTAAATAATTTTCAGATCATAGTTTCTAATATTCCAAAGCTTCTTTGGCGGCAATATTAAGACTTATTTAAACTTTTAATAAATGCATAATAAAAGTAACTTTACTGCTACTACTAAATATTTGTTGTAATTTTCTTCTGCAATCATCCATTCTTCCATAAATAATATAAGATCTTGATTGAAAATTTTCACTATCCCCCTTCCGATTCTGCCTATTAAAAGAATTAGGAGCGCGATAGATATGCTTTCTCGTTACTTCTGAAAAAAATGCATCTATTTTGTCATTTATGCCTAAAAACTTATTACGGGTCAAACTGACCCGCTTCGCAGTTCTAGGTATGAGTGGTGATAGCTCAAAAATATTTATATTATTTGCTATTACATACGAAAAGTTGTTGTTTACCATAAAATATTAAAAGTCAGAAAAGGAATCATTTTTTCAATGAATATTTTTCGCGCGGCGAGGAATTAAATATAAATTTGGGTCAAATTGACCCGCTCCTCGGTTCTAGTGTTAAACGTTATCCACACCTTCATGACTGAATTGATTTAAATTTCAAAAAACGTACTGCAAGTCAAAATAAATAAATAAATAAAATAATAATAATAATAATAATAATAAAATAAAGAATAGTGGTACTATTCCATTATTATTATTATTTATTTATTTAATTATTTATTTTTTTTTTGTCTGAAAGAAGTTTTCTTTTAATTCTTGTATAGTTCTACAATTGTTCCCCCGTAAATAACTAGTACAATGTTATATAACTCTGCACTATGTTTATAAATAATTTGATAGATATATTAAATATATTCATAAAATAAGTAAATTCATTTCTCATAGTTTATAAGTTTTAAGAATTAGCAGTACACATGAGAAAATTCCTCGTCATACTGAGCTGAAAGAAATATGAAGCGTAAAAATGAAAAATATTTAGCTAAATTCATATATCACATTGAAGAGACGGACAAAAATGGTACTTTTGTAATACATATAAGGAATGCTAATAATTGAGATTTTTTTTCGGTGAAAGCTGAAGTAATTTTTGTAAATTATTTGCTGTAAGAAAACGTATTTTATTTGAAATCTAAGGAAGATAAGTAAAAACCTCTATAGAGACCAGAAGGTGATACCCTAAACATTCATCAAAACTTTTTTATTTAATTTAATTTTGTTTTCTTTTTATTTATTCGTTTATTTATTTATATTGTGAGATAAATTAAGACACAATATAATTTCAGAAAAAAATGTAACTGTAGTCAAAATAATAGGACATGTGTTCAAGTATTTAAATTATCTAATATTTTGCCGTTAAAATTATGCTTGTATACATTTACATGCACATAAATTACTAATTTTAATTTCATTCATTCTTTAAATTTAGACGTATATTGTTCGAATGAGGGATACAAAAAATACTCAGAAATTTCATTTATATTAATTTCTATTGCGTCAAAAAAAAGTTAATCGAAAAACATTTCTTTGATAGGTATATCAGTACATCTTAAATTTGGTTATCTAAATCGCAGATTTTTTTTCGGCTATAACAGTACTTCCTCATGCACAAAGATATTGAAGTAGAAAATATTTATTATTTGTTTCTAAGATTATTATATAATACTCTTATATTCTTAATACAGTTACATACCTGCTATATTTATATATTATGAAAAAAATACATTTAGGCAGTTCAAATATAAGAAAATTACAAAAAAAAATAGGATATGATCATTATTTAACACTGTGATACAGTGGCTTCAGATAAACTAGTTCCCATCAGATGATTCCTAAATTCCATTGTGTTATAATTTTCTCAAATGAAAAAATATAAAATATCCCATGGGAAATACTTGAACAGTATCCACTTTTAGAATATAGGTATTTTTTTTCTTTTGAAAGATCGATTGACAAAATATATTTCTTCTGTGTGTAATTTCCTTTCATACTTCTATGACTATTATGCCAAACGATCGATTTTATTTTTGATAAATGAACTGAAAAATGAAAAGTTAGGAAATAAACAATAATAATATGTATTGAAAGAAAATGTTTTGTTTATTATTTTCCCCTCACAGTATAATATAGCCGAAAAGCAGCCAGAAACCTTTTGCATATAATTTTTTTAAATAACTTGCGGGTTTTTATTAAAAAATATTTCATTTTAGTTTTTATTAAAACAACGAATTTGAACAAAATTTTAGCTTACTGTGCGAATAGAATTTAAAAAAATATATTTTTTAATCCCTAGTTATGTATTTTGAGTATGCATAGAGAAAGAGATAAAGACATCTGAAATAATACAGATAATTTTCATTGCATCAAAGACAGTATATCCTTATAAAAACAAATTTTAAGGATATTTTTTGACAAATAATATACCAAGCTATTCCTTATAAACAGTTATGTAACAAAAAAATCTTTAGAATATGTTATTATGTGTTACTATTTTATATTCCATTTTAAGAGAATTATATTGATTTAAAAAAAAAGTTTGGTAACATTGTTTTGTTTTTATTTTGTTTTTTTACACATAGATACTCTTCAATGTATTAATGTATACTTATATATATATATATATATATATATATATATAAGGCCCAAACTACCGAATCTAAAAGATTGAAAATTGAGGAAAACATACTTCTTGCAATGTAAGTGAGCAATAAGCAAATATTTTAAGCAAATATTTATTTTTAGTAGATCGACCATTAAAAATGGTCGATCTACTAAAAAAACTTTAGTGATCCTTGTAATTACTAAAAAATTTTTAGTAATGTTAGTCGGTTACAAGAAAATCTGTAAGAATTACTAGAAAAAAGTTAGCAACGAATAGAGTTAATAGTTTTGTATTTTTAATAGCTATTACTAAAACTCAGTTGGTGTGGCCTTGATAGCATAGTGGTTATAGTAACGAACTCCAGGCTAAAAGGTCCCGGGTTCGAAACTGGCCACCGCCAAATACGCCCGACTGTATGTAGTGTAAGTACTCGTTAATAAAGGGATTATGTTTGTCATGCAGCTCGAAGGAACCTTCTGCCCTTCGGGCGCACGTAATGGTTATTAAAATAATTTTGGAGCTATTACTAAGATTTTCTTGGTGGCTCATACTAAAATTTTTTAAGTTAGTTATACAAAAACTTCTTTTGTTCAATTTACAAAAGAAATGCTTGTTTCACTTGCAAAAAAAAAGTTTGTAATGGTTACTAAAAAATTCTGTGGAATACAAATTTACTAAGAAATTTTTATTAACCTCTTGAATTTTTTTTTACAGTGTAGGGGGTTAAAGGGGGGATTTTAGAACATGTGGCCAATATCAGAAGCCGTTTTAGGTAAGAGCATAAAATTAGAGAAAATAAATCTACTTAAAATATAAATAAACACGTGTTTCAACGATTTTAGAAATTCTGCCGCTCAGGGATATAAAGGTGGATTAAAATCCTTTTGAGCAGTAAGTCATAAGTTAGCAGTCGTTTTTGATAGAAGCTTAAAATTATACAAAATAAATCTACTAATTAAATATATAATATAATTAATCTACATAATAAAATATTTATTTTAACGATTTAAGTATCCCTGTCTTTCGTAAAAGGGATGCTTCCAGGGGGATAATTTTTTAAGCTACTAATTAAGCTATAGAGTCATTCGATATTATATAAAGACTTTGCCGAAAGTGAAACTCCTAGCAGGCTTTCGATTGATGGAATCTATTTTGACCCCAGACATTCAGAAGGCATTAATCCTCTCTTCAGAAAGAAAAATATTTTTTTTTTCACGGATAGACGGCCTTTAAAAATTTAAAATGTTTATATCACGATCTCACTTTTTTTTTACAAATATGATAATAAAAAAATGCGTAATCAATATCAACAGTAAGTAGCTTCTTCGTAATTTTCATAAAGTGAGCGAATATGTACTCTGTGAAAGAAAAAAAAGTAAACTTACGGTATTTTATAGTGAATTATCAAGTAAATTTACGGAATATTATCACGGGACTGTTCAATGCCGTACAGGTCTGCTAATGATTGATAATGAAACAGTTCCAAAAATGTCATTTTCAGCATCTTACCTTTAAGATCTAGCTGTACGTGAGCTTGAGCAGATTCCCAGTCATTGTAAACATAGCACTGATATATTCCACTATCTTCTCTTTGGAACACCAGAATTTTAAGGTGCGTTTGGCTCATGCGACGTATCCTATGGTCAGGAACTATTCTTCTTTGATCTTTCACCCATACGACGGATTTTGGGGCAGTGGTCATACTGCAATTCAACGAAACCTCTTCACCTGAACGCACAACTCTTTTTGTAGTCACTACTTCTACTCTTAAAGGCACTGAAAGAAAATTCTTTTATAGACATAAGTTCTACTATAAAATAAAGTTTCTTGTAGTACTGAAATGAGATATTGAAGTCAAGTATTAAATATATATTTTTATACATCTTATTAATTAAGTGGTATTCCAAGTGATAATAGTAAGCGATAGTTAGGTTTTAGAAACAAAATAAAATGAAATATGTAACATTTTCTGTTCCATTTTAGACAGATACATGGTTTAAACGCCATTTAAACAAGAACAAAGAATTTTTCATGCTACATATTTTTTTTTAGGAAATTTTAAGATTTTAAGATTTTGACACTCTTAAAAATTTTCCTGATTGTTGTTACTTTTAAGTAAACATGTAATTTACATTTTACACGAATAAAATGTTGACTGTGAAATTCTAACGCCATGGGCGTACATATATATATACACTATATTGCCATTGATTATGGGACACTTGCGATTTTAGACATTTTACTAAATATCTAGAAAAATACATGAGGAATCATCTCGAAACTCTTAGTGTATAAATATAATAGTATACGTCATACATCTCCGTGAAGATTTTTTACCGAAACTGCATAGGGGACCGCCAACAAATTAAAAAAGAATGAATATCTTTTGAATAACCCTGTCAAAACTAATGTAGCAAAAGCGCTCAAACTCTAGATTATGATTGAATGCCTTATTGTAATATACTGTGTTCATTTTTATGCAAATAGCATGCATACTCGCAGAGTAATTAAGGTTTTTATAAAAATGGCTCCAAATTTTTCTAAGTTTTTCTCTTATAATTATTAGAGTTCTTAATATAAAATAATATTTTTTTCAGAAAATATGACAAACAACATTGCACACAGTACCCTGTAATCAGAATTAAAAAATAATAAAAAATGTATGAAAAATGAGTAGGTTTACTAAATAATTTTTTACTGCGCATGCGTCAAAGATATCAAAATTTCATTTGCATATTATGTTAGCTAAATGTATAGAGCAACTTTTGTAAAAGTCTCAAAATTATAGCTTGAAAATTCTTAAAGTAATCGCCTATAGAAAAAGGACAAAATTCGTTGTTTCCAAAATGAAGCAAAAAAATGAGGGATTTTATCCGAAAGTAGTCGTAACATCCCGTATTGTGTATTCTATATTGACACTAATCAATGAATATATGGATACAACCCCTCCTGTTTTTGCTTCATTTTGAGAATAACGGATTTTCAACTTATTCAATTGACGATTATTTTCAGAATTTTCAAGTTATGATTTTGTGACTTTCACAAAAGTTGCTCTATACATTTAGCTAACATAATATGCAAATGAAATTTTGATATCGTTGACGCATGCGCAGTAAAAAATTATTTAGTAAACCAACTCATTTTGTATACAATTTTCATTATTTTTTAATTCTGATTACAGGGTACTGTGTGCAATGTTGTTTGTCATTTTTTCTGAAAAAAATATTATTTTATATTAAGAACTTTGAAAATTATAAGAAAAAAAACTTGGAAAATTTTGGGACCATTTTTATAAAAACCTTAATTACTCTGCGAATATGCATGCTATTTGCATAAAAATGAACACAGTGTATTACATTAAGGCATTCAATCATAATCTAGAGTTTGAGCGCTTTTGCTACATTAGTTTGGACAGGGTTATTCAAAAGATATTCATTCTTTTTTAATTTGTTGGCGGTCCCCTATGGAGTTTCGGTAAAAAATCTTCACGGAGATGTATGACGTATACTATTATATTCATATACTAAGAGTTTCGAGATGATTCCTCATGTATTTTTCTAGATATTTAGTAAAATGTCTAAAATCGCAAGTGTCCCATAATCAATGGCAATATAGTGTATTATTCTCATTGGTTTAAAAAATAGCATGCATACAATTTTTAACCTTAAAGTTTCAAGGAACGCAACTTTAACGAACGAATATCTTAGAATTAAAAATAAAATAAAATAAAATAAAATATGCAGGTACGTCTTCTTTGTGCAGAAGCAGCAATTGGGTAATATGTATATAAATATATTTTTTATTCTTGTTTTTACAGGAAAAGAAATTGCTATAGATAACAGAACACTATCTTGAATAACCATAAATCTCAAAGGATTTTAATTTAATTAAATTTATTCGAATTGTACACATGACTTATTTTCTCTTGATAATCAGACACTCTATAAACTGGCAGAATACCATAAACATGATATAAAGTTTAATTAAGCAAAAGTGTTTCAAAGGTATATCTTAAAAATTAGCATTTGTTTATGACATTTCGAAGACTGTAATACATACAAACTATATTTATTATGCATATGACATTAAAACAGGTTTTTAAGAAACTTGAAAGTATTCCAAGTCGACTTAATAAGAAAAAGTAGTTATTTAACCACAACCCATTTAAATCTATGCATTTTTTTTAAATGCTAAATGTATATAATTTTTTGCGTTTATAGATTCTACCTGAATTCTATCTTTTGAATTCTATTATTTGTTTGTTTTGCATACATAAATATTAAATGTTAGGCTTATCACTTCGAATAAAAAATATACATTGATTAAGAAACTTTACAAATATCGGATAATTTTGGAAAATTAAAGTAATTAAACATTCAAAAATGGATATTGTTTTAATGAAATTAGACTTAATCAATTTTCGAATATGTTGGACATAGGTATTCCTATAAAAATTATACACTGAATATTAATGATAATTATTAATCCATAAAACAATTGTCAACACTCAACATTCTTAATTTTATTAAATGTCAGGAAAAACAAGCTAAAACTGTACAATCTAACTATTTTATTTGAAGCATAAAACTGTTTCATACTTCAATTGTCATGAAAATCCTACGTGTGTTTCGGTTGTAAATTGTAAGCAGATAGTTGTCTAAAAATCATATATCGATTTCACAAAAGGATATCTTCAAAAACTCCCAGACAGACAGACAACTAGATAATTAAACAAACAAAAGTAATTTAACATTTAAATTAACTTTGTTTTATATAATACTTTTTAAAAATGTTTTAAATTTTAAAACTGTAATCAAATATTTTGCTGTCGCGTTATCAAGATAGACTTGTTTCAAGAATTTTCCAATTAGTATGATATCTATAAAGATTAAGAGTTTAAACAACGTTTATTCATATTAATTGATTTAAATGCTATTATGGTAGAAAATATAGCGAAATCAATGATTTTTTTCTTTAATGGAACAATATATGTATATATATATATATATATATATATATATACATATATTCTGATTACATTGTCTGAAGATAAATATCTATTCATAAAACATTTCAATTAGTAGATCTTATTCAAATTTGTTTTTATCATATTACGATTGATTTTAACAGGTTTTGCTTTAATACATACAAACACGCAAGGCCGTAGCATTGCGCATTTTTGCCGCCTCTATAATGGGCTGACACTTGCACAGAGCTCAGAATTTCTCTGACCTTGCAACTGCCAAATAAATCGCGTCGAAAGAAGTAGTCAAATCGAATGTTTGCCATTTTGATTTCAAGGTGTTGAAGTTTGGAGCTAAGTTTTATCATTCAACGTTTTATGAATGGCGGAATTATTAATATCCGGTTATGATAAGGAGTAACTTTGTGAATTTATGCAACAATAAAATACTAAGTGCTCTATCATTTGTCTTCATTGGAAAAGCTTCCTCTTTTTATATCTATTTTGCTTTAGGTCTCAGGCCATGAAATCCAGGGAAAAACAACTGATCGAGGATCAGTGTGTAATTTTAAGTGCTCTTATCTTGTGTGGAATGCTCATTTCACCTGGTGATCTGCCTGCTTGGGCAGTGACACACTATGGAAAAATCCTCCGTCCATCTGGTTATTATGATATTGTTGAATATATACATATATGTATAAGTGTGTATAAACATTGTGATGCTTAAATTATTTTTTTTATTTTATTCACTGGTCACAATCAAATATCAATATTCGTTTTCGACACTTTAAAACTTTTTTCGCTTTTTTGTGTTGTTACATATATTTTTTTTGTCTTTATGACAGTATATTTTCATTTAATGCGACTATCGTTGATTATTTTCTTGTTAATTTTCTTGGTTTTATTTTTGTATTTAAAAAAATACTTACACAATATATTTAAATAATATACCTCGTATCCGCAGTAATCTGTCGACCTTGTCTTCTCCAACGCTGTTATTCGCGAAGCAGATGTATTTTCCACTGTCAGCCGCTGTAACTTTGTGAATAACTAATGTACCATCTACGATGTTAGATTTTCGGTGATTTTCCATCAATGTTAAATGACCTCCGGTATCTCTAAACCAATAGTACTGAGGTGCAGGATAACCATGAGCAACACATGGGAGCCTAGCAGTCTTTCCTTCCCAAATTTCCCACACAGTTGGCTCTTGAATTATTCTAGGGAGTTGGTTATTCACTGGATCTAGATAAATATAAAATTAAACACATCGTATTTTTTTTAATATAAAATTATTTTTAACTAAGTAATTCCATTTACTTTAAAGTCGATTTAATGCAAAGTTCCTTAAAAAATCTATTTTGTATTATTTCACCACAACTTAAAGAGAAATCATATTCGATCCATTTATTTGTTGTTTTAATTTTATTTAAGTTTAAGAGTGCTCATTTCAACAACAACAAATAAAATTTCATTACAGATAAACCTAGTTTAACAACTTTATTTAGTCTCTTTTGAAAAATTTTTAATTTTATTTTTATCTAAGAACTTGTTTTATAAGAAACACCTTAAGCTAAATTCGGCTCAAATGCCCATTTTGACAACATAAGGTACCCTGGGGTAATAACGCCACGTTAAGGTTTTACCAATTTTCACGGCTTAGTTTAGATTGTATTTTTCAAACAAATATAGGATCTGATACAGCAACTCATTGACTATCTATATAAAATAAGATAATTTAACAGATATGTATTCATAAAATGTAATGGCGTTTTTTCTTGACCAATGCTATTTGGCGTTATTACCCACCTATATGGGTAATAACGCCATGGAAGCAAAACTATAAAATAAGATGGAATAATTGCATGTAGATAGCCCAATTCTAAAAATACAAACTCCACAAACTTAGAAATTGACAAATTGCATTCTAAGCTATTGAAAATGTTAATTTTTTGTGAAAGTTTAAGAAAAATAAAGGTGTGGTGTGGGAGGGGGGGATGAGGCAAAAGAATATCAGACCGTGAGCTTATTTTTGCTTAAAAGGGACGCTTTAATATAAATATGAGAAACATTGCACAGTTTTAACTGTGTTTATTTGAATCAGTATTTAGGATGTAGCTCGGCCACTGTAGGGAATCAACCGGGGTATTAATGTCAAGGATTGGCGTTATTACGCCGGTATAGTTATTGGGCAGTACATTTTAAATTACAAATTATCTCGAGAAGATATCCAAAATCTTCAACAACATTTTTAAAGTACATGAAATGCACTACAAATTTATGTAATTAACAAAGTATTTCCGGATAAAAAGATAGTCTTTACACCGCAAAACGTACTTCGCAAATTTTAGATCAAGCGTTAATTTTAGTTGTTTGTAAAAACAATAAGACCTAAAAATGAAACAAATTAACTTGAAGCTGTTTTTTGCGATTTATATGACTCAAAACCCTTCTGCGCAGAGCACATGGGTGTCATTTACCTGATTATTTCATACTTATGTAAAATATAAGCACTTGGCGTTATTACCCCGCCTGGCGTTATTACCCCAGGGTACCTTATTTTGAAATATATTCTGACTTTATTAAAAAATCGACCCACACGGTACATCATTCAGTATACGGTACACGGTACAGTTCGTAAATAACAAAAAACTGTCAATTGAATGCGTCTGAAAGCAAAAATGGATTTAAAAATGAGTCAGAAAAAAAAACAATTTGTTATTTGAAAATAACCTATATTCTTAATCATGATCACTTCGGGAAATTTTGTGCTAAGAGCCCACTTTGACAGCATTTTTTAAAAATATGTTCAGCCTTTACCAAAAAATTTATGAATACAGCACATTATATAGCTCTTAAATAAGAGAACCTGTCAACTGGATGCGTTTGAGAGCAAAACTGAATTTAAAAATGAGTCAGAAAAAACGCAATTTGTTATTTGAATACTTACTCAAATTTTCTATCATTACTATTTCGGGAAATTCTGTTCAAAATACTCTTTTTTTGGAAGCCTTTTTTGAAATATATTCAGACTTAATCAAAACACTGACCAATGCGTCACATTATATAGTTTCTAAATAAGAGGAACTGCAAACTGGATGCGTTTGATAGCAAAAATGGATTTAAAAAATAGAGTCAGAAAAACGCAATTTGTTATTTGAATACGTCCTCAAATTTTCGATCACTTCGGGTAATTCTGTACAAAATGCCTTTTTTGGCAAGCTTTTTTTAAATATATTCTGTCTTTATCGAAACACTGACCAATGCATCACATTATACAGTTCCTATATAAGAGGATCTGCCACTTGGGCGCGTTTAAAATCAAAAATTAATTTACAAATGAGTCCGAATATAAGCAGTTCGGACTTGAGGTTTTTTCTGATACTCCTATTTTTGTTTAATTTATTTTTGCTATACGAATCCTATGAAGAGCTTGCCAAGACAAAAGTTGTAGACATTATTGAGAAGATTTAAAATAAATTTAAATAATTAATCTAGTTTAAGAATTGACGAAGTTATGGATTTTTGTCTTTTTTCACCCCCCGCCTTTTGTTTTCGTTTTTAATTTTTTTTATCAGTAAGATCTAGTTCTATCAAAAACTTGTAAATACAAAAGTTTTGGATAATATTGTGCTCATTTATACAAAATTTAGTTGGATTCGATATCTTGAGAATTGACGAAGTTATTAATTTTTTCCCCCCAAAACCCTGTTTTTTTCGCCTCTTGAGCCCATTTCTAAATTTTTCAAAAATCTGTCATACATAAACTTTTGGCCCATTTTTAAGAAGTAATATAAACTTTAAACCGATTCTATATCTAAATTAATTAAGAAGTTATGGCGTTTTTTTGGTTTTCACAAAACCACTCCCTATTTCCACCCCCTTGGACTGATTTTACCCACGAACTTAGCCGAGATTTTATACCCTTTGATTTTATGTATCAGTTTGGAACAGACTGGAGCAGAACTATAGAAGTTATCGTGTCCATAAGAAAGTGATATATATATATATATATATATATATATATATATATAGATAGATAGATAGATAGATAGATAGATATAAACTTTTTTACTAATAGTTGTTTTGGGGTCTAGAGGTCACGATCGGAGTAGATCTGCAAATTTTTTTCAGAAATTCCAACATCGGAGAGACCGCAATAGGTAGTATTTCATACAAAATCTACCTAATATTAATAAATCATTTCCTGACATTTTGTGTTTTTAACAATGTGTAGATCAACAGATATTTAAATGAATGCATGGGAAAGTTACTATAATATTTTACTTTCCCTGTAGAAATAAAAGAAGAGAATTATTTATGGTATTTAGTTAGTTTGAATTTTATAAATTCAATCTTAAAAAGGTTTTTACTTTTTGATTTTCTATCAGTCATAATATATAATTGATTTATCTTTGTTTCAGCTATTTGTTTTTAAATTTGTTGTATGCTATTAAAGTTTGTACATATGAAAAACTTTCTCTAATGATGGCATTGTTTCAATTTATTTTGCTATCCTGTTTATTTATTTTTTATTTTTTCAATAAAATTTATTTATTAAAAAAAACATTAATCCTAGGTATCCAAATAAACATAATAAATTTTAAATCTTATCTCATTGTTTAAAATCTAACGAATATACTTATATTGTTTAATATTCAATTCATATTTATATGATAATAGGGTAAGGAAAAATTTTTGTAGACGTTTTAAAGATAAAGTATTACAGCAGGATTTGAGAGGATATTTCAACTTTCTAATTTTTTTTGCGTTTTATCATACATGATTGATTTAGAAAAATAATTTGCATTTTAAATTTAATGAGTGAAATATATGCATAATCTAACAGATTTAACAATGGAGGAAAGAGATGAAAGTGAGCCTTTATTGTTATTATTAACTATAAAATGTCAAAACATACAAGAAAGCATAATAAGAAATTAATTGCTATATACTAACGTTTCTATATGCGAAAAGTAACTAAGTAGTTGTTTTAAGAAAATAATACTCGATGAAAATACATGTACTATTAATAATACACCAGACCCGAAAGGGATTAATAATAAAGAGTTTTTGTTTTGCTAATTTTTTATAAGTACGGGAGTATTTATATATATATATATATAAATTACGATACCTACCTACAACTTTGAGTCTTCCCCAACTCACGCTAACTACCTTTTCTTTTGTCAAAATGTTAGTTACTTGACACCGGTATCGCCGTCCACCATCTGACTGTTCCACAGACGCAACATGGAGTGTTCCTGTGCTAAAAGCTTGATATTTAGTACCACTGTAGCCTAGAAAATATGGAAAAAGTACACTGAATGGCATACATAAAATGATCTTTTATATGGTATGAAATAGTTTCGATAAATTTTTAACTTTCTTGTAAAGAAAATAATAGGAATATAAACAAATTTGATAACTAAAATTGTTGCATATAATTGAAAAAAAAATGATGTTCGGATATGATTATTACCGAAATTGTTTAAATGTTTGTGCCGATTAGAATTTTTGAGCTATATATTAAAGAAAACAATTGTCCAAATTTTTAAAAGACTAGCATATACTTATGAAATATTCTTTAATTTCCTAGTACACCGTCCCTTAAATATTAGGCATGGGTGCTGATGCAAAAATAGCGACTGCTAAATGCGGACTTTTTTTTTTCTTTCTTGTGCGTACGTTCCATTAAATTTTGATTCCAAAAAAAGCTTTATCCGCTTTATTTATTTATTTTTTTAGATTAATCAAGTGAAAGAAATACTTTATAAAATACTGGTGTCTAAATTTGTGGGAACGTACATACACCGACATTTTTGTGTCAGCTCTTAGTTGTAGTATCCCGGGAATCGTGAATAATATCAAATCATCCGAAAAAATGTATAAATAATGATTTTATTCTATAATATTTTTAGACATAAAAATGTGAATGTTAGAATTTATTCCTAAAATTATAAAATAAAAATAACATTTTAAAAGAAAACATATCAAATCCATTCTTTTATTAACCGTAAAAACTTTTACAAAAATTTCATAATTATTTTTTCAAGTAAAAAAACATATTATCAAACATTTCTCGGTACTTTCTAAAATATTATTTTCTACCAGTGTATTTTATAATAAAATTTGACCTTAAGCAATGCGTCAAAAAGCGAAAGGTATCTAAATATGAAACATGAACTAAATAATCTACATAGACATGCTTTTGATGACGGTGTTCCCTTTACGTAAAAGTTAATCTACACTTTACATCCAAAACTATATATGTCTAACAACTACATTTTACAAATTTAACTTATAAACACATCTCATTTTTCAAATCAAAAGGAAAGAAAATAACATGGGAAAATAAATTTTCATTATACTTACATCTGTACTTGCAAACTTTATGATACATCGCTTACAATTCACAGATACATTAACGTACTTATGAAACAGTGGTTTTGAGTTATTCTATTGTTGATAACATAATCTTCCATTTCATTTTTTTACTATATAGTAATTAGAGACTATTTTGAGTTACGATGAACATATCCATCCGCTGTTTAATGAGAACATCTCTTCAACAATAAAATATTATTCTAATAATGCCAGTCGTGCAATTTAATGACTGAAACATGATAATCTCCCATGCTTAAGTTTCACTCTTCATTTGAATATTTAATGACGCTGAAGCTTGCAATGATTAATGAGGGAAATGTCGGAAAATTTAAAATAACGGTTCAGTAGACGGGGTTTGTATGATTCTTGTGTTTTGATTTATAAAAGTGAAAATTATTTTACACCGGTAACGTAAAATTGTATTAGCATGTGCATTAAAACTCTTTTAAACATATTCTGTAGAAAACGTTTTGTTATTTGCAACTGCCTCTAAAAAATATAAATTAATTCAATAGAAACTATCAAATTTAAAAGAAAGTATGAATGTAATTGTTGAAAACACCAGAATAACGATAATATAACCTCAAGATGTATTTTAAAATATACACTATATGGTTTGATGATTACAATATAAATACAATAATATAACAAGATTATCACCTGGAATATATTTATTTGTCTGTATTAAATTCGAATAGGAAAATAATACTCTGATTTACCTATATGAACAGGCATATTCATATTTGCGTAAATGTAGCAGCCAGGCATCAACAAAGATATTCTGTTTAATATTAAACAGGTGTATAATCAGAATATAACAAGGATATTCTTATTTGCCTCCATGTATACAAAATTATTATTCAATTTACCGAATAAATCTGGTTCTTCCCTCCATTAAAATTATTGCATTTTATGCTGTTATTAAGGTATATTAAGAAATAGTGATTTTGCAGTAACAGTTACACGCTAGATGTTTTACTAATGATTTCTATTATTAATTTTTCACAGATATTTAATGTTTTTGTCCTATTGTTTAAAAAATATATCTTTTTATAAAATTTGTGAAAGCTAAGCGCTTAACTTCCACTTTTAGTTTGAATTAATTGAACAATGGTAAATTTTTAGAATGGAAGATGAGTGGAACGTGTGTGTGTGTGTGTGGCGGGGGGGGGGGGGGGTGACACACTAAGTTTATCCCATTTCCGATCATATGAAGCAAATTTCTCTTGGAGTTAACTTTACTCCTATTAGAGCATTATGTATTAAACTTATTAACAATTCATTAGATTATTACTAATAAGTGCACTGTCTTCGGTATGTTCGATCATTATTTTAATTTATTTATAAATTGGCTACCTAACCTATCCGCCAGTGGTAATATTCGCTCGCTAATATGTTCATTAGAATTTTTAAATTAAGTATATGTAAGCATTTCTGAATTCCTCAAAATCTCCCTACACTGTTAAAAATTTCGTTCTACTTTGAACCAAGATTTGGTGCTCGCAGCTATTACCAGCTGCCACCATAGGATGGTTCAATCGAAGCTCCAAATCTTGGAACGAGTTTACACCATATTATTTGAAAAAATGGTACTATAGTTCAACCGAAATTCCAAATCTTGGAACAAGATTTCACCATCTTATGGTGGCAGCTACTAAGTACCAAATTTCGGTTCAAATTAGCACAAAATTTTTAACAGTGTAAGAAGCGACAAACTTTTAAATTTTATAATGTTCAGTTCATGTCAAAGTCGAGTAGAATATGAAATATAATGAAATGGTACATTACTTCTTCATGTATAACTATCGCCGGAATCATAAATAATGTAACTAATTCTGAAATTAAATTTTATTCTTTGAATTAAGTTTTGATATAATGTCACTCCTACATTTGTCTTCATTGGGATAAAGACTCATGGGCAGTAACTGTGTAATCGAGTTCAATATATTCTAAAACTTATAAATCTGTCAAAGCTGGAAGGCGAATTTTTTATAGAATTCTTATAAACTGCAAATACGGAAAAAAATGAAACTAGTGTACCCTGTAAAAATAAATCTATACTAATAAAATCCGTGCGCCTCTGTCTGTCTGTCTGTCTGCTTGAAGCCGATTACAGTTCGCAACGCGGGCGAGTTGGAAGTCGCGAGAGGTGTCTTTCGATTGGAAATATTCCGGGGAAGTCATTTCGGGCATTTTCGAGACCGTGGGACTACAATTAAAAAAGTTATAAATTAAAAACCCCTTGGGAATCGGAACGAAAAATGTCTCAAATCCCAAACGGCGCTCAAACGGAGCTCCGAGGCAGAACACTGCACTACCTTGCGGTGAAGAACCTGAACTTTTCCCCTTTGGCAAAAAGAAGAAACAGCCGAAAACCGCTTTTTCTACCGGCGCTAATTGCGTTTTTTGCGCGTTTTTTCTTAACCATCATGCAGACAGTTTTTAAAGTAGAAAAAAACTGATTACATATTCAGAATCTGCGTAAAAATCTGCTTCTGATGAACTAAAAAATACGGAAAAATGTCTTAAGGGCGCGTAGTGCCCACCGTGCAAAACGAAATATCTTTAACGGGACTATGGGCGCGAAGCGACCATAGTTCCGATCCACAATCTTTTTTTTCAAGTGCACGTGGCCCACAGTGCGAAATCACATATTTTTAATGGCACCATGGCTCTTAAATTTATTTTTTTTGTGCTTGAGGATTCGAACACCAAGACTTGCTTATTTAATGATTTTTTTTTGCTTATTATATACTGCTTAATACCGAGGTTGGTTTGGAAAAAGTGACCCAGCTAGCGGGCGTAGCTCGCTAGTAAATAAATAAAACCCGTTAAATATACGGCAAAACTTCTGGCAGCAGTATTGCTAGCAGTTTTAAAAATTGCTTTAAAATCAGATGTAATAAATAGAAATTACATCTAATTTTATTGTCATTTTTTCCCAGCAACATTGCTGCCAGCAGTGTTTGCCGTATATTTAACGTTTTCTTTTTTCAGTGTAAGTTATTTATAGCTGTTACTTTAAGAACTTTAATCAGATAAGATTAATGACGAATAGAATGAAACCCTGGATTCTTCTTCTTTTCAACAGTCAAGTATTTTTAGGTACAATAAGTTTCTTAGAGTCCAATTGCTCAAAAACTTTTATTTTACTTATGTTTTGAAGTAATTCAATATTGTACTGGACATGAATATTATTTTGAGTAGTGTCAAACAATTTTCTTACTGTCAGATACTTTTCTAATTTTCAGTAATAATTTTAGAAGTTGGATAACTTACATTTACTATCGTTTATGATAACAATCGAATCAATTATAATAAAAATTGAATTTTGTGTTTAATGTACATTTTGAAATATTAAATACAGTTAATGAAATGAAAAAAAAGTATTTTATAGTTATATTTGAGAGATATTCAGTTAAAAAAAAAAAAAAAAAAAAAAAAAAAAAAAACATAGAGCCAAGTACAGTTAGTCAACAAAATAAAGTATAGTGCTGTTTAACATATAGAAAAAATCCACTTTTATTTAATGTACCTTTCCAGATAAAATGTTTTTATATTTTATTAACTAATGAGTAGTAAAATGCAAATATTTATTTCTGTTGCGTAATGTTTAAAAATACAGTTATTGTATCATTTCTGTAATAAAAATATTTAGTCATGTATTTATACGTATGTATAAATAAGGATTTTATTTTGATTTTTAATGGGTAAAAAAAAAAAAATATTCAGATTACAATATTTCATTTCCAATTATTATTATTATTACAATTATTTTACTTTTTTAGAATTATTTACCCTTTACCAAAATCTAATGTATGCAATTTTAATTAGATTATTATTTTAATTACACAATTTTAATCAGATTCTAACACCACATTCAGTACTGTGTGTTTAATATTTGACCGAGCAATATTTGTTTGGCAATTTCTATACATCAGCTGTAGTTCGATTGAGTAATATGAATAAATATTACTTAAAAAATCAAAGAAATTAAATACAGTAGAGTCTCTCTAAAACGAAACTCCATACATAAAATTTCTCTATATAACGAATTTTTAGTAGGAACGGCGCCTTTTTCGCATGATTACATTAAGAACAGTCTCTACATAGCGAAATATCTATCTCCATATAACGAATTTTTCATAAATTGGTCTTAATTTATTCAGTTTTAAAAAAGCTTCGAAATCATATGGAATCCATTTTTCCATCACTTATCTTTGATTTATCGTTTAGTGCTGAGATTTTTTTCTATGTATATTACTTCTCTTCTTCTTCTTTAAGTCCAACGAGTTCACCCCACCTCCCACACACCTTTCAACATCTTTCTCAAAACAGAGTCAATTGGATTGTTACACATATAATAGAGGCACATAATAGGCACCGAGCAATATTTGTTTGGCAATTTCTATACATCAGCTGTAGTTCGATTGAGTAATATGAATAAATACTACTTAAAAAATCAAAAAAATTAAATACAGTAAGTACATAGAGTTAGTCTAGTTACACAGAGGCCTTCAAATGTAGGAAAATGTTAACTACAATTTTTCATTCCTTGATAAAATTTTAGCCTTCTTTTTATCTTGAGAGCGTAACAATTTTAAAATCAAAACAACAACAAAATACAGATTTCTTCGTCTGAAATTAATGCAAGTCTTCCTCATTTGATTTTCATTAAGCTTTCAAATAAATGTCTGTTCTCTTTTTTGAAACTGCTTAAATAATTAAGAAATAGAATGTTAGGTTAATACTTATAGAGAAACATTTCAAATTCTTAATTAAAAAGATCAAAAATAGTATTTGTTCGAAATTTTCACATTAAATACGATTTTTAACATCATTCTCTATACGTCGAATTTCTCTATATAACGAATTTTTTACTGGAACGATGAATTTCGTTACATAGAGACTCGACTGTGTTTCAATTTATTTGCTTTTTATATACTTTTAAAAATTATGTTATTTAAATTAGATACAATATACATATATTAAAATATATATTTATGTATAACTATTAAGCATGTAACTGCGTATTATCGATAAATCAGTAATGATAACAATGTTTATTAATACTAAAAATATTTCATGTACTACACACAAATTCTACAAATGCAGAGAAATTACATTTAAAAAACATAAACTATCCGTTTATATTTTTCTTAAATCAGTATAAAACTTCACCTTTCACATATTTTTAACATATTTAATAATAGCTTCTTTCGTTATTAAATCATCACTCAGAGATGCATATTGATGCTTTCAGATTTAAAAATAGACATTTTTCTAACAGAGTGGTGATATTGATGTAATAGGTATCGCTATATTATATTGGTGCACTTAGTATAGGACAGAGATTCCAATTGTCTAAAATAAATTACAATAGTAGAACGTTTTCTTCTGTCAAGAAAATTCCCCTTATTTTTTTTTTTTTTCAAATAAAAAATCCAAAGTACTTTTACAAAAAAAAAAAAAAAAAAAGTACATTAGTATGAGTAATTAAATTGTATTTTCTTTGGATAGACAAAGAAGTTGAAAAATGTTGCTATTACAACAATTGTCATGAGAATTTGTCAAAATTAAGCACTCATTGAAAATAAATAAATAAATAAATAAAGTATGACTGTAAAACTCGGCATTTAGAAATTCGGCATCAAAGCAATATTCTCCCTCTATTTTCTTTTGTCTTTACAAGTTAAGTGCTTAAAAAAACAGCCAATTTTTATAAACTAAAAACTTTAAAATAAAAAGTAAAAATGAAAAAAAAAACACTTCTTTTGTATGTGTGTATGCCGGAGGCGATATTTTCTAAACAAATTTTCTGAGAACTACTCCTTCACTTCGCAATGGAAACAACCTTGCAAAATGCATGGCAATACATACGACCGGAACAAATTTTTGACAACATCAATAATGAGGAATAATTTTCAGGCTACACATTTTCTCAATTACACATGGAACGTCTAAGTGTATGAGATGAATGAAGACGCAGAATTTCAAAATGTCTCTAAGTTAAAAAAAATGGATATAAATAATTAGCTAAGCATTGCAAAAATGTAACAACAACAAATAATTCAACGCACAGAAAGATCTCTGACGCTGTCCTTAATGAAACCGAAAATAATGTTACCTGTCTCTCTGAAGAGAGGATGAATAACCAGGAGAAGAAAATGTGTCACTAGAAAAATGCACAAACTTACTGTCACATCTTTTCTGACACTCCTCCCCCCTTAAAAATGGAACAACAACAAACAATTTAACAGACAGAGAGATCACTGACGCTGTGCTCAATAAAACCCAAAATAATGATAGCTGCTTCTGAGAAAAGAGGATGAACAACCACAAGAAGAAAATGTGTCACTAGAAAATTGCACAAACTTACTGTCTATTTTTTCTGACCTCTCCCCTACAAAAATAAATAAAATAAATAAAATAAAATCCTTTCCTAATGGCTTTCCATTCGCGTCTGTGATAAGGATGCGGGTTTTTGCCATTAAATTTTTAAAATTAAATTAATAATAATTTGAGCTTTAATTTATTTTGAGATTTTCATATGATTACACTAGCCAACAAAAAAAATATTTTTGTCAGTTTCCTGGTTCTAGATAGTCAATTCTTACTAATTTTGGGTTGAAAAAAACGAATATGTAAATGAAATTTTTTTATTAGCTCTTGTTTTCAAAATACAATACTGCCCACTGGAGAAAGACATACAAAATCTCACACATCGATTTAAAAGCAAATTGAATAAAAAAAAATAATCCTATGTAATAAATGCAATATAATGGGCTTGTTTCATTAAACATTGTTCATTTTTAAGAAATCAGTGGTTGTTTTAGCCTATTCTTGAAAACTTTTCCTTTTGAATTGACTCTTGTATGTCAACGCTGGAGCATCTCTTGTAACAGTTCAGCAGTAGTCCACCACCATTGACTCACCCGAACGACCCTGATATATGCGTTCCATTACAGAAATATCTTTGTTAAACCTTTAATCGTACTTAACGCTTACAGCTCCACAGGTTTTAAGGGGAAAAAATCAAGATGCAAGTGGAAGAAATGAAGTTTCAGAGACATATTGCAACCAAGGTCATGGTACTTTTGTAGGAGTTCTTTCACCAACTGTTGGTAGTTCTCGGCTTTTCTGTTGCCTAGAAATTTTCGTACCACACCTTTGAAGGCTTCCCAGGCTGCTTTCTCTTTCCCTTCCAAAACTTTATCAAAAGCAGGATACTTCATTATTGTGCTTATTTATGGGTCCACAAAGATTCTCCCTTTAACCTTTGATTCACTCAGTCTTGGAAATTTCGCTCATAGGTAATGGAAAGCCTCTCCATACTTGTTCATGGCTTCATTAATCCCACATTAATGGGCAGGTGTGGAAGCAGAATGTTTTGGATCAACTAGAGGCTCAATTCTCTCCCAGGGATTTAGATTTCTTGATGGCTCTTTGGATTTGTCTTTTATGTAGCGAGAGTTTCTATTTCGACTGTACCACAAACACAGAAAACAGCTGTACTTGGTATAGCCTAATTGCATTCCCAGGAATAAAGCAATTATTTTCCTCACCACAAATCTGACATTTATGATCCTCGTATTTGATTGATTCGAAAAGTAATTTCCCATTCCTGTAAGTTTCCTGCATGTGAACGGAATGTTCAATGGGAATGAAAGGAATAGTGTTGCCGTTGTATAGTAAGACTGACTTCAAACTAAGTTTGGAAGGGTCTATAAATAACCTCCACTTCCGTGGATCATGAGCTATGTTCATGGAATTCATCAAACCATAAACATCAGTACAAACAACCTTATGTTCTTTCTTCTCAAAGAAATGAAGAAGTTTCCTGTGACAAGCCCTGTATTCAGTGATCTTGACTTCTGGTTGGAGTAGATGCCATTGCTTTAGTCTTGATGCAAGAAGCTCTGCTTTCTCCTTTGGCAAGTCAAGATTTTTTACGACATCATTTAATTATGTTTGATTTAGTCTGTGATGCTCATTCAAATCTTCTGCTTAGCCATCTGAGTCATGGGAAGTCCCAGGTCTAATGACTTCTTCTTCTACAGCATCATCCTCTTCAATCTCGTAATTTTGAGGTGTTTCAGGAATCGGCAAATTAGCTTGCATCTGATGGGGACAAGAACGTCGAAAAGATTCTACACAGAGAATGCAGTTGAGGGGAATTACAGCTCTTTGGAGTACCAACTTCCGAACACTCGATTTCCCATGAAACAGCCTTAGTGAGATTCCTCAAGTTGGTCCCTATCATAAAACAAGAGCTAATCTGAACTTTTTATGTTGATTTTCGTGTTTAACAATACAAAATACTTCGGAAATAACTATTTTTGAGCCCGAAACAATTTTGATGTTGGGTAGTGTTATTCATAAACAATCCTACTTCATTTCAGTTTATTGAATGGATTGTTTATATTTTGATTAAAAAAGTTCTAAATCGAATAACTTCAAAAGGAAAAAAAAATTTTTTTAAGGATTTATATCTTTCAACAAAATATTTTTACCTGGATCATCATGAGCCAATATCGTGAGTCCGTCGTCTGTTAACCAGGCAGATACTTGCACATAACTAGAAACTGAAGAAGGCACATGGCAACGAATAAGAGCGGTGTTCCGTGTTGGCACGATGCTGTCTTGCACGCCAACTTCATATACTTCTCGTATAACTGAAAAAAAGTGAAAATTCAAGATGGAACTTTATTTTCGACATATTGTAAAGACAAACGTACTGAAATTTAAATGCATTAAATGTTTTGCAAAGATATGAAAAGAAGGGTATAAAAGAATTAATTTTATTTTTTATTTCCGCTAGTGTATCGTATTAAAACTTTCTGACTTTTTAATATTTATAATATTATAATATTTTTAATATTATAATTTTAATATTTTTATGCAAAATATCCCCATTTAATTGCTTATATTTCGACAACGATTAATTTTATTAAGCTTATTTGATACAATTTGTGTAATTCCAACAAAAAAAAAAAAAAAAAAAAAAAAAAAAAAAAAAAAAAAAAAAAAAATCAAGAATATTAATACTTAAGAAATACGTATATGAATTCCCTAATTTCCAAAAAATTACTGGTAAATGCTTAAATAGTTTAAAAAAATAATTGAAATATATATCACACAATGTATTAATTTGTAAGAATAACAAGTTTTTACTGATACAATGATTTATTTTATTTTATTTGCATACACTGTTAAAAATCTTGTCCTAGTTTGAACCAAATTTTGCTGCTCGATAGCTGCCACAATAAGATGGTGAAATTTTGAACCAACATTTGTAGCTCCTATAGAAGCATAACTGCAATAGTTGGATCGAGATTTTAACAGAAATCTCCAAATGTTGGTTCGAAATTTCAACATGTTATAAAGGCAACTACTGAGCACCAAAATGAGGTTCAAACTAGGACAAGATTTTTAACAGTGTATATTAAAATGCATCATTAATTTAAATAACGCATTCATTTCCTTATTACAGTTAGTAAATTTCATTTAAAGTAATGAATATAAATAAAAATCAGTCTTTTCAATTGGTAGCAAACATATTACGGAATAAGACTTACTTATTTAATTATTAATTTAAATACTTATTTAATACTTGCATTAAATGTAACAAACTTTTTGTGGGCATAATTTGAGTTTTATATGAAAAATATGTTAAATAAAACGAATTAGGTTCCGACTGAAATTGATCATAGGTAATTTATATATGCATATAATTATTTATTTTATTTTAATATTGTTTTGTAGAATGTTGCACTCGTTGTTTAAAACAAATTAGAAACAAAAATGAATAGTTACATTTATTATTTCAGGAATTGATCTTATAATTATCTAAAAATTAGCTTGATTTATTACGATAAGTGAATGCATTTTTTCGCTTTAATTCTAAACAGCATTTATCATTTATTCGAATATCTAACATCATGAGTTCAAGACGATTATTCATCAAACTGAAATTCGTACATAGGTACTTGAATTCATATATGCCATAAACATTTTTTTTGATACAAAATGATGGATTTCACAACTTCGGTTTATAAGAAGAAACAGCTGATGAACACTTTTAGGCATTGGATGCCAAAACACCCGCGCCTGTTCTTCCGAGTTAACAGTTAGGCGACAGTTTGGTCTCCCTTGAATGTATACTAAGCATTAAATCATATTGCTTTTCTTCATAATTTATTTTAATTTCTCAATTTTTTGCCAAATTAGAAGATTCAGCTAAAGAAATAGACTCAGATGCCATATGGTACCACATTGGCGGGATTGCAACAAAATGGCAATTATATATGCCTCACATGATAATCTTGCAATTGTTATTCATTTATTAATAAACTGTTTTTTAGCTTTTATTTTACTTTTTTAATGATAAAAATTGTTTTATTCTATAATTTTTAATTAAACTTTTTTAAATTATTATTTCTTTTTTAAAATAAGAGGAATTAATTTTAAAATATGTATGTAACTAGTATTTGAAAACGGAATTTTCGCCAAATAGGCGTCAGAAAAATAACGCGCCAGTGTGGTGTATATATGACATCTCTACTGATAAATAAACCTCAGTATTTTTATGCTTACCCGACGCAGATAATAAATAGCTAAAAATTGTACTCGTGTTATTTTTTCGTATTTCATAAATTATATAATATATAATAATATAATCCTTTCACTCATTTAATTTATAATACATATTTGATTTGAAACTGAAAAGTTTAAAATTCACTTTTATTCATTTTTTAACTAAAAAGAACAGAAAAAAATAAAAATAATATTTTGAAGCTCCATACTTGCAACGAAGTAACAAACTGTAAATAAATCCAATTTACCACTGCATAAATCTTATAAAACGTACTATATTTTAATGGTACTATATTTTTAATAGTAACCCATAATATGTGTTTAATTTGTATGTTGCCATTAAAAAACTAACACATAATCGTGAGTTTTGTACCACATATGTTAGTGTTATATGTATTTAGGTAATAATAGACGGGTGCCTCGCCAAAGGGGGGGGGGGGGGGTAAGGGGTGACCTCCCGCCAAAAAAATTGCACATACTGTTACAGTTGCCAAATTTACAAACTGAAGGCAAATTGGTTCAAAACTGTAATAAAAACTATCATATACTTTCTATTTCTGAAAGATTTGACGAAAGTTACCAATATAATTAGAAATATTATTAAGATTTTACAAATAAAATCTATATTAGATTTTCTAATTGTGGAAACTTGGTAGAGTTATAAAACTAGTTGGCAAATGCCGAGAACTATTTGTATTTGCTTTTCATTGAGTTGGCAAATACTGAATTTTGACTTGGCAATTTAAGGCTTTCTCCCCTACCAATAATTTTTTTTCGCGAGGGCCTTGATCATGCACAGTTTGAATACATTATTGTAGTTATCAGAAATTGGAATTCTAATTATTTTTGTAATAATTAATATTACAAATCTGAAAGATATGACCCTTCGCAGAAAAAGGTCATAAAATCACCATAAAAAACCATAAGTGCAATCCTATGGTTTTTTACCTATGGTAAAAGTGATTCTATGGAAAACCATATAATCGTTGCGTGTATGGTAATTCTAGTGAAAAACCATATGAACGTTAAGTGTATGGTAATTCTTTATGGTACTATATATTAGAGAATAAAAAGAATACCATCATTGGTGGCGCCATCTTTTAAGAATATTGGGATCCAAGCTTATTAATGCATTTCGACCTTGGGAAGAACTGAGACTCGATCAACGGAACGCAGGAGTGGGAGGCGTGTGTCTTAACCAGCCGGCCATACGGGGATGATGAGCTGTGCTTATAAAACGCTCTATGAATAAAGCGTTTCGGTAAATCATCATTATTTGTTGTTCTAAGTCAAGGGTTGATGAAAGAAGGGTATTTTGAAGGGGTTTTTTTATAAATTGTTTTATAGACTTGTAATTATAAGTTAATTTATTATTTTAATGAATAGAATAAATATCTCAGCAAATATTATTTAGTTATAAAATCCAATTAATAAATGAAAGATCTATTTTCTGTTTATTAAAATTATTTTAAAAAAAAGAAAGTCGGTAATAAGTAATATTTAATTAGACTAAGAAATCATTTGAAAACTTAGTATACAATATATTTTTAATGATTATACTTATGTAACATATTAATTCATTACTGATTAGCATTTTTTTAATTTTAAAATAAAAAAAATATATATATATTATTATTTTTTAGCAATTCTTAACGGAAATTTTAAATCTTTCTTTTAATTTTTAACACTGAAAAGAATAATAGAATTTTAAATATTTTGATAGATTGTAAAATGATTTTTTATTTTTTCTATAATAATTAACGTTTAAATAAAAAAAAACTTTGTTGATGCATATAAAATAAATATAAATGAATATAAAAAACAAAACTAAAAAATATTACTACCATCTGACTATTGGCAAAACATGATTTAAACGTCATTATAAGCATAAGAAAAAACAAAAAAAAATCTTTAATCGCTGTTAGAATATTATAAAATATATGTCATCAAATATATACTTTTGTTAAATCATTTTACTTCTCTCATAGGACTTTTTATTTATAACGCATAGACACTGCTCACATATATGAAATACATAAGAACAAAATAATAACACTATTATTTCATATGTTATCATAATTTGAGATCGATAAAAATATTGGTAGATTTCTTTTTTATTTTTATAGATCATAAAACAATTTCAATCTTTTTAATAATTATTAACTTTTAAATAAAATAAAAATCTTTGTTGTTGCATATAAAATGAATATATGATTATAAAATAACGTGAATTAATTTACGAACTATTTTCTTTGTACGGTGAAGTTTTTAATGTTAATATTAAATTAATATATTATAATATATATTATATTACACATATTATATTAATATACATGTATTAATATTTTGTTGTTAATGTTTTTGAAAGCTATTTCAAAAATTCTTTTGATGATTCAAATATTTGTAAGTCTTTTTTAAAATAAATTCAAAAAGAATTTCTTTAAATAAATATAGGCAATTTTTGACAATTTGTTTATTTTAAGAGGATTCAGGACACATTAAAAAATTATTGAATTAAAATTTTGCAATTTTTTGTAATGATTAAACATTCCATTTTTAAACAAAATCACATGATAAAACTTCTCTATTTTTTCTTTATTTAAAATTTCTTTAAAAAAAGTGGACGGTAATTAAATATTATTGTAACTCAATATAATAATTGCAGAATCTTAGTTTTTTAACAATTAAATAAACAGAAACACCAACATTTTAATTTTGACTTAGCCTTTAAAGAAAACACATTTAAAAATATTTAAAGTAAAAGTTTGAAAAAAAATGATGTAACTCATACTTTAAAAGTTAATATTTTCAAAAATAAATATTTTTCAAAATTTTCTGAATCAAAATTAAAGTAAAGGAATGAAAAATGCGTGTTCTAATTTTAAAGCATTTATGTTTAACGGTTCTTGAGTTATAACAATTTAAATGTAAGAAATCGTGAAAAACCCAAAACGCATACAAGAATTGTTAACCATGACAATCCTTGCTTAAAAACTAGATTCCGGGAAAAAAAAAGCACAATATTTCCTTTTTTAATTATGAAAAAAATGATTTAAATGTCATTATAAGCATAAAAAAATCAGAGACATTTTTAGTTCAGTTTTTAATGTGTCCCGCTTTTAGAATTTTATAGGAAATATGTCAAATATACATTTTTATTGAATCATTTAATTTCTCTCGAATTTTTTTTTATTTTTTTTATTTTTAACGCATTTACACACTCATATATATGAATTATATAAGAATAAAATAATAACATGTTATTTTATGTTATCTTAATTTGAGAACAAGGGATTTTATTCAAACTAGTTATAAGTTAACCTAAGTTGTCGCTAAATAGATTTTGGTTTAAAACATCTAACCAGTGGTGCTGCTACGATTCTATATTTTAGAAGTGCATAAGACATGCATAAGATACGACAAAGTTTCGAGATTATCACATCTTGAAAATATATAGGAAATATTCTGCTTTTTTCCCACAATCTAGTTTTTAAGCAAGGATTGTCATGGTTAACACTTCTTGTATGCGTTTTGGGTTTTTCACAATTTCTTACGTTTAAATTGCTATAACTAAAGAACCGTTGAACAAAAATGCTTCAAAATTAGAAAATGCCTTTTTTTATTCCTTTACTTTAATTTTGATTCATCAAATTAGAAAAAAAATATTTACTTTTGAAAATATTATTTTTGAAATATGAGTTGCATCATTTTTTTTTCAAACTTTTACTTTAAATATTTTTAAATATTTTTTTTAAAGGCTAAGTCAAAATTAAAATGTTGGTGTTTCTGTTTATTTAATTGTTAAAAAACTGAAATTCTGCAATTATTATATTGAGTTACAATAATATTTAATTACCCCCCACATTTTTTTAGAAATTTTAAATAAAGAAGAAATAGAGAAGTTTTATCATGTGATTTTGTTTAAAAATAGACTGTTTATTCATCACAAAAAAATGAAAAATTTTAATTCAATAATTTTTTTATGTGTCCTGGACCCGCTTAAAATAAACAAATTGTCAAAAATTGCCTATATTTATTTAAAGAAATTCTTTTTGAATTTATTTTAAAAAGGACTTACAAATATTTGAATCATCAAAAGAATTTTTGAAATAGCTTTTAAAAATATTAACAACAAAATATTAATGCATATATATTAATATAATATATGTAATATAATATATATTATAATATATTAATTAAATGTTAACATTAAAAACTTCACCGTACAAAGAAAATAGTTTTATATTATAGTTATTAAAAATCTAATATATTATAAACTTTTAAAAGGTATTAAGAATTTACCATGCACCAAGCTTTAAAATACCATACAATTTATGGTACAAACAATTATGTATGATTTTACGATACATTATGCTATGGAACACCATTGAATGTATGGTAAATTTCATTTTCCTATAGTTTTACCATACACCTTGCTCTGAAATACCATATAATGTATGCTGTATATCATTACCCTATAACTTTACATACACATTGCTCTGCAATACCATAGAGCGATGAATGTTTACCATATAAAAAAATTCGTTTGCATATAATGACAAAATTTTTATGAATTTCCAGATAAAAACATGGGTTTCCATAAAAGACTTATGCCATTTTTTGCTAAGGGAGACTATATCTTTTGAATATATAACTATAGAACTGATGTTTGATGTCACTGATCTGGAAATTTAACAGCTTCATATTTGCTACAACTTTCATTCATATTACAATATATATATTCTACTTTTGTCAGAAATGAATAATCACAAATTTAAGAGAGAAAATAAATTTTCAGTAACTTGTGTAACTTGATTTTATTTAAAAAAGGAGGTTTAAACCTTTTTAATATTATTTTGACTGCATCCTTAAACAAAATTTTCTTCTGGCAGACTGATTTTATTGGCAGATGAAAAAATTGGCACGGTAAAGTTACACATAAAAAAATAAATAAACAAAAAAATAAAAATAATTTCTGATTTTTTTTTTTTTTTTTTTTTTTTTTTTTTTTTTTTTTTTTTTTTTTTATAATGTAAAGTAATATAAAATCAAATATTTATAAAAGTGTGTGTGTTATTTGTAACTGTGATTAAAAAATGTAATTTGATTATTTTGGTTTTCATTTAAGTCAATATATTTCGTGAAATTAGTTTTTTATAAATGTCTACAAGATCTCCATTACTGGAAAAGTGCCTAATTAAGCACTCCAGTAATGAACGCCCTTCTTAAATCATTACAAATAAAATGAAATCAAAAAAATAAATGCTATAGTATATAGAATTAATAGTTTTCTATTATTGACAAAATAAAATGTTATTTTTCACGAAAAATGAATAAATAAAAATAAAATAAAATAAAATAAATAAAAATAAAATAAAACAGAAACATAAAAAATAGAGTATGTATTTTTATTAAATGAAACCAGCTATTAGTATGTTCATTTATATTTTCACTGAAAAACAGTGGATCTTTCGAAACATTATTTTTTGCTTCCTGATTGCTTTAATTAAAAGTCTCAACAATAATGCAAAATTGTAAAAAAAAGAAAAAAAACCCGGAAAATTACGAAAAGAATTAATGAAAGCTATATGTATTAATTTTTTTTTAAATAAAACAAAAATATTGAGGGATGTGTATTACTTTCACATCTACGCTATTTGATTTCAAACACTCATGATTAGATAAATCTATAGATAAGTCTTACCTATGTTTAATTTGGATCAATCCATACAAAATGAGCAAAAAAGAAAAAAAAAAGGAAAAAAGGTCGTGGTTCCATATGAACCAATTTTATTAAAACGCATAAATTTAAAGTTAAATTAGAATAAATAAGGAATTAGATGAAATAAGGACACATTTAAAGTTAAGCAGGTTACAATTAATAAACAGCCTTTAAAAATAAAATGCAAAACGTCAACTATTCTATATATGCATTTTTTTTTTCAAAAAATGTACAATAAACTACTATAAGAAGTAAAAATTATTGAAAAACTTTTAAAGCAGAATAAGTTCGCAATTTTGGACAAATGACTTGATTCTGCAAAGCATTTTTTATTTATTGGTTTAGAAGGAATAAAAATGGCTCACAAGAAAAAATAATAAATTACCGAAATTAAATAAAAACTGCAAATAAGATTTTATTGGTTAGTAGCACAATTAACAATATTAACAAATGTTATTGACAGCTCAGTTTGCATTCTTACGAAGAAAAATTGCTGTTAATCGCTTTAATCGCATGCATGTATTTGCGAATTAAAGAAATTATGAAAATATGTTACACTGATTCATACTCACATACAGAAAAAATGTATGAATGACCAATTACATCTGAAATTCTCAAAGTATTAAACAGAACATTATTACCTGTAAGTGAGGACCTTTTTCTGTGCTTAGCATTATACTAATTAGTCGTCTATATCTTACAAATTCTTTTATAACAGAAGCTACAATATTTGGTATAAATTTATCATTCGAAATGTAGAATGAGAAAATAAGATTTTAGTTATTTACTCTCTTACTTTGTAGAAATTAATTATACTTCCTATGCTCATGTTTTATATATGAATGAATAATTGGATTACTTAAAGAAAATTATGGCATCGAAATTTATATTACTTTTAAATCTAGTTTTTTAATGAAATGCTTTTTATACCTTTACAAACTTACTATACTTTTGGATTACAATTCTCAAGAATTAAGCTTAAAAACAATTATTTAAAGCTTTTCTTTATTTTAAATTAATAACATAAAATACTAGTAGAAACATTCCAAATTATAATAATCTTAGATTTTAAATTTTTTATGTAATTTTAAACATTTAGAAAATTTTTGATATTAATCAATAATTTAAAAGAAAAATTAGTTGATTAAAATCGCGATTTAATCCCTGATTTATACTAACCAATTAAATTCGTTGACACACTAATATGTTTGCATAAATGAATAAATATACATATAATGTTAAAAAATGAAAATAAAATCAGTTGTGTAGTTCTGAAGGAATGGGTCTGATCAAATTTAAAATAATAATAACTTTTTTTTCAATTAAAAATATTATAAAATGAACATAATTACAATTGTTGTGTTGGGTTCTTTTTAATAAACTTCTGCTACCGATCATTACATTAATTAATTGCAACTTCTGCTCAGCAAATTAAACATAGTTATTATGGATCAATAAATATTCTTCAGCTTTATTAAAGAATTAAAGTGAGAACCGGGTCAAATTTCCAATCACATGAATCCTGTTGTAGATTTAATTAAATAAATTAGATGCTCATATAAAAAAAAAGAATTAATTAAGTTAAGATTACACCAGTTAACATTAAGAAATCATTAAGATAAACAAACTAAACGACAAATTAAAACGATTAAAAGGATAAACACAAATATTATTTAAGATTCTTTAAAATTTAATGAATACAAATAAACAAGAAAGGACACAGCAAGATTCTCAACCTGACCCAGTCTCAAGTACTAAACCTTGATCTGCAGTAGAACCCAACATTTATCAATGTTGATTCCTGAGATATTAAACTCACACTAACAATTTAAAAATACAAGATTCAGTCTAACATTACAAAAGAGAGAAGAAAGACCCTGAAATCCTTCTTATTTTCAAGAAGGCAAAGAAAGATATAATTTTGAATAAATTAAAAAACTAGAAATAATAAACATAAACACCCCAGAAATCAACAATGATATTTTTGACCAATTTCGTATAGTGTTTAGTATTAAAAAATTATAGTCTTGTAAATTAGTTTATGTAGAGATGGATATAATCCCTATAAAATTACTTTAAATTTATGAGTAAGAAATCAAATGAAATATTTACTTTTCTTATAAACATTTAGAAGAATCTCTACAATTTCAAAAATTATCACTTAATTATTCTAAATCAATCCTGCATTTAAAAATTTAAAACTTTAAATAAAAAAAAACTATTTTAGTCAAGACTAAATGCAACTAGGACTTTAACTATGAGTTAAATGATCACTTAAAAAACTAAACTTCACCACAACATTTTAATAGTGAAAAGAAAACTAATAATAAGGTATGTATTCATCATCTCTAGTCAAGTCTAACATTAATTTCTAAATAAAACAATATGAAGTACACATTCTCTTCCTCTCTTTTTTTTTTTTTTTTTTTTTTTTTTTTTTTTTTTTTTTTTTTTTTTTAACTTTTACTAAACAGAATGAGAGTATAAGACATGTTGAAATAGTATGTATCAAAAACAACTTGTTTTCACATAAAAAAAAATCTCTTTTATTTAATCAAATAATAATCACTCTCACTTCGATGAAAATACCACATATGTTGAAATGAGACTTACTAATAACTATTTCTACTCAATATTAGGTCGACAGTAGTTAAATTGCGTACATTAAATAATGGGCAAGAGCATTTATAAATTAGTAAGATTCTTAGGGATGTAAAACATCCGATAATATGTACACTTATTTATAACAACTTATAACAACATATTGTGAGTGGCTTACCTTCAAGCTCCAAGTAGTATATATCTTTTTTTTTTTTTGTATCACAATATTTTAGATGATCCTGAGATTAGTCGACATTACCGCTTCCCAGTTCATTAAAACTACCATACTAGTCTCTTTTCAAAAAAAGGCGACACAGGCTTAGCACTCAATTCCAGTTCCAAGCGTACAAGTGATTAATGATATCTGTATACATTCTACTGTGTCTCTGGAGTACCCGCAGTTTCACGTCTTCTCGAATTCTGCTAATGCGTGTGCATTATCTCATGTGAAACGCACGAAGTCCTCTTGGGAAGGTCACTTATTCTCAAACTTCCGCAAACTTCCTTGTTCTCAAACTTCCACTATTTCTCAAACTTCCGCATACAGGGGGTCGAAGAAGGGTAAAAATCCCGGGAGAAAAACTACGTTCTCCTAAAATCATTCGGGGTTTTCGTCGAGAAATGAGGCACAAAAACGCACGAATTCCACGTCAAGTCAACAGGAGCGACATTCCAATGTTTTCTCACATCAAAAGGTGCTCTCTAAATTTCGACTGATTTGCATCAATCAAAAAATGCACAGATTCACTTCAGCTTGACAGACACGAGTTGACAACAATTTCATCGCCAACTATCTCGGTGCCAGAACCATTCCAGGACAGTAAAAGCATTCGTACGAACGGGTGTTATTTACGCTAGATAAGGGGATGGGAAACTTTCACTTTCATACACAACAATGCCTTTATTCTCGTGAGAACGATCATAAAATAGAAAAAAGGAAATGTCCAGGGTTTTCGCTACTAAAAAAAAAAAGGAAGACTAATTTTAAATATGAGATACATAAAGCATTATAAAAAGCCGTATTAAAAATATCTTAACAAGAGTTCTTTTTAAATTTGGAATATTAAAATAATTTATACAAAAAAAATATTACTAAAAACAAAAAAAACATAACACAATTTTTCTCTTTTTCACCAAGAGGAGTTTAAGTATAACATTATATTAAAAATACCGTCCTAAAATATTTTTTTAAATGTTATTGAAAATGCTTATCAGTCTGCTGCCATTCATTTCCTGGCAATTGCAAATATTAAAATTTTGCAATGAGAAAATTAAGAATTTAATAAACATAATGGGTATTGCCAATGTAAAGTTATCATTCTTTTAGCAGTTTTGGACCCCCTCCCACTCAGCCAATATCATGCATTATTATACACCCTCCCCCCAAATAATGATATAGTTATCAAAAAGTGTTTTTTTTTACTTGATTTGTTTTGTAGAATTTATTTATTTTGTTCAAATTGATATACAAAAAATGTTACATTTATTTTCGCATACTTGTGTGCTTCAAATAAAGAGAACCCAATCAAATATCACTTTGAATATGAAAAAACTTTATATCAAATAACACTTAAAATAAGTAGTTACTATTTTGTTGCATAATGCATTAAACAGTAATTAGAATCCTGTTGCACTTAGTTTAAACGGAGCAGGGGAAGGGCACATAATAATTCTTACGAACGGACCAAATGAACGACGTTCTTTTATTTTTTCTTTCTCTTTTATTTATTAGTAAAATTAAGCTTCATTTCAAATAGATTTCTCATATGGTTTTTCGAACATGATTATATACGCATACATATGTGAAGAGGAATATACATGTCAAACGTTGGGGTATGCCATATTTTAGAATCAAATAATTTTAAATAATTTGTGATTTTATTAATAGCTTTGTATTTTCATAAAAATAAATAGCAGGCTTAAAACGATGACATGCTACTTTGTACCAAAAATATGTTATCGATAAAAGAAACATATTTGATTGGATGAAAAATCATCAGTATCAAATAACGAATCCTCCCTCACCCTGGATATATCTTACGATACCATATGCCAGACTCTCCCCCCCCCCCCCTAAAGTGATAACATTATATTTGAATAGCACGTAACCTTTTTTTTCATAACCTTGATGTATAATTTTATACAAATACTTTTTACCCTAATAACTATTAAATAAAAATAGAGAATGCGTATTAATTAAAAAGGAAATTGATTTCAAAAAATAATCTGTGACAGATTGCTTTTAATGAAACGCTTGTAATTTGTTCATTATTGTTAAAAATGGTGGAATTTGAGAATGCACATAGATGTTCTAATATAGCTTAGTTTATAATTCTGTGAATTTGTGGTAAACATATACACATAGTATATATTTAAAAATGGATTTTGCAATTAAAATTGTTCGACAGAGAATAATATTTCTTTTATTTAATAATGAAAAATATACACATAAACAAACATATTTTTAACTAACACGAATTTTTGTATAAAAACATTTCATATTTATTTACTTAGAAGGTGTCACAAATAAAAAATAAATTAAAGAGTTGACATGTTTCGGTTCATTAATAAGAACCGTATTCATAACATAATTATTAATGAAACGAAACATGTCAACTCTTTAATTTATTTTTTATTTGTGACACCTTCTAAGTAAATAAATATGAAATGTTTTTATACGTGAATGAAAAAAAGGTGAAATGATTTTGTTTTAGTTTTTTGAAAAAACGAAAGCTAACAACAGTTTTAACAACGAATTTTTGTTGTTAATATAACTTTATTTTATTATTATATCTTTATGTAGCAAAAGGAGAGTTTGGCAGAAACAGTAAATTAAAGCGTATAAATACATTTTTTTTCAATAAAGCTACTATTTTCAAACTTTTAAATAAAAAGTACTTTACAAATAAGAAGAAGCAAAAACAATGCACATAATGAGATATTTTTATTTTGTGATAATTTTAATAAAAATTGAGCTTTATATACTTTAGCATAGCACATAAGTTGAAATTTGCATATATTTTTTCTCCTTCATTTCTGTTACATAAAGTATAAATTCACGATAATAAGGAAAAAAATTCTTTTTCTTAACACTCATTTCTTCTTTTGCATTAAACCCATGCACGTTATTGTTGTAGCTATTTCATCATTCTGGAATGTAAGATTATCTTCGTTTTTAGAATCAAAGACTATTGAAGGATTTATGTGCGCTGTAATAAGAATACTTTAAGAGCGATTTCCGTATTACAGATCTTTTGTTTGAGAAATCCTAGTTTATTTGAAACAACACGCGAAGATTTTATTTAAATTTGAATTTCGATACTGAATATATGATGTAAACACGTAACAAATTGCACAAAAAAGGAAGATTTATTCAAAGTAAAATAAAATGTATTCCTTGATTGTTTTTGAATTGGCCTGAATACATAGTAAATGGATAAATATTCAGTTCAGCAATACTTTATTGTACTGTGAAAAGCATTGATTTGTTTCAACGGATGCATTTTTTTTTCAATGAAATTTAAAATCTGAAAAACAAAGTATTTTTTTCTGCCTGTGTTTAATGTGGAGCATTAACATTATTCATTTTACAAGCACATTTCTTATACTTTACATTCATTTTTTAAATCACTATTCTCGTATTTTATCGAGTATATCTGCATGCATATGCCTCAAAATGAAAATAAATGCATTATTTATGTAATACTTTGAAATATTTAGATAACAAAATATTTTTTGTACTTTTATTCATTTTGTAAAAATATATAAAGCATTCTTAAAATAATATTTATGTTTTTTTTTTTTTAAATGCACTATTTTATTCATAAATCATTTATTAATTAAAAAATATTTAATTAAATAAAACATAATCTTTTCAATATTTTAAAAGAAAAAGATGTTATTTTATTTAGTTATTTTTTTAAACAACTTAACTTTAAAAAAATTGTATTTATAAAGGAGTGTTATAGTTTATGAATTATAACGAGAGTTATTTTTTAAAAAATGTCTAAAAGCAAGAAGAAAAATGCAGTAGTCTGAATAGCATTTATATGCAAAGTAATATATTTTTTAATAATAATATTTATATACCTTTCATTATCTTAAAACAGTGATCTGGAATGAAAAAGTGTATTTTTTATTCTTTTTATTTCTTTCTTTCTTTATTTAATTTTAAGAGACTTAAGATTTGAAAACTTGATGTACTGATTAAACAATTTTTTAATATCATGAAATTCATAATTTCTCATATATACTTTCATTTGTTTAGAATTTTAGGCTCTTTTCACGATACACAACTGCAAATTATTCTTACTTTTGTTGAAAGATTAACTTTTCTTATCTGTTTATTCACGAAAAGTATTTCGAAAAAGTATATTATTATCTTTGCTCAGGAATTTAGGAATTTACCATTAGCAAGTCTTTTTAATTTTGTCATATTTAATTATATAAACTTTGCTCTTTCTTTACATTTCGCATGTTAGGCAATCGTTTGTATTTTTATTACTATTTTTTTAAGGTTCAAATTACATGCGCATCTTGGTATATCATATATGTGACGTAAGTAGATAGGGAGCCAGTGAAAACGTCGTAACATGATTATGTTTTGTTATAATAAGATGCTTTCTCCGTCTTCGTCTGGAGTCGTGTCTTAATCAAAGAAAAAATACATTGACAGGTTCAAATTAGTTTATTAATGCAGTCATATTATCGTAAAAATTCTCTATTTTTTCGGCAAAATGACTTCAATTGAAAATAATAAGCGTTCTATACTAAGGATCAACCATCCGTCATAGCTTCAAGACAACTCGCTCAAAACCGACTACTATATATATATATATATATATATATATATATACACTATATTGCCATTGATTATTGGACACTTGCGATTTTAGACATTTTACTAAATATCTAGAAAAATACATGAGGAATCATCTCGAAACTCTTAGTGTATAAATATAATTGCATACGCCATACATCGCCGTGAAGATTTTTTACCGAAACAACATAGGGGACCGTCAACAAATTAAAAAAGAATGAATATCTTTTGAATAACCCTGTCAAAACTAATGTAGCAAAAGTGCTCAAACTCTAGATTATGATTGAATGCCTTATTGTAATACACTGTGTTCATTTTTATGCAAATAGCATGCATACTCGCAGAGTAATTAAGGTTTTTATAAAAATGGTCCCAAATTTTTTAAAGTTTTTTCCTTATAATTTTCAGAGTTCTTAATATAAAATAATATTTTATTTTCAGAAAATAGGACAAACAACATTGCAGACAGTACCCTGTAATCAGAATTAAAAAATAATAAAAATTGTATGAAAAATAAGTAGGTTTACTAAATATTTTTTTACTGCGCATGCGTGAAAGATATCAAAATTTCATTTGGATATTATGTTAGCTAAATGAATAGAGCAACTTTTGTAAATGTATCAAAATGATAGCTTGAAAATTCTGAAAGTAATCGTCTATAGAAAAAGGAAAAAATCCGTTGTTTCCAAAATGAAGCAAAAAAATGAGGGATTTTATATAAATGTAGTAGTACATCCCGTATTGTGTATTCTATATTGGCACTAATCAATGAATATATGGATACAACCCCTCTTGTTTTTGATTCATTTTGAGAAAAGCGGATTTTCAACTAATTCAATTGACGATTATTTTCAGAATTTTCAAGTTATGATTTTGTGACTTTCACAAAAGTTGCTCTATACATTTAACTAACATAATATGCAAATAAAATTTTGGTATCGTTGACGCATGCGCAGTAAAAAATTATTTAGTAAACCTACTCATTTTGTACAGAATTTTCATTATTTTTTAATTCTGATTACAAGGTACTGTGTGCAATGTTGTTTGCCATATTTTCTGAAAAAAATATTATTTTATATTAAGAACTCTGAAAATTATAAGGAAAAAACTTGGAAAATTTTGGGACCATTTTTATAAAAACCTTAATTACTCTGCGAGTATGCATGCTATTTGCATAAAAATGAACAAGGCGTATTACAATAAGGCATTTAATCATAATCTAGAGTTTGAGCGCTTTTGCTACATTAGTTTTGACAGGGTTATTCAAAAGATATTCATTTTTTCTAATTTGTTGACGGTCCCCTATGGTATTTCGGTAAAAAATATTCACGGCGTTGTATGGCGTATACTATTATATTTATACACTAAGAATTTCGAGATGATTCCTCATGTATTTTTCTAGATATTTAGTAAAATGTATAAAATCGCAAGTGTCCAATAATCAATGGCAATATAGTGTATATAATATATGGCAGTCGGTTAAAAAGTATGCAACAAATATGTTATATGGGTAATGCCAGTATTTAAATGCTACTCAAAAACATAGATCTTGTATTTTTTTAATTATTATTTTAAAATATATTTTCACAAAAGAAAGACGTAAATATCAAACAGAAGCTTTTTATAGAGTTGATATAATTTCTAATGAATTATAAATATGTAATTAATAGCGTCAGGCATATTTGTTGATGTTTAAAATAGTTTGAAATCGCCATAAAATTGCGTTCTAAATTTCAGGCAGATTTTGAAGTGGCTTTGTTTAATAATACCTAATATTTAAAGATCTGTTTTATAGTATTGTTTCTGACATGTCGCTTCAAATAGGCGGTAAAATGCTTTTTAATGATTGCTTTTATTTCCATCTTATTCCTTTTTTAATATTATCACATTAATGTAGATTTTATGTTTCCGTTTTTTTTTTCAATATTTTATGGTGATCCACCTATGCTCATAGGTGGCAGCATTATCCAGCTGTAAGCTTTAATTTCGTATTTATAAGACCGCAGTTGTAAAAGAAAAGCTGGTTTGTTAAAAAATTGTTGACTAAGAATGAAGTAGTCTCGAACAATAATAGGACTGCAACAGAGTGCACGGTTTAAGCCTACAACTGACTGTTATAGACGTCAGCTGAAATATTAACTCCCTATCACTTGTAACCATTTTCTCAATATTGCGCAATTTTTTTTTTTTTTTTTTTTTTTTTTTTTTTTTTTTTTTTCTGGCGCAATCAGGATAACCACTTTTTTCTTCGTCAACAACTTCTGAACTGCCTTGCTCTTCTTGTACAACTGATGTCGCATGAATTCGAAATTAACATCTTTTAGCTGGCTAATGCTGTAACCTATGAGCATATTTCGAAATAGTTCACTACTAATTTTGTGACCTACTTACTGACTTTTCGTTGTAATATTTTTGTATTAAGGGTGTCCGGGACAAATTTTAATATAATTTTTATGTATTGAGTTAAAAGTTTGGTTTTCTTGTGATGGTTAACTATAGTATATAAAAAATAACATAATAAAAGTTCTCTGATTTTTTTTTTTTTTTTTTTTTTTTTTTTTTTTTTTTTTAAGGAATAATTGTTAAAACTCTAACTATTATTCGTTGAAGTTTTTTCTCTTTAAATAAACAGAAATACATAAGTTTTATATTTGATGCAGCATTTGAAAATTATGTAAAATTACCTAAAAAATAAAAATAATTAAATTAAAAATCTTTAAAAATGCTGTGTAACTTTCAAAAAATCCTAATTTCGAAAGTAAATATCTTTTTTGAAATTGGTTTAAACAAAATTAAAGAAAATTAGCTAAAAGAGACATATTCCAAGTTTTGAACCTTTATCTGTAACCATTGTTAAGTTAATACAATTTAAGTGCGAGATGTCATGAAAAACGCATCTTGAAGAGAAACACATTTCAACAAGAAGTTGTTATCGTGACAATCATTGCATGAATTCTGGAGTTTGAAAACAAACCGACACGAAAAAAAGTAATATTTTCCGTACCAATTAGTTTAGAAATAGGATTCAAACGTCATTTAAATCTCAAACGATTAGATACATTTTTTGTGCAATAATATTATTTTAGAAAATTTAGAGATTCTTGTGTCCTGGACTTCCTTTAGTCAAATTATGACTTAAACACGTAATTTTTTTTCCAAGTTGTTAAATTTTAGAAAATTGTAAAATGTTGTCGTTACTCGTGTTTCTGCCTATTGCATTAAAAAATATATTTATACATATATTTTACATTTCATTTATTGATATGAATATGTTAAAATAAATAATCTCTGTACAATTTTTTGTGCAATATACAACAAATTCCAGAATAGTTCATATGTTAAGCCCAGGAAATTAGACAAGCATCAATATATCAATTTACAGAAAGTATTGTATTCTCTTATTCTAAAAATATGTAGACCAATACATTATGTGCCAATAAATCATGTAAATGGCTGCTAGTTATGAGATTACATTTCAAATTTCCCTTGAGGTACTACATAATGTATCAACATGAGTCAATGTCAGAAAACGAAACTTCGTTACTTAACATGCTTTAACAGTATAAATAACGAAAGTAAATAGATTGTATAGTTTTAATATGCATTGAAACAGAAAGTTCGATGAAGGAAAAAGGAATATATTCAGTTATTTTTATTATTTATTTATTTCTTTATTTATTATGGAAATATTTTATGTCTTTTAATTTAATCATATGAATTGAAAAAAAATGTTCCAATAGGCAATTATAAATATTTAAAATTGATTTAAAAAAAAATGCACAACAACACGTACAAAATTTAAATACTGATAACATAAAATAATTAAAATTAGTTTTGGAACTTTATATTATGTATATGGAAGCCCTCACATTGGAATAAAATCTAAAAGTACTTAAAAAATATATTCTAAGAATAGAAGTTTTGCATTTAATAAAATAACTGAATTGAATACGAAAGAGATGAAATATTTTATTGAAACATTAAAATGCGACACCTTTCAATATTTTTTAAAATAATATAAAGTTGTTTTGAAAATTCATGTTAATAAAAATAAGAATTACATAAAATTCAAGGAGTTTACTTTCTTTTGATGTGTGATGCATTTACAATATCAGACAAGGATTAAATTCAACAACGTAAAAAAAGGTTGAGAAATTATTTGAACAAAACAGTATTTTAAACGACATTTGAACATCTAAAACCTATATGTATTGAAAAGATTTTTTTTATGTTACTTTATTTAAAAAATCCAAAACTCGACGTATTCTTTGAAATGAAGAAAACTAAACTTAGTAATCTATATTTAATTTTAAAATACTACATAATACAACTACTTTTTTACCCCAAATATTTATACAGTATGAATAGGGTGTTCGTGAAAACATTGGTTCATTTAAAGAATCTAGTAAATAAAAGACATGTGTAAAGCTTTCATATAAGAAACAGCTTTTAATACATCCATATTAAGTAAAATTATGCTAAAAATGCCCGTCACTATTTAAATTTCTCATGTTTTAGAGTTTTAATATGCAAATCAACTAAAAAATTCAAAGAAGGAAAATAAACTTTATTTCAAATATTTTTATTAATCATTATTATTATTATTATTATTATTATTATTATTATGGAGATATTTTATGTTTTTTAATTCAATCATATGCATTTAAAAAAAAATCAGAAAAAACAATACTAAACATTTAAAATTGATCATAACTGGGAAAAAAACGCAAAGCCAAATGTCTAAAACCTAAAAACTGATAACTTAAAAAACTAAATTTAGATTTGGAGCTTTAAATTATGAATATATATTTCCTCAGATGGATATAAAATCTAAAATTACTTAAATATTCTTTTTTAAGTGTAGGATTCTAGCATTTAATATTAAATCTGTACTGAGTACGATAGAGATAAAAGATTTTAACAAAACATTTAAATATAGAATCTTTCTGTATTTTTAATTTGAAATAAAGTTGTTTTAAATTAGAACATTTAACTAAGGACGAAATTCTAATAAGGCTAACATAGAAACAAAACAAATATTTAAATAAATTTATTGAATAATTATTCAGCTGCCATGTTTTTTTAAAAACAAACCAAAACTCATAAAATAGAGTTTCTGTTTCTCATGACCTGTTTCTCTGTCTCTCATTCTTGAGGTTTCTCTTTACTTTCATGATTTATGCATTTAAAAAAAAGCCAATTTATTAACACTTGAGTACATTTTAAAATAATGAAAAAAAATAAAATGTTAAATGTTAAACACATATTATGATGTATTTGCATAAACTTTGTGAATTTTGTATTTGTGTGTACATCACTTTGTTTTGTTTTATTATTGGATACTAAATCTTGTTCTATGTAAGTTTCCGAATACATATAATAGGTAAACTAAAAAAACTACGTTAAAAGTAGCAAAAAAATTAATACCGACATTCCGTGTATTGACCGAAAAATATTTCTTCAAGTTTTTATCGTTTCATTTATATAAATCAAATACATAGTACATTCATTTAAAATTTCCTTTTAAAAATACAAGATGATCGCAAATGTATTTTTTCCCCTTTTAATACGCATTTTTATTTACAAATCGTAGGGTAAGGCTTGTAATTGTTTTAAAATCGAAAACAAAATTTTGACAGATTTATACGTTTTAGGCACTGGGGATCCCGAAATTACATATTTTTATGGAAACAAAATACTGTCCGTCTGCTTGTGTAACTGTAAACACTGTAACTCCAAGCAAATGGAAAATAGAGACTTTAAATTATCGTGTGTTTAAAATGCAATAATGAAAAAAAAAAAGGCCCATTAAATATATGTAACCTCGATTATACGGAGTATATTTTCGGATTCACGAAATATTCGTTCTGATAAACATTACATGAAAATTTTCTAAATTGCTTATTTAAAGGAGTACAATTAAAAGACAATAAAAAAATTGCATAAAGAATGGATTCCATCTGGTTAATCTAGTTTCCAAGATATCTGTAATCTTTTTTTTCCACATTTTCCATTTTTATGAAGATGTATTTCATTCAAATTTCAATTACAAAATATACGTTCAAAGATACATTTAAATTGTAAATGAAACTCTTAATCCGACGCAATAAACTGTTATATAATATGATCATAATTTTTGGAGTTACAAGGATGCTTTAATTGCGCAATTCAATTTAATTATTTTGATGATAAAAAAACTATCACCAATCCATAAGCCAATCATGTCTGGTGCTGTGTTCGAACCCAATCGCGGCTGTCGACCTAACCGTTCGGAGTTTTCGTGGTTTTCTTCTAACCTTACGTAAATATGGTTTAGGTTCCATTAGAAAGACACCCACGAAGGGACCCCTCCGAGCCTATATCCCTAGCGTATATATTCAGCAGACAAAAATAAACCAAACCAAACCAAACCAATCATGGCTTATTGTAAATGTCACGTACACTTGATACTATAGTGGTTACAAGTATTTGTTATGTTACCAAGTGTATTTTTTTTTAAATGTATATTTTTAATTCGACGTTTTATTTGAATTTTTATTAATATTTTACTGATTTATTTGTTCTTCCTTTATTTGAAATAATGATTATTTCAATATGTATAATTCACCAGAAGTTTGGCGAATGATATAAATTGTCGAAATGGGTCGACGGAATAATAAATTAGTGCACGTTAGTCAGCAATGGAGCATTAGTATGTATTAAACATATCGAAATATGCATTTAAGTTTTATTTTTTAATTACAATGCATTTTATAAACACATTTTATAAACACAAAATTTTACAAAATTCGTGACTTATACTACTTAAGTATATCTCTGAGAGGAGCGATATCAGTTCATTTGAAATACAATTTAGGGGTCGACCATGCATTTACGCATTATTAAATCTCGATCAAAGACAATATTATAACTTTTAGATATAAAATAAAAGCGTATTGGTTTTTGCTTTAAACTTCTTTGATATATGCTAGAAGTCTGCAATATCTCGAGCTTGGCGCCAGCCTCGTAAGTGATACGACCCATTGGCCGAACCGTCTTATTAAACACATATTAAAAGTGTTATTAAATTAAGTGCTATTAATTAAACTCTCATTAAAATTGTTTTAAAAACAATCAATTAATTCAAACATATCAAAAGTCCTTAATAAATGACAATAGTGTTTATCAAGAAGAATTGTTAGCTATTCATGACGCAATAATCTGGGCAAATTCAAGCAATTTTCAAAATATATTAATTCAAACAGACAGTTTATCAAGTCTACAAGCCTTAAAAGACATTAATACAAGATATATATTAGTATCCTCAATCATAATACTATTACAGAAAACTACTAAAATTTTTGTTTTCAAATGAATAAGAGGCCACACGGGCATAAAAGAAAACGAATTAGCGGATACCTTGGCAAAAGAAGCTACACAAGAATCATCACAAATAGAATCAAAATTCTATCCATTACCGCATCTTTAGTAAAAAGAAAACTAAAGCTAGATTCGCTTCCACACTGGCAAAACTATTTGGACTCTGCAGATACCGGCAGATACTCATAAACGAATTTCTACCGAAAATTTCAGGAGACTTTTTACTGTTTCATCAAAATCTATATTTATTCGCTACCAATCATGAAACTCTTTCTTCATATCTAATTAAATTTGACAAAGTAGATTCTGACCTGTGTACTTGTGGGAATAGAAGTACCTCCTTGCATTTCATGTTAAATTGTCCATTAACGTCAATTTTTCATCTGCGAAAGCCATCAAATATGAAATTAAATGAGTGGTTTTCATATGTATTGAAATGTCCGAAATTAATACAGAAAATAAATTACTGCATCACCCTCATTGAAAAGAATCAGTATCTATTTCAACTTGCGCATTAGCAAGCTTATCAAATCATATGTCTGCTTAAACATTTCTAAAAACATTTACTCTATCATACTTATGATAGTTGAACTTAGTTGAACTTAGTTGAACTTTCTAAATAAAAAGTGCTTCTGAAATTTTATAGACACTCAAAAACTCTTAATTATCTTAATTAACTCTTATATTTTAAACTTTGAAATTTATGCATTTTAATATTGTAAAAAAGCCCCGAAGAAATTGGGCAACCATTTGTGAAACAATTGTACTTTTTTTTCTTCTTAAATAATAATAAATGTTAGGTGGGGCTTTTTGAGCTCAAGCCGTATTTTAGGCCTCCCCAGATAACTGAATCTGAATCTGAATCTGTCTTAAAATCTTATTGCCGCTGGCAACAAGTTTTGTAACAATAGTAATAGCGATAATAATACTTCTGTTAATGGCATCATTGGAAATATATTTTAATAAATTACACCGAAATATTTTCAAAAATCTACTTTTTACTATTCAGCTTCAAAATTTATGATGGTTTTAAACCTATTTTTATTTTCTTCTATCTTTACAAGAAGACAGTATTGGAGTCATGAAAATTTTGAATTCCTTGTTTTCGAGGGATTCACACGTTTTAGGGCTCAGAGATATCGAAAAACATGTTTTTACAAAATGTCTGTCTGTGAGTCACTGCTACTGTATCTCTGTATATGACATAAATTTTGTGAGCGCTCTATCTCAAGAACTAATCCACGTAATTTAATAAAAATTATATTTACTTAGTCCTTGCTATAAATTGGTACTGATAAGTTTTTGGTGAGAATCGCTTAACAGGTGGCCCTCCTGTACAGGCTTTTGTGCGATTTCCGCAATAGCTGTATCTCCAGAATTATACGCCTAGTGTTCCGAGTAATTAGAGGCACCTTTCACGCATCGTGCAATAGCAATTTTAACATGAAAAATATGAAGTTCACAGGGCCAAAGCAATGAAAAAAATTGAAATCGACGTGATAAAAAAATGAGGTTTAAATCAACTGACGCATTAAAATAGTAATTAAAGAAGGTCAGAATGGCAAAACTTAAACAAAATCTGAAATCGAAACTATACAGAACGAAGTTAATCACCTAGAAACTTTTAAAAAGCATTTAAACATTAGTAGTCCATCTTTGTTTAAAACTAAATGCACTTTTCTGCATCAAATGTTTTTATTTCAGTATTTCTCATTTTTAAACTGGCATAAGTCAATAACCGTCGGTTTTGGTAACAGTCTAGCGAGTTTAATAGTTTTTTAACATCCCTCCCCCCCCCAAAAAATGCCCAACGCGGCAAAAGAAGTTTTCACCTCAGAAAATTTACTTTAAAAAAATGATTTTTATACAAAAAATTACATCTCTTTTATATTGCTATTTTAAATGCTTTTATTATAAAAATAATATTTTAAATGCTGAATCAAAATTGAAAATTAGACATTTTCATTTAACCAAAAGAAAAAAATTCAACGCGACAAATAATATTTTGAGTTACAACAATTTGAATTTACTCAAATTTTTTTGAAAAACAATATTTTATTAAGAAGTTTGATGTTATAATGCTTAAAAATTATATGTTTAATCATCACAAAACTTTCAAAATTCTTACTCTGTAAATAAATAAATAAAATAAATGTTTCCTTGACACATTACCGCAACATTGTTTCTTGAATTACACTCATTTCAATTTGTGTCTGATCCCTTGAAATCTCACAATTTATTAAAAGTGCCATGACTCTCTGAGTTTTGAAGGTATCGAGATGAATTTTTTTTTTTTTTTTTTGCTCAATTCAGGAATGGATAAGGAAAATTTTTCTGATTGGAAGTTTTTTCCTCAAGGAGCTGTATAAAAATTTTATTTTCGGAATTTTTTAAACACCCCCCCCCCCCCATGGAGTTGCATCATATCTTATAAAAAAATCACCTTTTTTTATGAAACTTTAAAGTTGGAAGTATGGGTCTAGGGGCAATATTTAAGGTGATAGCCTATTGTTTCGATATTTCCCCTGTTTTCGACCCTGTATATGATCAAGAATAGTCCAAAGTGTGGAATAACCTTTATTTTGTCCACATCAGATGGTAGCTTGTTGTTAAAAAAATTGTTTATGCGATTAAGGCAAAATTTACTTTTATTACATTTAGTGAATGCTTAAAAATATTAATAAAAAGAAAGTTGAAGATTGATAAAATTAATTAATTTAAGCTCATTTATCTGCAAAACACTGCAATAAAATATATTTGAAAAACTTAATTGTATACAAAGTATATACGCCATAAAATATAATATTTTAGCTGAAAATAAGAAATTTATTTTTTCTTAATATTTCTTGCATTGTTATAATGATAGTTAGATTTTAAATAAATATCTTTCTGTAATAAAAAATTGTACAGTAAAGGGTTGATAAGAAACAGGTTTTAATGTATTTGCATTAAGTTAAATTATTCTCGAATGTAGATGTCACTTTTTTCCTAGGCTAATTTTCTAGTTCACATGAGTAATACTATAAAAATGTGTATTTATGAAAATTTCGTCAAGAATGTGTAATATTCTATAAATTATTGCATTCGTATAAAATTTTGAAATTTTATCTTTAGATATGTTTCTGAATGCCGCACATCTTGAAAAAAAAATTCCGTTGTATTTCATTTATTTGTATAAATTTGTTAAAATACATCTATGGATCTTCTTTCAGCATAACAAACAATTATTTCATTTATAACTAATATCGTAAGCCATAGGAAATTAAACAAGCCTCATTATATAATCGCAAAGATTCTATTTTATTCACTTATTCTAAAAATAAATATGATAATGCATTTTGGTGTCAATAAATCATGTAACAGGCTGAAGAGTAAAAGTATTATATATCGAATTTCCCTTGAGATGTTACACAATATATCAACACATATCAAGACAGAATAAGATATTTCTTCAATTAATTTCTATTAATAACTGAAATAAGGAAAATACATGTATTACATAACTTTGTTATGTAATGAATCAGAAATTAGAACAAAGAAAAAACATATTATTGAAATTATTTTTATGAATTTCGTTTTTTCGGGGAGTGGGGGGCATCTTATCTCAATTCAATCAGATGAATTAAAAGATATTCTGATAAACAGTTCTAAATATTTGAAATTGTTCTATACACTAAAAGAATTGCACAGCTAGTTTTCTAGAACATATATAGTGGTGGCGTAACATAAATAGAATATGTTTTAGGAATTTATATTATATAAATGTTAGCTCTAAGGAACATATAAAGCCTAAAATTACTTTCTATCTATTGAAATCTAGCATTTAAAAAAGAGCTGTATTAAGTTATGCTAGGATGAGAAATGTTTCATTAACATTTTAATACAAAACTTTCCACTTGAAAAAAAAAAAAAAAAAAAGATTTTTTTTCCATTATTTATTTTTTTTTCAAAGTGCATTTTTTGACTTCACGTGATAATTTAAAATTTTCATAGATAATACTTCGCTTGTTTTTTTCTAAAACTATTCGCTAGAAATGTTTCATTCAAATTTAATTCCACTCTATTAAAAATACAGAACTTTTGAACTAACCATTTATCATTTCAAAGAAAAAATATGTAAGCTTTAGTTGGAAATTTTACTTTCTGAAACAGAGAAGTTCCAGAAAAAACAATTAAAGACTTTATTATATTGTTTATATATATATAATGATTTTTGTAGCTTTTAAACGCACGCGTATGACACCTCGAATGCTCTAGATCTTTTAATAAGACGGTTGTCTTATACAATAAATTATATTTCGGCGCAGTCTCTTGCGCTGTTTATTAGCTGTTGACTTCTTGTCTCTTGAGGTGATTCCATTTATTCATGGAAATAAATATTTATTAACTAAACTATAAACAAACAAGTTCTTCAAATTTAGTTAAATTTTTGATTAGGATAAAAATTGCACTGAATTAATAATAAATAATGCATGTTGAGAAAAAGAGGTTTAAATACACAGGGTTAGAAAGAAATAAGCTGTCCATTTCAGAGAGCTCTAAAATTTTTTCAATTGCTCTAAATGTAATTATATTTTTCCCTTTATTTCAAGTTTTTTAACAGATTCACATGTAAATTTAAGAGGTCATTCTCCCACATTTAGATAAAAACTTTTAAAAACAAAAAATATACGTATAGTGCTCTGAATTCATAACAGCATCTTAGCGTATTTTCTGAAACGATCAGATGTACTTTTAAGATACATATATAAAATATTAAAATATTAAAATATTAGAATAGAAATTATTCTTGGAAAATTCTTAGCTTTTAAATAATTTATTTTATTCCAATAATACTTTTCTTAATAATAGATGGCAGCACCATAAGTATATAATTTAATAAATATGTTAATCATATAGATGGCAGCACTAAAATATTTTTTGTGCTTGTACTAGAAGTTGTAGTATCATATTCTAGTTAAATAACTAATACAGTTATATTAATGATTGTTCAAAAATATAATACCTCTGACAGTAGCAATTATTTTTTTCTTAATGCAGTATGAATGTTATAGTATAATATATGATCTACTAATTTTTATATTTATTGTTACAATTTTGATTTTATTATCTATATGACTTATACTGTGACTATAACCTTAACTGTTACAAAGACACATGTAATTTATTTCTACTTTAACTCTTAACTGAGATTCACTTGAACTACACATCATGTTAGGATATTGGTATGGTAAATATTTTAGTATATATATACTTTTTAAGAAATATTATATTATTGGTATTATGTCATATTGTTTTTATCTTCTTCAATGAATATCCGTTTTCCTAATTCGTAACTGTAAATGATTTCCAACCATTCAGGTGCATTGTGGGACGAATATCTTAGCTTTTAGCACGTCCCAAAACAGAAAAGTAGTTGGATGCTTTTGCTTTTTCATTAAATTATGCACCCCTGATGAGTAGTTTAATGAAAAAGCCTTCTAATGTCCATTTATCCATTTATATTTTATTATTTTGGTAATCTGCCTTCTATTTCACTTCACCTGTATTCAATAAGATGATTGTAAAAATACTGGTTTTATTGGTTCATTGTATGGTGTTATCTGAATTACTTTGTTTATATTTATAAAAGTATTTACATATATATATTAAATTAATTGCGGTATGTTCCCAACAGTCTATTTTAAATTTTTATAAGCCCAATTTCTTTTTCATTCATTACCTGTATTGATGATTTACATATTGTGTGATTGATAAAATATTAGAATAACAAATGAATAATAGTTGAATAATATTACATTCAATTTTACAATATCAATATTATTATATTTTTCGGTGCGTTTCGAATTATATAAATACCCTCCAGTCCGTCGATCCCTTTGGTCATCTGCCAGCATATAAGAGAGCACAAACTAAACAAACTAACCGTTTGAAATTGATGCATAATTTTGTCGAATAATTTCAAATTTTATGAAAATTAGCAGCCTTATTACGGGGACAATCAAAAGCATTCAATTGCATTACGGCCAAAGGAAAACAATTATTTCAAGTGCATTTTACACTGTTTCGAACATAGTAAAATTCATATCCATTGATAATTGATAGATTATGTAAACCATATCTAAAAATACATTTGGCAATATCTGTGGTGCAAAAAGTTTTCTTTATTAATATAAGATTCATATTAATAAAGAAAGATAATTCTAAGATTCAATTCGCTTATTTTCATCATTTCAGTTTATTTCAGTATGTGGCTAATTAAAGTTAGCACCTCATTTCCTTTACTTATCTCAGGTTATTGAATCCATTTTCTCAACAATATCGATCAGACTAATCCATCTGAGGGAAGTCTTAGTATTATAATACATATATTTGAAAACGAAACTACTTTTGTATTAAGAATTTTTTACTTTTTTTACATACATCTAGCGGAATGATGGAAAATGTATGTGACAAAAGCTTATAAATATTATACTGTCATGATCTAATTTTATCTTAGATAGATACTTGCGATACTGAATTGTGATTTATGACAAAAAAATCCGCTTTTAATGTTAAGAATTTAATGTATCTGTAATTAAAAAATAATGCCAACGAATTAAAAATGATATTTCACTATTTATGTGAGTATAATGTACGTAATAAAAAGACCGTTATGACACTTATTAGATATCAATATACAATTTGATTACTCATTATTCCTCTAGCATTGATTTTAAGGAGGAATGTATATGTAATTTAAATGTCTCTGAATACAAAGCGTGATTTTAAAAGTTTGAAACAAACACTCTATATAATAATGTAGCTAGCAATGTAGAATTTTAAAATCGAATTATTCATGAGGTGTGATTTGCATATCTTTTAAGAGAAACTGTTAATATATATGTAGCACGTTTATCTGAATATAAAAGGAATGTTCCGGACTTTAAAAATAATTGATATCTGATAACATGTAGATAGAGTGTTTTAAGATTTTAATCATATAATTGATTTGTTATTGCGTATCCAATTAAAATATTCATATGTAAATTTACTTTTAAAATGAATATTGCGGAATATAATGTTAGAATGATAATTTACAATTAGATATAAAATGAAAATATATGATTTTTAGTAATTCAATATGAATTAAATACGATTATTTAAGCAAATTACAGATACAAATCTTAAACACATTCTCAAACTTAATCACGCACTTTAGATATTACATTGTATAAATATTTAACCATTTATTTTTTTTACAGATTCTAAATAATGTTTTATATCAGCTATATTGCAAGTATTATTTTCAAAAATTGAAGTACAATAAAATTGTCATACATTTTTTAATGTTACGTAGAATACTAAATGATTCAAAATTAAAATAATAATTATAATAATCAACATATACCTGCATAAAAACCATCTGAACAAAACAACTGATTCGAATATATGCTTTTTTTTAAATTTATATCATTAAAAACATAATTTTATGAATATTAATGTTTAAATATATTTTTTAAATATCAGCACATCTCAAAAATATAAAATAATAATAATAATAATAATAATAATAATAATAATAATAATAATAATAATAATAATAATAATAATAATAATAATAATAATAATAAGTATAAATTCTATTTTCTATTATTGCTATTTTACGTTTAAATAGTTTGAGGGGTTTTTACACATACATATATATTTGGTTTTCTAATAAAAAATATCGAAATAATATTGATTAATGAAAAGCTTTGCAAGATTCTATTTAAAGTGTTTGCCCGTTGTCTATTTTAATTTCATTTTTATCAAAGAATATTAAAGCAAAAATTAATTAATTAATTAATTAATTAATTAATTAACAAAAAATAGTTCTAATAATAATAATAATAATAATAATAATAATAATAATAATAATAATAATAATAATAATAATAATAATAATTGTTGATATATTTTAGAAAGAACATTATTTAAAATATTTTTTTTCTGTGATAAGATATTCTTTCAATATTAGATATTTCATAAATGTCTATTTTTTTCATAGTATAATTAAATGTTAAAATATTCGTTTTCCTTTGAAAATACATGAAATATTTTACAAACGTAAATTTTAAACCCATTTTCATTCTAAGTAACATCAAGAACTTATAAATCATTTATATTTTGTCATATTTTCAAATTTAATGCATCAGTGCTTGGCAAATACCCAAAGAAAGGATTTTAAAGAATTTAGGATTTATGTGTCTATTTACATATATAATACATATATTCATATGTGTGTGTGTATACATAGTATAAAATTGCTTTATTGAATAAATATAATTTTAATATTGTATATGCTTGAATCAAATTTAAAAATGCAATCGAAAACGCATTTTTTTAAAGAAAATCAAAATTTATGAATACATATTATTAATTTATTCTAAGAATTCTGTTTCTTAATTGTAAAAAATAAATGAAATAGGAAAAATAATCATTCTTTAGGAATTTGAAATGTGATTAACAAAGAATTTTATGTTTATTGAAAGAATATATAAATATCCATATTTTTATTTTAGATTTCACTGATTGAAATGTATTACGATTCATTAAATACAATGGTTAAAACATTTTTTTAATAAAACTAATTTTGCTTTAACATGATTTCAAATTTTTAAGCAACTTTAAGGATAAACATTTTTTTAATAGAATGATATGTTTAATAAATTATTGTGTGGATACTAATTATAATATATATGTGTGTGTGTAATAAACTACGAAAATTTAGCATTTTTATCCTGCATGAAAGTAATTTCGAATTGATCACAACAAAGTTATTATTCAATTGATGTTTTTTCAACTGAGAGAAACAGTGCCCGGGCTTTTAGTCAAATTCAAGATTCTTGGCAGAGCCTCTTCGGTTATGGAGTATCAAATGCGACACCAATTATAATGTAAACAAGTTTTTTCCTATGTGTGGCTGAATTTTTTTCGCCTTAAATCAAAGCTGACATACAATTTCTTGTATATATATATATATACATCAAATAAATTAAATTTTTATTTCAATTTGAAAAATATATTTCTAACAGTATCCAAGAAAATATTAAATTTTCAAAAGAATTAAACTAAAATGATTAGCTTAAAAGAAAGAAAAAATCTTGCGTCCTGTATATTATGAAATAAATTCACATGCATTCAGAGTAATTTAACAAATGTTCAGTGTTCAATAAGTTAAAATATTAAGTCTGAAACATCTGGAAAAATACATAAATTTGTGAACCTAGTTTCAGCTGTTCTCCTCTAGAAACGGAAAATTAACCGATCTCTTTGAGAAATGTGTATATGATACATGGATTTGTTTCTATTAACTACATGCATGCTTAACTTATTTCAGTTTAGAAATACATATATACTTTAATTGAAATTTCCTCTTCGGCTATTTCGGTTAACAAAGACTCGGTAATTCTTTTGTCCAAATCTGTGTATAAAATATAACATTTAAATACAACTAGTAAAATACCAAAAAATTATTATATGTAAATAGCATGCCAAAATTTAAAACGCCATTCTATCAGTAATTAATAAAAAGCAATATTGTGACTGATTTATTTTCTGATTCTCTGTAAATGAACAACAAATGCCCTATTCTCTCATATTCATCTTGTAATGAAACAAATGATTCCCACCAGTTTTAATGCATTTTAATAAGCGTTATCTCCCTAAAATATTCTGCAAATGATTTTTCACCATATACCATAATATAATGGGATTCTTTTGAATGCTCCGGTAAATGAAAGCTTAATCCCACATATTTCCAGTGCAATACCAAATATGCCTTGGTGATCCTTAATAAAGTGTATCAATTCCATGAAACTTCGAGTATATTTATGCATGTTAGAGCGCAAACAGATAAAATCGAATACATAATCACTTTTCATCTTTGCTGAAAACTGTTTAAACGGGAAGGGGGGGGGGTTATAGATTATTCAAAATTATTAAAGAACATAAATTTGCTTCGGAGTGAATTTAGGCAATTGATAAATAAATTAATATTTTAAATGTATTCGTAATACTAGGTCTAGATTTCTGAATATAAATTACAAGACCCCTAAATTTTCAATTTAAGAAAATATGTTTTCACGAGTGATCTATAGTGTATTTTTGTTTGTAAAACTTAGTGAGTGTTTATTCTTAATTGCATCTTACCTTCGAAACTAATAAACTTAAAACTCTATCAAATGATGTATCAAAAAGAATTTTGACCTACCCAACTCATACATACTACCTTATGCAATTATAATCGATGTTATTTTAGTATCTATAACCAAAAATTAAAGTACACAAGCACTCACTTAATTTCTTTGCTTTTGGTACACCAAAATAAATAGAATACTTTCACATTTAGTGCTTTTTTTGACATCTGTACAGCATAGCTCTCTCTTAAAGCACCTTTTATTTGTTGTACAATTTACATTAATTATCTGCCTGATTTATAATTTTTAAGCTATTTGCACTATTTAAATGGTGACCTGATACACCATATTACAAAACACAAACGAGTATGGTTCGGACCCACTCAGAGAGAAAATTTAAACACACATATTTTGTTTTTATTTTTAAACATTGATATGTAATTTAAAAAAAATCCATCTGATAAAGTGAACCAAACTGAACGCACTTACAGCGATCCAAACTTTTATTAAAATCTTCATTAGCTTTTGAATGCCGAATTGTCAGAATCTCCATAACCGCATTGTAAAACCATGGCCCTGCTGTCCACGTAACCCTACATTTTAGTTATTCTTAAAAACAAAAATAAAGAAAAAAAATAAAGAAAAAGGACTTTTGAAGTCGTAAGCTGAATTACTACATATTTTTGTCAGTCGTAAGCTGAATTACTTCATATTTTTGTCTGTGTTTTAGTTTACCAACATTACCATAAGATTTATAAAATTACTGTCCTATAAAAGACATACATCTTACTAACGTAGATAAAAAAAAAAAAAAAAAAAAAAAAAAAAAAAAAAAAAAAACATTGTCTATTGAATAGAGGATAGAGAATTTGTTTTTATGTTGTTTTCAGGGACAGTACCGTAGTTCGGTACATAAGTATAGTTTAATGTTTCATGTACGTGACACGACATACTTATCCATATATAAGCTTTGCTGCTGCATTTTTTTTATTTTAAGGAAAACCCTTATATGGCTAGATAATGAATTTATAAGCGGTCAAAGTATAAGCTTTGCACATCATTTTTGTTTATTATAATGAAGATGTTATCTTTCCAAATATATATATTTGCTATAGGTTCTTTTTAAAAATATATTTATGAATGTTACGTTCAAAATTCTTAATGAATTATAATTTTATAATACTTTCAGTAATCTGAAATCACAAGAAACACATATTTTAATTAAAAATTGAATTAAAAAAGTTTATAATGTATCGTAAATCTATGGCGTCATTTATAGTTTTTTTTAAGGATGTTATACAGATACCTGAATTATAAGGATAATAAAATGACTGCAATTCTGGGACTAATCACTAGAATTATTTCGAAAATTTTAAAAACTAAAAGAAAATTAAAAAAATTCTTCATTTACTGTTTGAAGCATGAGAGAGCATGCGAAAAAAAATAAAATAAAAACTAAAAAGAAACAGATATAATAATTCGTAGTTTAATCTTTGTGCTTAAAATTGAGATAAATTAATTAACTCGATACTAAATTCAGTTTCGTTATTCCTACGTATCATTAATGATGGAATTTCAAAATGTCCTTTCAAAAATCAATGCGGCATACTCGCTTAAAGTAATTAAATATAATTTCGGATGATTAATTTTGCAGCACACTTTACGAGCTTTTGACTGAGGTTGTAATTAATTGATAAAATTTGCCAAGCAGTTTTCCTCTTTAATTTCGAAACCAATCTCTAATTATTTTTTTAATAACACGGTATTTTCCAGGATATATTTCGTATAGATAAAAGTTCATTTTGCTGATAGGAGAAAAAAGGCAATAATTCTGCAAAAGGATATAACTTTAATATGTGTGAACTAACATTTAAGTTTTTATGGTTGTTTTACAGAATAGATTATATTTCAGCGTTTTTTACTAATTGAAGTGCGTTTTGTTTTGTTTTGTTTTTAAGCCGTTTAAACTAATACTCAGTTAAATTACATGTTTTTCTGAAAGAATATATATTTTAAGTTTAATTTTGTAAATAATAAGAATTGTTGAAGAATGATATTTACATTTTTGCAAACACATGTTATTAGATATTGCCCACCTGCATATAAGTGTAGTTATATGGATTTAATATAAGTGTTGTTAAACGGAAGTTTTTTTTCGCACAAATTGTAAATATACAGAAAATTCATTCAGTATGCTATATGTCGATTTGCAATCACAGAATAAGGGTGGATTTTGCGTTAAGTTAAAATTACATAACCCTGCTAATTACATCCACGCCTTCATTCTTAACGCGCACCGGTCCTTAAAGAGCCGGAGTGCTTATCATTTTTGCATTTATCATCACAATTTTTAGAAATGTTTTTATAAATCTTCGAATTATTTCATCACAGAACTCGTGACATTTGTCTTCGACTAAATAAGATGAAGATTATTGTTTGCTTTTATTGGTGACAAATTAAAAGCATTCAAAAGCTGAAAATTAGAAAGTGGAGCAGAAATTCCAGACAATGTCCGTAAAAAAAAAAGGATGTTATTTCTATATCAATGACTTTACTCTTACATTAACGGTTTTTGGCTGTAAAACTCAAAGAAGAACGGAAATCAACCGTTTATGTGGAACAAGTGACATATTCCATAATGCTACTGTATAATTCATGGTAAAGATGAGCGATATTTACTCTATTTAACATCTTTGCTATCTGGGATCATTATATTTAACTTTAAAAGCAGACTAGTAAATGGCAACATACATGCTGATTTCCTTATAAAATAAATCTCATTTTCATCTGAATTTATAAAACGCTTTCAAGAAAGTGTGGCCAAAAATTTGAGAAAGTTTCATTATTATTTAATTTAAATGCTTTACAAAACACGTTTTGAAAATTTGTGTATCATTCAGTTTTTTAAGGCCATAAATCTGTGGTTGTGTAAATTTAGTTTAATGGTAATTAAACATACATTTTAAAGGAATTTGTAGTTTTAGATTGCTATTTCCAGACCTAAATTATCAGTGACATAAAGTGTAAATTGTGATTTTTATGTCATTTAAAAAATGACATAAAAATCACAATTTACACTTTTAACTATGAATAAACAATAATATCAAAATATATAAATATAATATCAAAAAATGTATCAATAAACAATAAATGATTATTTGTAGTATTATTCTAACTTCGGGAGCAAAGTGAATACGAATTTTAACATTCTATGAAAAATAGAATAATAAGTTTCTTTTAACCCTTTACTCCACTGAGTGCCAAATCTGGTACATAAGGTGGTCTGGTGTAATAACGCCAGGCGGGGTAATAACGCCAAGTGCTAATATTTTGCATAATTATGAAATAATATGGTAAATGACACCCATGTGCTCTGCGCAGAAGAGTTTTGAGTCATATAAATCGCAAAAAACAGCTTCAAGTTAATTTGTTTCATTTTTAAGTCTTATTGTTTTTACAAGCAACTAAAATTAATGCTTGATCTAAAATTTGCGAGATATGTTTTGTGATGTGAAGACTATTTTCTTTATCCGGAAATACTTTGTTAATTACATAAATTTGTAGTAATTTCATGGACTTTCAAAATGTTGTTGAAGATTTTGAATATCTTCTCGAGATAATTTGTAATTTAAAATGTACAGCGCACTAACTATAATGGGGTAATAACGACAATCCTTGGC